>OV839567.1:35049617-36249617 GCA_929447395.1 Epistrophe grossulariae | reverse complement strand
ATCAAAATTTGGTTAAGAAATAATTATTTAAAATAAAATTTTTGACATTTTTCTAAAAGTTGAGGGTACTGAAATTCAAAAAAAGTCTGTTAAATCTGAACAACTTATCGGATTTTATTGAAATTCGACAAACATATTAAGGTTAATCTTAAAAATATTTGGTCAAAGTTTGGTTAAGAAAAACTGATTACAAAAAAAGTTACTGAAATTTTTCTAAAATTTTAGCCATCAGAAAAAACATCCTTCTTTATTTTTACCTGCTTGTACTTTTTGCGTGAAAACAAAATAACTGTAAGATTAACCCTAATTCTTTTATTTATTCTTTATTAAACCCTATCATATAACTCAAGCTATCATAAAATAATAATATTTGTTCGTATATTTTTTTCAAGAAAATTGAGTTGAAAGTTGGAAAATTTTACATTCAAAAATAAATGGTTTTGTAAAAAATCGAATTTCTCAGACCTGGGTCAATGTATTAATTTTATTTTATTTTTAAAATAAAGGAACACATTTTTTCTAAAAATAATAGGCTTAACCAGTTCATTTTGACAGTTAGTACCGAAGAAATAATAACTTTTTGATATATACCACCATCAAAACCAAGTTTCTTGAAACCCGATTTAGTGAGACAAATTTTTACATAACTTCCAGATCTGGAAGTATCTGCAGCTGATTTTTTGTATGTTGTAACTTGAAAGTATGGAGCACACGTTGATATACGTCACTGCTTGGAGGCAAGTGGAGCTTAACTTAAAACTCAAAAAGTTTTCGATTCAAAATAGCTTTTAACGGCCTTTAAGTCCTACAAAAATTGGCGTTTCGTCCCGGCGATCTCACTTGGACTCATCAGTTGACTAGTGAGGGCCTTTGTCAATACGCAATTTTTGCCTAGTTTCAGTTCAGTCAACTGATGAGTCCAAGTGAGATCGCCGGGACGAAACGCCAATTTTTGTAGGACTTAAAGGCCGTTAAAAGCTATTTTGAATCAATAATTCAACAAAGTCCATTAAAATAGTGCTAAGTCTTCTACTTGGCTGATGTATTTCAGTAGAATAGTATATAGAATTTGTATTATTAAAAAAACCCTCAAAAAGTTTTCATTAAAACGGGGAGAGTATGATTACTGTGGCGCCAAGAAATTATAACGGTTTTTTGTAGAACACTTTAATACAAGCATTTTTTTACTATAGGAGGGGGGTCTATCTCCCCCCATTTGGGCGGGAGGGGCAATTTCATTAAAAAAGTACTAAAAATGGAAAAAAATTATTAAAAAATAACGGTAATACCTACAATTAAGTATTATACATTTTTTTAAAGCCAATACTCTGTTCTATAAGCCAGTTTTTAAATCAAGTGAAATTTATGCATAGTTTTTGAAAAAACGAGTTTCAAACTCAAAATTTGGTAAACAAAATATGAAAAAAGTGTTTAAAGTAAAATTTTTCAATACATTGAGATTTTTTATTATTTTTTTGTTCTTATAATTCGTTGCTCTTATTAATTCTTAATCAAAAACTGAAAACTAGATGATTTTATGTCTTCTAGTTGTTGAGAAAATTGAAAATTACCAAATTTCTTTTTATTTAATAAAATTTTGTTTTGCTTGAGTATTTAGGTACGTTGTTTTAATTTGATAGTAATAATAGAATATGTGATTAATTCTTATATAAATTCACTCTATGAGAGGACACCAAAATCTCGGGTGGCCGGTACACAGTAGGTACATTATCCATAATTTCAAAATTTATACAAACATGAAAATGCCTTAATGGGGGAGATAGACCCCCCTCCCAAAGTAAAAAATGCCTGTATTAAAGTGTTCTACAAAAAACCGATATCATTTCTTGGCGCCAAAGTTATCATACTCTTGCCATTAAAACCATTTTTTTTAGTACCATTGTTTGAGGCTACTTATAGAAGGCTTCATTTGAGGCTACTTATAAAAGGCTTCATCAAAAATTATTTTCTTTTTTTTTATTTTAGATATATTTAAGAATAGGCCAATAAAATGTTGTATAAAGTTACAGAATTTATTTTAAGAAACTTCAGAAAAAGAAATTTAAAAGTTTGTTGAAAATATGGTTCGTAACTTGAATAAAATATTTTTTAACTTTGAGGGCTTGTGAATTATTGTAATACATATATAGATATACGTAATTAAAAAATACTTTGAAATTATACGCTCGGGTTATTTAAGAGTAGTTAGACATACAAATAAAAAGTCAACATATGACTTTCTCAAAAGTCACTCAGCCCTCAGCCCACTGTGCGTCATAGTAAAACGTAGTTTGGTCGGAGACTTGTTTTTAATATTAAGCTTACATTAGGTGTGTTCCTTTACTTTAAAAATCTGTACATTTGTACACATAAATGTGTAAATATTTTAAATATGAACTTTGATAGACTTTTGTGCAGAAATTCAAACAAATGCACAGAGTTTCAAAGTAAACGAACTAGGCTATTCTTTCTAGGCTTAAATTTTAAAACTATGTATTATTTTCAATTTTAAATAAAGAGAAACATTTCCGATGCAAAATATATATACTTAGGTACTTAATATTGCTCAAAATTATTGAACAATTCATGGATATTACGAACACTATCGATATAATGATTGACCTCATAAATTATACGTAATATATCAGTCCACTGTATTTTAATTTTTAACAACTTTTGAGTACTTCTGTCATGGTCTAATTTTTTTTTCAGGTGTTATAATTCATTCACGCATTGAAATGACAAGCTTAATTAATTTATATCACCGACGACCAGTGCAATGACACACAAAAGAAATGCAAAATTACAATCCACCAGGGCAGCCGGATTCCTTACTCTCAAATCACAACAACGTGCATCATCAGAGTCGAAAATTCCAAATAAGGCGAAATACTTTGTAAAAACGATGATAGTTCAATGAATTAAAAATGTACTGCCCTTATTTCTCGCTTATGTATGACTAAGTTGATTGGATTTTTGCATAAAAATGTGATGATGACGAGTCGATATATGTATACACGAGCACGACACACCAGGTGATTCTGTATTATTATACGAGTATCTTTATCAGCTTTCGCTAAAATGACGTGTCCAATGTAACCAAAGTCCAAATGGCAAAGGCTAAGTAAGAGTTAAGCAAATGGTATGTGTAATGTGATGTGTATAACATCTATGTATATTCTAAGAAATAAATTGAGCTACAAGTTGTAGGAATAAAATCAACGACCTTCCTCTATTAATATTATGACAAAAAGATTATTCAAATCTTCATAAGAAATTTCTTTAAGTTATAGTCACTTACATACAACTTGTAGGTATTATGTCTATGTATATACATACCTATTATGAATTTTCTTGGGACGTGCTGTTACTATTTGGTGACCATGAAAAGATGAGTTTGCATCGGAGTAAATTTGGCAGTTGAGCACAATGTTTATTCATCGTTTTCATCGTTGGACTTATATTATTAATTATGCAAGTCGTATTGCAAAATAAAGACATTTATTTAATGATCTATGCATTTAGAATTTAAAAATAATTACTTTGTGTAAAACTGGAAGCCTTTGAATTTGCACTTTAACTTTTATTTAAATTCAATTTTTTGCGTCTGAATTTCAGAAAAAATCACAGATGTGCGTTCTTTTTCTTGACAAAAAAATTAAACTCTAATATGTTGTGAAAAAAATCCGTGTTGAAATATTGGCGCAAAATTTCAAATAGCATGATGATAAGTTATTGGAATGAAACTACTCAACATTTTTCTAATTTTAAAGTTTTTTAATAAAATGTTTTTAGTTTTAATTTTTTTTAAGTATAATTGTATCATAGTCATACTAAACCTATTTTCGTGACAGTTCATGCAAAAAAGTATACAAATATACCATTATCATATTTGTAATTGTCAAAGTGACATTTGCAGTTATAGTATAGTACTAAAAAGATAAAAAAGGCATTGGGTTAAACAAAATGTTAAAAAAATTTAGTAACTCGTTTAAGATTTGGAAAATTCAGTATTTAACCTATCACTTCAATAATAACCTATGATTAATTGATTTGATTTATTTGCTAACCGCAGAACACTGCCACGTTTCCCAGCGCCACCGATTGAACGTTTTATAAACTATAAAAATCCAATTTTCAATGAAAATAGCATTTTATAAGAACAATAACTTAAATATAAAAAAAGTAGATGTGGACTCTTAAAAATTAAACATTTCATGCTTGAGGCTCAAGAGAGCTAAATTATGAATTTGTTAAGCTAAGAGAAAGCTCAGATATAAGAAAATTGAGCGTGTAGTAGAGAGACTTTCAATAACAATTTTAGTACAGGCAATGGGGAGTAATTTTCATATCATCTGAGAAAAGTTTTGAATTGGTCCAAGTTTTAATGCAGTAGGGGGTTAATTTTGAGTATAAATCTGACTATGTGGGGGCCCCGTTATATTGAAAATAAGATTTTTTGCCGTTTTTCTCCGTTTGTGCTACTTTTTATGAAAAAAATTAAATACTTTTTTGTTGCGCTTTATATTATCTACAAATCCATATACATAGAGCAAATAACTTAGAAGTTATTAAAGAAAAACGAGTAAAAATTTTGGCTTGATAACCCTTATTTTCGAATTGCTCGCAAACCGTAACGTTTTCAAAAAAAAAAATTAAATACTGTTTTTTAGAAAATATTTTAACAAACAAAATGGTATATTGTTTATTATTTTTTGACAATTTTTGACGTCACTATGAATAGGTACTTGAGGTCCACCAAAAAGGCTATTTTATTGCAACTTCGAGAAATTTCAGATGGAATATTTTTATTATATTTAAAAGTCGAAAATGGCAGTGCTAACTTCACGCTTCCCAATATTAATTTTTGGCTCTAAAAGCTGTTAATATGGAAATCATTTTTTGAACAAAATATAGCACAACTTTCATGTTTTTGAAAATCATAATTTTGCAAAAAAAAATCCATTCATCCCTAAAATTTCCAAATGAAAAAAAAAATATTTACGGCACATGGTGGCTCAAGTTGAGCACAACTTTTATTTTAAAAATCGAGTGATGTTGCTAGTTTCACGCTAAGTTCTTTCGCAAAATTTGCGTTTAGTCCTACAAGTTGCAAATATGCGATTTTTAATCTCTTCGGTTGTATCATTTTATGAGTAGAAAACAGCACGAATTAAGGTTTTTAGAAAAACTTAATTTTGGAAAAAATTCCATTTGCAAATTTGCGAATAGAAAAATATTTACAGCACATCACAGCATAAGTTGAGCACAATACAGCACATTTTTGTTTTTTCAAAATCATCGCTAACTAACAAAAGCGTCGGTATAACTTCACGCTAAGTACGATTTTATACGGCACATGGCAGCATAAGTTGGGCACATCGCAGCACAACTATTTTTTTTACGAAAATCTGAAGAAATCTCTTCCATTCGTACAGTCAGGTACTTCAAGTGTGTGACACTTGATTTCCACATTGTATTAGATATTTTAACCTCCTGTTGACATTGAGGATTGATTTCATTCGAAGGACTGCTTTGAAATATTTTCGACTTTCTTTATCAGTGCGTAACCAATGCAGCGCATTTAAACGACATATCGAATAACTTTTAGTTCATTCTAGGCTTCAGTTCATGTTTGAATATAATTTGAATATATTTATGCCTCTGAGATAGCGATTCACTTGAGATGTTTGGAGAAACTTTTCAGGCACACAAAACATGAATCTCCACTTTGTGCGTAAGGAGATTTTACTGGAATTCTAAACTGAACAAAGGATACCGAAGGTGTAGAGCGATCGTTACTTATTCTGCTCTTTATACACCTTGATGTGTACCACCTTTAATTTCCGATAAAAAAACTTACGAGGTAGTTAAACTATTCAACGTCTTCGATAGGTGCCTGCTGCAAAATAATACACTGATATGTATAGCGGCTCCCGATTCAAGTTTATTGACTATGCTGCGGATCGAAATATTGTTGTGGTTAGAATTAACAAGGGAATAATGGAGATCACCAGATCAGCTAAAATAGGGAAATAATCAGCCTTATTGTGAGATTCCCCATACAACATTCCATACGGAAAATTTGACATTTCACTTTTCGCCTATTGTGAGTTTCACCCGAAATTTCATGTTCGAAAAATTCCCCTTATTGTGAAAATTTATTTCGGGTGGAATATAACTCCATTGACTACCTAAATTTTCATTTTTTTTTAGTAGGCGAATAAAATTTCATTCAGGCGAAACTCACAATAGCTTTTAAAATTAAGGGCGTACAAAAAATTTTACGGTGAAATATTTTTCGGGTGAAACTCACAATAAGGCTGAATATTATGAGGAAGCTTAAAGGCTGTAACAGAGAGCGATCACCCAGTCCCTTTTTTGATAGAATCTCTAATAACCTCTTGAAAAGCTCGTGATCGGGGAAATCGGAAGTTTTACATTTAAACAACAAGAACTAGAAGTAGTAGTCTATGCTTTGTAGATGAAAGAACCATTTTTGCAAACTTTAGATGTGTTCCTTTACTTTGAAATTCTATGCATTTGTGTGAATTTCCACACATTTAATTTTTTTTATATGCACTTTGACAGAATTTTGTGTAGAAATTCACACAAATGAACAGAGTTTCAAAATAAATCGATTTATATCTATTATGACAAATCGATTTTCGCTGTCAGGTAGATTGTATAAATTAACCTATAGAAGAAGAAGAACTGAATATCTTCATTTAATTTAAATCCAATAAACTTGAATCTAATAAAGCTTATTTAACAGACGGCCTTGCTGCTAAGAAAAGCGTCATCATCGGCATCTATTTGAAGTTAAAAAAATTTGAGATTAATCGACCACAAAGTGACGACGTCAAGTGACTTCTTTAAATTGAAAAAATAGTGCAAAACTCAAAAGAAGAAATTTGACGTTGGGCTTCTTAGAACACATGGAGTTAAAAGAGTTGTCTACAGAGAGCACCTAAGGAGAAGCTCACATAAGTGTTCATTTAACTACCGTCAATAGTCATTACTTTTGGTATTGTGAAAGAACCATTTTATCAACGAGTTAGCCCAAATCACCATAGGTTAGCTATTAGTCAGTATTTTCATGATGATGCAATAATGTGGTATGACCATGAATCCATACACCGGAAAATGGTGAAAAAAGATCAAAATACTGCAGTGATAAACAAGAGTAGATATAGGGAAGAGTATGGAACTGGGAGAAGGGAGAAGAAGAAGATCTTGCGTACAAAGAATAGGGCGTACGTAGCCTTCCAGCACAAAGAAGGGCCTCGCGGTCAAAACAACACCGGCCGTTTTATAAAAAAAAGTTAGGCAACTGGGTGTTGGTTTTAAGACCGAAACCCAGCGGTTTGATTCTGGTTCTTTTAAAAAGTGAATCAAAAAAATTTTCACACTTTTTTCGATTCTCGTTCTGTGAAAATATGAAATTGTGAAAATGTGAAACCAAACGTCAAAAACTTTCATATGAATAATTTTCTTCCACGCTTTCACTTTCTTTGAAAGTGAAAACAAATATGGTGAATGCTCAATTCAACTACATCTCCTTTTCTGTCCTATTCATGACAAAAAAAATCTTTCTATATCATTTTCTCTTCAAAAAATAAGAAAAATGAAAGAATTGAGCTATGACTGCGTGCATGTGCTTCAAGGGAAATAATAAGTTGGTTCGTCATTGATAATATAGTTCGTCGGAAAGTTTCATTCATTGAACCGAAATCGCTTTTTTGCACCAAGTACATCGAAAAAGTGAAAACAATGCATGAGAGCGAATGTGAAAACCACTTATTAGATTCATCTTTTTCACAGAACCAGAATCGGCGCCCTTTCATTGACCATAGACTAAATATTTACACCGAAGCACATTTTGGAAATGATCTACGAATTTCAAGTCAAGAACGACCATCTTTTCATGGATTTCAATGCAGCTTTGATATTTGATAGCATTATGTAATCGAAATCAAGAGGCTCTAAATGGAGATTTCTGAACTCGGGATCCCGGGAAATATAATCTGTAACTATAGGAAGTAGCTCTTCTTAATTATTCAAACCTGTATAAGATATCGGTAAAAAAAGAAGCGCTATCCTTTGATTTCTTCAATCTCTTCTGGAACAGATAGTCCGTATAGGATAGGCTTTAACACATAAGGCACAATCTTCAACAAATCCATTCAACTACAAGGGAATCGACATCATCGGCCATTACAAACGTGCCGTTATAGAGTCGCCTTCAGAGGATTGAAGAACAGGCTTAGTTGGTCTTGATGTAAACGAGGAATTTTGAAAGAAAAATTCTTCGATGGATATTTGGTCCTGTATGTGAGGAGGGCGAATAGAGAAGAAGATGCAACCGCAAACTCTAAAAGCTGTAAACCAAAATGTGCATGTAGTCAAAACAAAGTCTATACGTCAAATAATGTCTACTACATTGGCTCGACCACAACGTGCGATTCAACTACAATAATCCAGCCAAGGTAGTCTTTCAAATCCCAGCATACATGCAACTAGGAAGACCGAACCTCTGGCTTAGACACCAATAAGTCATGCCCTGGATGCTAGAGCACTTGTCCTGGATAACTATAAGGAGCAGCAAACTCGGGATTTTAAAAGGGACGGAAAGCTGCCGACTGAAACCCTTAAAGGGCCTTAAACCCGATAAATATAAGAAAGTAAGTTTAAACATCTAAACTTCTTTCTGGTAGGCAGTAATTTTATTTGAATCGCATTAGACGAGACAAGGTTTATAAAATTGGGGTTATCTACGAGCTTAATTGGTTAAACTAATTTTTAAACTAGGGTTAAATCTAAAATTGGATTAAAGTGAGTTAATAATTTTGCTGTAAATATTGCAAAATTTGTGTAAACTACAGTGGGAGCTCAAAACTATTACTGGGACTAAACATACATTATTATGTAATCCAGAATAACAACTTGTTCCCAACTAAGCTTTATAGAAATTTCAACACCTCAAAGTGTTAAAAATTGTTATTATGTAATACAAGTACATAACCTCAGTACTTACAGTTAGTTTGTAGAGTTTAATAATATTAAAGCTTTTTTCTTCATGTCTGCGTAAAAAAGTGTTACAACACAAGACACATTTAAATATAGTACAAAGCAGTAATTTTAAGTTTAGGTTTATCTAACTTCATTATGTCACGCTTGATGTAAGTAAATTGCTCAAGGACAAATGTGACAATTCTTAATATAAGTTTCAAAACAGTCCTAAATTTAAATAAAATGTAACTTTATATAAAGTTAATGAAAAAAAAAAACATTTTTTAAAAAAATCAACAAGTTATCGATTACACTGCAAGTGTTAATTTTAATTTGTATACCTAACTACCTATACCTATATTGTTTTTGTATTTCCTCAACGCACAATATTTTTAGACATCAATTTTCCCCCACCCATATGTACAAATATACATGTATAAAAAATTCTTTAACTCAATATATTTTTTTTCTCATGTTTTTTTTGCATTATTTTCTATATACATATTTTTTTAGTTGGATATATATATGTATAAGAAAAATTTCTCTACATCGACATACCTATGTATATCTACCCACCCATAGATTCATCGGTTTGATTAAACAAAAAAAAAATTAACCAAAAAAAATTAAAACTATAATTAGCCTCCTAAACATGTTTCTTAAATTTTCTTTTTTAGAAAATTTCTTAAAAATTATTAAAAAAATATATATGTACCTACATTTATATTATAAATACTGGGATACTGGAATTCAAATAAAACTGGGAATTTTTCTCTCTTTGGTTCTCTCTATCTCTCTCTCCAAAATAGGATGCGAAAAACACATACATACATATATATTCTATTCATACTGTGAATATAGAATACAGCAATAATATAAATATAATTATTGCCCCCCAACAGGTAAGATGAGAACTATGCAGAATCCTGCACCTCAATACAATACACACACATTCAAAAATATTCTACCAAAAAATTCCAAAACAAAACACCATTACATTAAAACAAAACCCCTTAGCTACAAGTAGCTTACTGATTATTCTCACAAAAGAGAGTGAGAAAAAACGCATCAAATGCCTCTTCTTGGTAAATAACACCATACACCACACAACAGCATCGTGTTTGGCTGCGCTTACACTGAGTTGTTGACTTTAATTTACATTGCTCTCCAATAATGATGTGTATCTATGGATACATCCGAATAAGATACTTGCGCACACTCATATACATATATATTTATATAAATAACAAATAATCACTGCTCTTCCTCTCTGTCTCTCTCAGCTGAAAATTCAACCAAATCAACCAACAACCTCTAACTAACAAACCGCCAATATCTTTGGCGGCAACCAAATATACACCAAATACATCAAATACGTATCCAACAGATACAAAAAAAAATATAAAATAAAATAAAATAAAAGAACACTAAACACAACAACAACAAAAAACACCTAGAGCGTCTGAAAAAAGCGAATCGCTTCAACTGTTTTCGTAAAAGTTTCAGTTGAACATCACAATCCGTTCAAGTCGCGGATATCTCTGAAATAAAAAGTTTTTTTTTGATATAGTAAGTAGTGGTAGTAACCTTTTTTTTTTTTAAAGGAGTTATACAAATAAAACCAATAAAGTAAATTTCGAATTGAATTTGAATTCAATTATAGTGAGTGGAATGTGAAATAACTTCTTTTTTTTAATTCGAAATAATTTTAAATAATTTTAATTTTCTTCAAAAAACAATTCACAATTGAATGAGACTCTTAACCGTTACTATTTTGCAACAACTGTCAAAAGCAAATCATTTTTTTTTTTTTTGACAGAAATACAAAACATCTTCCTGTTTTTGTGTATGTGTTCGTGTTTGTATGTGTATGTGTGTTTATGTGATCGGATATTGCAAAGAATATTATGAGAAAATATTTGACAAAATGCCAACAACTCTAACTTATTATATAACTACTCCATCCTGACTGTTAACAATAACAATTTGACTTTATACATAAACCAAATTCATGTAGTGTGTCATAAGATAAAGAACCATAGATTTACATTCAACTGTCATTTGATCTTGTATATTACCGTTGTGCCGCTTGTCGGAGAGTGGTTTTCTTTTTGTTCAAATCCAAACAAATCAAAAACCACAAAGAATTATTTGCCGCTAGACAGTCTATTAGTTTTATAAATAAACCAGTTCATAAACCCCAGAAAGTAAAAATACATTACATATTACATTACCTCTGACGGGCTATACACCAACAGCAGGTGACATAATTTTAAATATTTTTTTTTTGCAATAAATAGATACCTTCTATATGCATTTGACATTTGAAATGTCACCAATCGACGATAATGACGAAAACTACAAAAAAAAGTGAAAAGTTACAATCGAGAAGGACACACGAAAATTTATTTCACTTTCAAAAATTCTAGAACCTTAAAATCTAAAAATATTCAAAACATTCGGATTCGAAAACAAAAAAAAATAATAAAAAAAAAATCAATCAAAAAGAGCAAACGAAGCGGGGTGTATGGAAATTTGATCGCACCTCTTTATACTCCAATACATTTGAATGTTTGTACAGTTTTCATATTCTATGCAATCATTTGTATATTATTGCTCGATTGGGAAAATTCTTTTGGTTAATTTTTTTTTCTTTCACAAGAATTCACCGTTGTTGTGTTCTATTTGTCCGTTTCGTCCACACGAGCCACCCACCCACCATCATCTAAAGTGGAAGATCACTTTTCATTTCATCTCTATTCTTGGTTTGGCTGCCAACGGAGTAAGATATTTTTTTTTATAACGCCATCCACCGGGGAGGGTGTCGAATGTGTATTGAAAAAAAAAAATTAAACGAGAAGCACTTTTTGGCTCGAAGTTTATTTTTAGATCTTTGGGGTGGTGGATCCTCTAATCCGCATGCGTATTTTTAATGTCTGGGCATCTGTGGCGTATACTTAATATTTTTTTTGTTTTATTTCTAAATATTTGCTAAGAGTTCGAGATTATCTAATTATGTTGGGTATAGAACTTTATTTTATTTTTATTGAAGTCAATTTATGATAACAATAAATGACAAAAACCTATAATATATCACATCCAGCTACTCATGTAGGTCAAGATGTTATTGAGGGTTTTATTTAAAAAATTTTGTTTGTTCTTTTTTCGTCAAATCGGTGACAACAACAACAAAAACAGACAGAGAAAAGATATCCACACTTGGCACCTATTTATATTTTATAATCGTTTTGTTATTTTAACTTTTTTTTTTGTTTGTTTTTTTTTTTTTTTTTGTAGTTTATTTACAAAACATGTGATGAATTATTGTGAGAATGAAAGTATTCAAATATTTTTTCGATGAATTACCTACCTTTGGCGAAATGACTTACGCTGCAGGAATTTGTAAGACAAAATTGATAAAGAGAAAAAGAAGAATAACAATCGAGAGCGAAGTAGGGAAAATTGAATAAAAAAAAGTGCTGATCACGGTATGATTTTAAAGACCTTCTTTTAGTATAATACCAAAAGTTATGTGACACTTTTTGATTGCGGAAGTTAAATTTGGGGTTTGTTTGTTTGCTTAATTTAAATATATCATGCATTGAAGTAAAGCGTGGTGGAAATTCCAATGCCAATTTTATAACAGATTAAAATGTAGATATAAGCTTTCGAATTTGCATTCTAATTCGAATTATACTTGAAAGCAATATACTGCATTTTATTTGTTTTGCATTCTTGAGTATTTCAATATCTTGGCTAATGTTGTGAAAGGCACAATGGTTTTGATCTTATAATTATTTCATAAAAATAACCGGTAGAATTTTTGAATTCTTCATGGGAAAGTGCAGAGTCTTACAAAAACCGATATGTTGGCTTCTTTCACGGAGCGAATTTTTAAGCATTATATATTAATAATATATTTTAGCTTCCGTGGGTTAAAAAGAAGCAATGCCATTTATGCCCCGCGTGGTGGGGGTTCCTTATAATCAACGTTTTAAGTAAATACATGTAAAAGCCCTTAGTAATAGAAAGAGTCGATTTTTATTAGACATACCTAAATTACGAAGTAAACAAAATCTGAATTCAACGTAATCATTGTGACTCAATTCAATAATTTCTTTACTGTGACCTAGATATAGATTTGACAGCTACGTCATTGCTCATTATATATTTTGCTTGCTTTTTAATTAATGCAATTCCACTTTGCGATTTTTTAAGCAAGATGGTGACAGACATACATACATAGAGGCAGAGTTAGACAAAATTGCTGAAATTTGTAAAACATTTTCTGTGCTTTTCTTTATTGTTCGAGTATGATTTATTTTCAATTCGCCGTACACTGCACGTGAATAAATTGGAGTAAAGAGTACTAACAGATGACTTCTTCTCAATTTAACAAAACTAGCATCAATTAAAAACCGCAGCTCCATAAAGCATCTTTACAATCGAAGAAAAATCAACAGAGGAACAAAATCACTAGGTTTTAAAACAGTCTTAAGCATTTTTCTAGTTTACAAGTGACACTGATAGTAATTATTACTTACAGTTTTGTAAGTTACAGCTACAATTGCAAACCATTTCTTATTTCTTTTAATAACTTTTAAATTAAATTTGTGTATTCTTTTGATTTCTATTTCAAAAATAAAATAATAATCAAAAATAACCTGCAACACACGAAGGCACAACAAAACAAATGCTTCACAACTCATGTCATTTTGACGGTTTATTCGATCTATTTTAGGGCTAGTTCAGGATGACTCCAGGTTAAAAAAAAAAAAAAAAACAAAATTTTTTGCTCAAGGTAACTTCAGGTTTTTCAAAAAATGCTTTCCAGGTTGACTTCAGGGCTCAACGATAAAAACTTATATCAAAATTAAGCACAAATTTCTTTAATTATTAAAAAAAAAAAGCCATTGATTCGCATTTGTCACTTTCCACAAAATAATGGCTGTCACTTTTAACATTGACATATTCGTATATTTCCCTATAGACTATAATTAATCAAGATGCAATGTCCTAACAACTTGATAATGATATGAAAACTTGCACTGTTTGATCTACACTTTCATTTATTGATGGGTGGATAGAGATTAGTAGCCAAAATATGAAATCTGAAGTAAGCTCTTCATATGTTGGAGCTCAAAAAACGTGATCTAGACTAATTATGATTGAAAAAAGATACACAAGTCCAGCACTATGATGCCTTTGAGCTAAAAACTGACGTTTTGATAGCTCTGAGCTTAAAATTGAAAACGCATATAGAACTTAAATACAATTGTACATATATGTAATATACATATATATATTTTATAAAATTAAAACACTTTCACTCAAGGAAAATTATAGGTTAGGTTATCATTGACCATGATAAAAAGTGAGAAAGTTCTAAGACGTAAAATACTTTTGACAATAAACAAGCACTTAGCAGACTAAGGACAGAGAGTGAGAGTATTTTGAAATTAATTCTTTATTTGCAAAATATATTGGCAATAAACCTTCAGATATTTTTATTTCATTAAATGAGACATACTGAAAGTGAACTTTTTTCGAATTAATCAGAGATATTGCATATTGATGATATAATTTTTGGCATTAATAAGATAGTGTAACACTTTTTAAAATTTAAAGTGGTTAATTTTTCAAAGAAAAAAATATGGCAAATTATGCATGCTACGTCGCTTAAACTGAGTTAGAGCTTTGAATAATGTATTATAGGAACATGTAGTTTAAAAAAAAAAATATCACCTATAGTCAGGCATTAATAGCTGAACTTTAAAAGGTAGGTAGGTACTTACAATTCTGATCACCATCGATGAATGCTCTCACCGGCTGTCAATGTGTCTTGTTAAATGTATGTACCTACTTATAACTTAAAAGCAATGACTACCATAATATTTAAATATATTGTCATTTGCTTTATAGATCATTCCTCTTTCAATAAGATAAATTCATCCATCAGTAGAGTATTTTTGACATTTGTAAGCACTTGCACTTGCTTCCTACACCCACCATATTGCGTTTTTGGATGGTCATACTGCATACAGAATCTTTCTAGCTTTCATACTAAAATCAAATCAAAAATCTTTTTTCCCATTTTCAGAAGAAATTTTGGATATCCAATCTGAAATTTTGGATAATCAATCGAAAACGTCATTAGGCCTAGTGTGCATTTTGGTTGCTTTGACTTTTGTATGTTCGCTGTCGTCTCTCCTTTATAAAAAAACTTTTAAAATAATGCTAGTTCAAGTTTCTGAAATTTTTAAGATATCTACATCTTCACACTCATTTTAGCTGTGAAAACATTTCTTACTAAAAACTGAATGTGAAATTGAATATTAATTATTATTAATTTAATAACCCGCTATGACAATAAAGAAAACACCTTTTTTGATATGTCTAGGCTATGACTAGACTTAAAGACCTCTTATAAAGTAAAAAACACGTATGTATCTTAAGGGGTATCCCAGTGTCAAAGAATATAATATATACGTTCATAATATAATAATTGATTTGAGTTCCGACAGTTCAATTCTCATTTGCATTATTTGTATATCTACTTAAATGATTCGTCAATCATTGATGATAACGAAAATGTTAAGACAAAAAAATATGAATCTCTTTTGTCAGTGTCATTTCGATTTACGAAGTCGCTTACATAAATGGTTATCAACTGCTTCTGTCATTTGTATACACATAGAATATTAATTTAATTCAAGAATTTACTTTTTTTTTGTGTTGTCTTTAACTTTTTTTTCAATCACAAGTATAGACATTATTTTACCTTCGATTGAATTATCAATAATTTTAAAGCAAGTCACATAATGTTGCCATGCATTTATCAAAAGCTAGCGACACTGTAATGTATTATGTTTGATTTGTTTTTTTTTTGCACAAATTGCGGACAAATTAAAAAAAAATCTGTGTTCAAAATTTTGTTAATAATAAATTTGTCTGAGTTGGAGGTCAAACAGTGTAAAAAGTCCATGTAAAAATTATTTTTTTTGTAAATATTTGGAAGTACCTACATATGTATGTTTAATTGCTGTATTTAAATCAAATGTCATTTTTAAGACGAAAGATTTATTCCTCAATTTGCCTGTTTTGCTCCTTTTTTCAAATCAAACTACTTTACCTAGAAGCTTCCTCCTATTGAAGTTAAAGCCATAACTGAACGAAAGGTGCTCTCTTCACTTACAAAAACAATACTAAATGAAAACTGAACGAAACACTGCAAACTGAAATCATGGGTAGAACTGTATTCACATATTGGACTGCATTCTCTGATTTTTTTTGACGTATCTGTACTTTATCTCACTCCCACTTCATGATGAGAAAAGAGAGATGGCCAAGAAAGGCATCTCTATTTCGCCATAAAGTAAAAACAGAGACGTCAAAACAAGTCGGAGGAGAAAGTCCAATGTCATCGTCATTCGTCAAATGAAGCTCTCATACTTGCGCATTGCCATGTTTCGTTCAGTTTTCCTTCACTTTTGTTTTCATGGGTGAAGATGGCTTCCGACCGCAGCATACTTACGAATAGTTAGGAGACCTGTGGGGCCTTTCTTAAACTTTTCATCTTCATGATTGAATTTAACGCTTTTGATTTTACTTTGTAATTTCGAAATACAACCTATAAATCATGCGGTATACTATTTCCCGCATGTAAAACCAAATTGAATAATTATTCCCCTTTTGTACATAAAGCATTTGTTTAAAGTTTGTACTATAAAATTAAACATTCAAGCCATGCAGATAAACATCGCTCAAACACCAATATTTGTAATAATATAATCAGCAAAAGTAGATACGATCACGAAAGTATAAACACACAATACATAATTCAAGCATAAATTCGCATGAAGAACTTGAATTTATAATTCCACATATCAATAAAAAATTCAAATTATACCAATTCGAAATTAGCTTAGGTTTGCCTATATCTATCTAATTTAATTCCAATTAATTAATATCTTCATTAAATAATTGCAGTTTCTTCGAATAACCAGTGCATAACAAAAAACAGCAGACATGGATGCCATTAAGAAGAAGATGCAAGCGATGAAAATCGACAAAGATGGAGCATTGGAACGTGCCTTAGTTTGTGAACAGCAAGCACGCGATGCCAACACTCGTGCCGAAAAGGTAAATAACACTTATTCAAAAAAATATAATTTTTTTTTTTGCAAAAGTACTACGTACTAAAATTTTCAAAAAAAAATAGGCCGAAGAAGAAGCTCGCCAACTCCAAAAGAAGATCCAAACAGTTGAAAATGAATTGGATCAAACACAAGAAGCCTTGATGCAAGTCACAGGCAAATTGGAAGAAAAGAACAAGGCTTTGCAGAATGTAAGTACTTTAATATAATTTTAATATTTTTATATCTTTTTTCCAAAAAAAAGAACTCAAAGATAAAATTGTAGTAGATTTATATAATATTATGTTGTAGGTAGCTTAAAATTTTGAATTGATTTAATACATTTTAAAATTTGTCATAGATAGCTGTTAGTACCTTTTTTAAAACTAAAAATTGTAAACGAAATTCTCATTGGATCAAATTTGATCCATATCTACCTATACATATCCACCTCACTAGCGTGGAATTTTGATCCAATTGACACACGGACATGCGTTAAATTTGATCCCATGCTAAATTTTTGACATTTCTTGTGAGGTAGAGGTATATGTGCAAGTGTCAAAAATTAATCTTGGTATCAAATATGACCAACAATTTTATCCAATTTGAAAAACGGTTTTATTAAACAAAATTTAATTTTCTGGAAGTCAAAGGATAGAAAATAGATCTACATGATTCACGTACGTCAGAACTAAAAGGTAAATTTCAAAACTATGTTAAAAATTATTGAGCTTGTATAACAAATTTGATCACGTCAGAAAAGTTTGAAAATTTTACTTCACAATTTTATTAGGCAGATTTTAATTGCAAATATCAGCAAACATTTTTTTAGTGTTAAACTCAATTTTAACTCTCGCGAGATATTAAAAGTATGTCATTTAGTTTGAAGAGAGAACAGATACTATTAACGTCAGAAAGTTTAATGTCTGAAGAGTGAAGACGATAATTTGTACCATTTTCACGTTATACAACTACATATTTTGTATTGTTCGAACATGTTTGCTACCTGCGCAAAAGCAATCTCAAGCTAAATTTTGTAGTTTGTATGGTTATTGCCAGCTGTTAAATATTTTTAAAGAGAATAGCCGTGCCCCACGGAAAGAAAATCTCATACTGAGAAATTAGTTTAAAAATGTCAAGACTAGTTCTTCATAAAAAAAAGAAGCACGAAGGTGGTTAATCTTTTGTCTCAATTAAAAAAAATCTCTGTATGCTCAGAGAATTTTCCTTCGTGGGACACGGGTAATTATTTTGTTAAGCAATTAAGAGACAGAAAGAGGGCGTTTTTAGAAATGCTGTCCTTATCAATCTAATAGAGAAAAATAGAGATAACTATTTCGTTCGTTTTTGCATTAAGAAATTTTGATTTCATACATCATTTTAAAGTTATACATACTCTCTATTTGATCTAGACCTTGTTTCGTTCTTTTTTGCATTAAGAAATTTTGATTTTATATATTATTTTAATGTTATCCATACTCTCTCTTTGATCCAGACCTTGTTATTTATTTATATCGGTCAATATATTGTATTGGACGAAAACATAGACTTTCTTTATAAATTTCTATGAAACTTCAAAAGTTTGTATTAATTAATTTTTGCGTTTTTACTATTACTCAGTAGCTAAGCTACTCAGTTTTCATTTTTATATGCAAATTAAAATCAAATCATTCTACTCAGTATTTATTTGACAGATAAAATTAAAACGAAATTAGTTATTTATGAGTACCTAACGAACAAATAGTTTGGGAAAAAGAAATAACCGTAAAAACGATTTGACAGTAATTAATGTTAACACCGCCTACCCAGAGCTACTTAAGCAATTCACAGAACTGAGCAAAAATTGAATTGATTTATGTTTAACATTATGTTTTAATAAACTATTATATTTCGTATTTTCCTACCATATGAATTAAAACTTGCGGACAGTAATATTAAAATGTGAAAAAAAAGATTTATAGGTGTATTTAAAAAAACACAACATCTTTAATCTGCCAATTTTGGCATTTTTCCATAATATATTAAGAAAAGTTTCTTTTTTAAGAAACGTCAATATGCGAGGCTATTGCATCAAAAAATACGCAATAAAGAAATCATAAATAAAAATGATTTCCTAATTATAAAAGTCATAAATTTTCTTTTTCTGTGTCATAAATAAAAATTACGTTATATCTATTAATAATTCTTACAAATTAAACAATTTAAATAATGTTTATCTTTAATAATAAATCTGTTGCATACATAAGCAGTTTAAATCTATGGAGAACTGACAATTTTGTCTATTTTAGTAATTGAACACTTTTACACGAGGGGATTTTGTTACTTACGACTTTAATTTTTAAGAGAGAATATCAAGAAAAAAGGGAATTTGATCAAATCAGCAGTAATTTTAAAGAGATTTTTTTTTGTTTCACATTACTTTTCACGCTTCTGGTATTTATTTTATTTATAATTTCTTTCTTTAATTCGTTGCTTAGGTGTACAGATTCATTGGGAAAACGTTGTTATTTTAAACATAAACCGAAGACATTTCCCTAAATTATTTGTAGTATAGAAGGTAATCGCAACGCCATTTTGCCATGTTAATAAGTAATTCAATACACGAACCAACCTCAAAATGAAGCGAACGTAACGTAAAGTTTTATGCGTAAACCATAAGACGTAAGAAACAAGCATGAATGAACATATGTACGTATGTAAAGCAGACGTAAAGTGTTACGAAATCAGTTCACTACAGAACTATAATAGAAGAAAAAATACCTACTTAAACATTTTCAAAAAACTTCAAAATTTTCTGTCAAAACGAATAGGGGAAAACCCTAGTTTCAGATTTTAATAGTTTTGATGTTACCATACAGCTAGACCTGTTAATAGGTATAAAGTGCAATGCAATATTTGAAGACGTAAATAATTCTTTCGATATCAAAAGTGACATATGATATTACTTTGTTGAGACTGACATTTTCAAAATTCAAAAAGAGAAAATAAAAAGCGGTGTTTTAACTTCAATTACGGATATATCCAGAAAATTAAAGCGGGACAGATTTATGCCAAAAACGAACGGGTGAAAGAGTACCTGCCTTTATAGGAAGATGAACATGTTTGTCTTTATAACTGCATTCATGTTGTTTCTTATGATCTGCCTGGTATGGTGATCACTGCATTTTGGTCTTCTCTCTCTATTCAATAAAAAATGTAAATTTTATATCTTACATACTTTTTTTTGTGGAACTCGGACGATGATCAATATGAATCCACTATAAGGAAATTTTTGGTAAATTTCAATATTTAGCCGCCATATTATTCACTTGATTAATCCAGTTTAAAACTTAAATCCGGGTGTAAATTTAATACTCATAAATTCAATGTAAAGGGTCATTCATTTCGTGGTTTCAAGGTGGTAGCGCTGGCATTTGACACCTGTCAAACTCAGCTGTCATTTGAAGTATCATAATAACTATTAGTTGAATGTTTGCCATTTACGATAATGGCGTTACGTGATTTAAACGTAGGCACTTTTCGCACATTACGCGATGATTATGGTCATCATAAACGACCGAGTACGCAAGCAATCGGTAAAATTGTGAAGAAATTTGAAGAGAGTGGAAGCGTTACTGATGTCGTAAGACCTGTGCATCATCATAATGCACGCTCAGTACGAAAATATTGCTGCTGCTGCAAGCACCAGTGTTGCTGATGATCCGAATTTATCGATTTCCTGGCGTTCGCAGCAATTGAGCTATTCTTTGGCCGGCGATTGAAGATCATGACTTGGACGATATGTGTTTCAAACAAGACGGGGAAACAAGTCACACAACACAACCAATTATGGCTTTATTGCGTGAAAAATTCCCTGGCCGCGTAATTTCACGTTTTGGTGACGTCAATTGGCCACCAAAATCATACGATTTGACACCGTTAAATTTTTTTCTGTGGGGCTACGCAAAAGACCATGCTTACGCGAATAATCCCCGAACTCATAGACGCATTAAAAACCAACATTACTCAAGTTATGGACGAGATACCGCCCGAAATGTGCGAAAAAGTGGTTAAAAATTACCTCAAAAGAATCCCATGCGGCGAATCTTCCCGAGGCGGCCATTTAACTGATATCCTTTTCACTCTCAATGGCAAAGTCCAAATTTTATAATGAAATAAAATGTTCATAAAAAGTGTATCGCTGTGTGTTTTTGTTAAGCTTTACTTTCGGAACCGAAAAATTAATGACCCTTTATAAATACATCCGGATTTAAGTTTCAATCTGGATTAATCGAGTGAATAATATGGCGTTAAGTTTTTTGACGGTTTTTTAAACTTTTTACACGATGAAAATTTGTGCAAAAAAAATCTTCAAGTTTTTCAGTGCATGGAATTTTGCTCCCTTCTATTATTTCCATTGATAACTTTTTTGAGTTAACAAACTGGTAATTGTGACATTTTTCGAAATTTGTTTGTATTTTTAAATAAACTTATACCACACGTACCTTATATCAGTCTCAACAAATTGAAGATTTTGACGATTTGTGAATAAGCGAAAAAGTCAGATTGCTATTTGGTGAAAAGCCATATTTAGAATTCAGAATTCATATTCAAATGCGAGTAAGATATTGCAGGTTCCATTCGATAAATTATCCTAAGTTACATATAATCTGGATAGATTTTTGTTGTTGTAATATCTTTAAAAAAAAACAGCTGATTCAACAACGAATCAACGTATGTAAACATTTTGGGATAGGTCTAGCGGATAGGTTCTCGAACGCAATGATTGACAAAACTTACTTGAATTTCATTTTTCTTTTGTCACTTTTGCACACTCCAAAAGACCTATATTCATTGATCTAATAGATTTTAAACTGCGGTAAGTAAAACGTGAGTTTAGCAATCACCACAAACCAATTTATTGCACTGAATTTGTTTTTTGAATTTTTGTTTTTTTTTATTAAGTTGAAAATCAAAACAAAGCCTTATCTATCACATAACGATGCATAATGTGAAGTAGTTGCTTTTATTTTTGAAGAAAAAAAAAAAACCTAAGACCCAAGAAAGCTGTTCAAACAAAGTAGCGTGGTAATCATAAATTCAATACATAAAATTAATATTTAGAGATCTTGCGTCATTCGTATCTATTAGATTAGGTATCTAAATAACTTATACAGAAAATTCAAACAACTGAGTATTTTCTTAAATGCTTATACATAATTAATATTAAACAAAATGGTTAAACGTTGCTTGGATATCGTTTCTTTACTTTTATAGGCTTTAAATTTTGCTCATTTTTTTTTACCGAGAAAATGGTTTTAAAAATTGATGTTTTTAAATGATAATTCTATAAGCTTAACTGCACATGTTTTACCCTCTTTATGTCAATTAGAATGAAAGCCACTTCCAAAATCGGCCATTATAAGTTTTGGTAGAGTTTTCCACATACCTACTATAAATTTAATAACATATTAAGTTTCTATTATTGGTTTGCTTCTCAAAGTCATACGTTTAATAAAAATAATATTACATTAAATAACATATTAAAAAGAAGAGTGTTTCCTATATAGCAATCTAAAGAGAGGTGAAGTTGTTTTTGGTTCAAATTCAAGTTTAACAAAAATTGTTATTTCGAAAACTATTGTTTACAATAGTACACATTATCGATCATGACTGACAGTTTTGCCCATACAAGCTTGAAAACCATCATTCAGAATGTACACACTATAGGTCTGTTTCTTTACTCGCCCGCAGGATCCCACGGGATCCCAAATCTACCCAAAATGTGTTTCTTTACTTTTTTCTGGCACGAAAATGCCAGAGCTTTTGACTTTTTTTTAATTTATTTAATTTCCCCTCTTACTTACTGCCTTTTCTTGCTTGTCAAAAAAGAAATCAGCTGATCGAAAAATTTCAATTTTAGTTTTTCAAATAAGTGTGCATTAAAACGGCCATTGAAAATTAAAAGAATTAAAAACTAAAGAAAGAAACTAAACTAAAAGATAAATAAATTAATTATACGAAGCATGGCAGCAAATATAACAATAAATATTTCTCCTGGTTCTTTTGATAAAGCTTCATAACATTGTAGTCCTCGTACTCGTACTTATCGTCATCACTGCTATCTTTTTCTTCATTCATTAGAATTATTAATCCCTTGATTTTCGTTTTCACGTCTTCCAAATGGGTCATGTTCAAAAAAATTGTTTTCTTCTGATAATTTCTGTTGTCAAATGTGACGTTTACCCAGAAGCAAATCAGAAACATCCCAAATGCGTTTCCTTACTTTTCATTTCTGGTCAAAAATTACAACAACAACATCAAAAGCTCGAGCACAAACTTTTTCCCGAACTTTTTCCCAAACTTTTCCCAAAAAGTAAAGAAACAGACCTTATATAAGACGTCAGTCAATTCTGTCAGTCATGATTGGAAAACCATCTGTTCGTTTACTTGCGCAAAACTGCCTGTTTCTTTCAATTTTAGTCCAGAAAATCCAATGTCTGTTTGGAATGACGTTTTAAAGATTCCGCATGTTTCACTCGGAACATTACCTACATACATTACATATGTACATGTTAGTTCTTTACAGTAGTACATGTCAAAGTGATAAAATGTTCTATATATAACATTTTATCAATTTAATAAAATAACGAAGTTCGAAAGTACCTAATTTTATTTGAGAAGACGAATTTGTATATTCCATTGAAATAAAAAACCTATGGAAAACGACATTTACCAAGAAACACTGTAAAAGAAATTAAGTACCTACATATATAATTTTTTCCTAAGACAAAAAATCTCACCCTTTGTTTTTTTTCATATTTCAAATTGTCAAAAATCGGTTCAACAACTAGAATTTCAAAAAAAGTGATACATTTTCTGTCAAAAGCACAATACACACTTTAAAATAAAATCTTCATCTTTTTTCACGCGAGGTACTTTTTTCGAAACAATTAATGTAGGTATACATACCTAGCTGCTGAAAACTTTCGAAGTTATATAAAAAAAAAAGTTGTATAACTTATCACGCGCTGTAAAACAAGTTCAAAAACGTATTTTTTAATTAAAAAAAAAAAACATATCTATTTCCCCACTCATGGTCAGGTCACATTATGTAAACACTTAAAAAAACAAATCTTTGTCTCTCATTAACACTGACCCGAATTCTTGAGCTTAATCAATTTCAAACATTTCTAAATATAAAAACTCAGGTATTTTAAAATTCGGCATATTATATAGGTACCCAAAAAATCATGATAATATATATTTTCTCCAAAAACAAACATCTCATTTTCGTTGTGATTTTTATGCGAAAAATATATCTTTCGAAAAATTGCCATAGGTATTCAATTTCGAATCCTCAATAACTTCTCTATAGTATATACAAATATACATACATACTTATATCCGTTCTTGTTATCTGATTATCTGATGTTGTCCGCATGAAGAAAACCATTATCTCATCGTTAATTAACAAGAACGAAAATTCAATTTAAACAAAAAAAAAAACTATTCAAATAATCTTCAAGGAAAACGCCCAGCGCCGCAGTAAATAGAAATGAAAGAAACAGAAAAACCAATCTTTTTTTTGTCTAATTATGCGAATGAATTCTATTTTTACCAAAGCACGAGCGAGAGGAATAAATACCTTTCTATTATTTTTTTTCAAATTCAAAATTGCTTAGAGAGATGTAAAGCTAGAAGCTGCTCGATCATCGCCAAATACGTCTGAGATCACAAAAAATTAAAAAAAAAAATACTCTACAACAACAACTTATACTGCAATCTTCTTTTGGCTCACTTTAAATATGATACCCAAAAGATTTGGAAAATTCTTTGCGCATGCGATTCTCTTCAGGAATGAACAGGGGTAAACATTCCACAAAGTATATTTTAGTTACAAACATTTTTCTGTTGTATAGAAACTGCGTAGATAAATAAATACATATTTCGAAAATTACTTTTCGAATATCAAAATATTTTTCAGTTTTCTAAAATCTCGATACAAAATTCAAATTTTTTAACATACAACGTGAATTTAAATTTGTGGAACACCTTTTGTGTGGAATGTATCTATAGATCACAATGAAGATTGGAACTTAACGATCATGTCGACTTCCGCATCAACAAAGAAGTAAAATGCGTGTGTTTGAGACAAAATTTTCTTAAAATGAAAATAGATGTCAGGAATGAGTAATCAAAAAAATAAAAATCATGGCCAATATAAGTGATGACTGATGACGTTTCTGCTGACTTCTTTCTGAGCAATAGCTAATTTCATGCTATCAAAACTCTTATAGAGAAAATATAATTAAAAAAAAAGAGCGAACAGGAAAAACCATCAACCCCTTAATATGTGCGAGTGGGAAACAAATATATATACATTCTTCTTCGAATGATCTAAAATAAAATGATGTGAGTGTATATTCATTACCACTCTCATGAAAAAAAAATGAAGAAATAGAAAATTTGTTGTGGACTCTCATTTATCTAGAACATTGAAGTCGGCGAGTCGAGTTTTCGATTTTCTTTTTTTTTTATTTTCAATTGTTATCTTTCACATAAATTTTATAATCTCAATACATTTTATTAAATAAAACCAAGGAGGAAAAAACAAGAAATAAATCAATGATCCCTAAGATTGCTGGCAAAACAGTGTTAAAAAATAAATTGGAATATAAATTCACCGTTGTGTGGATAGAAAGTGTCATCATCAAACTTATCATAATATGATTGAAAAAACTATAAAACTACAAATCGATATTGATGATGTTAATGTAACAAATAATAAAAGTTGTAATACAAGTTCAAACTGTTTAAATAATAAATTAAGCCAACAACAACAAAAACAAGAAATAAAACATTCTAATTCAAGTGTTAAATCGAATTTTGACAACAGCTGCAACCGGCATTACTTGCAAATTGATTCGAACAATAATAATTTTCGAAATTCATCGAATAGTGTATCATCATTGAATAATAATACATCAAGTGCGACAAAGGCAGCAAACAAATTAAATAACAGCAACAGCAACAGCAATAGTAACAACAACAACAATAACAGTAATATAAATTCAAATAATTCCCGTCGCCGGCGTAATCAACAGGAAATACGTCAAATTAAACGTGCACACCGCCATCTACTAACAAGTAGTGGTGTTGCACCAAAGCAACCAACAACAAATCCAGCACTACCAACATCACAACAACAAAATACTAATTGCACGAAACGTCAGAAAAAGAAAAAGACAAAAAGAAAAACTGACAGCGGAGCTAGTGGAAGTGGAAGCAGTCATCACCAACCGCACCATCCACACCACCAAAACGAACAGCAGCTGCGCCAGCAGCAGCCGAATAGTCATCCAAATCGCAACTGCAAATCTTCCTCCTCAACAACCTCTACCAACCAACCTCGCAGTAATAAAAACAGTAAATTAACACAAAATAACTTGACGAATAATTGGAATAATAATCGATTGAGTGAATGCGATGATTCGGCAACAATTGTTTCAGTGATATCTTCCCAATGGTGTTCGATTGAAGAGCGTTTAAATTTATTAGATAAACTTTTGTATTGTGATGAGTTTGACGACGATAATTATTCAACAATCAGCTACAGTAGCGAATGTTACAGAGACGAGGACGACGACGACGACATCATAATGAGTGATCACAGTGGTACCGGGCAATTGCCAATGAAGCGCCGTGGTCACCAGCATCATCCCAGATTCGCAGGTCAGCGACGTTCCAATGTTCCAGTTGAGGAGATTTTGGCTGCTCTACGTCGAGGCGACAGTGTTGGTGAACTGTCAAATTTATCATCCACAGCGTCAACAGCTACAACAGCTGATTCAACAGTGACGTCATTAAATACAGGATCCACCTCAACATTGGACACTTTCAGTCATTTGGGTGATGGAGACGCATATTCAGACGATGTGGGTAGATGTTTATCCCCGACTGACCTTCCATACGATAACAACACTGAATCAACAACAATCCTCAAAGAATTGAATAGAAATCCCGATGGCAACTATTTAAATGATGTAAATATTAAGAAAACGTCCCTAGACTTGCCTTTACTGCAGCAATCTGCCGAGGTTTCAATCCCAACAACTGCTAACAGCAGTCCCACGCCAACAGACGAGAGTAGCCTCTTGGACGATGTCGCAAAAACACCCAGCAGCAGTAGTAGTTCCAAGCAACAGCGATCCCCGAAAAAGGAGAAGCTTCGTTCCGAAAAGAAGAAAAAAAAGTCAAAAACAAAAAATTCCACAGAACCAGGAGGAGATGGAACATCGTCATCATCATTTCATGAACGTGCCGAAGCTGATGGCGCCGCCACCAACAATGAGAATAACTCACCCGACAACATTCTCGACGATGATTCGTCTGAGTGGGCGAAACTTCGATGCACCAGCGAACGCACCGAAGTTGTTGCTGAGCGAGAAATTCGCCGACACAAAGGACGTTGTGCCGATTATCCAGGATTAGCATTCGGACGATCGATATTCAGCTCTGACACAATGATGAAATTCAATATAATTCGCAATGAACTGCATAACATCATGAATACACAATTGAAACGGGTAAACACACACATATGAAATAATTTAAAATTCTTAAAAAAAAAAAACAATAATTTACTTATCTTTTTCGTACTTTAAAGCCAAAAAACGGAGAGAGAAAGCATCGATGGGAAGAAAAGAACTATACTAACAGTACGCTCGCAGTGTGCTGACCTCAATTTTCTTTTTTTTTGTAAATTTGTTCGTCTTTTTTGAATTCCACAAACATTTTGGGCTTTTTTCTAGGTTCGTTCGTATTGTTCTTCTTTTCGATAAGACATTTTCCAGCTATTAATAGAAATTCTTTAATTATTTGTGCTAAGTTTTTTTTTTGTTTGTTTACACCGGGTCAACAAAAAAACAACCGACAAAAGATATTTTTTTTTGCATATTCAAAACAAAAAAAAACTTGTTGAAAAATGAATCGTTATTCCTTATCCAGCTTACACTTGCAATTCTTCTTCTTTTTTTGTTCCTTTCATTTTCAATTGAATTCGAATGGAATCTTCAATGCCTTGCCTATTACCTATTTGAGTAGAGTTTATTGAAATGATATTTGTATTTTCATCTTTATTTGTTTACGCATGCAAAATCAAGGTGTGTGCTTTGATTCCATAATGCAATGCAGCAATATAATTACTTTTGGAAGAAAGTAAAAATAACTATTAATCATACTGGAACGAAGAAATGGAATAAATATTATCCATACATATATGTACATACCTATAATTATATAATTTTATAATGTACTTGGTACGTGACGCATGAGTTGATCTCTATGGTGTATGAAGTTGCTTTTATTCGAATCTATGTAATACTAATTGATATATAAGCAAACTTTTTTTGCATTATTAATAAGTTTCGTAGTTGAAACTTGAAATTATTAATTTTGCTTGATCAAAGTTTATATCATTTCGGACTTTGGACAGATTCAGATCGGTCTTATAGTGGAAATTTACCCGTATGATATTCAGCCCTATCACAGATTTCTTCATAGCAAAACTTCTTTATGTTGCGCTTCACTACGCAACGAATAAAATCATACACCTTATAATTCACCAAAGCTTTTAAGTTAATTTTTCATCAACTTATTCAATTTTTCAGGTTATGTTGATTATTAAATTTTATAAGAGTCGATAAACATTGACCAAAATTTGAGCATTAGCATCAGCAAGTATGATAGCCCACTGTCGTGCCTTGAAATTTCAATTGGATTAATATTTTGTTTGGTTCAAAATGGAATTGTAACTGATTCCAGTTTTTCGCAACTAAAAACAAAATGTACGATCTAAGTTTGCATTCACAGATGCACAAGATCTAAAAAGGTCCGTTACTTTCTGGCAAACATTTTTTGAAATCTTATTTGCTCCCTCAAAAGACTGGCTTTGTCGGGCGATAAACATTAAATAGGTGGAAAACGTCTCCAAAAACTTCATTCATCAATAATGTTTGCCTCAATCTTTAATCTGGGTTTCTGATCTCCGAACTCTTTAAAGTTTCGTAATGCAAAGGGAATAGTATTACACTCGCTAACCTACAAAGCCCGGTCAATTCATTTACAGGTTTTTGTGAATAGCAAAAAGAATGCATTTTATTTAAACCTTTACCTGTACGTGGCTTTGTATTTTTGTTGGTCTCAACTTATTTTGACTGCAATCATTCAATATATAGAGATAAAATAATATTAAAACAAGATACTTTTGAATTACTTTTATACAATTACTGGTAGACCAATGGTAGCTATTTCTTTTACATGTTCCCAAATGGTGATGACTTCTTCTTTTTAGACAATGAAACAAATCTATTAGACTTTGATTTCTATTTATAGTTATTAGGTCTGTGGTGCAAAGGCTAAGCCCGATATTTCAATTAATATTTATATTTCTGATTTAATGTTTTTAATTACAATAAATTCAACAATCTTCTGAAACAATATCATTGATGCTTTGAAAATTGAATATATTCAATCAAATACTAATTGAAAAAATATGCAATATGATATAATTATAAAATAAGTTATAGAAAATTAAATATTAAAAATGATTATATATGTATATACATATGTACACACATACATAGATCTGTAGTTAAAATCTAAGTTTTAAAAAATGTAAAATAAGACCCAATTTTTCAATTGTAAGTTAAACATCAGATAGTACCTACTTATTCTTCAGGAATATCAAAAATTTGGTCCTATTTATTCCTCTAACAGTTAACTGAATATTTAACTGATGATTGGAAAATCGTCTCTAAATGACTTTAAAAGCTAAGGCCATTATGGCAAACATAAAATTTAAATATTAAATTTCAACATACAAATATGTACATACCTACATTCATTGATTTAACAAAAAATTAAAAAAATCGATTTTCGATTTTGATTTAACATATGTATCGGGTTTTGGCAATACCACAGAATTATTACTCTATTGGACTTTTTGAGAAAACAAAAAGATTACAAATTTTCACACAATAATTTGGTTATAATTAAACACTGATTTATTTTCATTTCCATATTTTTATCTGTCAAGCTTTCACTTTTCATGAACTACAAATTTCGTAAAAGGATTTTTGCCTTACATCAGATCAGGTATCAGCTATATCAATTGCGGGTCGATCGAAAGTTTCATTCAATTTTCTTGAAATTAGTTTTTGTTTTGAAATCTTCTCCCTTTCGAGTGCGAAGTAACGTTATTATTAAATTTAATTTTAAAGCATCTAAATATTTATTTAAGTTTAATAATTGTGAACGCAATTTATATACCTAGGTATATTTTCATTTGATTTGCCGCATAACCCTGTGGCTGTGACTTGTTCTCAAAATCACTGATTTCTACACAAAAAAAGAGATGGCTAGGTAGGTACGTACGCATCTACCTAGGTATTACTAACTTCAAAAAACTTTTAAAATTCAATTTCCGGTTAAGAACCAAATAGGATCCACTTAACCAAGAAACGAACCGTTCTTTCAATCAAACGTTAATCACCCTCTCAATCATTAAACTTCCTTATTCAACTCCCTAGGATATGATTGTTTTGAATCCGTGTGGGGAGGACGTTTAGTACATACAAATGTAAGTCCCATTAATTGGCACGCGACATAAAAACCTTTCATAGTTCTTCACCCTCAACGACAACCTCGACATACATATCATCTATTATCAAATTAAAAATAAAAACTAGTGGTTTTATTTATAAAAGTTGTCTAACTTTAGACAACTGTCTGACTTTGGAAAATGTGTTCCAAAACCTAGTTTATTGTTGTCATATAGCTGCCTAACTTAGACACAGGAGTAGATTGTCTTAACCGTGAATAATGTGATAGGTATTTATTTTTATTAAATAAAGCATATTTCGACCTATTTGAAAATAGTTGGACAGTGTCTAAGTAGACAAAAATTTTATAAATACGACTGTAGGTATTCAAATACACCTATGTATGGAAACTCGCATTCATTTCAAATTAGAAAAAAAAATCTATAACGTTGAATTAAAATTGGTCTTGTCTTGCCCATGTCATTCAAATTCAAATTGAAGTGTTTAGTGTATGCAATTTTTAGCCGATGACGACAGAATGATGTTTAAAAATACACACTGCGTTTATCTCTGTTACTTTGCTTAAAATTGAATAAAATCTACTGTCTTCTCTATCTAATCTTCCAAAAGAAAAATAATTATGATTCATTCTACAAATACAAATAGAAAATCCCATCCAATATGCCGCCATTTTAAACAACAACAAAAATACAGGTACCACAGACACAACCATGTTTGTTAAACCTGACCGTCTTTATTTTTCTATAAACGGTTAAATGATTTTCCATTCCAAATTTGGTATTAATTTTTCAAATGAAAATTGCCCATATTTATCAAAGAAAAAAATTATTAATGAATGAATTTTTGATTAATAATGAATTCTATGAAATCATCATCATCATCAGCCATTTACCGACAACGATAATCTAACCGACCTTTTTATATAAGATAGAGACAAAGTTATATTTAACAGCCACTCAACAAATGTCAACCAACTAAGATAGTGTGTGCATAACAGAGATAACACTCTCAGTTCGTTAACGAGCCAAAAACCTTCCAAGAAAGAGAACAAACTACATTTTAAGGCGAGGCCCCATTTTTGGTCACCACTTCGACTTCGCTCGCACACACCACAAAACCATTCGAAGTTATTAACACAAAAAAAAACTAAAACATACATTTTCCACTAACTGCCCGTTGCGTGTGCCTGTGCTTTTCTGCCTTGTGTGTCTCTCGTCGAAAGTCGTCGTTTTCTGTGCAAATAAATCAATAAAAATTATACCAATCAGTGTAAAATTAGATTATTATTTATTAAGTATTCTTTAAGAATTCCATTGATTTCGAAAATATTTGTTAAAGTTAATAATTCAATTCTTTAAAGTAGAAGAAGAAAAAAACCCGGTGAATTTCACATTTCTCCTGTGTGTCGTCCGTGTCCAACCATCATTTATACATATTTTACATTCCAAATTCCAGTTTCGTTCGCTCTATTCGTGGCTCTCCTTCCTTCTTATATATTATATATTTTTTTATTGTATCTCTGTCGTCATCGTTCGGTTTTTAAATTCGCCGTCATCCAATCTTCTGAAGTGCTTAGTATTTTTGAAACAAGAAAAGAGTGCTCTATTAAATTCACATTCACAATAATTTGTGCTATTTTTACTGCTATTTAAATAAATTCAACACCTGTCAAGGAAAATAAAAAGAAAATAATAAAAATGACCACCAACATTCCACAAGGTACACTTTTGGATGTACTTAAGAAGAAAATGCGTCAGACCAAAGAAGAAATGGAAAAGTATAAAGATGAATGCGAGGAATATCATAAAAGGTTACAACTCGAAACCGTGCGGCGTGAAGAAGTAAGTTCTTTCCATCCTAAAATTACTTACATTTTGGGGGAATTCAATTCAGAGAGTCAGACAGCAGTAGGTACAATGCTTATTAATTGATTTCGATCTGAAAAAATATTAAAGAACTAGAACAAAATCATTGAGAATATTGATGGTGGCACCAAAAGATAACTACATTATTTTATAGTTCCGTGACGGGGCGGTCTCCAAAAGTGGTCGTTTTCTTCTTTTTTTCTGTGTGATCGATTTTTCTCTTCAATTTTATTTTTTCATACCTACTATGGGAATATACTTGACTTTTTCAACTATATTTTTTTTTGCCATGCAGGCAAACTACAAACAAAAAAAAACAATAAGATCCACATTTTGCACACATTTTTTTTTTTCATTTTTACCTTCCATCCAATAAATTTAGAAATTCTTTATGCATAAAAATCATATTGGTGAAAGGGTCAACAAACCTAAAAAAAAAAAAACAACAAAAATTGAAGCTGAAGTGATCATAAATGTGATCGGTTGTTCTATCGTTGATATTTTCTGTATTCATCTCAGTAAAGCAACCAATGAGCTAGGCCATACCTGCTACTATACACAAACGACTTACCTACCCTACCTACTCGTCTATTCTTACTCGGCCACTTGTTTAGAATTATGCTAATTTTTTTAAGTTACTTTTTGTTCTTCATTACATTTTCTTCTTTTAAATTTAAAACACAAAAATTCAAGTTTCTCGTTGAAATCTTGGACGAGGAAGAGGAATGGACACAAAGTTTTTGTTTTGATTAAAAAAAAAAACACCTACCTAGGTACCTATCTATCGGGGTTACATGACAGGAGTTCGTAAGAAGCAAAAAATAGTTTTTCTTTTTTAAAGTTGGTACCTACCTACCTATCTACCAATTCAAAATTGTCATTAACTAGATTAAGATTTATGTCGGTAGTTACAACAATTTTGGGATATTTTTTTGCTTAAAAATCCAAATCTATAGATTCTGGTCAAAAAAAATTCCAGTCAGGATTGTGCGGTTTTTCTTTTTATTTTGTTTTTTTTTTCTTTCAGTGTCAGCGTCCGGAGTAGATACTGTTTCTTATCTTTTGAGAATTTGCAAAATAAAAGCATTAAGCATTTAATTTTAGAAGAAACATTAAACAATTTGCAACAGGCCATTTATTTTTGTAGTCGGTGCTCTGTTAATCTTCTCAAAACTCAATACCTACCGAAACTTTTAATTTTTCTATCTAACCGCGATTAAATGTATATTTTAAGATTATGCTTTCTGGCAAATTGTTGAAATTAATTTGATAGGTTGCTTGCTCTTACAATTTCAAAATCTGTTAAATTGTTGTTTCCCCTTATTTCTGCATTCCGAACATTCAAACTCACATAATTTTAATCCTAATAAGAGCCCTCTTCTTTCTTTTAATCTATAGGTAGGTACTAAAATTAAGGCCTTTGTCGATGTTCGACTTTTGTCGAAAGTGCGTTGCGTTTTGTTTTTTAATAAATCTTTGATATACCTACCTACCTACCTGAGGTAGGTAGAAACAATATGGAGGGGATTCCTTATTTTTAACCTAACCAAAGTTGAGTGAAAAAAAGCTTTTTATGTAGTAAAGTAAAGAGTTTTTACGTGGTGACAATTTTAAGCGATACGTTTTATTGATTGATAGGTTTTATTTTGCAAAAAATTAATTACAAAACAACTTTGTTATAATTTTTGAGTGACGAATAATTTTATTTGGAAACAAGTCATGTTTACCCAAAAATTGTATGTATGTATCAAACATTGGGTTTAAATAAAATTGCTGCTTTAGCTGGCGCATTTCTTATCAATTTGAAGAACAAGATAAGATTTAATTTATTTTCAATAATGTTCAAATATGTAGGTATACATACATTATACAAAGCTACCTATTCAAGTGTTTGAGAATGCATAATTGTTTTCTTCTGACGTAAATATTCAATAGGTAGGTATGACCAAATTCAACTGCTAATAAAGTTGTGATTTATAATCGTTTTAAAATCCTTTTTCATAAAGGATTTCACTCTTAAATCTTGACTTGCGCTCTGCTTAGTTTCTTTTACAATAATTTGTATACATTTTATATTTCAGATTATGTACCTACCTACATTATGTTGTCTATAAGTCTATAGGTATCTATCATTGATTCTTCAAGATTACTGTGTTTTTATTTATAATTTATACTTTCTGAGCAATACCTACTGTTCAGTTTTTGTAAACAATTTCTAAGACTTTAGCCTATCACTACCAAGTTTTCATCAAAATCATTTAACTAGTTAAAAACTATTTCGGTTTTTTAACGGAGAAAAATTTATGAGGGCTCAGAAATATAAACCGACAATTACATGGTACAAATTTTGCCACTGTAGCGGCTAAAAAAAGACAAAAATACTCGAAAAAACCTTCCATAATTTCCAATTTTGCTTGCAAACTTAAAAACAAGTCTCATAAACGTTTTCTTTTCCATTTATTTTTGTTTTGTTATTCCTTCTTAATTAACTCCTATCATTTTCCACTTGTATTTTTGCTTTACTTTAATGTGTTGCCACCGCCACCATCTCACAAGAATAACAACAACAACACAAAAAATGCATTTCTAGCGTTCATGGTCACTGAACATTAAGCCGTCCGTCAACCTTCCAATTCTATTATCATTCCTCCCCTCGAATTTGTGTGTGTGTTTTTTTATTTTAATCTTTCTTTCGTTCATTTAACCATGGCATGTTCCAAAATAGTAGCTTACAAGTAGACAGAAAGAGCGCGAGAAGAAAGAGTGTTGTTTGTGTGTAGCCGGCATAAGTTTCTCGATAGAAAAAAGTTGTTATAACTTGTGTGTGCCTAGCACACAGAAGCCAATTTCAATTCAAGCCGCCCCAGAACTCAAAGATAGAGCACTTGAATGTATCACATAACAACAACGAACAATTCGGGGTGTTTTTAATAAACTGTGATGACGTAATTTGTCATTTTGTACTTATGCCACTCGAAAAAAAATGTATGTTTCATTGGGTACTATAGCCTTATAGGTGGGTAGGTATAACTCTCTAGAAGTTGGAGAAATGAAAATGGACTTTCACGCTACGTTTGGTTTTACCCATTTTTAACTGTTAACAACAGGTCTCTTTGTTTTCGTTTTTAAGTCGCGTGATTCCCTCATTTACTGGTTGGAAATTTTAGATATGAAGTTTTGAAAAAGTTCTTAGTTCTTCTTGAAAGGTTTCTTTCTCCTATATCGCTGAAAAAGAAGAAAAAAAGAAATTTAGTCATAAGACCAATCGTTTTCGGGATAACACTTTTCTTGTATTAAATTAAATCAACAAAAAAAAAGAAAAGAGTCAACTCCGGAAGTTTATATTGTAACCTATACCTATGTAGGTATTTATTTAAAAAATGATTTCTTTGATAAAGAAGAGAAGATAGAAATAAAAATGCTTATCATTTCATCTTTCACTCAGATTGCATTGAATATTTTGGACTAGAGACCTTTTCATTCATGAATTTCTTATCTGGTTGTTTGACTTTTGGGCTTGGTTCAGGTAGGTATTTAGATATAAAACTTAATTGAACCACTGACCAAAATACATGTGTAAGCTTGATAAATTCGATCACCAAATTGCTGATTTACGTTAAATGTGGTGTTTATTTATTTTGAGTCACAAATATTTGCAAAATTATATAAATTCATTGCATTGAGCGTTAAATAAATAAGTTTCCTTCTTTTTTTTAAATTCACTGTGACCACTTAGGTATACCTATCTTGTTTTGTCTTTAACTTTTGAGTCATTTGTATGATGATTCATTGTTCATGAATGTATGTATGTATGTAAGCCTTATCTTAAATTCCATTTCAATGTGATTTTTTTTGTTTCTTTGCTTTCCAACGAATTGGCATGCATATGGGACATTGACACAGAATTACTACCTAGTTTTATATTTTTAATATATTCTTTCACTTGACGTGATTATTTTAATAAGTTGTTTTTTTTTTTTAATTAATGATTAAAAAATAACATTTAAGTCAAGAATAGTTCGAGGTTTTGATTTACCTTTCTTAAGCGTTCGGTAATGAATTTTGAAAACCTTTTCTTTAAAAAAAAATCTAACTCAATTTTTTCTGTTTTCACTTAAAAAAAACTTTATTTTTGTGTAATTTTTAGCTTTGTGTACAGTCCCACAAGGATATAACCTCGAAATCGAATTATTTTCAATGAATACCTACTTGAATGCTTTTTTCTACCTTAGTTGCTTTTCATTTGTTGTTTACTTTGAGTGAATTTATCAAAAAATTTATTAATTAAGTGATTCCCAACTTTCTGCATTATTCTCAAGGATCAAATATTAAATTTTAATATTTGTATCAATTGGAAATTGACAATCGTATTTTTGTAATAACTTTTAACCGCCCCCTTTGCTGGACCTTTTGCAACATCTTGCCTTATATAAAGTATCATTATTACCTATTCCATGACGTAATCGGATTCTATGTCAAATTTCATAAGAATCCGTGCAGCCAATCGAGATTGATTGGAGTATAAATAATGTTTTTAACTTAACCCTATGTATAACATTGTCAGCATAACATTTTGATTAAATTTTTTTTAAATTGAAATAATTGCGTTTTTTCCAAAGGAATCCTTTGAGATTTTTATTAAACCTAAATCACTTCTTAAAGCCTTTCATCTATGTACATACATATATGTAAAGTTATTACATTATTTGAAGTTTTCTCTTCAAAAATTTATCAAAAACCGTAAATACCTGTGGGAAGACATTTTTCTAATTTGGTTCTTTTAATTCTTGTTGGAAATGATACTTTTTTGTTGGCTATTGTTCCACTTGCACCTGCAAATATCACTCCTATTCCTTACCTCCCCTCCTTATGTCCATACTTCCTTATTTTCTTTTTAAAGTAGAACTATAATAATCGTAGGCTCACTGAGGATGAAGTCATAAAAAAACAAAAAATTAGCTTTCCAATTGGACCCAGAATGCATCTATTCCACTAAATGGCAGTTTCACTTAAATGAGGTGCGGTGAACGAAAACTGGACGAAAAAAAATAATTCGCAACTATAGGTGGATCATTCTTGTATTAGATTTTTTTTTTTAAGATCGCCTGAGTTTCCCTCAGACAATTATTATAGTTCTATCTTTAATGTTTGGAAGTGACCGAAGATATGTCAATTTATAACAGTACCTACATCGGTCGGTGATTCGCGCTTTCTTAAAAAGCGATAAACTGTTATAAATTAGCATTTCTCTAGTCTTGTCCTTAATTTTCAACCGTTCTGAAGAACAAACTCTTCAGACTTTTTCATTCTAAAACAGGTGGACCACAACACAGAACTTCAAAACATCACCGGAAGACTGCACGAGGAAAAATTATGGGAAACATAAGGGCTTAGGTGTTATAAGACCCAGGGACCTACATATACCTACCTATAATAGTTAATTTTTATATTTTTTTAAAATACATAATAGGAAGTTAGTTGAAATTTATGTAGTTTTTTTAAAGCAAGATAGGTACATAGCTTTTAGAAAAAATTAACTTAGTCAAAAATTAAAAGGGGATAGGTGTAAAAGATTTTTAATCATAAAAAAGAAAAAGGGATATCTTTGAGTTCTTTTTTTAAACTTAAAAACAAAAGAAATATATGAATTTTGGGAGAGCAAAAGTGTTATATCTTGGATTTTATTTTTTATTTTATTAAATAGGCTGAATCTGAAGTTGCTGCATTAAATCGTCGCATTCAGTTGCTCGAAGAAGACTTGGAACGTTCTGAGGAACGTCTTGGATCTGCCACAGCTAAACTTTCGGAAGCATCACAAGCTGCTGATGAAAGTGAACGGTTAGTACTCCTTCAATAACGAATGGTTTTGAAGGTTTTTTTTTATTATTTATTATTTCAAATTGATTTTTAAAGGTTTTATTTAAAACAAGAAAAAAAGGTTAAAAGGGGGTTCTTCATATTAGGAAAAAATAATATTTTTTTTCTTTGATTTATTAAAAAAAAAAAATACTTTAGGATACGAAAGGCCCTTGAAAATCGTACAAATATGGAAGATGACAGAGTAGCTATATTGGAAGCACAATTATCCCAAGCAAAATTAATTGCCGAGGAAGCTGACAAAAAATACGAAGAGGTATTATTATACAACAACAATACAAAACTTTTTAGTATTGTGCTGAGAGGTAGAATTAGGGTTTTTAGGGTTATTAGGGTTTCTGTTAGGGTTGTTAGGGAACTTTATCCTAAAATTTTCAGCTGCACTGGACTTTGATGACAACACCAAAAAAACAACTATTTTATATATAGATTTATTAAATAACAATACAAACAGTTATTAAGAACACAATAACTAAGAAACAAATATTTTCTTTCAAAAACAAACCAAACCAAAACAACACAAAAAACCTTTACTAAACTTGTGTGTGGACGATATGGGACATATTTCTTAAATCTAACTTGATGGTGATGATGATGACAACACCACTTAATGATGATGATGGTGATGAAAACAACAGTGCCCGTAAGGTCCTTGAAAACCGCTCGCTTGCCGATGAAGAGCGTATGGATGCCCTTGAGAACCAACTTAAAGAAGCCCGTTTCCTTGCTGAAGAAGCCGACAAGAAATACGATGAGGTGCTACTTCCTTCTAAAATAACTTGATGTGGTTTTTTTTTTATAAATGTCTAAACAAAAACAAAATACTGTTTGCTGCTGAAACTACTAACTAAAGTTTTGCGTGCGTGTAAAGCAGAATTGCACTACCTTTACAAAACAATCAAAATCAACAAAAAATTAAAAAAAAAAAACAAATCTTTACAATTTCAATATTGAAAATTTTGAAAGCCTCAAGAAATCTATATATAACTCACAAAAAAAAATATGAAAAAAAAACAGCACACACATGTGTTATTTACAAAAATACCAAATGATGGACTTACTACGTATAGATATGTATTCATCAAACCATCACATATACATATATGTACACAGTTATTTATACTAACAAAATGATGATGATTATCGCTAACTCAAGAAAAAAGAGAAGATTTTTCTCAAAAAATGCAAAAATGAAATCTTAAAAAGCATCGTTGGAGATGAAAAACACTGAGAACATAATTTCCTTCGTGATGATACTGAAAGATTATCTGGTCAACTGCATCTATAATCACACATACATACATAATATGTCAAACGAATATTCCTTTTATTTTTTTCTTTGTTAACAAACCAAATGGGAAGTTCAAGTTTAAACAAAATCAAAAACTAAAGTAAATCTATTCTAAAATTTATATTGTGAAGTTGCTTTTTCTTATTTTTCTTTCTGTAAAATTAAATCAGAAAATTGTTATCCAAACTAAAATGAAATTATTTTTTTTCTCTATTAATATCAATTTGTCATAAATAAGTGTCTTAAAGTTAAAAAAAAATCTTAAATTCAGATTTAAATTATTCTTTCTTTTTTTTTGTATGAGATTTGTTATTAAAAAAAAAACTGTATATGTAAACTATTCACACGTTATTTAAATGATCTTCCTTTAATTTTTTTTATTTTTGTTCTTTTATTTTTTTTTATGTTAGAATAGTTATTTAACTTATACATGCATATATGACGAATCTTAAGTAAATTAATTATACAAACAAAAATGAAATATTATTTGCAAATAAAGATATATTTTCTGTTCACAAAAAAAAACTTTGAACTAAGGTTTTTTCGTCATGTCGTTTGAACATAGTGTGGTGTGTTCTTGATTTTCAGCTTGGATGTGATGGTGATAGCAACTTTCGGAATTTTCTTGATATATTTTGATGCTTTAGGGGCTTTTTTTACAGGAAATGAAATTGAGAATTTAGTTGAAGGAGAAAATTAATTATGTACTCTGCAAATTAATAGGATAAAGTTAGCAAAAGGTTTTTTATTTTCGAAATAAGAACAAACAAAAAAAGAAGATAAAACAGAGTGCGCCGGAGCCGAGTGACGAAATTTGAGTTGTTATTGAAAAAACAAACGGTACTTAGAATTTCAGTATCCAATTTATTACCTCATGATAAGAAAATTGTACAACATGTAATTATACCTACATATCGGTGTATTCTGAATTATTTTTCTAATTTTTTGGGAATATTTCGCCCGCGATTTGTTATTTGTTCGTGCCGGCCACTTTACGTCACACTTCAGAGACAGTCCAGTAGCGAAGGGAACATTTGTCTAAATAAGCAAATACATTTGGCGCCGCAACATTTTGTGGAAAATCAGGGGCTTATTTCATAGAACTACATCACATACAAAATAGGTGATGAATGTACCTTAAATTATTCGTTCACTCACTCATCTGGAGCCTATTTTACGTCATATACATTGTATTTGATGTAATTCTGTGAAATAAGCCCAGATTCTAGAAACTTACAACTCTCAATCATTCCTGTATGCTGTTAGTTTACAGGGATGAAGGGACCTAAGATGAGAGACACTTTATCATGACAAGAGACAACAAGCAGAGTCCCTAAATATATTTATGATTCAATTCTGACTTGCGGCCCGACATACAGCCCAAAGCACTAACAATTATCTGATTTGTTTAAGAAACATACCTTAGAACCGAGCTCTCAAATGTCGACCAGTTTTATGTTCATGTAACGTTTGCCGTGCTTGGCTTTTACTCAGACTGCTCAGAAATTTTGTATGGAGATGGTAGAGCGTGATCTGAGCATGTTCTCATGAAGTAAGAAAAATATTCAAAGCTCTAAGCCCTCTGGACTAAAAAAAACATAAACTAAAAAAAAACAACTCAGGCTCTGATCTTAACTAAAAAAGAAAATTGCCTATGGCAGAATAGAAACGTTCCACGATGAAGTATGACTATAAAACGAGAGTGAAGGAAGGAGATCTTTACCCCAATTTGACGGAGCGAAATATCTGAGATTTCATTTTGTCTGAACGTGTCTAATATAATCCCTCATTTATTTGCAAAATTTTTTTAAAATGATAACTCTTGTAGAAATTGACAATTTGACGTTGAAAATTTCGAAAATGTCCCTACTGAAAACGACGAATAGAATTTCTACAATTACACGATGGCGTTTGAATCATAATGATTGCAAAAGAGAAATTATATGAGACAGAACACAGTAAAAATTTTTTCAAAAACTGGAAAAACTGAAATTTACAGTTTTTTTTCTTTTATTAACGAACAGATTAATAGAAGTATTACCTGACTCTTTTCGAAGTTTGTCTCAAAAGTTATCGTGATATAAAAGTGTAGATTTTGACTAACTTATACGATGCATAATTAGACCACTCGAACTTCTCCACTTCCTGTCCGAGCATGAACTGATCGAACATCGTCAAAAGGTCCGTTCGCACTCTGGTATAAAAGATAAAAGAAAAACTAAGGTTCAGAAAATAATCTAGATATAGCATAATTTATGGAAGAGGAAAATACTTAAGTACAAGAAATATATTTTCACATCTCTAAACTAATGAAAACATAAGAGGAAGTGTTTTTATTATTCCAGGCATATTGCATATTAAAGATCTTTCTGATATGACTAAAGCAGATGAGTTGCTCACTATAAAAAGCTGAGCAGCTGGTCTCGTATTTTAAAATGTTACTTATACCAAATAGAAAAAATGATCCGAATAATAAGAAAGGATTTTGAGTTAATATAAAGCTCATCATAAAATGAACTTTTTTTATTTTCAGGGAAATTTATAAACTAAAAAAAAGTCTGTTCAATATATTAAATGTAAAACAACTACATACATTATTTATCTAGATCCTTTACAAAATAAAATATGAAATCAGCATGTTTTTATTAAGAATAGATTAACAATTTAAAAAAAAAATAAATTATTGAATTGAATAAAGCTTAGAATTTCGTCGATGATTTTTTTGTTGGGTCAAGGTTAGTCATACCCCGGTAACACTTTTATGCTTTTATTTGACCTAGAATCAAATCTGAATCAAAAGCTTTGAATAGCATCATAACATAATATGCAAACCATATGAAGAGTATGAAGGTCAAGTCATTGATAGTTCACTCCCCTAAATAAGCCCATCATCACTTATGAAGCTCTTGAACAAAGAAATAAGTTTTTTTTTTCAAACGATATGCCTTTAAAAATAGGAATGAGTATCAGAATCGAAATCAACACAAAGTAAGATAAGGAAAGGATTCCTTGGAATCCAAGAATTACATTTGAGACAAAAAGATTACTAATCATATGCAAAGCACTTTTCCATATGATTTACCCTTTATGTAAGAGTACCTAAAGCCCGCTGGTAAATATAAGTACCAACTGTTTTAACATCACAGATAGAAATCCTAGAATTTTTAGAATGAGCATTGCAGATAATATGTCACATAAAACACCTGTTCCTGAAAAGAAATATCTTACCTCTTTCAAAGAATTTATTTACCTTGTGAAATTAACCAAATAATGTGAATATATTAGAAGATTTAATAATCGCAGCAGCAGTGCGCAATTTGTGCCAGTGAGAAATAAAAAAAAATATATCCAAATTCACAGACACAAAAAACAATTAAAAATATAATGTATGTATGCACATATCGTCGCTACAATGCAGAACTAGTCAGTCACATATACAAAATTTTTCAAGAAGAACCTAAGTCCGTAAAATACTGACTCGACATTATGGTTGTATTCTATTATAAAAACTCTAAAAGTACTACTGCACGTAGGAATATATGGAATATGTAGGAAATGCCCGGAACACAACAAATTTCCTTATTACTTAAAAAAAACTTATTTTGGACGACTAGTTCTGCATTTTAGCGCCTATATGTCAACTACTTCAGATTTGGGGTCATATCAATCCTGGTAAAGGAAACAAAACGAGATTGTTTTTTTTTTGTGAGTGACATCTAAAATTTGTTTCTAATAAGATTCGATAATAATTTCTGACTAGGCCAGTCCCACGGAAAAAAATCTCACTGAGAGCGCAATGTCAATTTGATGGAGGCGGAATCCTTTCGTGGGACAATATTCTCCACTCTATTAAAAAAAACATATTGAATTATAGTTCTCGTATTAAACTTCTGGAAACAATTTCAACTGTGCTTAAAATATGTATTATTTAAAGCACAAAACTTATTGGAATGAATGAAAAATAGTATCAAATTCAATTTATTTCAGTTTTTATCATCATTCCGTCTTTATTTTGCATTAATTTATCACTCGTTTGTGGACACTACAGAAAAAATTTCATTTTGGTTGTCAAACGAACAGCTGTTTTGAATGAGAAAGCAAATTGAGAAATGAATCCTAAAAATGTTTGTCTCAGAAATCTCCGAAAAAAATCTCATTGCTGAAGTGAGATGCTTTTGTCCCACTTATGTAAATCACTGAGCCCTCCGAGATTTTTTTCCGTGGGACTAACCTACTGTCAAGTGCAACTGACGTTTAATCTTGTGATTATACAGGAATCGTGTAATTACTGTGCTGACGATTTATAAAATTATGACAAAATATGCTTAAAAAATATGGGATGAAACTAACACAAATGAGGTTTTCGTTCGGAAAAAATTCCGATTCGAACGTAGATAGCATTCAAGGTCCATTACGGAAGAAAACAAAAATCGCGTTTATTTGACAAATGGGACAGCTAATTTGTTTTATAAGTGAAATTGTTTCTCATAAATGTTTAAATATTTATAAATTTGTTTATAAAGCATATCCACCAATCTCTCTTGTTGAGAACTCGTCGATATTTTCTTTCAAATAAAATACACAATAATTTCACTAACGACAGAAAATTATTAACTATACATTTTTCAATTACTATTGTTTTAAGGAAGTTTCCAATTAATTCCGCAACAATTTCCTGTCGGATTCGGAGACCGTCGGGGAATTCGACATGTTAATCGGAGCGGATAGGTACCTCGATTAAAAATTCTCCGATTCCGAAGAAATGGTAGAAAAATTTCTTCCGAACGGATACTTCCATAAAGCTGATTGTCATCATTTATTTTATGAAATTAAACATAACACCGTAGTAAATATTTTTACGGAAAGGCTTAAATTCCTTTTGAAAAGTTTGCCCAACTCAATGAATTTTCCATCCATGGACCTAAGTAACTAATGGGTGACTATGAAAAAGACGTTAAAAATTCAATAAGTACACCAAATACTGTCACGTTCAGTAAATAAGATCTCAGAGACTTCGATTCGTCCAAAAGTGAGCAAACAAATCCTAAAATTATTTTCCTCAGTATTTTGATAGCAAAAGTTAGAATTTTACAAAATCGAACAAAACTCATATGATTTGTTTCAATTTTCATAATTTCTCGACTAATTTTGCCGATCCGAGAGTTACAGAACATAGGCACTGTTCATATAACTGGTGGCGCTCAGGTTGTACCAAAGCGATCTGGATAGCTTCGTGTTGTTGTAATCCCTTGTAAAATCACAGCTAAAATTATCGCGTTCGGGGATCTATCCAAAGATATCCGGATAGGTTTGTGTTGTTGTAATCCCTTGTGACAAAACAGCTGATGCAACAACAACCTAACGTATCCGAAATTTTTTGGGATAGGTTGATACCCATTGGATCCTAAAAATTCTGGGATACTCATCTATCCTATGAGAAATGTCAACAACAGCTGATTTGCGTTCAGAAACATACATGGATACTCGAATATATTAGATAGGCTATTCTAGTGCAACCCAAACGCGGACATTGATATTGCTGTTATTTCGGAGGCTTATATTTGGAGAAAATTTTGTATGAATTTAGCTAAAATTGACCGCTAGTTGTATACTTCTACAGTTATAGCGTCATACATATTTATATTTAAATGTAATGGATGTGAGGCGTAATCCGCAAAATAAATTGTTTTCCAAAGTTTTTGCAGTTTAAATTAATAGAATTTCTATATACATATTTTACTATCGCCCTATAGTACATGCTGTAAATAGGAGCGTGTCTAGCTCATTGATGACAGCACTTGTTGATGACTGCATAAAGCAAACATTTTTCGAATAATGGAAAATAGTGAAAACCATAGCTAGAAAACACTCTTATGATTGACTGAGTTTTATAAACATAATAATACTTATACTCACGAACACTTCTTATTTTTGATCGTTATTATCATTAATCAATAACTTCCAAAGTGTTTGAAAATTCAAATTTAATATACATAGATATCTTAAAATGTGAGTGTCTGTATATTTATATAATTTACTGTCTAGCAGTTTTGAAGAGCATGTTCTTGAGAAAGCGACACTATACGTATATATAGGTACTTAACAGTCCTATGCAGAATATTGTAAATAAAAATAGAAATTCAAAAGCTATTAATTTTGATAAAACAATCAAAAAGCTCTATTACAACAGTTACAAATTTCTAATTCTATTGCAAATTTGAATTCCCTCTTTTTCTGTAACAGGTGTTTTGTGGTATTCATATGTAACTTCCTTATTAGGTGTATGTACAAAACCTCTATACTTGTTGTATTGTCAATTGTCATGCATTTCGATTTAATTTTCCAAAGTATTACACAATTGTCCGATAATAGAATATGAACGGCAAACTCTATTTTCATTTTTACTATTTTATTTGTTAATCAGCAAATGTAGGGACATACATATCTATAGATAGGTATTTTTATATCTATATCTATTTAATTATAATGTGTGGGCGTGACCAAACAAAACAAATTGTCAAGAACAGACAGACATGTCAGAGCTATATAAAGTAGTTCTATCCGTATTTGTTTTAAAATAATGTCTCTAAATATAATTAATTATTATTATGCAAGATGAAAAAAAGAACATAACCCTCTCTCTGTTGTCTTATTAAATGCCTTAAATAATTAAATTAAATTCTTTAAGAAAATAATTTAAAGCGAATTAAGCGCCAAATATGTAACATATCACTCCAGATTATATTTTTTGTTGCTGATTGATTCAGATATATATTTTTATACTCTTACATATTTTAATGCAGTAGTTTTTTTATTGTTCGATTAAGGGCATGGCATGTTAGGTACCTACGTTTACTCATCAAAACTGTGATCAAATTATGTAATGAAAGCGAAATAATTTATATCTATATATGGTGCGATATTAATTAAATATTCTAGAAGCACATGACGACAACTCGATGTTTAATCAAACGTTTTATGCTCTGGTAAATTTGCTATGTGTGAATTATCTACCTTCTCTTTCTGGACACGTAGAGTCATATATATATATAAAATATATATATGTATTATATAAGTACTAGCTTTAAACACCCACCGGATGTTGGAGGAAGGTCGTTTAGAGTTTTTTTGTCCAGTTAGATATTTAATGACAAAAGATTGTTTAATTATATTGGTCGTTAACATTGATTTTTTTATAATATCTCTGGCAAATGAGTATGTATTAACATACATAATAATTTTTCGGTTGACATAACCTATAAATAGAAATTTTAATTCAAATTAAATGGCGAATGTGTTTCTAGGGTAGTTTGTCAAGAGCCGTAGAGAATTTAATAAAGGCGAAGATGACTATAGATTACTGTTATTTTTTTTACAATCGGCAATAATACCTACTGACCGATGATTGTGCCAAACCAAACAGTGGTTTTCAGGATGCATTTAGTCGTGGCTTATCCTGTATGGATTAGTAGTGTCCCAAATTCGACAATTTTGCTTGTTCACGCATCCAATAATGGCCTCGTCGGTAAAGATGTTTTGTTTTAAATTTAATAATTTGGTCACGTGGTTCAACGCTTTAAAATTGCATGGTGAATTGCCACATACTATACAATTCACAATAAATTTGAACTAATGTAAAATTTATTGCTGCTATTTAACAAATATGCATGAATAATTCCATAAGCGCCAAATAACTTCCTGTCTATAGTTCAAAGCCAATGGACGAGAAATGGAGAAATAGACTACTTTTTATTAGATTTGCACTTTATACGCTCGAAATCGTATTTAAGCCCTAATGATAAATAAGCAACACTATGGCAATTACCACGATTGGTACGAATTCTAATTCATTTTGAAGTTTTATAGCACAAATAAGTTTCTACGGTAAAATCCAGGGCCCAGATTGGTCGATAATAAAACATCAATGTCACTTTTAACTAGACAAATGCTTATATAGTAATGGCTCACCCTTAACTTAGTTCAACTTAAATATTCAAGACGAGTGTTGAATATTCGTGATTTAGATTTAATAAAATATAGAAGAAAAACATTTTATTTAAAATATGAACGATTATTTATATCCGTTGCACCTCTAAATATGACACTGTTTGCATTCGAAATTCAAACTAATGTCGAACCAAATACATTTGAACTCAACGAAGATATAAAAGATGTTAAAGCGTTGAACTTTCCTACATACAAAACTTTCTGTCAAAGCTATCTGTGTTAGATCACAATAACAAAATTATGAAATTGATTTAAAATAATAATTGCGTTGCATTCGGCTTTTATTATAATTTATATTCAGCCTTATTGTGAGTTTCGCTCGAACAACATTCCACTCGGAAAATTTGATATTTCACTTTTCGTCTATTGTGAGTTTCATCCGAAATTTTGTGATAAAAATTGACCTTATTGTGAACATTCATTTCGGGCGTAATGTAATGTTATTGACATCCTAAATGTTCATTTATTTTTAGTAGGCGAACGAAATTTCGTTGGGGCGAAACTCACAATAGCTTTTAAATAAAATTCCGGGGGAACAAAAAAATGTTAAGGTGATATATTTTTCAGGTAAAACTCACAATAAAGGTAAGACCGCACTCGGCGGAACTGCACTTCAACGGAACTGAACTTCACGACTTATTTGTATGAAATTGTATGAGCTATATCGCACTAAGCGACAACTGCACTTCACGGCGCGACACTAAGCGACAAAGTTGATAATCTGACCAACTGCGTCGCGACATGAAGTTTGGTTCAGTTTCGTGCGAAAGTGCGCAGGGTGTCGCTGAAGTGCAGTTCCGCCTAGTGCGGTTCTACCTTAAGGCTGATTATAAGGAATTTTAGGAAACAATTCAGGAACAACTATCAGGTTTTGGAAGAGCCCATTCCATGCGTTCGAAAAGACATCCGATCCACCTAACCAAAAATTTGCTTTTGCATCAGCTGTTTTTTCACAAGAGATTAGGACAACACAAACCTATCTGGAAAGCTTTGGATAGTTCCTTGAACGCGATAGATGAATCGGTTCATTTTAAACTGACGGATCAAAAAACAGATTACTTGGTTGGTGGAGACAAATTAAATGTATGTCTCTTCTTTCGTCTGCCTAATCATTGTAGCGCAAGTTTTAACGATTAAAGGATATCAAGTACATATATCCGCATCTTGGCAAACAGCCAAAGTCCTATTAAATAAATGGACTCTATCTCTACAGAACTTCCAACAGTGTTCTAATCACAGTCATCTGTAGTGGAAAGATTTCACATTCACCTTTTTTGAAGGCTAGTGGTCCGTTCTTTTCCTATAAAATGTTAACTATTGTTGTGTCAAAAAAATGTTAAAATTTCGTTGTTAAAAGTGTTACACTAGTGTAACATTTCATTTAGGAACGACCAATGTTAAAAATATTGTTGATCTGTCAACCGAAAGGGGTTGAACAAAAATTAAAACATATTTGGAATGAATAAATCAAAGAAATTTTTTGACTGTATCAAATTCCTCTGTACAAAAACTACCAAATTGAAAGATTAAACATCCTAAAAAAAAAACAACATTCATCAGAAAATAAATGAAAACAATTGAAAAACTCAAAATCTAGAAATAAATAAATTATGATGAAGAGAAATACAAAAATTAAAATAATTCCAAATCGAAAGAACGAAAAGTAAACAAAGATATGAACACCAAAATCAGCTGCTTTTGACAGATCAACACTTCAATTCATATCAAGGAGATGAGTTGAAAATTGTTAGAAAGTGTAACACTCTGACACTTCAACACTGATTTTAGGAACGATTTAATGACGTCATAATGTTACACAGTGTCACACTTCCATTTAGGAACGACCAAAGTTAACAATAGTTAACATTTTATAGAAAAACATCTAATAACATTTTAAAGCTGACAACCCGCTAATAGTGGCACAACCAGATACAGTAGCTATTGGGATAAATTGAACGCTAAAGTTGTCATAGTCTAATAGGCAAGTTTTTTTTTGATGACGGATGATTTTGAACATACATATGTAGGTATGATATCTATTATTCGTCTCTATTAAGACGGTTTTAATGACGCTCTTTATACAATTTTTTTTAAATAAAATATCATGGTTATGTTGGAAGACAAGGTTACCTTACCTTACCTAAAATTTGTGACATTTAAGTCGAATCAAAGGTTCTCAATTCGCCAACCGTACTAATTTCTCACACTAATTTCTCACGTCTATTCGTTCAATTTGCCAGCAGTAATGGGGGTATATTCCCCAAAAATGTGTTTGCTATCAGTTATCTCACCGAAATAAAATTCCCTAGAACAGAAATGAAAGGACAGCCACATTCCCCTTGAAAAATGAATTCTCGTTAACAATAAATTCCGAAGAAAACATTCCTACAAAAATTTTATTTGCAATAATCCCCATAGATAGGGTAAAAAGTCCAGTGGCATATGTTTGAGACCCGAAATTAAAGAGGTGTCATCATCATAATTTGGCAACTGCAAAAAAAAAAAAGAATAAGGAACATTGCTGTTCATCACATATGATTTTTTCGACATCGATTGATTTTGACAGAGACAGATAAATGCGAAAGTTCGCTAAAGATAGACACTGCTTTTAATAAACTCAGATCAAACATGAGGGGTATTCACGATCCGATGCAAACTGGTCTTGCATCATTGCAAAAGTGCAAAGTTTTTTTTTTACAATGGGGTTAGGGTATAGTAATTTTACACTTTTACATTTTTGCAATGATACAAGACGAGTTGCATCGGATCGGGAATACGCCTATTGATTATTTTAAAATCAGTGAAGTAAATGCGAAATCTTGTTAATAAAACAAAATTGAAGTTAATTCATAATTCAGCTAGACATAAAAAGAAAACAAACGCTGATGACACATATTAGGGGTATTCCCGATCCGATGCAAACTGGTCTTGCATCATTGCAAAAGTGTAAAGTTTTTTTTTTACAATGGGGTTAGGGTATAGCAAATTTACACTTTTGCATTTTTGCAATGATACAAGACCAGTTGCATCGGATCGGGAATACCCCTATTGTTATTTAGAAGCTCAAATGAGAAATGTGAGGGAAAAAATTTAAACTTTGTGAAAAAGTTTGTGTTTATGTGTGCAGACTTAATAATAGTCTGGCAACAACAGAGTTTTTGTTGAATGTAGTAGATTTTCGTTAAGATTTGCTACTTAACGTGAATTCGGAGTTAATTATTTATTTATAATATATTTCATTTTTGATCCACGTTTTAATTGATTTGTGAATTAGAAGAATATTATGTATGTAGGTAGTGAAAATTTTAGAAGTATAAAAATATGTAAAAAAAAAACAGCATTCTTTTTGAATAACATTAATAATTTCGTCAAGAATCCGACGTGTTATACCATCACATCAACTGAATTATCGAGGTAAATACAGCGGTGCGGCGATCTCATTACGCATCATCGAAGGAGAAGAAATTATGTTCCCAGTGTAAAATGGTAAAAAAAAACATTAAAAACAAATTGGATTTCTTAATTTATATAAATTTATTTATTTTTTTTTTTCATCATAAAACGATGCTTAAAATATAATTATAAATGCGATTGTGTGTTGTGTTTGCTTGTTTGGTTTTTCTAATGGAAATTATTCAATTAAAAAACAAAAACAAATTTTAAAATTTATTATTATTTGATTATTATTCAAAAATATAAAGGTTGCCCGTAAATTGGCCATGGTTGAAGCTGATCTTGAGCGCGCAGAGGAACGTGCCGAGTTGGGAGAAAAGTATGTTTTCAAATATCTTCATCGTATATGCTGTGTAATAATGTGTCTGCGTTTAATTGTTATATTAAAGTTTTTTTTTATAATAATAATATTAACTAATATCACAAAATTTAATATTTCTAAAAAAAAAACAGAACAAAAAGTTTTAGCTAGATAGTTTTCAAGATTTTTTTCAGCGCATGCTAACAAAATTAAAATATATTATAAATTTTTCCCTCATTAAAAAATAATTATTAATATTAATTTTTTTGTCTTTTCCCCCAAAAAAAAATGTGTGCTAAATATTTTGCGCTTGTTTGTTGTGTTTTGATATGCTAACTAAAAACAAAATTATGCAAATGCGAAAATAAAAATGAACTTCATGCAAAAAGGTTGCAAGAAAACTAGTCCTCATGGAACAGGATTTGGAACGTTCCGAGGAAAAAGCTGAGCTTGGCGAAAGGTTTGTTTGTTTTATGCATTTTTTTTTGTTCATACTAACTAAATTGCACAATTTGTTAATATTAATAAATATTAACAATAATTTAAAAAAAAAAACTACCCAAAATTTGTAATGTATTTATTTTTACAGCTGCAATATTGTATAGTATTATTGACAAAAAAAAAAACTCTTCTTTTGTGGACATTTTTCTTTCCAAGTCGAAGAACGTTCGTGTCCTAATACAAAAAAGATGGATTCTTCCGTAGAACGAAATATAAGAAGGTTAAAAAAGAGCTATTAGAAAAGCTTAAGTCGAAGTTTTCGGCACCACGATTTCCGCATTTTGGAAAACGAAAATGGATTTATATCTCCGGTTTTAGGGAACAAATTGTCAAGACCAATGTTGTTCGCAATTAAATATTTTTTTTAATTGTTCTTAATTCTTTTATCTGCGCGGGCCGTTTTTTGAAGGTCGTTTTAACAAACTTTTCGGGTTGTTTTTTAGCCAAAATATGACAATTTTACTTATTGACGTTGCCACAGCAAAATTGTAGTCAAAAATATAGTGGATAAACCCAAAGACTAAAATGGTGGCGATTCAAAAGGTCTTAGTTAAGTCCTGCACGAGTTGAACAAGATCAAACGTTAATTACGCCAAATTATTGTTTCATACGACTAAAAAGCTATTGAATACAGTGTCAAATCGATTCATCATGAGGTGAATGCGTAAAAATGAAAATTGATAGCAAAATTACATTGCGAAAGAGAGACAGAGATAACTTTTGTGCATACCTTTGAAAAAAAAGGCGTAAACTTTCTTCTGACGCAGACTGTAGTCAAAATGTACTATCGGACTGTTTGATTTCTTTTTGAATCCGCTTAGTTAATAAACGGAACTATTTTAGTGGCTGTCTTAATGTCGTTTATAATTGGATTTTCGGACCATTCTATCCCTTCTTTATTACAATATACACGTTGAAATTTCGTCATTCAACAAAATGGCTAATTCAAGCATTAGAAGTAGACGTGCAAAAGGAGTAATCAGCACCATCCATAGCGAAAACATACATATGGATGTGTGTAGGCTAACGCTATTCTTGTATTTTACATGCAAATAACTTTTTGTTAAGTACATATATAAACGACTTGTCCAACAGCCATAAGTAAAATTTCAATAAAAAAATTATAATCAATTGTACAGATATGTAATACCTACATAAAAGTAAGAAAAATGTTACTTATGAATTAACTAAAATTATAAATAAATGCCAATATTGCAGCTTTGTTTGTTTTGTTTTAATTTTAATTTAATTTTTTTTTGTTTAATAAATTCTTACAACTTATTTGTCATATCACTTTCTAACAAAATATTTTTTTTTTCTACATAGCAAAATCGTGGAACTTGAAGAAGAACTCCGCGTTGTGGGTAACAACTTGAAATCCCTCGAAGTCTCAGAAGAGAAGGTCAGTATCTTTAAATTTATTTTATTGTATTATTTATCCATATTTTAAAAATTCAATATTTTGTTGGTATTGTATATTTATTAACTATTCATAAATATATATTTTTCAAAACACCCTATATGCAAATCAAAACCACGCACTCAATCCCTTATATGATTTATATATAAAAATAGGCCAACCAACGTGAAGAGGAATACAAGAACCAAATTAAGACCTTGAACACTCGTCTAAAGGAGGTATTTAATAATAAATCGCTCAAGATGATGACAATAATGATGACTGTTGGATTTAAAAGAAAAGAAATTCTACTTTTTATTTGGGAAAAAGAAATTTGCTCAATTTTAGCTAAATTTATGAACCAGCGTGATGATGTGCTTTTGATTTGCCTTTGTTTTTGTTGTTTTTTTTTTCTATCTCTGTTTCTATACCTCTCTATATTTTCAGTCTTTTTTTCATTCTCAAAAAGACGATTTTTGTGTTTTTATTTTAATTCTAAAGCCCGAACGGCATGAAATATATTATTTTTTTTTTAAAGATGTGCGTTAGAGCGTTTATTGCCGCAAATCGTATCTCTATTAAAAAAAGAAATAAAAACTGAAATTGTTTTTATAAAAATTTAATTATATAAAATCATTTTGTTTTTGATACTAACCCTGATAATATTTATATTGATATTTTTTATACAAAAGATTTACAGACTTATTTTTTCATGTGTATATATCAAGCAATAATAGTAAATAATTGACTGTTGTTATCCACCGGAAAGTAATTATTATTCCGAAATTGAATCAGACTCATGTCGTTTTCCATTGAATTTTCGGAATTTTCTACTCCTTTTTGATTCGAATTTAAAAGAATCAAAGTGAAGATTTTGGCTTTTGTGAATAAACAAGAGAGAAACATATTGATATTAAAAAGCCTTATCGTTAGCTTTTGAAGGAGTGCCAAAGAGTAATTCGAAATTCCAAATGCAAACGACATTAGACCGTCAAAACGACATTTCAAATACAGTCGAACAGTTTCTTATGATTTGATTGATATGTACGAACGTCAAATGGCTCTGATTTTTATACACATAAAATATCCACCGAAATTTTTTTTATTTATTATTTTACCACATTTTATTATTTGTATTTTTAATGTTTATTTTTTTCTTTTTTTCATATTTTGGCTGCATTTAAAAAAAAAAAAAAAACAAACAAAAAATAATATCCGCACTTATGCTTTAATAATTGATGTTTTTTTGTGTGATTTTGTTTAATATATTTACATAATATATCATTAATGTTTGAATAACAACACAATCATTTACAAAAAATAAAAATAATTTAATACACCCATACACAAAAAATGGATTTGCAAAATTTTATAATAATGAATGGTGGGTAGGCTACTCAAAAGGAAGAAACTTTCGAAGGTCAAATCAGATTATTGGATCAACAACTTAAAGAGGTATTTTTTTTTTTTTAATTTGAACAGTAAACTCTGGTTCTGGGAATTGGAATGGGAATCTTTATCTTTTTGTTCTTCTTATTATTTCCTAGTCATTTGTGAATTATTGTCGATTATATCATAAATATTTTCCTATTTTATATTTCTTAAAAATAAATGTCTATCGCTTTTTTTTATTGTTGTATGCTTTTTTTAAATATGGGGAACTCTTTTTTTCTTATATTTTAATTCATATATTTTTAATTTTATTAAATTTATTTATAGACTCTTAAAAATAACAGATTAAGAGCTTAATATGAAAATTTTAACTTTTTATAAGGATGTTAAATAAAGAGAAAATTCAGATATAAGAACAGTGGGAGTGATAATAGGCGAATTTTAAAAGAAATTACACATCTCGTGCCTAAGGATCAATAGAGCTTAATTAAAAAGTTTCAGTTTTTTAGGGATGTTAGATAAGGAGAAAATTCAAATATACCAAAAATGGACGTGTAAGGGGGTCTCAAAATTCCTTAAGGTTAAAAGAACTTAATTTAAAAAAAATATTCTTTTCTAAAGACGTTAAATAAGTAAAACACTAAAATATGTACAAGAAAAGTGGGGGTAGAATTTACGGATTTTACCAAAAGTCCGTCCACATAAACTCACTGTGCATAAGCACCATTTCAAATCAAAAGTTTTCAATAATTCCATGCAACTATCAAATGCTGGTGATAAAAAATGATTTTCATATTTACATTAGTATAGAACATATTACCATAACCTCAAACACATGTGAGAGAATAGCCGGTTTGGTAACTTAAAATTTTCACCAAGTTTCCCAAGACAGTTTTTTGTTTTCCTAATTGACAATTGAAAATTTTTAAGAAATATCACGTTACCAAAAACGGACCTTATTGTTGAAGGTTTTAAAACAATTCCCTAAAAAGCCAAATTCTGTAAGATGGACTCTGTCAAATTGTATGAGATCGACTGTTAGATCTTACATAGTGTGGAGCTTTACTTTTACTTTACAGTAACCTTGCTCCTTTTTACTTCCCAAAACTGTTCATTTCTATCATTTATAGTCCAAAGACTGAAGTCCATATAAAAAAAAATAAAACTAATAGAATCTGTCATTCAGAACAGTCCTAGTGTGAAAGACAGTGGAAGGACAATAAACAGAAATTTTCATTTCAATCGAATAAGCAAATTTGCGATTCTGTCAAAGGAACCAATGACAAATTGTTTCTTTAAGAAATATTAATTTTTCTGATCCAGGCTACTGCTGGTTAGAATGTTGGGTTTAGATAATTTTAGAATTGGGACAGGTCATGAGAAAATTAAAATAACAAATAAATTCTATACCAGTAGATCCGAATCCACTTAATTAATACATAACAACCTTATATAATTATCTTATCTAGAAATATTAATATTGCACAAATTGTTCTTCTCAATTTTTTTTTATTCTCTATTCATGTTTGTAGTGTTTTTGTTAAAAACAAAAAATATTAGCTTCTGTAGAAAGTATAATTTTTTCAATCACATTTCTTGCCAAAAATATAATAGTAAATTTTTCAACAAAAGAAAATGTTAAGGCCTAAACAACACTTAAGCAAATTGCGAATACAGTTTAAAAAAAAAATAATGATATTTATGTAAAATCAATAAAATTGAAAATAACTGTTTGTGCGTTAATTGCAATTTTATCCTTTTTGTTCGTGAAATCAAAAATAATTTAAATATTAATTTGCACTTCAATTTAAATAATAATTGTTTCTAATTTATTTTTATATTATCTGCATATGTATATTATGATTTAATTCAAATCAACTATTGTACCTACAAACTTTATTCAGTAGAATTTTATACAAAAAAAAATTCAAAATTGATTCCAAATGGTAATTGTATATTAATTGTTTTAAAATGTTTTAATAAACTATATTTTGTGATATACAAAAAAAAATGTAAATCAACTTAATTTAATATTGTGTGTGTGTGTGTTGTTGTTTAGGCCTGTGCATTTCGTAAAGAAGCTGAGCAACAAGCCATAGAATTTAAGAAAATTGTATCAACAGTAAGTTTGCAAATTCAATGATAGGTTTTAGTTTTGCCAAAAATAAAACCAACTTATGATAGACATGTGACTTGTGACGCAGCTCAATTACATAAATGTGTATTTTAGTTAACTTATTTTGTGTAGTATGTTTTTAGTTTACAAAATATTGACTACAAAAATTAATCAGACCTATCACAGAATCCATCGTGGATAATCTCCGAATGGATTATTCCACTACGAACCCCGAAAAAAGGATTCACAAAATCCGAATGGAATCGAAAAAAGCGATGCCTTATTAAAAGAATTAATACTGAATTTCGAAATCAGCTGTCCTATGTCACAGCAATACTTGGAGCTTTTAAAATAAAAAATCCCTTAAACTTTTTAAAAAGTCCCATCTTTTTTCCCTTTTTTTTACACAAAAAAAAAGCTGAACATTTGTGTTAAGTATGGCTAGACTCTTTGTTTTAATAAATATCGCAAAAACAAATCCCAAAATCCCTGAGCACTATTACAGCTGTCAAATGATTGAGATCGTGAAAAAAGTTGTGTTGTTGATATTTGTTTATTTATTCAATGTTTTAGCATTTTTTTCTCAAGAAAATAGATTCAACATAAAAATAAATTGAAGTTATAAATAATGTGGTTTCAAATGTACTGAGGAACTAATTTCAGCCCGGCTTGTTTTAAAAGTGATGTGTTCTTTTAATTCCTGGTTTTTTTTTTAGGGAACATAGTTTTGTTTTGACTTCTTTGTAAATTGTTTCGGCGTGGTATTCAATTATTTTAAGAGTTTAAGAATTTTTTAACAAAATAAAAATTGATTAATTTGCGTTTGCAACCATTGCAAATTTTACAATTTGTAAAAAAAACTATTTTTTAATGAAACACAATCGTTTACCACTTGGCTACGATAAGAATCAGTTGTCGTAGAAAAGGACGTCATATTTCCGTTTCATTCGGAATTTGTGATACCAAATTTCCCGAATTTCGAAATTCTTAATAGATTTTCCACTACGAATGGATTCTGCAATACATTTTTCGTGATTCGTAGCAACTTTTTAATTACGATAGAATTTGTGATAGGGATGAATATTTCTTTCTTTCTGTTTAAATTTGGGTGAAATTTATTTTAATATCTGTATTCGTATCTATCTGGTATCTCAACTCACTTCATTTTTATATTAAAAAAAAAAATGTTCATTTCATACATGTCAAATTGTCATCCTCACTATCATTAAAATTTATGTGGACTTTGTTAGTTTACAAAATAAAATTAATCATTTTTGAAAGCAATTTAACGCTGGGCTTATTAGTTTTTTTTTTAATTCCAAGCAGCTTTTCTCAATCCAACTGTTGTTGTGGTGTTGTACAAGGTTAATTATACATTCATACATATTATTGAAAAAAAAAACACATTGTTTTATTGATCAAAAATTGACCTTCTACATCACCATATTGTCATGCTTTAATTTCTATTTCAAATTTTATTTTTATTTCATATAAAAGAATGCAATCTAATTTATTTAATTTTCTTGTGTTTAAACGAAAAACATAGGCTGAAGCCCGTGCTGAATTTGCCGAACGTTCTGTTCAAAAATTGCAGAAGGAAGTCGACAGGCTCGAAGGTATGTCTTTAAGTTATATTCTTAAACTAATAATATAAAAAAAAATTATTATAAATATTATTATTTTTATTTGAAATATTATAAAATATATATTACTATGTATATGAAAAGGGAAACATCGTATTATTATTATTTTGTTTTTTTTTTTATTGTTGTTGTGAAATATGTTTTTGTTTTTAATTAAGTTAACAAAATTTTGTCTATTTTTTTTTTGATATCCTATTTAAACATATTTAAAACAATTTATGACGCAATTACTGTCCCTATTATGGAAAGCAACAAGTTGATTAAAGTTGAGTTGTAATCCAAATCCGATCACAACTTATGGCCAACAAATAAAATAAAATAAGTTAGTGTGGAAGTCAGTTGTGTTGTTTTTCAACCTGCTCTGAATGCATTCATTCGAGAGTCGATTTCATCGTTTGACACAAATGAAACTTTCTATCTCTCTAAAGAAAAATTAAACATCATTTGCATTTTGAAAAATACTTTCAAAGCGTATTATAGCTACATAGTTATAGTTTTTTTTGTTCGGTTGAACACTACGTATGTAGATTTATCAAAACTAAAACGAGATTAAATTTTTTGTAAAAACATAGCACTACGCATTGTTTCCGGTAATGCGGTTTTCATTTCATTAAAGCAATTTAAAAAAAAACATACATACATATGTGCTAAATTAATGAAAGAAAAGACGATTGTTGAGGAGTTGCAGACCGATAACGACATTCAGTTTATTATTATTGGCCGATTGGAGTTCTAAATGTTACAAATTGAGTGCTTTATAAAAAAAAAAAATAACTTCTACAACAATGGTTGAGATGAGAGTTGTAAGTTACTACGCATTTGGCATTAGTTCTTCACGAGCTGCCGCACCACCAATTTATTTTTAGAACGAAATTCATTTTTGAATTGAAATAATGATGTAGTTGGTTGTAAATAGAACATTTATGGTTGATTTAAAGTTGAGGTGAAGGCAGCTCAACTTAAATGAGTTGTCATCCATAATAGGGAAAAATATTTTACGACCATCGACGGTTTAATTTTGTATAAATTCAAAGACATTTCTTTAAAAAAACAATTTTCAACTAGTTAAAAAATTAAATTATTAAGTCAATAATGGAATTCACAATATTCTATTCCCAGAGAGTTAAATGTATTTTATTTCAATTATTGAGTTGAGTGAATACTAACCACCTTACTATATTTCAAGGAAGATGCTTTGGAAATTATTTTCTTTAGTTCTTATTTAACTCCCCTGGGAGTAAGTTTTGCGACTTCCATAATCTTCGTGAATACCGTCGAAAACCATGCTCATGTATAAGACGTTTATTTTTATTTAATTTTAAAAACAAAAATATTCACAACAGAAATTTTATTTAAGCATTATGCCCTAGCAATAATAATGAATATATATTTTTTTTCCTTTTTGTTAATTTTTTTGTGTATGTTCCTTAACTAATTTATTTCATTTAATTTTTTTTTATTTTTATGTTATAATTTTTGTGTGGATTTGCATAATTGTTGTTTGCGATTTAAACAAAAACCAAAATAAAAATAACTCACTTTGTTGTGTGCTTATAAAACAAAAATGATGCTGCGCTTTTCAAAATTCTGCATTAAAACAAATTATTATAAATGCTCCCCTCACCTATTACACCGCATAATAACAGACGATTTAATGAACGAGCGTGAGAAAAATAAATTGCTGTCAGAAGAAATGGAAGCCACTTTGCATGATATTCAAAACATGTGAACATCCTTAGTTTAAAGAAAAAAAAATCTTATTAAAACAAAAACAAACAAAAAAAAAAACATACAATATCAAAATAAAATTAATATGAAAAAATCAGACATCCAGAGAGATAAAATGAATGTAGCATCACCGATCGTACTAAAGCGCAACAAGAAACACGGCGAGAGTCCTGACTATTTTCATTTTAATTTTATCAACAACAACGCATAAAACAATTTAATTCTTTAGATATAACAAAATATATTAGATGGACGAACGACTAAATAACTAAGAGACAACATAATATTACAAAATATTCGTTAAATCATAAATCTAATTATTATATTATATTGCTAGCTAGTGTGTTATGCATTTTTTTTTTTATTAATTTCACTTTCGTTGTAACATCCTGTACTATTTGATTTGTAATAATTTGTGTGTGTATTTGTTAGTTGTTTCTTTAAAAAAATATTTATGACATTTATATGACAACAAAACACGAAAAGAAAAAAAAAACAAACGAAGATATTCCAATTTTTATTTAATTATAGTAAACGTATCAATTCATTCCAATTGACTTTTTAAATTCCGCTGTGCATTTTATTGTATAGAATTAAACAAAAAAAAAAGATTAATGTTTTATTTATATACAATCATTTTATTTAAAAGAAAAAGCTATTTACATTATAAAAAGAAAAATTGAGGTGAAAGAATTGTGTGTTCTTTATTTTAATTTTTATTTTACTTAAAAAAAACTGCTTATAACAAAAAATCAAAAATAAAAATGAACGCATTTTTATTTTCGAAAGTATTTTAGAAATTTTAATTAAAAAAAAAAGAAGTAATAAAAGACATTTTCCTAGTAACTAAGCATAGCAATACTTACACAAAAATGTTTTATTATTTTTTATCCTGTGCTTCTTCTTTTTAATGTAGAAACCCATTTCTACAATCTAATAAAAACAAAAAAAAAAAAACACTAAAATAACAAAATATACTGCCCACATTAATAGTGCATTATAAGTATAAAATAATTTTCAATATACAAAAATTAAAAAGATACAAAAAATTGATCAATATTTCTAAAGAATTTCTTAATTCATAAAGTGCCTTAGTATTTTTTTTGTTACTTAAAAAAAAAACATTAGGCCGACAGCGGAATTTTAAGAACCATAAACAAACTATAAGATAATTTTTCTTAAAGAGAATTTATTTTAGAAAGCATTAAGCATGAAGACATTAAAGGACAAGTTCTATAAATAAAAAAAAATATTTGTTTTGCGTTTTATTTTGTTGGCTAACCATTTCCCTTCCAGACAAAAAAAAAACATTAAATATACTTTTTTTTTCTTTTAATTAATTTATAGTAATTAATTAAATATTTTTAATAATTTAAAACTTTTATTTTTGACTTACACTTACACTTTCCTTTATTTTTGTTTTATATTAAAAAAAAATGGCTTACCTCTACCACCTAACTGCTTAAATATGCTGCTTTATGTTTTATTTGCCAACAATCCAACCACACCCTGCTCCACAAAAACCCTTTAAATAAAAAAAATGAAAACAAAAAAAAAAACAAAAAACCTTAGATGAATTAATAATAGAAAAGGAGAAATATGCAATTATCGGAGACAGTTTAGATCTTGCATTCGTCGATCTTATACCTGGAGTTCAACCAAATTATAATGAGCGTAATCCTAAACCAGCAACACCAAAAGAACCAACACCCACAGCTGAAGAAATTGCTGCTGCTGATGCAGCCGCTGAAGCTGCAGCCGCAGCCGCAGCAGAAGCCGAAGCTCAGAAACAAGAAGAATCAGCAGAGGGAGGAGCTAAACCAGAAGAAGAAGCAGCTGCTGCTGCTGCTGAAGTGCCAAAAGAACCAACTCCACCACCACCACCGCCACCACCATTCGAATATGCTATTGACTTGCCACCAGAGGGTGCTGAAGTGCCATATGTAAAGAATTTCGATGCCGCCGCCGCTGCAGCAGCTGAGGCAGCAGCAGTCGCTGCAGCTGAAGCCGAAGCAGCTGCTGTTGTTGCAGCGGAAGAGGCAGCGAAAGCCGCAGCTGAAGCGGCTGCAGCAGCACCACCAACAGAAGGCGCTCCACCAGCTGATGGTGCTCCCCCAGCAGAAGGCGCTCCAGCCGATGCTGCTGCACCAGCCGAAGGAGCGCCACCAGCAGAAGCAGTGGCAGCACCAGCAGAAGCCGCTCCAGCAGCACCTGAGGCGGCTCCACCAGCTGAAGCGCCTCCAGCACCCGAGGCAGCTCCTCCGGCACCAGAATCTTAAATATAATCAAAACTATTTATCAACTATATATACATACATATATTTTTAACTATAGTTTCTTCTTAATTTTAAGTTCACCAAAGCGCTCATCAAAAAAGACACTGTGCTCATCAATTTATCAAGTTTATTTTTTCCAAATAAAGGATAAAATCCAATAAAATCAATTATTAGAATGCTAAAAAATTGATTCATCAGACCTCATCTACTGCAACTTTCTATCTCATAAATTAAAAAAAAAGACTTCACATCGAATCTTTCCTTTAAAATCTGAATGACTAACATTTCCTTCTTCTTAATAACAATCTTCTTTTTGTAAAGTTAATAAAAGTATTTTCAAAGAACGCGAATGCTACCAAAGCATTGTCTTGCTCTTCGTCGTTTTTGAAAATATTTCTGTCTTTTTGTATTTTTGCAAAACTATCCTTTTTCTTTTACACTTTAATTCATTCAAATTTATTTCTTTTATTTTATTTAGCTTGTTATTATTTTATTTGCTTGCCTAACGCTTTTTATTTTCGCTTTCGCTTCACTATTTTGATGAAATCAATAAAATGCACCGGACTGTGATACATAACATACATTAAAATGAAAGATGACACAATTGTCGAAGTGGAGAAATTCGCATTAATAGGAGACAGCTTAGAGTTGGCATTCCTCGATTTGATACCCGGACTTGAACCATTCTATACGCCCAGAAACCCAAAACCACCAACACCAAAGGAGCCCACACCTACAGCCGAAGAAATTGCTGCTGCTGAAGCAGCTGCCGCAGAAGCAGCTGCAGCGGCTGCCGAAGCTGCAGCTAAAGCAGAAGAAGAAGCAGCAGCAGCAGCTGAAGCAGCAGAAAAAGCGGCTCGTGAGGCTGAAGAAGCAGCGGCTCTTGCGGCGATTCCAAGAGAACCAACTCCACCACCACCACCTCCACCACCATTCGAATATGCTATTGATTTGCCACCAGAGGGCGCTGAAGTGCCATATGTTAAGAATTATGTTCCTCCACCACCGGGTTCCGAAGTACCACCGCCAGCAGAAGGCGCAGCTCCAGCAGTTGAGGGCGCAGCTCCGCCGGCCGAAGGTGCTCCACCAGCAGAGGCAGCCCCAGCTGCTGCACCACCTGCGGAAGGAGCTCCACCACCAGCAGCTGCCCCGCCGGCTGATGGTGCAGCTCCAGCAGCTGCCCCAGCTGCTGAGACTGCAGCCCCCGCCCCAGAGGCTGCTCCTCCAGCACCTGCTGCCGAAGCACCACCACCAGCACCTGCTGCCGAAGCTGCACCAGCACCAGCTGAGTCAGCTCCAGCACCCGCCGAACCCGCCCCTGCTTAAATATATAACCATCTTGCAGTTTCATAAGCTTGCATGAACCAGCTTTTCAACGTCATTTAAATATTTTAAAAATCAGTGCAAATATTGGAAAAAATATAGAAAAAAAAAGTTTTTATTTCAATTTTTTTGTTGAAGCATTAAAAAATTGCGTTTTTATTATTATTTTTTTTTGTAATTGTTTTCTTAATTTAAAATTGATTTTAACTCACAAAGCTTAAAAATAGATCAAAAATGAACGCCTTCCACAAATACAGCAAGTGCGTTGCCAAAACAAACAAACTTAAAAAAAATTCTAACAGCTTTCTGCAAGGTAATTTATTGCTTTTTATTTTTATTTTATTATTTATTTACTTTATTTCAACTTGCCAGATTTAAAATTATATTCAAGAACAAAAAAGAACATTTTGATCAAATTTAAAATAAAATTATCTTTCTGGCCATTTGACTAAAGTTCTGTTTCGTCGAATAGAATAGATTTTTAAAATGTTTTATGTTAAATTATTATGTTTATTTTCCTCAATTTATGGTTTTTTCTTTTTTTATTTTTTACTTTTTATTTTAACTACTATCCAACAATCAACACAAATAATTATAGACGACCTTGTCTTGGAGAAGGAAAGGTACAAGGATATCGGAGACGATTTGGATACCGCTTTCGTCGAACTTATCCTCAAGGAATAAAGAGCTGCTGCCCCAGCAATGGCAACAACATAATATTCAACTATGTCTTATTTACATCCTTGAGATACACGTTTAGCATTATTATTATCAATATTTTTATTTCCAGTGATTCTTGAACAAAATGTTTAACTCAAAAAAAAACAATAAATTTACGCAAACAACAAAAATAGTAATCCTTAGAAAATTTGTTTTATTTGAAGTTATAAGTTTGTTTTATTATTTTAGTACAATTTTTTTTTTTAATTAGTTTTGAATAAATTATGAATTAGTTGAAAGTAAAAAAGTTGTGTAGTATTCTTTTTTTTATTATTTGGAGAATTGGAATATGAAAATTATAAACATTTGCAATTTTTATATCTTACAGACGAAGTTAGTAAAGGCAAAGAACAATACAAGACAATTGCACAAGAATTGGATTCAACGTATGCCGATATGAATGCTTACTAATTTGATTAAATTTTAAATGCATTTTATCGTTACAAAATAACAGAAAAGAAAACTTACAAATCAACAATAAAACTGCCGATTAATTACAAAAAAAAGAAAAACTGAATTATTTTATTTTTTTTAGTGCATTTAACTAATAATAATTATAAAAGTAAACAAAATATATAAGTATAAATAGAATTTGTAATACAAAATAAAATTTTGCTTAGATTTTTGTTTTTAAAAAATAAATTGAGAAAAAAGTGTACAAAAATCTCATTAATAACAAAAAATAAAATTAATCATTTAATAATAATATAATTACCTGCTTCGATCTGTAAACAAACAAACAAATAATTTTCCAGAAAGATAGAAATAATTATTGTATTGTTGTAGTTTATCTAATGCAACTTATGCCTTTCCCCGTTTTTGAAACTTAATTGTTATTAAGGGTGCGTTGTGAATTTTTCTATTTAACTGATGAAAAAATGAGTATTTATCACGTATCACGAACAAAAAAAACTCTGACTGGTCTTTGATAATATACTTCTGTATTGATAAAAGTAGGCTTGTTCATATTTTATATTACGTGTTGAATTTTTTTTACGATAAAGTTTTTCACTAAATAAAATTTAACGTTAAAGATTTTTTTAAATTTTACGAGACACCCGATTAAAGGTATTTCAGAGCTCCAAATTAAAAGAATTAATGAATTAATATATGTATGTAGATAATTTGAAATAACTCGGCATTCATTTAACTACTTTACTGAACGATCTCTGGATCTTAGACACAATAGCTTTCTACAATCCCACCCAAGATAAAGTATTGGCAGCAGATAGTAGCGATGGCGGTTTTTGCAAATTAACCGTTTTTCGGTGTTACCCTTGCCTCCGATTTAAATTTAAATTCCATTCTTTTTTTCAGCTCCAAAGAGGGTGTGATTTTTTAAAAGTTTCTTGAATTTCAAAAACTCAGAGTTCACCTATTTTCTTTCTTAACAATTTACACATCGGAACATGAACAGTTAATAAGAAAATTTTCAAAGCACCTCAAAATTTTTAAACGCAAAACTTAACGTTGTACGCAATTTGTTGGAAGATGCCCATTGACGCAGCCTGTGTACCAAACAATAACTTTTGGGACGTTTACATTTCAACGTGAAGATTATTTTTTTTAAATCAACGTCAACTTCCTGCTAAGGAATTCAACAATGTATGTACTTATTTTAAAGCGTTGAACGGTCCTCCACTTGGAATGTAACAAAATAATCTATTATGTATATTCAGCCCTACGAAATTCCGAATATCAAATCCGATCAAAACATAGTGATAGATAGGTAGTATTCGAGGTATCCGTTGCATACATACTCGTTCGGATGAGCAGTCCGATGTGTCAATCGGAAAGGACACCTAGATTGCAAATTCGAAATTTTCAGACAAATCGAAGAAATAATTCTTTCGCACGGATATGTACCTCGAAAGTATACCTTCAGGTCGTAAAACTCCTTTAAAACGTCTATTGTTACAAATTTTGTTGGTAAGAAAAGTGAAGAGCGGTGGGAACGCTGAACTTTTAATTTTTACTTAAACATCAATTTTCGTTTCTGGAGCCGTGTCGTTTCACTGGAGTTTTAGTAAAACGACTACAAGAAGTATCCGCCATTTTTAGTAAATCTAATGTTTTTCATTGAATTTGAATAAAACATTTGCCGATCAATGACGATAGAATCAACACAAAAATAATTCGTACAGACGTTTAAGGTTCCCCCACACCAACGCGAATTTTCGGTGGCGACGACGAAAACAATAATAACAACGAGTTGTTTTCATTGACAACCACGGGTTGTTATTGTTGTTATCGTCGTCACTACCAAAAAATCGCGTTGGTGTGGGGGAACCTTTATAGTAGATGATCAGAGCAGCTAACAGCACATGATTAATCCCAAAACCAACCTACATATATGGACATCAGTTGGACTACACGAATGTGGAACCGACTCAATCAAAAACCTTGTGCATCGGTATCTCATTTTAAATCGTGTCGTTTTGAGTGTGCTTATTAGACTCATCCAAGTCTTCATCTTTTCATTTCTGTGACGTCAGAACCATTTTGTGTTATATTATATTTTCCTTTTTTGTGTGAAGACTATTTTAGAATTTTACATTTACAAAAAATGTTTTTAATTGTAAGAACTGTAAAAATAGAAAAATTAATAAAAACAATAAAACGAAATAAAATAATTAATTCTTCCAAATTTGAGATTGTATTTTCCGTGTGAAGTGCTGTTCTATAGGAAAAGATTAACACCCTTATTGCGTTAGGCGACTATCGTTTTAATGCTTAGAGGGGTGAAGAAAGAAGAGAACGGAAAAGGTTAAGTTTTACTTAAACGCCGATTAACGCTTTTGGAGCCGTATCGTTTTGCTGGCGTTTTACTAAAACGCCTACCGCAATAAGGGTTACACTCTTTTCTTCAACGAAAATGGCATTCGAGAGTTCCTTTTCTCTTAAGTAAAATTCAATTTGCGGGTATTTCAGGGTGTACAAGTTAATTTTTATAATTCTTGTAGAAAAGCTATTTATATTCTCAAGTAAAATGCATTTATTCCACATTAAAAAACAACGACTCTTTTATGTGAACTGAATTGAATGTCATTCAATGCAGTGTTGGTAATTTCAAGCCGAAATGTTCAAGTTTGAAATTAAGGCCATCTGCACACGAACACGAAGCGTCTCGTCAAAGACGCGTACTTCGATTAATTGCGGCTTGAGTGCACTTGAAGTGTGTTTCAGTATATATCCGCCTAAGAGGCGTAAGCTCCACTTATTCATTGCAGCACAGAAACTGCAAATCGCTTGGCGTGCAATAGTTTCATTCGCTAGGCGTACAGTTTAAAGTTCTTACAAAATATTTTGGTGAAATGTCAATTGCCAATAAATGCTAAAAGTGTGAAATTTTCAATGATTTATTTATGACGTGATGCTTCGTGTGCAGAAGGCTAGCCGTAGTGAAATCGTTGCTGCATGGCGAATTTTGTACGCGCATCTATGACTAGACGATTCGTGCCCCTAAGGTCTAACATTTCTTACTTCGAAAAGAAGATAAAATGATTTTGGATATGATAAAGAGGTTCAGAATGATTATTGAAAAATATTAACCGCCGAATAATTTTAAATTCGATATCATATGTATTTTAAACTCGATACAATTCGTTCCACTATATTATTATAAATTCAAAGCATAGCACTTAACTATTACATTTTCCTAGCTGCAGCTAATAAGCTATCAAAACTAATTAAAATAGGTCAAATGCAACAGTAAAAAAGTACATTATTTTATTGATTGCAAACAACTGCTCCTTTAACTTTTTTTTAAACATTTAAATATTTCTTGTATCATGCATTTTAGGTTCTTGTCTATAATAAGAACTATATGTATAAGAAAACGTCCAATTAATCACAAATATATTCATCCCACCAATCAGTCCATTAAAACCAAAAAAAAAACACCCCTTTTTAATTTCTATTACGAGTACCTAAAAATAATAATGATTTAAAATATATTTAAAATGAATTGCTCTTAATGCTGCAATAAATCTGTGTGAATAATACTAATGTGTTGATGAGTGTTAAAATAAATATAATAATATATACTTAAATGAATAATAAAAATTAGTGTTGGCATTTGCAATGAAAATTATAAATTAAATTGGCCTTGTAGAAATAAATTATAAAAATAAATCTATTCCAACACTTTACATTAATATTGCTATTTAAAAAATTTCTTCACAACTATTATGTTATTTTTTTTTTGTATTCGGACACACATAGTAGCTTGTATAAAACAAAATCCATATTATTAAAAAATACCTTACCTATTCTAAAGGTTAAAATGAATGTATGTATGTATCCTTCATGATTTAAAGAAAAATAACTTTATTTTCAATAAATTTTATTTAAACAAATAAAGATCGAGTTTTATTAATGGATTTTTCAGTTATTAAATAGATTTTGAGGTAAGTACCTATTTCAAACAATGAAACTAGATAATATGTACCTACTGCACTAGTACAATTAATATCTACAAAATTTAAAAAGGAATTCAAACTACATTTTTATTTTCACCATTGAAAACAAAACTTTTTGTGTAACGTACATTTTTTATAAAGTTAAAGAAAAATATATTAGATTAGATTGTTTATTCATAATAAGTTTTACAGTTAAGTCATTAAGAAAATACATAGAATAATATAAGGCGTGACTATTAAGTCGTCTGTCTGTAGTAACAACAATTCGATAAAATTTGCTTTGTTATTGTTCATCACATGAAATTTTTAAATGTTTACATTATAGACAACAATAGCATTGAGTTATAGTGAAATTATAAATACTATAAATACATTTTTTTATACAAGATATTTTTTTCTTAAAGCGGAATCAATTAAAGATAGACTTTAAGTTTAGTTAAAACAAAAACTTATATTTTATAAAAATGGACTTTTAGTTTAGTTACAACGGAAATATATATTAGGAAATGCTGTTTCTAGAAATGTTTAGGAACATTATAAGAGAAAAACAAAGAAAATATTGTGGATTAAAAGTTTTCAGTACCACTCTCGTTCTGTAAGCGTTGGCTGCGATATAGTACTCGTATAATTGAGTTGAGATACTTTTTAACCTCTTGAATTTCAAGAGTATTTTCCCCAAAATAGAAACTCCTTTTCCCGTTTTTAAAGAATTTAAATTAAGATATACCTACCTAGTCAATAAATTTAATATAAATTAATGCTGCTTCTTGTTCCTTAACTTTGATATTCTGAAATAATTAGAAAATTGTTGGAACTGTTGCTCGGTAAATTATTGTGTGTTATGTCATTTATCCGCTTAGAGGGCAATCGGCAAGAGTTACCTACGTGTGTCTTCAAAAATCTCAAATTTGCACGTTCATTGTTCTAGGAAACACAGTACCTACCTATAGTAAAATATAAAAATACAATTTTAAACTTTGTTCTACTGTATACAAAAAATGTTTATAAGACAAATAGGAAGGTAAGCATAAAATTAATAGTAGAAAAAAAAATAAAAGAGATAGGACAATTCTGATTGCAACAATTCGAAGAACGAAACTATTAAAATCCGCGAAATAAGTCGCGAAAATTATTATCCTTTTTTGAATTCAATTAATAGTAGAAAAAAAAATAAAAGAGATAGGACAATTCTGATTGCAACAATTCGAAGAACGAAACTATTAAAATCCGCGAAATAAGTCGCGAAAATTATTATCCTTTTTTGAATTCAATTTTAATGGTAAGTGATTGAAATATGTTATATGTCTCAGTCAAAAGGCTTTGACTCCCCAAAAAAAGAAATTTTATATAAAAGAAGTTTTTAGCTACGCCCAACCGATTAAAACCGCGATATATAAGTTTCAATAAATTTCTCACTTGTCTTCACAGGCGACTCATATTACGGTATTCAGCCTTTTGACTGAGACATACTTCAATCACCAGTAAAATTGAATTAAAAAAAGAATAATAATCGCGAAAATCTTTCAATTGAAGTATGATTTAAGAGATAACACCTACAATCCACTTGATAAAATAATAATAATATACGTGATTTCTTTCGCAGTTTTCAACAACTTCGCTTAACTTGAAACATCTGCGTCACTTGACGCACTAAAGACCAATTTAATAAAAAAAAATTAAAACATCCGTGATTTATATCGCGGCTGTCATTTTACATTTTAATTTTTATGGAGTCAATACCTTTCACTCAAGATAGGTACATATCAAGGGGTTTCCCCAAAAAGGACATTAAAAAAAATTAACTTAAAAATTTCGTGACTTTTATCGCGCCTTCCAGCTGTTGGGTGGAAACCAAAAACGTCTTTCTATTACATATTTATACTGCTGTAGTCAAGCCCTTTTGATTGCGATATATTTCGCTGTATTATATAGGATATCAGTTATATTCAAATTTCTATAAAAAATCCATTAGACGTCTGTCATTGGGCAGGTTCAATAAAAATCGCTTAACATCTGAATTTTCAGATTTCTGAATTTATGTCATTGAACGCAAAAAAAATCTGAAATTTCAGCCAAAAGTCATTGTGTCAAATTCCTGCATTTACCTGTAGGATTTACATTTAAGCGAAATAAAACAGAACTTTAATTACATTCGTATATAAAACATTGAGCGTGAATAGTTGTGAGGATGTAATTATATGTAACTAAATCAGCAACAGGTATTATTATTTTTCATTAAAAGACTTTTTATTGATATGTATGGCCTAAAAAATTATAGAAAAACTTTCCAAGCATCAATATAAAATACTGTTGATTTAAAAATTCACTAAACAATAAACAAAAAGTTCGTTCATTTAAATAAGTATTGAATTTTCAGGACGAAAACTAAAAAAATTAACACCAACTAGACGAAAATTATAAAGTTCAGCTTTTTTTATGCAGTGTTTCAGCTGATTTGGCACTTCCCCCACCACAAACAACTTTCATCTGAATTTTCAGATGAGAATTTCTTGTCTGAAAATTCAGATGAAACGTAACTAAAAGTCACTAAAAGTCATCTAACTTTTTATGACAGCTGGCCAATCAGAAGCTCTAAAAATTCAGAATTCTGAATTGAACGTACCCATTTATATATTTGAACTCAGGGAGTCAAGACCTTTCGTTTGAGATACATTTCAGGTGGTTTCCAAAAACGCCAAAAATATTGCATTTTTGGCGACGTCTGTCGGGGTTTGGCGGCTACTTACATGTCTGTGATGTGCATATTCGCAATCAGGAAGTTGGGGGCTTTCGGATGCGACCAATTTCAAGTGGTTTCCCAAAAGTCTAAAAACGCTAAAAAAAAAACACCTTTTTGTTTTCTTAGATTCTTGGTTTTATTGTTAGGTACTTGAGGTAAGATTCAATCGAACTTATATTTTGCTGGAATATTCAAAGAACTTCATCAATGGCAAAAATACTACAAACTCGAGGTAGCTTTGTGCTTTTGACATGGCTTTCATATTAAAAATCTTATCTTATAATTTTAAACGGAACATACAAATTGGAAGAACATTATTATCTTGACTAAAATAAAAAGAAAATCTTTATGAAAACCGTTATTTGTAAATTGTATGAGATTGTTCACTGACAGTCGGCAGTTTTGTTATTTAGTAAAATTAAATGTTTTCATTTTTTATTATCGAGGAAATTTGGAGATTGAGTCCAAAAAATAAAATTAGCGAAGGTTAGTACTTTGTTTATATAATTCCATTATTGTTTTTATAAGAATTTGCATTAATGCATAAAAAAGACCCATTTTTTGTTTGTCTCAAAAATGAGACAACATGTATTTGTGCTATAGTTTTTGACTCAATAATGCTTGGTTGTAGTTTTCAACTTTTTGCATTTTTTGATTATATAGAATGGCTCGTAAAAACATTTCTGATAGGGATATCGTAGAGTACCTAAGGCTGTTAGAAAATAGTAAATTATCAGAGGATGGTGCTGAGCTGGATGAAGATGATATGGAAGAATTGTTGACTCGTGAGCAGCTGCGAGCACTGCTCGAGTATGATGAAAATGAGGAGCTTGAACCTGAACTGGATGTGCAAGATCCCCCATTGATCGAAGAACCTTCACAGGTTAATGAACATCTTGAACCGGATTTTGATGTGCTAGAACCTCCGTTGGTTGAACAACCTTTGCTGGAAATAAAAAATAAACCAAGTACAAGTACAAGCTTAGGGTTATCTTCAAAAGTTGTATTAAACTAAGATACGTCCCTATCAGCTGGAGAAAAGTCAGAGTAGTCTTTATTCCGAAAGCCGGCAAACCGACACACTCGACTGCAAAAGACTACAGACCGATTAGTCTCTCTTCGTTCCTCCTCAAGACACTGGAGAGGATCATTGATCTGCATGTAAGGGACCTCCTCAATCCAAACAACTTGTGCAACTCCCAACACGCTTACCTTAAAGGTAAGTCAGTGGAGACCGCGTTGCACGAGGTTGTTTCACAAATTGAGAAAAGTCTCGAGCACAAAGAATACACCCTGGCAGCATTTTTGGACATCGAAGGGGCGTTTAATAACGTTAAAACGGAGTCCATTAAATCTGCTCTGGAAGAGGTTGGAGTTGAATCTGCCATCGTGGACTGGATTTATTCCATGCTCAATGGTAGAATCTTAAACTCGCAACTTGGGAACACTATTGTCGAGAAAACAGTTGCAAGAGGCACACCACAGGGAGGAGTAATCTCACCTCTGCTCTGGGTCCTCGTTGTTAACAAAATTCTTACAAAATTTAGGAATAAGGGCATTAAAACTGTGGCCTATGCAGACGACATAGTAATCTTGATATCAGGTAAATATCTTACCACCATCAAAGATATTATGGAATCTGCGCTTAAGGAACTATCCTTTTGGGCAGCACAACACGGTCTCGGGGTTAACCCTGCAAAGACCGAGCTAGTTCTGTTCACGAAGAAAAGGAAATTAGAGGACTTCACTCCTCCCAAACTTAACGGAATTCCTCTGAAACTTTCCAAGGAAGCTAAATATCTTGGCGTAATCCTTGATTCGAAGCTAACCTGGAAACGGAATACAGAGGAAAGAATGAAGAAGGCAATTTGTGCTTTCTATACATGCAAAAAAACATTCGGTACACGGTGGGGAATGCGACCGCAAGTCATCCATTGGATGTACACGGCGATCGTTCGACCCATCCTCACCTATGGTTCGATTGTATGGTGGAAGGCCGTAGAAAAGATTAGCTATCTCAATAACCTTAACAAGGTACAGAGATTAGCCTGTATAGGAATAACAGGGGCACGGAAGTCTACACCACAAGCAGGACTGGAGATCATTCTCAACCTTCAAGTCCTGGACGAATACATTAAGGGGACAGCAGCCAAAAGTGCATTTCGACTTAAAGAAATGGACTCTTGGAAGCACAGCACTTATGGTCATGGGTCTATCTTGAAAAGATATGACGATCTTGATGTGACTACTGACTACGTACCACCCGTTATAGATTTTAGGAAAAACTTCTCCACTTTAATACCCGAAAGGCATGGTTGGGAACCCAACTCACTACTCGGTGAACAGGGTATACCTCTCTACACTGATGGGTCAAAAATGGAAGAAGGAACAGGAGCTGGAGTGTTTAGTGAAGCTCTTAATATTAGAGAATCATATAAACTACCAGATGAATGTAGTGTCTTTCAGGCTGAGATTTATGCTATTGAAAAGGCAGCCGAAATAGTTCACAGGAAGAAACTGAGCTCTTCAGAGATCACATTCTTCGTGGACAGCCAAGCTGCTATCAAAGCGATAGCCAGTGAGACTATAAGATCCAAGGCAGTTGCAAAATGTCGAAATACACTGAACAATATTTGTTACTCCAACCAAGTCAAACTCTGCTGGGTCCCTGGACATAGCAATATAGAAGGGAACGACAAAGCAGATGCACTGGCAAGGGAAGGGTCAATGTCAAATAGAGACAGTCGTAGCCAATCAGACACGAGACCGGATGTTCCGATTGGCGTGATCAAAAGGAAGATAGACCTAATAACGAAAGAGAAAATCAACAACTCCTGGATATCCAGGAACGATTGTGACATCTCTAGAAGTTTATGGCCTCTAATCAACGAAAAAGAAACTCAGTATATTCTATCGCTGAGTAAAAAGAATATTAGAACCCTGATAGGTGTACTAACGGGACACTGTGCCATTGGCACAATGGCCACTAGATTTGGTGTATACGCACCCGATTTCTGTAGGAGCTGTCAGGATGTTGAGGAAATAGAAACCATTAAGCACCTGCTCTGTGACTGCCCCAACCTCCAAACAAATCGCCTCCGTTACCTTGGGAGCAGATTTGTTGGAGAACTGGACGATCTAGCGCAGGTCTCAATGGCAAACATGAGGAAATATATTGATAGTACGGGCTGGTTCGTAAATGACCCAGTCTATGTGAACCATTAGTTTAGTTGTTATCTCTGTTATAGGGGATCACAATGGACCAACAGGCCCCCGTGTACGCACAGCCTCAGGGCTGGGCACGCCCCTCCTAACCTAACCTAACCTAACCTAAGTACAAGTAGCTCCTTTCGATCCACTCATAAGCCTTTTGATACACAAAGACTTAGGTGGGAAAAGAAATCACTTGCATTTCAAGAAGACAACATCAGATTTCAAGGTTGTAACGATTTTTGTGCTGAAATAATTTGACTTGAAACTCAATTTCAATTTGTCTCCTTTTATTTTACTTTAGATTTTATAAACTAAATAGCTGAAGAAACAAACAGATATTCTGTTCAAAAGCAAACTATGATCGTCCTGATTGTGTCACTGAAAGTAAGTTGCGTAAAAATATGGGGATATTGATATTTATGTCAATATACAACTACCCTCACGTCCGTTCCTATTGGAATAATAAACATGGCTTTGAAGCCATACAAAAACCATGCCTTTAAACAGATTTGAGTATATAAGGCGCATTCTCCATTTCAATGATAACAATTTGCACAGGCCGGTAATCGATCCTATTCACGACAAGCTTCATAAGCTTCGTCCGGTATAATAGATGAGTCTATAGATGAGCAAATATGCGCCACGAAAATAGGACACTTATGAAACAGTATTTGCCCTTGAAACCGCATAAGTGCATGGGGATTGAAACTGTTCATGCTTTGCTCTTTGATGAGATATGCCTATAAATTTATTATATAATACAGGAATGGATACTGATCCTATTTTAGAAAATGACGTTTGAGCAGTGGGTAATGTTGTTGTAAAACTATCTCGGGGAATCCAAAGAAGAGTAAATCATAGTCTACTTTGCCAACTTTTATACCTCTGCCTGTTTTGTACCATATGGCAAAAGAAGAAGAAGGAATTTTATGCCTGGGCTCAGTACAAAGAAACCGTCTAGGTAAAAACTGCAAATTGCCGACAAAGCAAGAAGTAATGGCCAGGTCTGTGGAGAGAGGATCGTTCGAGGAATACGTGACCAGTTATGATGGCATCGAAATATCATCAGTAAATTGTAAGGACAACAAACAGGTGACTTTGCTGTCAACTTATGTGGATGAAGAACCTGTTTCTTTAATTGAAAGATACGACAAGGCTGAAAAGATTAAGAAGAGCAGCTTATACCGTGTCCCAAAGTTATGAGAGAATACAACGCCCATATGGGTGGGGTGGATCTTATGGACTCGTATTTGGGCAGGTACAGGATCCACAATCCACATGAAAAGTAGGAAGTGGTATATGAGACTATATTCCATTACTTTCTGGACCTGACGGTGATAAATCCATGGGTTTTATATATAAGCAAGTTTGCAATAAAAAGGGGATAGCAGAATTGTGAGTTTCACCCGAAAAATATTTCACCTTAAAAATTTTTGTTCGCCAGGAATTTTAAATGCTATTGTGAGTTTCGCCCGAACGAAATTTCGTCCGCCTGCATTACATTCCGCTTGAAATGAATATTCACAATAAGGGTAATTTTTTTAACGCAAAATTTCGGGTGAAAATCACAACAGGCGAAAAGAGAAATGTCAAATTTTCCGCGTGGAATGTTGTTCGGGCGAATCTCACAATAGGACAGATAATAGGTTCCTTTGGGCCTTCCAAAAAACTTTTTAGTACTTTCCAGTAGATGGTAAATGGAACGCGTTAATTTTGCCAAACAAAAAATCTAACCTCTATTTTTGTTGATTGTATCTGTATTTTATTTTAGATTAAAGAAACATCAACATCAATAATTCACTATATGCAATTTCTATAGTTTTAAAAACAACATAGTGCCATCGTAATAATAATAAAATTCTCTTTATGTTGCTGTTGTTTTAAATGAAAATACCAATTAGGGTAAAAAATAAAAAATAAAAAACCAAAAAAAATTGATTTAAAAAATATGATTTTTTTAAAAATTCACCTAGCCAAGAATAAAGCTTAAATCAAAAATTTTGCAAATACGTATTCTTTCATTTTTTATCAGCTTCTCAGGCATATAAAATTTATTTCTAGAAAACCTTTCCCTGTTTTTTTTCTCCGTCCATTTTTCATTTTTTGACTTTAAAATGTTTTTATCTCGAGTTTTAGATTTTCTTGAATTTTCTTTTATACGTTTGACTTTCTTGTATATTTATAAGATCTATCGAACTCTCTATCACTTTTCATTTAGAAAATATAATCTCGACCTTTCTCTTCTTTTGCCCTATTTTACCCTATTGAAATTCCGATTAAAAAAAAAACGTATTTTAAAATTTTTAAATAAAGTTTCCTTTCATATGGTATTTTGTTTATTATCACTAAAACCAACCATATGGGCTGGGTCACATAATTGAAAAAACCCAAAAATCGACCTTTAAGGCGTGGCAACCCTATGCCTTGACCATATTTCGCCAGACAACCCTTGCGCAAAATGTTATTTTAGATCTTAAAATGGGATCTTAGACTATTATTATATTTTGTGAGTTAATAGATAATTTAGCATTTTTATTAAGAGGGGTCTTAAAGAGGTTTACTCTGTCATATCTTAAGATATTTTTTTAACTGAAGCTTCAATAAGCGCTATTTTTCTAACTAAGGGAGGTTTGCTGATACTACACATAACGATTTAAGTTGAACTTAATTTCTTAAGTATCACTTTATGACATGGAAAAAGTACCCCTTAAGAATTTAAGTTCAACTTAAATCGTTATGTGTAGTATCAGCAAACGGGCCTAAATTTCATAATTTAATGTTCAAAGTCTATTATTCTAAAAAAAAACATGATTTTCTCTCCTATATCTATGATCGCAGTTCGAATCATTTATCGGAGCTCCAACTTGAACACACCCTCATTCAAATCACACTGTATAAGAAAAAAAAAAATTAAAACAAAATTAAATCATCAAAACCGGAACCTATTCTGAGGATTGAGAAGTTTAAATGCTTCATCCGCCAAAATACATAAAATTATAAACAAATCAATTCATATACTATGTATAGGTACGCAAAACACCACTATAGGTACCTATATACTGTCAGATTATTTAAAACTTTTGCAAAAATTCAATCAATTGGAATTTTAAATCCAATATGTAAATATTTCTAAAATTAGATAAACTTGTTTCTTCACCATTGCAACCGATAAAGTTATCCCAGACGTATTGTTTATATTAAATAAAAACGCATCTTAAATCTTCAAAAAAAGAAGAAAAAAAATTCAACCTCAAAGAGTAAATAATCGTGTAGGCGTAGCAACTATACTGCACAACCATAACACCAAGATTTTGTAAAAATAGCTTGGAATAAAAAATATCATATTACAATATTTTAAATAATTTATTTTTTTATCAAGCAAAATGAATAAATTCTAATCCATGTATCCGCTTGCAACGGATAAAATGAAAATGACTTAATTCTATTAAATCAAACACCACATAGTTGATTTTCTGCAAAAATAAATTCACAAAATTCAAATACAAAAATTTCTTATTTTGCTGGATATTTTTAGCTTAATTAATTTTAATTTGGGAAAAAATATAAAGAAATTATATATATCTGACCGAATTTTAAAACTTTTGTATTTATATGTTTTTGTTTTCATGTACAAAATCAATACCACATTTTGACTTCAAAATCCAAAATCCACAATATACTTAAATTCCAAAATGATTTGAAAAATGCAAAACTACTAGTTAAAATCACTTATAATAATGCTTTTTTGTTCTATATTTTTTTTTTTATTTATTTCAAAGAAAAAAGATAATTCATGTCATCTCATTTCAAACTGAAGATCATAACAAAAAGCATTCAAAAACGATGAAAAAATATCTCCTATGACCCTCGATGGAAAATTGGGAAACTCTTCCAATCTTTCAACAAAAAAAAAACAACCAGGGGAAATTATGCTATTTTTAAAAAAGCCCACACACAATTACACAAAAAATTGTTCTCCGTCGCGCAGACAGACATACAATATCATGCCTCTCTCGCAGTTATGGGTGGTAAGAAAATAATCAAAAAATAAAAACTGAACAAAATATGCGCAACAAACTTTTGGGGGATTTTTTTGAGAAAAAACAGGGAAATTTTTGAAAATTTCGAGAGAATCGAAAACTCCTCTTTTTTTCTGCTGCTTCTGCGGCCGCTGTGTTTTAGTGGTGCTTGTGCGAATAAGATTGTATGGGATAGATGATTTTTTTTTCGATTTCACACATTCAAAATTGTGTTTTGAAATAATGTGGGGCTGATAGGATAAAAAAAGTTGGTCCACATCAGTGTTCTCGGGTTTTTGCTAGCGTATAGTGTGTTCCAAAACGCTAAGGTTGGTCTTTCACATATATACTACACCTTAAAGGATATTTTTGAATTTTGTTTTTTTTTTTTTTTTAAATATATTCAAATATATATGCATATATTTTTTTTGTCAAAACTAAAAAATATTTTTGAAATTAATTAATTTAAATAAATAATTGGTGAAAGTGGGTGCATTTTATTCTTCAATAAAAAAAGGATATTAATTTGGTATCCTTGAAATATCAAAAGAGATAAAATATTTAAAATATATATATGAAGTGAAAATGCAGTGTATTGTGTGTCTGTGTGACAAGTGGTAGAGAGAGGTTTCATAAACATTCTTCCAACCGGATATGACATCGACATTTTTCAAAAAAAAAAAAGGATGCAAAACGGATATAACCTATATTGCATAAAAGAACTAAAAAATAAATAAGTGACGTCAATTATTATTCGTTCGCTTTCGAATAAGTCCTGGATACAAAAATACTTCCTCTGCAAATATGTTATGCAATTTTAAAAATATTCGTATTTTTGTATATGTATATTCATACACATACACATATGTATATTTTTATAAAATAAACTATAAATGTTTTGTTTCAATCGTTCTTAAAAGGCAATTGAAATCGAATAGCTCTGAAAACATTTCATAAACATTTCACACACACATACATATGTATATGTATATTTTACTTTTTACCTACTCATTCACACGCATATGAAACACACACACATACAAAATTCACCTGCATTAGCACCCAACTATTTTAAATATGTATTATGCACGTGTCATAGTGTTTGTGTAGAGATTTTGTTGTTGTTATTTTTCTATATTCGCATATTTTCTGTTTTCTAAAAATCTAAATTAAAAAAAAAAGAACAACGGTTCTATTTTTAAAATATTTCAAACAACAATTTAGTTTGTCAAAAAAATGTACCTATTCAAAATTTCAAAGCATCAAAAATAAACATTCCAACATATTAATGAAAATATCAAAAGTATCGTTATTAGGTTTTTTTTTTAAATGCATTTAACTAGATCAATTGCAAATTTACATATGTCGAAAAAATTTAATGAGTTTTGAAACACTTCATGGCAGTGCCAAAGTTTTTCAGACACTGAGGAATATTATGTACTGATGGTTTGAGTTTTGGGCGTATCTCTCGATCTAAAGTGTGTGAGATAAAATTAGAATATTGTGTAGGTGCAATTTATTAGGAGTTTTAAAATAAATATTAAAAATATATAGAACACAGCACCTTCATTAATACAATCCACACTTACACAAAAGTGACATCATATCTTATGTGTACGCTCCATACACACACAATACAAAGTCACGACAAACGAAGAAAAGGAATTTGCAAGTTTAAAAAGATTTTCTACTTTTGTTGGCATATTTGAACTTTCATATTCAATTTCATTTGGCAACAAGCTTGGTTATTTTTAACAAAACAAAACTGTATCTATTATGTGTAGGTATATATTTTTTTTATTAATACAAATAACTTAAATATTTCGTTAGGTTTGAACAAGTTTTTTTTTTTTTTTGTGGGTTTAAGAAATTAAGTTCAATATTTTAAAGAAATGTTGATATTATTTTGGATTTTATATTAAATGGTCAATTGTCAGCAACATTTTTATGAATGTTTAGGAGTATAATAGATTTTTTATTTGATACACTTTTTTATGTTTAAATTTTTATTGTTTTTATTGAAGGATGAATAGATTTTTTTTTTCAGAATTTTTTTGAAGCTTTGTTCCAATTTTTGTTATTTAAGTTTCAGTTTTCATTTATTAAATCGACATCAAGGACATTTAAATGATCTTCCTTCAAGAATAACTGACAAAAAATATAATTACTACGTACACTAACTATTAACTATTATTTTAATAAAAATACAAAGTCTAGATTTAAGTAATTTCTAAAAAAAATCTGTATTTCAATTGAAAGTAAATACTATAGGAAAATACAGGCACCTTCAGCTTTGTATCTAATAAATTTAAGATTCATTAATATAAGCTCTTGTTTTTTTGAAAGTGAAATAAGTCCATTTTTACACTTTTGTTTTACAAAAAATTATAATTATAATTATAGTTATGTTATCACTGAGGTTGATAGCATAATTATAATTTAACGGTACATCTTCATTTTGTAAACGAAGAGTTGCAATCAATACTTTTGTTAGTTTACTTCCCAAAACTGTTAATTTCTATTCATTTTAGTCCAAAGTTTTTTCAAAGTTCATATACAGAAAATAAAATTGGCCTAAAATTATCAGTTTCGAAAAGTAATCTAACAGACCTAATATGTAGGGAAACGGGTACCTACATATATAAAAATGACAAAAAAAATCGAAAAAAGAGATGGGTATATGCATAATAATGCTGTCACTGTGATCCTTAGTTGTTTTATTTTCATGATCTAATCTGGATTAGATCTGGGGGAAAATAAAACACAGCTAATGTTTCCGAAATTTTTCTTTTGGTCTGGACACACCTTTAAAAATAAACAAAAATAGAAAAGAATAAACAATCAAATTTGTTTTTATATACATACATATGTTATGTACATATTCATATAATTAGGTGTTACTCAAATGATTAAAGGTCCAAATGAATTAGTAGGTAGATACGATAGGTAGGAACAATTCTATGGAAACTTCATCTTCAATTTGTCACTGACAAAGCAATAAGAGTGGGTTCAGATATTTTTTTAAAGTTAGGAGGCGCATCATTTTGATGTTTGCACGGGAAAATTTCTTATGAAAATTTATTTTTCTATGAAATGAATGAGATTCTGTATGAGAATAAGTTTCTTATATCAGTGTTTTTCTTATAAACGCGTTTCTTATAAGAGGTAAATTTAACACTTTTCTTTATGTGCAGTGTGTTTTGGAATGTCTGCCTTATAAGCGTGTTTTTCTTATATGAGACTTTCTTATATCCGTCATCTACAGTACAAATAAAAAATAGCTGGATAAAAGGAAACCCCTCATGAAGTAATTGTTTTAGATTTTTTTAATAAGTAGGTACGTTCGAAATCTGTTTCTTCCTAAACTAAAATGGCGTTTGTGATTGGTCGTTAAGAAGTTTAGACAGTTAGACCATATAGTACATGGACTGTGCTTTCTCTATCCTTTCGTACAACTAAAAAGGGTCTCTCTGTTACCATGTTTGGCAAATGTGAAATAAGGTTGACTTTGATGCGCATTTTATGCACCCGCAAATAAAACACGATTGAAATTGATATCGTGGAATTTATGATTCCTCAGACCTGCTGAATTTTTCACATTTATATTTATATGTATATAAAGGCAAATCAATAAATCAATAATATTCTTAGTATTTAATAAACTCGTTTAAAAGGACAAAAAAATAACAAACGCAAATACAAGCAATGCTTTCAGGAAACCTTAGTCATTTTGACAGGTAACCTTATGTCTCATTTACCAAACATGGCGGCATGCCTTCTGAACTGAATCCCACAAAATGGCAGTTCCTCTTCTGGAAAGAAGAGAAAATAGGTGTGTTCAATGCAAACAATCAGCTGATGTTTTGACACTTCTCATTGTCACTTGCTCTGCGAGCTAAAATGCATACTGAACCTAACATTTTTTAATAACTAATGCAACAGAAAGTGACAAAAAATTGATCAGTCACCTAAGGACAAAGACAAGAAACTAAAATCAAGTCAATTTTGGGATTTTTTCTCGAAACACAAAAAAAAAGACATGTATACGCCCCAGTGGACCAAAAGCCACACATTCGGTATAATTATTTTAATTATAATCAGATTAATTTAAAAACAAGCGCCTAAATTAGTTGCGTAATTTAGGCGCTTGTTCTAAAATTAATCTGATTATAATTCAAATTATAACGAATGTGTGGCTTTTTGTTCACTGGGGCGTATACATGTCTTTTTTTTTATTCCGAGAAAAAAATCCCAAAATTGACTTGATTTTAGTCAGTTAAACAATCATTTAATCACGATGATGGAGAAGTTAAAAAATTGGTTTTAATCGGTATAACGGTCTCGTTTGTGTGCATCTCTGCTTTATGTACTTGCACACTGAGCTAGAGCCTGAACGGGTGAACCGATTTATTTCAAATTTGGTGGACAGCAGTTTTATGTGATTTTCTAGAGCAGATTTGAAGAAGTTTTATGTGATTCTCTAGAGGAGATTTGGAGAAGATATTTTAATAAGCTCATATAAAACGGGTAGCACACATTTTGGTTCATTAAAGATTTTTAGAAAAAAATATCAAACGATTTTGATGAAACTTCGTACCCGTAATTTCTTAAGTGATTTTTATAAAACCAGATTCCAGGGTTTTTGTGAATATTCACACTACGGAAATAGGCTATTTAATGTTTTTAGATAAATTGGACTTATTGTTGGATTATTCCCTCATATCTGATATGATGAGAAATTTGAAAGTAGTATAAATAAAATTGAATTAAAAATTTTTTTCAAAATATTTTGTATACAAAAAAAATACAAAATTAAATTTTTTTAGTACCTTTAGTTATTTTTTTACACATCTTCATTAAGAATATCTTAAATGTTTGATCATTCTAGGTGCAAAATACTAAGTTTTTGCAACTCAATCTTGTATATTTTGAAGTTTTAAATGCAAAACTCACATTGGGCGCCAATTAAAATTCAAAATTTAAAGAAGCAAATCACAACACTACTCTTCAAATAAAATTTATGTTTAAATAAGCTTGGTAATTGTTATAGGGCAAAGTAAATTGAAGTTAGTAACTCTAGTAAAATTAACATATTACATTATCTTTCTAATATCAAAATTTAAGTTATGTTAAAAATCACCATAATATAAAACTTCCCAAATTTAATTTTTTGCTAAACGTTTATTATTTTTAATTTCAGTTTTCTTCGTATTCATTTTGTTTCAAAGTAATAAAAAAACACATTCACCATGGACGCCATTAAGAAGAAGATGCAAGCGATGAAGCTTGAAAAGGATAACGCCATTGATAAGGCCGATACCTGTGAAAACCAAGCTAAGGATGCTAATTCCCGTGTCGATAAACTGAATGAGGAAACTCGTGACTTGGAAAAGAAATTGGTTCAGGTTGAAGTTGATTTGGTAACATCTAAGGATGCCCTAGAAAAGGCCAACCGCGAATTGGAGGAGAAGGAAAAACTCTTGACCTCCACCGAATCAGAAGTTGCTACTTTGAATCGTAAGGTGCAACAAATTGAAGAGGATTTGGAAAAATCTGAAGAACGCTCAACCAGTGCTCAACAAAAATTGCTGGAAGCTACCCAAGCTGCCGATGAGAACAACCGGTAAATTCTTTAAAAAAAAAAATGTATTTAAATTTTATAATAACATATGTGTTCTTCTCATAACAGTATGTGCAAAGTATTGGAAAACCGTTCCCAACAAGATGAAGAACGTATGGATCAATTAACTAACCAATTGAAGGAAGCCCGTATGTTGGCTGAAGATGCTGATACCAAATCCGATGAAGTATCCCGCAAGTTGGCCTTCGTTGAAGATGAACTTGAAGTTGCTGAAGATCGTGTCCGTTCCGGTGAGTCAAAGATCATGGAACTCGAAGAAGAATTGAAGGTAATACCATTTGTTTTATTTTTTAAGAAACAACTATACATATAATACATTATAGGTTGTTGGTAACTCCTTGAAATCTTTGGAAGTATCCGAAGAAAAGGCCAACCAACGTGTTGAAGAATTCAAGCGCGAAATGAAAACTTTGACTGTTAAATTGAAGGAAGCCGAACAACGTGCCGAACATGCTGAGAAGCAAGTGAAGAGGCTCCAAAAGGAAGTCGACAGGCTAGAAGGTAATGTTTATAGTTTTAAATATTTTGTTTTTTTTAGGTATTATTTATTTTACATTAAGAACGGTCATTGTATTGAAAAAATATTCTGAAAAAATCTCTATTTTTCGCTTAAACTAACATCTAGAAATAGAAAGAAAAAAAAATTAATACATAATTTTGAAAAAAAAAAAAATATAGATCTACTTAATTTTGTATAAATAAAAAAAAGAAAGAAAAAAACAGATCTAATCTATTAACATTATTTTTTAAGTTTACTGTATAAAAATGCTATGCTTTTAATATTAATGATGCTTTTTGCAGACCGTCTCTTCCACGAAAAAGAAAAGTACAAAGCGATCTGCGACGATTTGGATTCAACATTTGCTGAACTTACTGGATATTAAAACAAACAAAAGAATAATTAACTATTATAATAATGAACTTAAAACAATTTACAAGACATTTACAATGACACTACACACGAAATATTTTTTTTACCCATTTTTACTATAATATGCATAGAATTGAAAAATTCTTTTTATTGAAATCAAAACTGTCCAAAATGCACTGCATTCAGTTTGCTTATACTTTAGTCAAACAAAAACATTTAGTTGAATTTCTTAGATGAAATTAGCAGTAAATTGTTTGTTTTATTAAGAAATCAGCAATCCATTGCGATTATATAACTATAATATAATTGTAGTAGAGTTTTTTTTCTATTTGAAATTTTATAAGTAGTAGTTCAGAAAATTTGATGCAAAATTTATCCTCGCACCATTTTTCGCAATTTCCAAGATTTGTATGCGTCCAGATTGTGTCCATCGACAGTGATACCTACCTGATATTATAATTATATTATTTTTGTATACATTTTCTTTTGTTCAAGCTTACAGCTATCCGTTTTAAAATTTCTTATGACAGATGTTTTTTTTTTATAAACAGTTAGTTTTTAAATGTCAAACCGAAAACGTTGAGTACTCCACAAACTGACAGTTGTGGTGATATTTTGTACTACAAATCTTAAAAAAAAAACAAATTTTCGTATATTTGAAATTTTTGTCGTTGTTTTTGCAATACATAATGTCAACCCTGTTTTTATTCTGTCAAAGAATTAACTAAAACAAAAAGCAGCTTTCAGTTACCCGCATTATAATATTGTACAAAGTATCCCTTTTCAATTTTGTTTCCCAAACAAATAAGACACACTGTAAATATTATTACAGTTTAAAAAAAAAAAAACAGAAACAACTTCAAACACCAACATTTTGTAATATATAACCGAGAAAAAAAAAAGAGAAATCATCACGCCTGGTAATAAAGTGATATCACATCACACACCGATTGTCTTCGTGGTTTTTTTTTTTTTTATTTTTGAGGCAATTTCAATGTTTCTTTAAAATAATATTAATGCCTACCGGCGGAAGTTTTTGATAATTTTTGAAGAAAAAGAAAAACGACAGTTCTTTTTTTTTGGTTGCAATACTTGAACACTCTCTTGAAAAATCACAATCGTAACATTGTAATATAAAAGGTGATTTTCTTTTAAAACTTTATTTTATTTTGTGTTTCTCATTTCTATTCTATACTCGTACTTCACATGAATGAATCCTGCGAAATTGTTTATGAAACAACAAAAACACACCAATGTGTGTGTAATTAAAATATTATAAGTGTCAACCCTTTTTTGTATCCATCACACAATTTACATATATACCGTCCATGTATGGTCTATGCAATATGTTTAAATCCACCATTGTTTTTTATGTTTCGTATTATGCACCGTTTTACTAACAAAATGCAAAAGATGTGTTTATATCCCTCACCAAATATGGTATTGTAAGACAATGTAATGTTTTCTGAAGAAATTTTTTTTTTTTAATGGAATAAGATTTTGTCTTAGAATAATTAGTTCTTCTTCAAAATAGAGAAGAGAAATAAATACAAAAAATGGTCGAACTTCCAAGAATAGGCCTGTTGGGGCACTTCCCAAAACTGCCAATTTTAACGCACTGGATTATTTTTGTCTATAAGTGTAACGTCAAACCAACGTCATCCAACTCTTCAATAATCACATTTCATAAATCAGGTTTTGTTAACAATAATTCTCGTTTAAATTAAATTCACATAATGTTGGTTATGTATTCATTATTCAGATAGTTGATTATCACAACAAAATTCACCAGATTTTCACAACAAAATGCCCCACAATTTCAAATAAATATTTTAATAAATGACAGCTGATGAGTGTTTTGACAGTTTTTGCTGTCGTTGCAACTTTTTATCAGTTAAAAAACGAATTTGTAAATTTTTGCACTGACTATTAATAATTATTAAATAAATAACAATTTAATTTAAAAAAAAATTAAAATTAAAATTCAGTTGACTTCAGAATAACATCAAATTATTGCATTCTCTTACATCTCTACACCTATATTCCTTACATACTTGTAGTTAATTTTCATCAAACAATATGTTTGTGTATATAACAAATTGTCATATTTAAAATTTATATTTTTATATTGTACCTACACATTAAATTTTAATATATTTTTTTTTATTTTCTATTTTAATCCTTTAACAGACGAATTGGGCATCAACAAAGACAGATACAAGTCTCTTGCCGACGAAATGGACTCCACATTCGCCGAATTGGCTGGTTATTAAAAATTTTAATCCATTTTTAAGAAAAATATCCAAAACTATTAAACATAATACATATATAAAAAAAATAATGTTGTGAATTACACAAACAAACAAAAAAAAAACAAAATACACACACAAATCACAACAATGTTTCCTTTATTTATTATAATAATAATATCTGTTTTTTATTTAAATATAAAATAAATATATTATTATAATATTGTTTACTTGTCATCACATCTAATATATATAAAAATGGTGAATACATCTCTCAACTGATGATATACAGTTAAATAAAATGGAACTAAAAATACACCAATTTTCCAACATCTGCAACAAAACGTAAAATGTGCATTACACATACATAATATAATATATGTATTCTCTCATTCTCTCTCTCTCTCTCTCTCTTTATTAAAACATATATAATAAATAAATCATTTTTTATTTTATTTATAATTTTTAAAGTAAAATCATTATAATAATATTATATATTTATAAAAATCTTCTTATTTTTACATACATATATATTTTTTTTGTTAATAATTTATTTGTTTGTGCAAAAACTTTTTAGGAGAAACCGAAGTAAAAAAGGAAAAAAAAAATAATATAACATGTTTGGTTTGCTTTGATGAATAATTTTGTTTTTTGCTGACGATATACATACAAAAGATATATAACCAAAACAGAACAGAAGTCACAAGGATATAAACTGTGTCTCCATTTAGTGTGATATATAAGTCTTAAATCTAGTTCTGCCCACGAGACTTTATACCTACTATACGATTTCATTACGGCAATTGAGGTAATTTCGTAGATTTCAAATCATTTAATTCCCCATCGAAATACATAATTCGAAATGAGGTAGGTACCTAATTTTAATCAAAGTCGGTAGGAAATTGCGGGAAAAGCTTAAAGCTTAAAAACAAAAATATAAAGAAAGTCTTGGTCACTTTTAACTAAGTAAAATCTCGAATTTACATTTTTATAGTTTAAATTGAAACAAGTCCAAGGCTTTTAGTTTCTAAAAACTTGAGACCGAATAACAGACTAAGTTAAACGAGACCATGAACTTAAAGAGACGATTTTTTAAGTTTCACGATTTTAACTAATTAAAAACATGGCCTGCAAAGTAAGGTTCCGTTTCAGTCTTATGGCCAGTCCTATACCCTAGCTCATATATCTGAATTTATTTTATGTTCCCACCAAAGCGAAATCTATGATTTCAATAACTTCAGGCTGAATATTCACATATTTCGATATCCTATACAACCTAATTGAACAGGATTTTAAAAGCTCAAACATCAAAGACTATTTTTAAACGATGTAATTTAACATTCCGATTCTTAAGCCCGGAAGACCAGTTACTGCTAACGTTTGAGGATAAAGGCTCTTCCGAAACATAACGAAACAATCGAAACGACAACTAAACTTTCGGCTGTCAAAATATATTTACAGGGCGATAAATGAGAGCACCCACACCAACACGACGATGCGATTAAGCGAATCTCATGTAAAATATATTGACAGCTGAAAGTTTCGTCGTCGTTTCGAGTGTTTCGCGTTGATTTGGGAGAGTCTTTAGCTTTAAAAAACCCTAAAGGTTAAGAAAGTTAAAGGTAAGGATATGTCCAGTAGAAGTTTGACTCTTATACGAATTTAATATTTCCATCCCGAGTTTTCAAACATCAACTCCTGGTAAATGTCACATCTACAATTTTGCACAGATAATTCTTCTTGTTAAAACGATTAAGCCACAGCCTTCCATAGCACAAAAATAAAAAAATTACAAACTGTCGAATTTTGATGAGCCACGATGAATTTCTCTCAAAAATTCAGAAACTGCGTAAAATACGGGAACACAAATTAACAGAATTTCACATTTTCTGATGACACGCACTTATTTGCTTTGAATTTTTATTTATTTTTTAAAAATTAGTTTCTTTTGAAAACATGTCTCAGTTTTCTCTCCATATTTTCATCCCAATTATATTTAATTGTGGCCACTGATCTCTATATACACTGGATAGAGTATTCATACAAAATTTTTGAGGCAAAAATATAGTCGTGGCTGGTACCCTCATATAACAGGCGCCAGCGGAATGGACGCTACTGGACCTGCATTTTCTTATATTTTTTTCAATATTTACAGCCGCAATCCTTGCTGACATCAACTGATATCAAATAAATGCTCAATTTCGGCAAATATCTTCAATCTCTTTCTTCGTTTGTATAGAGCGAGATATGAGGTCGTGGCCAGTACCCTTTAAAAAACTTGCCTCACAAAAACTGTTATACACTATAGGCTATTCACTATCCAGTGTATTATAGAGATCAGTGATTGTGGCTCTATGTAGAAAATATTTTTGTCGGGTTTATTAAATCACGAGGTATATTTAGGAACCAAGAAATGCCAATTTATAAACTGTTTTTTTTTTTTTTATAAAGGTGCGTTTATGCGGCCCAGTAAGTCCAGGCCCGTTCGACACCGGTGAGACTGCTTTTAGACGACAGCTAATTCACATCTACATCTCTCCACACTCTTTACTCTCCAATTTTTCAACCTCAGCAATTTTTTTTACCACGGCCACCACATACGTCCCCCGCCTACCGGCTTAAAAATCGCAAGGGGTAATTGCTTCGTTTAAAAGCAGTCTGAGCATACTTCAGGCGTCAGATACACAGAGTTTTTTTCGTCCACTCTTAATGGAGATAAACTAAACTGTGTAGCAAGTTTCAATATACAATAATAACTCTTACTTTCTTCATGAAAACAAAAGGCGTGTTTTTTCCAAACCCGAAGGAAATTGGATGAAAGAAACGATTCGAGGTTAAATAATTTACATGTTATATGCAACAATATCTAATCCCCAATGGGTTTAGCTAAACCCAGATAATTTACGGGGCTTGAAAAACTGTTTTACCGGCAAGAATAACATACTTGTTATCGATAACATAACGGAAACTCCATTTTTTTCTGTAATGGCGTCTTTAATCTTCAATATCTTTTTTTTCAACCAGTTCCCTCCGGGATTGGAAAAAAATACATCTAAAATAAGTCATCAAAAATTTACGGTATGCGTGTTCAAGGTAAATTGGTTGAAAAAAACGACAACGGGAATTAGCGATGCCATAAGAGAAACAAAATGGAGTTCTCATACAAACTATCGCTAACAATTAATTCACGCAGGTAATACAGTTTTTATGTGCCCTTTAGTTAAACCCCGAGAATTCTGTGGGATTAGCTAAGCCAGCATGTAAATTGTTTACGATCGACGTCGTTTTTTGCATCCAATTCCCCCTGAGCTTTCAAAAAAACACGCCTGGTATAACTTAATTGCTATATATTGTACTGTCTTTACTCACAACTCATCCGGCTGCTTGATTTTTAAGGTAGAACTATAATAGTCGGAAGATGTCGGTGAGCGCTCTTCACTTTCGAAAGCAAAAGTTAACGAAAATTGGTCGAAGCGAAGAAAACCTCAATTATGGGCACGTGATATGAATTATTTCTATTCGTTTCGTTTCGTACGACCACTTACGTCGGTCGACATCCGACTATTATAGTTCTACCTTTACTATTATAAGCATCACCATTTTTCCAAATTCAGCCTTTTTCATAAATACTATATTTTAATATTGAAGGTAGATAACTATATATGTATACCTCCTACAAACGAACGAATTTGAGGACACGTATTCTTAAATAAATAAAATTTTATTAAAAATCAAGTTAATAAATAAATAAATTAAATTGTTATATATGCAAAAGCACACCTTTTAAACATGGCTTTAATATTATTATTGCTATGTGACTCAACAAAACTTCTGCTAAAATTTCTCTTTTATAATTTTTAACTTTACTTATCTAATCGCAATTCTCGAGATATCTTCTTAATTTTATTATCCAAAGTCTTGTCCTCATACTCGCATATAAAATGATGCCGCGATGTACACTCTTGCCCATAATAAAAGTATGAATGCTTTGCAGGATTATAAGATAATCTTAAACATCTTCCCTGACCCTTAATCTCCATCGTATTATTCAATATTTGATTTGATTCTGTCTTATTGCTGCTTCCACCTCCACCACCGTTTGCTGCATTGTCATTCTCTTGCTGCAGATTATTTGCAATCGATGTTAAATTCATATTTGGATTAACTGGTTTTGCTGAATTCGCCCAAATCCATAATAGACCCGGATTAAGGCCACCCAACCAAAAATCACGCCCACGATGAACTTGTTGATTTAGCAAATGAGCTATTAACTCCTCATTTTCGGATACCTTTTCAAATTCAGCCAGGTAAGAGTTGACCGACTTACACGCACTGTTTGCGGTCTTCCAATTGACCTGGCGATCGCTATTAATGAAGTAACATGCGTCACTGATGCGAGTGAAATTTGCTGGGCATGGATCGCGAACTTAATGCAAAAAAAAAAAACAAAAAAAAATTAATGAAAGTGAATCTTAAGCAACAGTGATGTATAAAATAGAAGATAGAAACATACCTTCTTTTTGATTGTTCCCTGCCATTAGGTAGTATATTAATTGTTCCGATCTTCGCACGCGGCTTTCTAGATAATCAACGCGATAAACGAGTTTTTCAATTGCTCCAAGGAGATACAAATCATTTTCGGATACAGCACGAACATGCTGTTGCGGATGTACTGGATGGTTAGGCTGCTGCTGCATCTGACTCCCAAAGCCAGAAGGCAGGCCATTCTGTCGGTGAGGTGGATTAATCACCTTCGCTGGTGGTCGCATATGTGGCTCCAATTCCATAGCTTCTCCGATTCGCTTCGTTATATAGATATTATTCGTAGGAATATATCGATGGTAATTTTGATCGCTGATAAAATTCATTGGAGTTGATGGATTATTCATCATTCCAGGATTCACCATGCCAGAATTTGGAAGGACCTTTGCTGTTCTTGCTCCATTTGTCTGCTGGCTAAAATATGGTTTATACTCGTTTTTGCATTCAAATTAGACAAAACAAAAGTTTCACTTTCATCGAACAATTAATGATAAGCCATCATACCTCACAGTGTATTCCTCAAGAAACCTTGACCATACCATTTGTTGATCGTCATTGTCACAACGTTCAGTTGTTGTTGTATTGTCTTTTTTATGCTCGAAGTCATTACATAATGACGGTTGAATAAAATTAATGCAAATTACCACAAGGCCGCTTAATAAGAACGTTTTAGATAAGTTCTTTGGTTTCATTATTTAAACTTTTATATATATAACGAACATTGATAAAACGTTTTGTGTTTTAGTTTTTTATGGCACCCGGAACAAAAAACCTTCACTTTAGTTATAAATTTTATCTTATTGGACTTATTTGTGGATTCGGTATGGTATGGAAGACTATCGTATTACTACTGAGGAACTTATAACTTTCTCCAACTTCGGGGCATTCGGTGTGTGTATACGTATTCGCGTCGAAATGAAATAAAAAGGTGGAAAAGAGTTGAATTTGTTTGTTAAATTTTGTTGTTGTCATTTTTGTGTTTATCTTCATCATCGTCATTTTCTTGTACATTGTGGTAGGCATAAAATATACACAACAGGGCTTAGTCACAACTTATAAGCCAACAAGATTGTCACAGTCGGTGGGATGAAATACGCATAAATGTATATTACTAGTAGATTAAAAAAAATCTCATATTGGGAAAATCCATCGATACTGACGTGTCCCCTTTAGCATAATTTTGTCGGAATTAATAATTATTTATTATAAATCTTTTATGGCACCCTTTTCATATATTTGTTGCATTTTATTGTCAACAATGTTTTGACCTTACTCCAATATTGCAGCAGATCTCCTAAGGCATATCTACTCCCAGTGACGTGCCGTTGTGTTTCAGTAGAGTGTTAACTAGATTTTCTGCAGTTAAAATATGAATTAACTATTCTCGGTTTTTTATCTAGGATCACGACGAGGACGAGATGGAAAAGAAGAACACATGCGCACCTTCGAAATAACGTCACTGTCTACTCAAGAAGCTATCCAGATGTGCCCTAAGGTACTCCAATTTTCTCACACAAAAGAAAACAGATCATAAACTTAACATTTTAACAAAAAATGAAAGCAATTAACTTGTATTTTAATTTTAATTTAAATGCTCAATCGTGTTTTTTTGTATTCAAACTCAACAATAAAACAGTTCTTAAACAATATTAATTGGTTAAAAGCTGATATTGTTTAAGGACAAAAGTAGAGAAATACCAATTTATTACAGTTATAATAGTTTATCGCCATTAATATTGGTTTGACATTATTTGTTTCTACAAAGTAAACAAATACATACGATAGACTAATATAAAAACCAAGAATATTGAATTAACGTGTGATAACGTTTTTTATTCAAAATGGCGGACAATTCAGATTTTTTTTTGTACGATTAGATTTCAGTCACCTTATGGCCACTGACTTCCTATACCGATGCTCTTCAACAACACGCTTTTGGCATAATTTAAAAGCCCTATTATGGTTGTCAAATATCAAAATATCAAAATTTGTGATATGGTATCAACAAAATTAATAAATCGGTATTATGGTGACCATTTATCAAAATTTTTGATGAAATGTTAATAGTATACCTACATACAGATTTTATGTCTTTTGCGAATAGTTCTATTGATAAACTGTTAACGATTGTCAAATATGTTGAAAATTTTCTTTCAGTCACAAATTCGCTGTTGATAATTGTATCAAATATTCGTGCGGTAGAAAATAATTATTAAAATAAAATTTTCAAAAACTTATTTGCTGTTTTTTTTATTGAAGAACAAGAGTTTATAAAAACGAATTGTCTTCTGTGGAATTGTTTTTTGAAGTACGGACTGCAGGCTGTAAACAGATTACTTTGGGTACTTCTGGATTTTCCCCTATTAAATCTAACAGTCATTCTGTCTGCTTTCTATATTTACCTTACAAGCTTCTAAATAAGGTTTTCTTACGGCCATATTATTCACTCGATTAATCCAGATGTAAATTATACAAATTCAATATAAATACATCTGGATTTATATTTTAATCTGGATGTAGCGAGTGAATAATATGGCGGTTAATGTTTGTTTAATAAAAACAACTTACTTTATTAAATCACTATTCTAATAGGTCTTATTAACATTAACTTTAATCTTTGAAAAGTTTCAATTCCAAGGAGTTACCTTCAAAATGAATATGGTTTAACTACTTGAATTTGAATAATTTTTCCGCAACCTCTTGAGACACGTCAAATGAAAAGAAATCCCTCCTCAAATTCTACCTACTCCTACGATACCATCAGCAAGGTCTGATTCTCGAAATATTTTTTTAAAACCGGAATTTCAGTAAAGGGTAAATTAGGGTAAACAAAGAAGATTCTATTATCTAAACCAAAAATGATAGTTGAATTTTTTTGTACTCGATAGATCTTTTTAATACAAGAAAGTCGTACACATAAAAAAAATTTAAGAAAATCTAAAACTCGAGATAAAATCGTTTTAAAGTAAAAAAAAAAATGAAAATTACACGTTGGAGAAAAAAAATGACCTAAAATCAGGGTAATGTGTTCTAGAAACAAATTTTATATTTTTGAGAAGCAGATACGAAATTAAAAGACATACATATTTGCAAAATATATTTTTCCATCAATTTTTGTTGGATTTAGATTTTTGTTCCTTCTTACTCTCCTTGTTATTTTCATTTAAGACAACACCAACATAAATAGAATTCTATTACGAGTACGATGGTACTATGTTGTTTCCAAAAACATTAGGTGTGTTCAATGAGGCTGTTCGGAACAGTTTAGAACACTTTAGAACAGAAAAGTACAAGATTTTGCTGTTCAATGAGAAATTTTCTGTTCTAAACTGTTCTGGATTGCTGTTCAATGAGTCAGTTTGGAACAGTTTGGAACACTTTAGAACAGGATTTTCTGCACTTGCTTTTGAGGTAGAACAAGTTAGAACAGATTTGTGAAAACTGTCAAATTCAGATGTTGTGATTTTTGTAATGAAATTAGTTTGTTTTTTTGATAGATTTTATTTGAATTTCTGCTTAACTGTTTCAAAAGTGTATTTTAATCAATTCTGATTCTATTTTCATGAAGTAATTTTAGTTTTAAGACATATATTTGTGAATTTGTGACAAACATATATACTCCGAAAAATTGTTGTTGCTTTTTTAGTGACAACGTAGGTAGCCATTTTCTGTTCTAACTTGTTCTGACGTTTTTCACGAATCTGTGCTGTTCTGTTCTGTCCTGTTCTGTTCTGTTCTAACTTTTTCCTCACTGAACAAACCTAATAGTTGTCCACAGTTGGAGTTTCCGAACTTTTAACTATACATATTTTTAAATTTCTCAGTGCATTAAAGAAAACAATTTTAATAGTCTCAGAGAGGTGACAGCAAATTTGGGGATTGAAAGTAGGTAGGTACCTATAACCAAAATATAAGTAAGTGGGTTAAAAGGTACAAGGGTCATCATATCAAATTCAAAATTCTGATTGTTAGTTAGAAATTTTCAAAATGACATTTCTTCTTCTGGATTTTATTTCAGAATCCAGTAGGCTTTTGGACGACCAATCGAAAACAACCTAAAATTTAAAGTTCGATTAAATTTTAACCGAAATTCAATTTTGACGTTTAAACGTATAGATTCTCCTCATTTGCACCACTATTTTAGTTAGATACTGTCATCATTTTTCAGCAGCCGATAAACCTAAAATAATAGTTATAGACAGTTAAGACTACTCTTTTAGTACATATGTGTTAAATTCAAAATTCTTGTACCTGAAACGCACATCTATCCCCCTCATGCTTAGGTATTCATATTTTGCCCTTTTTTTATAAAAAAAAACATTCTTTTCTTTGACTTTTGCACCTTTCCTGCGGACCAGATTAATAGAGTTGTGCTTGTTTACATTGGAATTTTACTGAAAGTCGTTTTTAACGGAAATCGTGTCTACACATAAAGAAAAAACCCTTTCAGTTCAATCTTCCTTTCCCTATCTCACAACCTTAAAATTCATTAATATCTCACTCACACAAAAAAAAGTCTTTCATGTTTCACCCGAGAATATTACTTGAATTTGGCGCATCGGTGAATTTTGGGTGGAACCTACCCTTCTCGCTTTTACGTACATAAAATCTACCTGTCTCACTGGATGCGCTCTTCAGTTAAATGCCTATGTAAACAGGCACAAAGGCTTTATATTTTGTAAAATGTACAGAAGTACAAAAAGATACACATATATTAGTGACGTCTTCTTGCGAAAAATTTATCAAAACTGTGTTTGTCAAATAATATGTCATTTCTTGAAAAACCTGAAAGATAAGGTTTGTCCGTTTTTCAATTATTGTTTCGTTCAATGTCCAATTTCACACTTTTGTAAAAAAAAAGTCGAATGAAGTAAAGCCTTTATTCAGGAAAAGTTAAATATAATCATAATTATTTTTGGACATTAATAATAGCGAGTTTTATTCAAATTTTAAAAATTGCTTTCAAAATCAATGAATGAAATTTTCAATGAAACTTTTTTCAACAAATGTATGAAATCCAAACTTCCTCCATAATTTTTTTTTTTTTAATTTAGCACTAGCCGACACAAGTTCACAAAATATTTTTCATTTGACTAAAAAAGCTGTGTAATCAGATCGAATCTCTCACCCCATGAGAGAGCTCTTCTTTCGTGTTGAGAATATATGACCTAGAATTGTTTTTTTTCTTGCAATAAAACTCTTTAAATAAGAAAAGGGCACATCTTTTGATAAAAAGTGCAAATCTTTTCGTGAATTCGGGGGAGCCTTAACCTCGTCTAAATCATTTCCAAGTAATAGACTGAAATATCGACAAGCAGTCAAAGAATTAAAAATAACGGTTTATAATCAAGTAGTAGTAGCCCGATGGCGTAATAGTTAGTTCGTAGGACTGTTACGCCGAAGGTCTTGGGTTAGGTTCCTAAATTCAAGTGTATCTCTTGTCATGAAAAAGTGCTTCTTATCTTAGCCATTTGGATTCGGCAGAAAATTGTAGGTCTCCTCCACTCCTGTTCTACACGAGCTGTCACGCCACCCAATTTATTTATTTACTTAAGGATCCCCCACACCAACGCGAAACTGTCGCGGCGAAGACGAAAACAATAATAACAACGTGTTGTTTTCATTAGCTGTGTTCTATTTTCCCCCAGATCCAATCCAGATCAGATCATGAAAATAAAACAACCCAGGATTTCAGTGACAACTTTTTATATATCCAACCCTTTTTTCTTTTTGTTTTTTTTTTATTTGTACACCTGTTGTCTTTTTTCTTTACAGTACTGACGACATTGGGCGGGTTCAATAAAAATAGCTTAGCATCTGAATTTTCAGATTTCTGAATTTATGTCGTTGAACGCAAAAAAAATCTGAAATTTCAGTCGAAAGTCATTGTGTCAAATTCCTGCATTTACCTAAGAATTTACATTGAAGCGAAATAAAATAGAACTTTAATTACATTTGTAAATTAAACATTGAGAGTGAGTAGTTGTGAGTATGAAAATATATGTAACTAAATCAGCAACAGGTTTTATTACCTTCATTAAAAGTCCTTTTATTGATATGTATGACTTACAAAAACATAGAAAAACTTTCCAAACATCAATTAAAAAAATTGTTGATTTAAAAATTCACTAAACAATAAACAAAAAGTTCGTTCATTTAAATAAGTATTAAATTTTCATGACAAAAACTAAAAAAATCAACCACCAACAAGACGAAAATTATAAAGTTCAGCTTTTATGTGTGCTTTTGGCACTTCCCCACCACAAAAAACTTTCATCTGAATTTTCAGATGAGAATTTCTTGTCTGAAAATTCAGATGAAACGTAACTAAACGTAACTAAAAGTCATCTAACTTTTTATGACAGCTGGCCAATCAGACGCTCCAAAAATTCAGAAATCTGAAAATTCAGATGTAAAACGTAATCGATTGAACGCACCCATTTACAAATTAAGGGTGTGTGTTCAAAACGGATTTGGAAATCCAAATCCAAAACAAAATTGGATCTTGTGTTGTTTTTGTAATACATGTATTTTCGTAAGCAAAGCCAATCTGGTTCAGATCTCGGGGAAAATAAAACACAGCTATTGACAACCACGTGTTCAGGGTTCGGACTTTACTTCGATCGAAGTAGATCTACTTCGATTTTGAGAAAAAAATTTAATCTACTTCTCTACTCCTCTTTTTTAGGATTTGCTTCTCTTTGAAAAAATTCTTAACCAACAAATTTAAAGACAGCGCTGGTCAACAAAACATTTTAAAATATTATATTGCTTTGTGTACTCAAAACAAATCAAGATTTGAATTTGAAGACAATAAACTTTGCTTAATACAATATTTAAACCCAACTAAAATTCAAGGTGCTGATTTAATATCTATGTTTAATTTGTTTCTATTGAAGTCTGAAGTTTGTGTTATAGTTATATTTTTTTTTTATTTTAAGTTTGACTTTCTTGTACCTTATAATTACTTGTTCGCAATCAATTATTTATTTATTAATAAAAAATAATAAAATAATACTGACTAAACTTTTGTTAAGAATTTAGTTCGAACATTTTTTTTTAATCTCCTAAAACTACTTCGAAAATTTTGGATCTACTTCAGTTTTTTTCCGTATTTACTTCGAAAATTCAAAACCTAAAGGCCCAACTATAATAGGCATGAGCTAGCTTATGCACGCTTAAGCCAACGAGCGAATATATGAAATTCCTATTGAGTAGCCATAATGGAGTCCAGCTACGTTTCGTCCAATTTTTTTAAGTTTCGTTCAATTAACCAAACATAAGCAAGAGCGGTCCGGTTCGCTCAGCGCATAAGTGAATTTGACAGATACGGTTCAACACATACAAAATACACATCAAACCCATCGTCTGTGTAAATGATTCGAGATTAACGAAAGTGTATGTGTGATATCTTTGCTATCTCGTTGTCGTTGATTCAATGTTCACACTCAACAAAATTAACAGCTGTGAATTTGATTTTTACAGCTGCTTTTGCGCGCGTAAGTTATTATGGCTATGCTTGCGACTTTTTGAAACTTAAGCAAACTTTTCGATAGGTTCTGACATTAGTTTATGTTTGCTCAAGCCTATTATAGTTGGGCCTTAAGTCCGAACCCTGCGTGTTGTTATTATTGTTTTCGTCGTCGCCACGACAAATTCGCGTTGGTGTGGGAGATACTATAGCCAAATTAATAATAAGAAAAAAGGAAAGATGTTGACGTGTTTAGCAATTTTTAAAATTTTTTAAAAATTAAAAAATATTTGAATTTTTTGTTAAATTTTTAAAAATTTAAATATCCTCAAAAATATCCAATTGGATATTTCACAAATTAATACTTTTAACTTAAGGTAAAACCGCACTCGAGGGAACTGCACTTCAGCGAAACCTCGCGCACTTTCAGCACGGAACTAAACAGAATTTCTTGTCCCGAAAAAGTTGGTCAGATTCTCAACTTTGCGGCATGGTACCGCGTTTAGTGCGATATAGGTCATACAATTACCTACAAATAATTAGTCGTGAAGTTCAGTTCCGCTGAATGCAGTTCCGCCGAATGCGGTCTTCCCTTTATACTCACAGCTCACTTTTCTACAAGACTTCTTAATTAAAAAGCAACGAATGACTTGACTACAAATATACTTTATCTTAAGTTTCCTTCAAACCAGATTTAAACTCTAATCCGGATGTAAATAATACAAATTCAGTAAATACATTCGTATTAAAGTTTTAATCTGGATACATCGAGAGAATAATATGGGCGTTAGTTTAGAAACAGTTTGGTCCGCGCATATCCGGATGTACGCGCCTGGCCTAAACAAAGACATATTATGCCTGTTAGGTTACTTTTTTTTTCAACAAATTTCCCAAAAACTGAGTTTTTTTTCTATGGGTTTTGACAGCAAATTGTGAAATTTTGTGAAAATTTTTTTCAACCAATTCCCCCCGGGCTTGCAAAAAAACACGCCTAATCTTACGGATTTTGACCATTTAAAAACATGTATGTCCGACTTGAGAATTTCGATTTATTATTTTGTACAAAATATGAATTACATAATGTTTCCTCTATTTTCTGCAAAAATAAAAAACTGCCAACATTTTTAATTTATAAAACAAAATTAGCCAGTTCACGTTTCTGAGATCTCACTGAGCAAACGTCTGTCAGCTCCACTGAGGAGAAGGAGAAACCTGAACAAAATTTCTCCTTTAGAAGTCAAAAGCACTCTTCATCTCGTTTTTATAAATTGATCAACGTGCGACAAAAAATAATTGAGCAAACGAATCCAAAAAATTTCAGTCTCAGCTTTTTGACAGCAAAAGTGAGGAATCTCGCTGAGGAATTACGTCAGATTACTGAGATTGCTGAGATCTCAGAGATCTCAAGAAACCTGAACTGGCTAAATGTGTATCCACCTTCATATCTAATCTTTTCTTCATTTGTCAGCCATTTTACGTATTTTGTTTTGCACATACAAAAATCTACTACAATCTACTGTCTACTTCCAATATGGTATTACCATCCCATAATTATTTTATCACCATACGTCAGTACTAGTACATTTCAATTCGAGTGCATGGTATCTTTTTCTATCTTCATTTCGTTCGTCCTCTCCTATGCACAGAAGCAAAAAGAAAATAAAAAAAAATTGACCCAAGTGAAAATGAACATATTGTTCCGTAAAGTGAATTAATAATTAATTAATTAATTAATACAAAAAACACGTACAATTATTATGTTTTACTTATTAGTTTTTACAACCGAACAAATATCCAAGAAGGAACCTTATAGACGTATTTAAGAACAAAAAATTAAACCTCAAACATTTCTCTTGCGGGTAAGTAAATATGAAGAAAAAAAAATAAATGAGTCTTCTTCCCCTAGGAAGAATGACATCGTGAAAAACGTCCCGTCCACAAATATCCGAAAACCTTGTGTTCTTGAAACACTATTAATTAAACTAATTGATAGAAAAAGTTTTAGTAAAAAAATATAGAATTTGTGTTATAAAAAAACTACAATTGGAAAAGTAAGCATAGGACGCACTAAATTTATCATAGAACCTGCCCCAAAACCTCTATATTGGGGCACATTGCTACCCGCAAAGAGCCAGTATGTTGTTTTTCCTTTTAGTTTTTTGTTCATTCCCTTCTCGCAGGCTGAGCTCTTTTTGAGGACCTTATGTCCACAAACCACAATTAATTGGCCAAATTAATAGTCCTGCTGGTGCAAAATACAAAATATTCGTATTCAAAAATTGCATTCCTAAGGTGGATGCGGTTAAGTGTTATTTTGTTCATCAAATTACACACGCATTCTTTGGGTTTTACATTTCAAAGTGCCGGTTATAAATCGATTTAGTTGTTCTTGTTCCATAAATCTGTCTAAATTGTGATTTGACGTGCGTTCGTTCAGTTGCGCGGTTCTATTCCAGAAGCACCAACAAGTTTTTTTCTTATCTTGTTTTTTTTTTTTTTATTTCCTAATTTTAATTTAACCACACAATTTGAAAAAATTCTTAATCAGTTCAAAGTTACTATTTTTGTGGTTTTTATATTAAATTTCCCAACATTTATTCATTAATAATGCCGGTCATAAGTGGCTTTTATATTTGAGCAAGTTTAACCAGTTGCAATGTACGGCTGTGTGACCCGTATTCGATGAAATTATTGGGATTGTTTACTTATTTTTTAAGGAAAGGCAATGACTAAACATCCCCTCTTGTAAATATAGTCTCTGATCACAGCATATAAAGATGGTGCCTTTGAATTTCTTCTGCAAACAGGACCGGACTGAGGGGTTGATAAATCTCCCTATAAAAAAAAGAGTCACTTGTTTTTTTTACAAGATCGATCCCACGAAAGACAAGAATCCCTAATCTTAATTTGTCATTTTTGAAATGATTCTTTTCTTCAGAAAGAAGAAAAAAATAGGATATTCCTAGGAAGCAGAGATCTCTGGATAATCAAAGATTATAAAGGTGAGATATAAAATCTTACATCAGAGCTCCTTTTTTATGTATAGAGGTAAGATAAAATATTTCTCAAAAAGTTTCTTTTGTGCGAGATGGATTCGATTTGATTCTGGAATCAAATCTTTCGAATTATCAACTAGTGGTGAGAATTACTTGTCCAAACTATAAAGTTTCCGTCAAATAAAAGTTTACAGTCATCTTTGTAAGATAAAATATTTCTCAATGAGTTTTTTTGTGGGAGATGGATTCGATTTGATTTTGGAATCAAATCTTTCGAATTATCAACTAGTGGTGTGTACTACTTGTCCAAACTATAAAATTCCGTCAAATGAAAGTGTACAGTCATCTTTGGGTGGATTTTAATTGCATGTTAAGACATGAATGTTAGTTATAATTGCAATGGGATCAGTAATTAGTGGAGTACCTTAAGCATTTGACCTTGGAATGGAATTACTATTGTCGAATTACCATATTGTAAACTTCTTGTTCCAATTTTTCCCAATAGGTACAAATTTTGTTAAGCTGTTATTTTGTATTGAAAAAATGCATTTTTATAAAAATAATTCTGGAATTCGATTTGATTGAAAATTTCAATTCACGTGGGGGTTTCACTTAATTAATTTCTTCAAATTGTTTTCTTTAAATCTTCTATTTTTGCATTGCATAGCTTTTGTCGCTTTTTATTTTAAAATCTGCTCTTGATCTGTGGGTCAGTTCGTGTATTGTCCAAAACTGTGAATTTTAGTCCAGTCCAGAGTCGTTTGCGTAGAATCCGTATAAGTTCACAACACGCGAATATACCTTATCAGCAATATTTATTAGATTTTCTTAGAATACTCTTGGACAATTTTGGAACAATCGAAATTCTCTCCTCAGAATCATCAGAAGAAGTTGAATGGCAAACGACATTTATCTCCATTGTGGAATTTTTTACTTGTGATATATAGGAACTTAATTGGGTCAATTTATGGATTCGTACATAAAATCGAACGCTTTGTATATAAACTCGACATTACGTTGGCAGAGAACACAACAAATTTGTGCTTAAATTCATTAAAAAAAAAAATATAAGTTCAATTTTTAAGCGCAATGACTTTATTTTAACTATATTATATTTTAGTTCTTCAAATAAATTTGTCCTATTGTTTTTGGTTTTAAATAATTTTTAGCTATAAGATCAAGTTCGTGCAACCTCGCCTGACATTAATATCGCTGTTTAATTTGTTTTTCAATTTTCTTCCCCAAACTTAATTCATGCATATTTTAATTGGACAAAAAAAATTGACATTCATTTAAGTAGAACGATGCGGGTATGAAGAAAAATAATTTAATTAAAAGCTGAAAAAGATTAAGAAAATGAAACATTTCTGGTTTTTACGGAATGGAGTTCTTGCAACAAAAAAACTTTCAGATTTATTTAAGTTTTCCTTTAAATACATTCTTCATTTTAGAAAAAGTTTTTGGTAAGCTAAACCTAGCGTTTCTACACCTTACCTGTAATTCTAATCACAGCTTTAATTTTTCAATTAAAAAAGTACTAATGTAACATAATTTTGTCTGGAAATTTAAGAAAAAAAGTTACTTTAAACGTTGATTCTGATTCGTGACTGTGGGAAGTCTTTTTCTTTAATTTTTAATTTTATCACTGGGGTTTTGACCAATCTTGTATTTTAAGAACTTAAACCTTAATAAAACTTTAAAATAACTTGGAACTAAAATTATACAGAGTTCTTTTATTAATTAAAATAGTGTTCCTTTAAGAGGGCACACTGTGAAGAAATTAACGAAAATTAAAATTATGAAAATCAGCTGGAAAATAGAACCAAAAATTAATTTGTATTTCTGTTCCTATATAATTTTCATCCACACCTTAATGCTAAGACCGAACGCAGCGGAACTGCGTGACACTACACAGCAATAAAGGGCAAATAATCTTAGCAAATAATGTCCAAATTTTATAAAAAAAATGCATATGTATTTATTTTTCTGCTGTTGGTGTTTTTGTTCGCAGTTTCCAACCAAGTTCTAGGCCTAAATCTTTTGCAGGAACAAACTCAAGCGATTTTCAACCCCCCTCTATTAATTTTTTTATTTTTAGTTGTACCTGAGATAAAGGACTTCAAAAGTTGCGAAAACTGTCACTTAACGACTCACTGGCTGATAGGTCATAAAAATAATGGTGCATATGTACAAAGTATCAAATTTGAGGTTATCTGCTTTCATGTACGATATTTATTATGCGAAGTTAAAAAATGAATGTAAAAATCATTTTTTTTTTAAATCAAAAATTTCCTTTTTTGAAAATTATGATATGCAATATAATTCAAACTTATTAGAAGCTCCTGTGTAATTTTTTTTATTAAAATCGGTTCAACAGATAATGAAAAAGTCGAAAACGAAAAAAAAGATGGTTCCGTTAATAATCGATAATTAGAAAAATTGTTCCAATAATATGGTAGATCGCACCTAAAATATTCCACATAACGAAATTATCAAAATCGTAGTAGTTGTTTTTGAGAAAAATTAGATTTTTCTTACCCGTTTTTAAACACTTAAATAGGAGGTACCGTTATTTTTGGTTATAAGAATAATTTTAATTTAAAATCTGCTAGATACCTTAGTCGGTATTCACCGAACGCTCATAACTTAAAAGCTTCATAAATCTATTCACCAATATAAATCTATTCACCAATATTTTTGTGAGTGCTCATAAAACTCATATACTTATTTGAGTTATGAGCCTCATAAACTTAAGAGCCGTTTATGAGCGCTTTGTAAATACCGCCCCTAACTACTGGGTGCCAAGTTAAATTAAAATCGAATAAGTCGTTTTCGAACAACATATTAATTTCTCAAAAAAAATTGAAACTTTTTTCAACAATACATACAATACATATGTACGTTTTGAAACATTCTCTATAAAAAAATTAATGAAAATCAGTCGAACCGTTTTTGAGAAAATCGAAAATATAAGAAATCGTTGTATGGCAGGTACATTTTCTAATCATATCGATTATGGAATCCGCAATACTGGTTCCGCAGTGGTTCCCAGTTCTGTGGTTTTTCCTCTTTACCCATTATTTTGTCGTGGAAAGAAAAGAGAACACTACTGAAAATCACTGCCGATCTAGTATTGCGTATTCCATAATCAAGATAAATAATTTTTCGGAACGGTTTTTTATTTAAAATGGTGGCCTTTTTGTAAAAACACATTTTTTGGCAGTTACTTAAAAAACGCTAGGTACCAAGTTTAAAGAAAATCAACCCACCCGTTTAGGCTGCAGCCGAAAGGACAGACAGATAGAATTGCTAGATCCACTTTTTTCAATTCCGCTATCATCTGTCAAGATTGATCAAAATCTCGAGTTCGATTTTTTTTACGAATCCCTAACATGTCATTATAGTATCTGTATAGTAAATATAAGTAAATATACATATATGTGGCGTTAACAATCAAAACGTTGCTAAACTCACTTTTTTCGATATATGGAATGTGATATACCAAAATTGGGGTACCAAAGAGAGTTATCAGATAGTGGAAACATTTTGTTTCAAAACGAGCTAAGTTATTACTATTTTTAATATGAGTTTAGTATCGTAGTTAAGTATTTTGCTAACAATCAAAAAGGGCCTATCTTTCATACAAAGCTAGTAATTTTCAAAACGACTCTATTTTCCTCTAAAACGGAGCTTATTATAATCCGCTTTGTGGTATCAACATCCAAGTAAAAATTTGATAGGTACCTACGTCTTTGCGCTGTTGTGCAGCCAAAAAAACAAATTTAACATTGATATACATTATGTACAGTGGTGTGAAAACATTCCGGATTTTTTTGGTAAACTGCATTGATTGTTGGTTTGTGATATAAAAATGAAAAAATCAAATGTTTGCAATTTTTTCCCATTTTTATTCAACAATTTTATTATTTGAAACAAAAACCATGGAACTTTATCCATCAAAACAAAAAAAATTCAAAAAACTAAAGTTAATTCAAAATTTTAATGTGACAAACTAACTTGATTTTATTTTTTTGCAATTAACTTTTATTATTTATTTAATATTTTGTCCAGTAACCCCTGTTTTTTATAACAGCTCGGCATCGACGAGACATTGACTGGATTAAATTCTCGAAAACAGAAGCAGGAATATTCTCCCATTCATTCTCAAAGCTGCAAAAAGAGAAGTTGTTGACGTTTGCTTTTTTTGGCCTACAAGTTTTCTATTGGGTTTAAATCGAGTGATTGAGATGGCCATTCTAAGACACGAATATTTTTAGTTGCAAACCACTCTTTTAGCAGCTTTGAAGAATGTTTAGAGTCATTGTCCTGCTGAAAAACCCAACGCAGAGGCATTTTTTCCTCTGCGTATGGAAGCATTACTGACTCCAAAATGTCCCTATATTGGAAACGGTCCATAATTCCTGTGATTTGGTGTATAGGACCACAGCCTGCTCCTGAAAAACAGCCCCAAACCATCACCGAGGCTCCACCGTGCTTAACTGTAGGGAGTACATTTGCAGGCATTTGAGCGCCTCACTGTCCTTGCACCATCGGAGTAAAATAAGTTGAATTTGTTTTCATCACTGAAAAGCACACTCCTTCATTTGCTTAAAGACCGGTTAAGATGATTTTTTGCAAATTCAACCCTGGGTTAAATGTTTTGATTAGGAATTTTAAGTCTTTCCCAAATACCTTTTACGGATTACCTTTTTTTTACGATGTTTAGCAGTAAGAAGAGGTGTTTTAGCTGGTCGAAATGCAAAAAGACCGAAATCTCTTAAACGCTTCCTGACCGTACTTTGCCCTATGGGTAGATTAAGTTCATCACAAATTGTCTTTGAAGTCGCAAAAGGGTCTATAAGCACGAAATTCTTTACGCGCCTATCAGTTTTAATTGTTGTTTTGTGAGGGCGTCGTCCACCAAAATGATCTGCTTCTACTGATTTTCCACTTTTAAATTTTTTAATGATGTCGCAAACCGTTGACGTTGGAATTTTTAAGATTTCAGCGATTACTTTTTGTTTTATACCGGCTTGGAACTTTTCTATTATTTCGTATAGAATCACGTTGCTATAACGTGTTTTAGCCATTTTATGCACTATATAATTTCAACTTACACAGCTCTCAACTTGTAAAAACGTTTACATCGGGACTCGCAATCTTCTTGAAATCCGGTTAGTTTTGCACAGGCATGTTACTGGGTAACTTTATAAAATAATTTTTTTTTATTGTTCTTGTCATCGTAGCATTAAATTTTTAAGGTTATTATTAACTTGTCTCATACTCTTTACAAATTATTAAAAAACTTATGGAAAGTTGTTAGCTTTCTACTTGGTATTAAGAAAATCATTCCTATGGGAAAAAATCCGCACTGTACATATGTACATGGCAAAAAAAAATTAAATAATCTTTCCAATTATTGGCAATTCCTTTTTTTCGCTGAACAGAGTCTTTGTTGGCAATTGGCATAGAAAAAAGTGCGACATGAGGAAGTTATCATCCTTTGAAAAGTATCATGAAATTTTCAATGAATATTGAACTGTCAAAAAACTTGGAACCGCGCGACGAAGTGTGTCCATTAATTGACTGGAAAGCGCCTGCCCAAGAAAATTCAAAGCCAACTTGTTATTGGCATTTTAAGTTTAAGCTAGCTAAACGGTTTTTCAAAACAAGAGCTTATCAAAGAAAGAGTCCAGATGAATCTGTTGTTTGATTTCAAGATCTATTATGCACCCGACTAAAAGAATTGATATGACTGATCTAATATCATTGCGCTCAGGATTTCCTCTGTTAGAACCTTTAAAGAATTGTATTGACAAACTCCTCAAACACCATTGTCGGGTTAAATTGAGAGAAATCAAAGACTTGAAATTTTATAGGGAAATTATGGATACAGAAGTTTTTAAAAATCCTAAGGATGAACCAGATGTTTGTGAGTTTCTCGAAGAAACTCAGCACTGACTTTATTTTGACTTTTTGTTCATTTATCTGAAGTTCCAATATATGACGAAAACAAAATTGCTAAGAATTATTATTAATGTATAAGTTCGTGAAGAAAGAAGATTCTTTACTATCGGTGTTATAAAACTTTTAATGAATTCCAATAACTAGGTAATTTTTCCTCCTTTTTTTTAAAATTTTACAGGCATTTGAGAATCAAAACGATACCATTTAAAAAATTTGCGCTAAATACATTTTTAACAAACAAAACTGCCTAAAAAAAACATTTCAAGAAAGGGCGAAAATAAAAGGTCCTTATAGTATTTTTTTATTCAATCTAATAGAAAAAAGTTGCACAAATATAAAGAAATTTACTGCATAGAATTATCTTAAATATTTTAGAAGCTATAGGTTTTCGCCCTTTAGCTCGGTTTCGTGTTCAATTTTTTTAGTCTCTGTTTGATTGTTAACGCCACATACATACATATGTATATCGCAAGTAAAAAGTACTTTCCGATGGCATCCACAAACGTCCTCAGAACTTTTCATTTATATGGAGTATTTTGTCGTAAATTGTTGAAATTTGGTAGAGCATTAGAAAAAAAAAATTAGAAAAAAATCTTTAAATTTTTAGCTCCTAATACATATTGACAAGGAAAACAAAGGGTGTTCACGCAATGATATAAAACACTGGATAAGTTTACCATTTGGTTAAGTTTACCATTTGGTTAATGAACTGTCAAATTTTGTATGAGAAATGATTTACACAATTTGGTTAAAATTCTCCAAGGATTTTGCTGGATAAAATTAACCAAATTTTTTGTGGTAAACTTAACCAAACGTCATTGTGACTTCTAGAATAAGGCGTGTTCAGAAATACGATAATTAAGTTTCTCAGAGAACTAAAAAAAACTCTGCCCGTGTTCTGTAACTATCGCATTGAGATTAGTTGGCGATGAAAGTTGTGAATAAAAGCGTTGTTTATACAAAAAAAAAAATAATTAGGACATCCACATTTTCTGACTATTGATCAGCATTGTTTATTTACACAAATCCATATAATGGGCAATATGGATATACAAAAGTAAATGATTTTACTTGTATTTGTTATGTTAGAGGTTCTACATTTAAAAATAATTTCGAAATCTGAACACGCTTATTTGTATACATATTTTGGATTTTCATATTTGACGTTTAACGAACTGATTCAATTACACCGCATTTAACCAAATGAATTAAAAGGGCGTTCACGCAAACTTTTGTGTAAACTTATCATTTTACACAATTGATAAACTTACGACGTTGCGTGAATACCCTTACAATTCCAGAATAGATCGCTACACAGCATATTTTTTTTCTCTCTTCTATCTTTCTATCTGTATCAGTATTTGTTAACAAAATACTTTATAGACATTTTCGAACAACTTTGCTCTATTTATTTTTATTTATTTATTTTTAGTGTAACTATTTCTACGCATTGCTTAAATAAAAAGGCATCAAAGTGTAGCGTTTATTCTAATTATGGCAATAAAGGTCCAATTTGAAATTGGACATACGGCAACGGTGAAAACCAAGCGCACCCCCGAAGGTTTCACCCATGATTGGGAGCTTTATGTACAAGGTGTGAATAAGGCTGATATTAGTGCGTTTGTGGACAAAGTTGTTTTTAACTTACATGACTCGTTTCCAAGGCCCAAGAGATGTAAGTTACAAAAGGAAAATAAAAAGAATTTTCAAAATCCCCTCTTAGTTATAAATTAATTTATTTTTTTAATTTATTTTCACAGCAATAAAAGAACCACCTTACGTGATAAAAGAAGCGGGATACGCTGGGTTCGTACTCAACATAGACATTTATTTTCGCAATCGTGATGAACCAAAACGAGTGACATATGTGTACGACTTGGATTTGCAGCATGAAGGTCCACCATATCATCGTTTTGAAATAAAAAAATTTATTTTTGAAGCTCCTTCGGAAGATTTCCGCCAAAAATTGGTCAAAGGTGGTGGTATTGCTGTATCGGCTGTTATTGGTGGTGCTATTGCCAGTGACGATAAAAGTCTCGATATGAGCGTTCCAGATAATCGAAGTCAAATGGTAGGTAAGCCAAAATTAAGCATTGATGCAACTAGTTCTACCTCTTCGTCATCTTCGAAGAAACACAAACAACGGCCAGACGATAGTAAATTGAATGCTTTTGCGAATCTCTTCGGAACCCCGATAACCAAAAGTGCCCCGAAATTTTCTCCAGATCCAAAAACTAAAACAGCAAATGGTGGTGCTATTGGTGCAACAGCTCCCTCTGTCCCAGGTAAGGGCAAAGATAAATCGAGTTCGGTGACTGGTGGTGCAACAGCTGGAACTGTTTCGTCAGGTGCTGTGGCCGGTAGTGGCAAGGATAAAGAAAAATCCGACAAAAAGGACAAACACAAGCAAAGCCCTCATAAAGATAAAGTACATGATGAAAAAGAAACCAAGAAGAAATCTGATGGGAAGCATGATAAGCGAGAAGAAAAGAAAAAGGACAAAAAAGACAAGGAGAAAGAAAGAGAAAGGGCCAAAGAGAAGCCTTCGAAACGATCCCTCAGTCCGAAGAGCGCAGCAGTTTCAGCGCCCAGCCCCAAACGGCCAAGTCCTGTACGGTCTTCTTCTACCGCTAGTCGAGATGATACGTCAGCTAAATCATCTAGCAAAACTTCTGAAAGTGACAAACGTGGAAGCAGCTCCTCTAGTGGAAAAAAGTCAAAGAAAGAAAAGAAATCACACGACAAGGAACGTGATCATAAAGAGAAACATCGAACGGATGTTAAGGAAAGTGTTCCTGCTGCAAATGTTGCACCTGCCGTAGCAACTCCTGCCCCAGCACCGGCCGTTGTAGTACCCGCTATTCAACCATCAAAGACTGCAAACACTACAGTTGCTCCTCCCAAAACTGATCTCAATAGCAATAAAAATCAAAAAGCCACAGACAAGGAAAAGGACAAGGACTCAAAGAAAACTGACTCGAAATCTTCCGAGAAAGAGAGTACACCAATACAAACCAGCGATAAAAAATCTTCCACAGATAAAGACAAAAAATCGCACAAACATAAAAAGAAAGACAAGAACAAAGAAAAGGAAAAAGAGAAAGAAAAAGAAAAGGATAAAGATCAGCCATCTAAGAAATCAACCAGCAGTAAAGATAAAAAGGAAAAAAAAGATAAAACTGCCAAAAATGAATCGGTAGCTCCAACAACCACAACAAGCAATAGCAATTCTTCAGCAATATCAAAGAAATCCACAGCCACAATGGACGTGGATACACCAACAGAGACTGGCAGCACAAAATCAACCTCAAGTTCAGTGTCGGGCACCTCTTCGACGAAAATACCGTCAACAACAAATAAACAAAGCAATAATGTGGCTGCATCATCAACGGTGCCTATATCAAATAGTACCACCAATACCAACACGGGAACAGCATTATCCGCAAGTGTCCTTCCAAGCGCTGCAAACGATCTCAGCGATGTAGATAGTGTCAACTCGGAGAGTCTTCATGCGGTTTCGAACACGAATTCAGATAAAGCCGCACCATTACAAAACTCAGACAGCTCGAATAGTAGTTTTCCGGAGGTGCCGACAGCGACCTCAAAATCATCGCCTGTATTTCAAGCTCCTGCAAATCCCCAGCCGACACCTCCAACGACTCCACTAGCTACTGCAGCTCCTGTGGCGGTGATAGCAGAACCACCTCGACCGCAAGCAGCTCCGGTAGTGGAGAAGAAAACCCATCGCAGTGGTGCTGAAAAAACAAAGGCTGACAAGACTGCGGAAAAGGAGGACAAGAAACGTCGAAGAAACTCCACAGCGGTAAACACTTTCGTCGAACCGCCACTGAAACAAACTAAGAAAGATCTAAAGCCAGCTCGAGAAAAATCCCAGTCGCCGCTGCTTCGCACCGAAGAAAAACAAACTTTCTTACCTCCCCCGGCTACCACATCAACACCACCAATCCAAAACACACCCGTTACGGCTCTCAATCTAGAATACCTGTCCGAATTACAAGAACTCCATCAGAAAATCATGACCCTACAAGACAACGAAGAGTTGCAACAAGTGGTCGAAATGATTGCCGCCACCGGACGCTATGAAATTACCAGCAAAACATTTGATTTCGATTTGTGTAAGCTGGATCGTCTCACGGTGCAAAGGTTGCAAGACTTTTTCGCCACCTCTGTGTCGTGACACAAAATACGACTGTAAAAAAGCCAAACAACAATTTTATAGGACTCAAAAAAACTGAAACAGTTACATCTACTACCATCGCGCATTTGTTTACTCCCTGCCCATCTTTCTTCTCCTAAAAATAACAACAACAACAAAAAAAAAACATCAACAGCATAAGACTTTCAAAAACCCAGGTAAAGCAAAAGCAATTGTTACATTTGTTTTTATTTATTTTTGAATTTTATTCCCACATATTTATGTCTATATAAGAAATATATATAAATACAACAAAAACAAAGAAGAAAATATGAAATTTGTACATAAATCAAAATACTATATATTCTAGATTTTATCCTCATTATATACTTATAAAATAAATATATATATAATATATATATATATACATACACACAGACCTTGTGGATTTATAGACTTGTAAATATATAACAGGAAAATATATATAATTATTATATTACATATATTGAAGTTAAACAAAAACAAAAAATCAAATATTTGATAGCATTGTATATTAAAAATTAAAATTAAATAAAAATAATATTAAAATCATCTATATAATATTGCAAACAAAATGTATAGTCATCACACATGTGTCCGTCCGCTTATTAAACAAAAAAAAAAATTATTATCACATAATATTTATTCGAATACATAATTTACAAAATTTCAAAAACCAAAAAAAAAATTATTAATTAATCAAAAAAGTGGCACATAGTATGACTCGTAATTTGAATACAAAAACATACGTAAAATACAAAAATAGAAGTTTCAGGTTAGATTTAGAATAAAATTCTAAAGGTTGATTGTTTATGGTTTATGAGAATAGTACAGGTTAAAGGCAAAATAGAATTAGGAGGCTGTTAACATATGTTAAAAAAAAACTTTTAAAGATGAAAAAACTCTTTCGATTCGGGCGTTCTTCGGCATTAAGGCTCTCCCAAACCAACACGAAATCGTACGAATCATTCACAGTAATAAAAAATATGACAAACACACAACGCTAAACAACAACAAAAAACTGTCGTCGACGAATGTTTCGCGTTGGTTTGGGAGAGCCTTTATTGAGTTTTTGTATTGATTTGTTTTATTGTAAGAAGTTGATTGTGAATACAAAACCAAGCTAGCCTTTAGAGCTCGAGTCGTATAAAAGTTAAAAAGTAATGTGAATATAAGGTTAGGTTTGGTTGTAAGTAAACTGCAGAGTGGAGGTAAGGGAAAAGTATATTTTTGACATCACAATAATATTTAATATTTATTGTTCCTGAAAGTCCAAGACATAAAACAAATTGTTGGCATATTCCCCCTCCCATCGCTTACCCCATTCCATTATGTCCCTTTTATTTTTTAAATCAATTTGTTTCGATTGCAATCGGTCTAAAGAAAAACGTCTAAACAAAATATATTTATCCTGTAATTTTGCACATTTGTCGTATTAGGTCTGACACTTTGTTGTAATTGTCCTAAAAAGAAAGAAAACATCAGTTTCTTCATTTGCAAGATAAATATTTTTTGTTTGTACACTTTTTTTCTTCCGTCGAATAGGAATTGAATTAATGATTCAAACAAATAAAGTCAAAAAATTGAAAGAAGCGCTGGGAAATACTATAAAATTTTGTTTTATACCTTAGATTGTTAAGAACAATAAAATCCATTTGCTCCGTTCTTATTTTACGGTCTTTGTTTTTTGACGTTCAAGTCACTTAAATCCAGGAATAGAGAGCATCTCTTCAATCAACAGGGTTAAGCGTCGGATGTACCCTGTTCTGGCTGACATTGATTTAATAATGTATATCACATCAGATTTTATTTTTGGGTTAATTTTATGTTATGTTAAAAGCTTATTTGGTATTAAATTGCATTATTTTGAAATTAATAACGTTTTATAATGTTTTGAGAAAGATTTTAAATTGCTAACTTTCAATTACTTTCTTCCCATCAGCTTCTAAAGCATAGGAGAATTGTATAGATTAAATAATTGAGAGCGAAAAATCTCGGGCAGCACCAAACGGTATGCTCTATTGGTTTGCATGAGCTACATGGCATTTTCTTCTCTCTCAATATGTCTTCATTATAGCTCCCTTTACTTTCTCTCGACATATATGCCCCATATTATCATGATGCATCTTAATTACATTTTCCTCCATAGCTTTAGCTATATAAAACAAAGACCCCGATTGCGGGTGTGGATTTTTTTGCAAAATTTGCTTTAAACTGGACATTGCAGACAAATCAGCCGTGTGCTGATCCAGGATATCGTGCATTAATAAAACGAATTCTCATTGTATCGTCACAAACCTGAAATAGTTAAACATCTTAATACTAAATAAGATTTTATGCACCAAGAGACTTGCACGATGTCCTTGAAAGTTGAAATAGAATATACTTTCATTTTTCACCTCATGTTGTATGTTTTCCATTATTTTGCTTTTCGGCCATTTGTTTTGTTCCATAGTTATCCAACTAGGTCCATGTAGCCATAGTTTATTGTCCACCAAATCGTTTGGCCCCTTGTTAGTAAATCAGCTGGGTTCTCCTTGTCATCAATATGACGCCAGCACCTAACATCTGTATTTGTTTGGATCGATGCAACTTTATTTGCAACATATGTTCTTAAGTCCCTTGTCTCCTTTTTAATCCAATAATATGCTGGACTGGAATCAATCCAAAGCTCATACTCCGCATTTGGCCATTCCGTTGACTCCATAACTCTTTTTATCATTTTCGACAGCAACTCTGTTGCTAACAACTCCAATTGTGGAATGGTGACCATCTTCAATGGTGCTACTCTGGTTTTTGATGTCAGAAGCTTACTAGTTACTGCCCCGTTCCCGTATTCAACACGAATGTATAGTACTGCTCCTAATGCCGATTCACTGCTGTCTGAAAACTCGTGAATTTGTATTTTTGGAATTTTCCCTGTACCCAACCACCTATCTATTTTAAAGTTTTCTAAATAAATAATAGAATTCCAAAATTCTAACTATCTGTTTTCTAGTTCAATTGGCGGCCTATCATCCCAATATATTTTAAGTCTCCATAGATCCTGAATTAATATTTTTCCGATAATTGTTACCGGAGATATGTATATATCCATTTGGGTCATACAGTTGTGCTACATGACTCACAATTCTACTCTTTGTTATGACTCCACTGAATATAGGGTTTTTTACTTCAAAGGTAAATTTGTCCTCCTCTATCAACCATTTGAGCCCTAAAATGGTTGTGCCTTCCCCCTCCTAAAACAATAGTGTTTTCTCCAACTCCGAATCCATAGCCCGTACAATCACCCTGCTGTTTGACTTCCATTTCCGTAATTCGAAATTAGCTCCTTTCAAAATAGTTTCAATTGCTTTTGCTAATTTGATTGCTGATTTTTCCGAATCAGAACCTGTTGTAAAATCATCCATGTAGAAGTCCTCTTCTATCGCCTTGGCCGCAATTGAAAACTCTACTTTTGCCTTCCTGGCAGTTTCAATCACTGAACGGACAGCAACAAATGGTGACGCTGTTAAACCAAATGTGACTACTGTTAACCAATACTCCTGCAATCTTTGATTTGCATTCTCCCTCCAAAATATTCTTTGTAAGTCCATTGTTCCCTATCTACTCTAACCTGATTGAACATTTTGCGAATATGTATCTGCATATATCGATATTTTATGTCTCCGAAAACGCAAATTAATTAATTGATACTTAATTTAAAAAAAAACTTTATTTAAAATCAAAGACTTAAGAAATAATACAATGAATATTTTTAAGTTACTGCTGGTCACGGTGGACGACGACTGACTGCCTGCGCTGCTGAGTATTTAAGAGTGTTGTGTTTGTCTGCTATTTCGGGGTGGTTTCTTGTATATGTTGTGAGGTCGATGCACTTGTTGCATCCCGATGTTCAAGTGCTGGCTTGGGTGATAAATAATCTTCTTTATCACTTCCAGATGATGTGACCTCTATGGCGTGGGTAATAAATAATCCACTTCTACTCTTTGTCTTCGGATGGAGTGAAGGTTCAGAGTGTTAACTCGCATAATGGTTTCATGCAAATCCTTTTGCAACTTTGGACCAAGCATTTGAATGTCATTAAGCGACAAATCTTTGTCGGTTTTGCAACTTGCATCATACACAATCCGATTGTCCTTTGGAATGCAATGGTGTTGTATGTAATATACCATTTCTCCTATTTTTGGGTTCTCCGTGGCCAAAACAAGATGACCTATTTGTATTTCTTCCCTCATTTTTTCTACATAGATTCTCCTCATCTCCAGATTTTTTGCAAGACTCCTCTCTAAATATAAGAAACGTCTTAACGCTATCTCCCTTGAACTTCCGAGTTCTTTAATATTCTCCTTTAACGGAATTTTGACTATGAACCTTTCTGATTCATCCCGTTTAAATGTCTCCATAAAATGTTTTTCAACTAACATTTCTTCCTCCGTAAACCTAGAGCATGAACTGACCTGGGGCCTAATTCCGTAAAACGAAAACGATATCGTTTCGGTAATAGCTGTCCCTATCTTTCTCTTTGGATGTGATAGAGATAGGTATTGTCAAACGATATCGTTCGATCGTTTTCGTTTTACGAAATTAGGCCCTGATCTTGCTGCCAAAGACGCTCTAATAACTTATCTAATTGTTCTTCCTCTTTATATTGAATAGATGAAATCGACTGTCCTGTCAACTCGTCTATCCTTTCATTGTGTGCTCCGAAAACAATAACTCCTAAAAGTGTTTCTATTAACGCTACTCCTCTTATATTTCTTTGGATAACTGACGTGACAATTTTCGCAAAGAACCCTACTCCAAAAAGTACGTATTGTTGTGCTATATTTTTAGTTCGCTGAGAAGCACGATTCTCAGTTGGGTTCTTACCTATGTTTTCGTGTTATGTTTTTTTTGTCCAATGTAATTAAAAGAATAAGTAATTTATTTTCCTTTTTTTTAATTTCTTTATTTACTTATTCTATAACACTATTGCACTTATTTTAGTTCTAATTATTAAGAGTTAATATTCAAGATTTTTTTTAAGTTACATGTATTCAAGATTTAGGTTTTAAATATTCAAGATTTAGATTCAAGATTTAAGTATTCAAGATTTAGAATTTAAGTATTCAAGATTTAGAATTTAAGATATATTTCAGACAACCCGTCCGACCGACTCGAATAACAGAAACGATCGGTTGCTCGTCACCCGACACGACGAAAACTGAGGAAAATGCAACATCATGCACAAGTGTGCCTGTTTGTAGTTGCCATCTGGTGTTGGGGATCAATGCACGTTTAATGTGTTAGGAGGAAATTGAAAAAAAAAATTAAATGTGATATTCGCAAAGTGTGAATTGAAAAAAAAGAGTGCATTGGTCATTGGGTTAGGGATTTGAAGTACATAATTTAAAATAAAAATGATTACTTGGGAATTTTAAGTGGTTTGGAGTTGGACAATTAAAGGAAATGATGACTGTGGGAATTTGGAGTGGCAAATGGCAAGGAATGATACGGGGAAATGATAAGGGAAGGTTGTTAAGTACGTACGTCCGCCCAGGGTATCCCAGTTGGCATCGTAGGATCTAAAGCCGATGATGGCATTATTGGACCCCAATTACTTCCTTTTGGTAAAACCCAAATCATTTCCTCGATGTACTCTTGTACCTGAGTCCCATACAATGGACATATTTTTACCTTTACTTGTTGCCTTATTTTAAAAGGCTCTCCGTCGATGCCTACTGCCTTCTTAGTAGTGGACAAAGCTGAAAGTTTGTACTCCTGTACTAGTCTGTAGCTCATTACATTTACCTGAGAACCCGCATCTAAGAACCCTCTATTAGGTCCAAACTTACACCCTTCGCTTTCTTACCCTACCATGACTGTTGGCATGAAGCTAAATTCAGAAAAAGAACATTGAAACTCTTTATGGAACTGTGAATCAGTATTTTTAAGTTTTATTTTATTTAATTTTTGTACCCTATCATTTAAGTCATATTGTACCTCCGATTCTGGATTCAGCTTCCTTCTTTTTGTTGGTTTCTCCTTCAGTCAAAGCGGCTTTCTTTTGATTGCCATGTTCTCCTTCATGACGTCTCCGCTCGCAGAGTTAAAATATTCTTGAAACTTTGTTTTCCTGGGCACAGCATACTGTTATGTGTGGGGTCTCCTTGACATTGTATATTGCCACACTTCACGTTTCGGCATGCCTCCTTCCGGTGACCTTTCCTGAGGCAATTAGGGCAGATCTTCCTCCTTGCTACGAAATCTTTTCGTCCGATTAACGCCACGAAATCAGGGCAGTGATATACAGCATGGGAATCCCTTCCACATGCCTCGCATGGAGCTCCAACGTATTGACCTACCGGTACCCTTTTCGATTTTGATTGTTCACTCCTATGAATTTTCTCCAGCTCCTTTCTTCCTGGTCCCGCAGTTGTTGGTATATTTCTCCATCTAGATCTGGTACTCTCCAAAGCTCCCGCTAGCTTGTCCAGAAAATCTCGAATTTCTCCTACTTTTGGAGTCTCCGATGTTCTCTGCAATTCCCGTTGCCTCTTTGTCCCCTGGTCCAATCTTTCGTGCAGACCGAGTACGAAGACCATATCCTAGAACTCCACCGGGACCTCCAATGACTTCAGTTGACGAATTGTCTCATGATTCCCGTTCGCCATCCTTTGGATTTCATTGGCGGATGGCTTCTCCTGTAGAATTGGTTTAAGTATGGTGATGTGATACGGCTTCTCATAGAGTTGGATCAATCTTTGCCTCCTTGTAGCTATCCTGATTTAGATGGCTTTCTCCTAATGCTTTGGGTGCTCTTCCTGTCAGCGACTTTTTTAAATACGAATATTTATACGCCTCCGATACTTCTTCATTGTTGTGGATTGCCGCCTTGAATCGATCGCGACATTTAAACCTTCCATTTGTTTCTACGTCCATAAGTTTTAACTCCATTGTTTGTTTTTTTTTTTTCACTTATCACTTTTTACACTAGAATTTTCCGATCTCCAATTTTTTTTTTTATTGATACTGACTCGAAGGACCATGATGTTTAATATGCCCATTAAAATGAAAGGCGGTACAACTTTTTTTGTTGGAAAAATATATGAAAAAACCCACATTTATTAATTTCCGTTTCCCCGGTATAAAAACTTGTCTGTCACGGTCCGAGGCCGATCAAGAACTCACTCTTTCATTTAATTCAACAAAAATTATATCACGTGTTGCCATACGTAACACTATGAGTTTTTTATTTCTTATATGTACAGCTGCAGTAAAAAAAATAGCATCATTACGAGAACCAAATTTCGTTATCGAGACAAATTTTGAATATGCAAAAAGTTTATATTAAGTAAAAACAACACATTTCAAAAAGAATTTCAATTTATATTCATCAACTTTTTCAAAAAACTTAAATTTTCTCCAACAAATCACACAAATAAGCGGCAAAAAAATAGCACCATTGCTTCATCATACAACCTAAAAATAAACCATCGTAAAAATCCAAAATCTTTTTCTATAATTTTATTTTTAGGGGTAGTCCACAAAATTAAGGGTATGTGTTGGGGCTTTGCGCTAAACTGTATAACTTTCAGAGTTTTCCATATTTTTTAATGAAACAAATGGTTATCGATAGAAAATATGTAAGGTGAATTATTTTTGTAGATTAAAAAAAAATAAAAAATTATTTTTGACTCAAAATCACCAGGCAAGTGAAAAAATCATAAAATTTAGTACGATGCTTACGCATGTGAATGGGAAATTCGTTAAATATTGTTTCTTTATTTTTTTATATTTTTTTTCTAGACACAATAGATTTCAATACTTAACACCGTTTTTCGTTTTTTTTAAATTAATTTATTTGTTCCCAAAAAAAAAATGGACAAAACTATGAAATATTGACGAAATTTACAAAGTGGTACAAATCAACTACTTGATAAAACTTCTAAAGTATGAAAGGCAACGAGGTCAAATAAACTTTTTTACAAAGCCAATAGAAATGTGCAGTTACTTTTATTTTTTTAATTTTTTTTTAAAGCTTTTACAGTAACTTTTTAGAGACAAAAACACAAAAGATATTTATTTTTGTATAATATTTTGTGCGTTTCCTTGGGAAATTGATACTTATATTTTTTAATTTTCGTCAATATTTTTTTAATCAAAGAATAATGTTATATCCTGAACATAAACTCGGTTTTAAAAAAAATTTTTTTTTTCTTGTAGCATTTTTAAAAATCCAGTTCATTATGACACTATTTGCCATGCCGTTCTGAGGGAATGACAGCCAATACAATTTGCACATATTTTTTTTTGGTATTTTTTTTATTAAATTAAAGAACAAAATAGTGTTTTTGAACACTATTTTTTTAATTTTAATTTTGTAAAAGTTGTCTATTTTGCGTTTTCAAAAAAAAAAAGAATTTTTATCACGCACACAAAGAAGTTTGCTTCAAACAAATGCCACTGGGTGGCGATGCATTCTCTTTTTCTTAAAAAAAGAAGTCATGAGCTCTAATGTTTGTTTTGTTGTTTCTTGACTCCTCATATTTTTTTTTCTTCTATGGAAAGTATACACACACATTCTTCTGTAGATCGTGATGGATAGCGATCTTTCTTTATATAAAAGAAAAAGACAGAAGTCGTTCAAATATATAGGTCATTTGGCAATATGTACATACCTATGCTATTCTTTTTTTTCAGCGGGTAGGTAGATTTGGTGGAAATTCGCGTGGGATCGTTGCAGGAGATTTGGTTGAATTTTGTGTATCTAATATGTATGGTATGTACCTATGTACCTAAATTTTTTAAGGTTTAAATATGAGAAGTTTAAATTTGAATTTTGATTTAAAACTCGACTCACAAATTAATTTGTTGCTGTTTTTTGCAACCTTGTAGATATCTCAAAAATTAATTAACTATAGCTGTAACTTAATCTTTTGTAAAGTTTCCGAATAATATTTCTTTTATTTGTTTTGAAAAATTACATCCTCGTTTTTTTGCGATTAAAGTTGGGAACCCTATTGGCCAACATCTTCCCACGGGCTCTGCTAGCTGTAGGTACTGACGGATCAGATTTGTATAGGTAGTTTCATATCTACCATAAATCTATGGGATATATAGGCAGCACACCCAACTATCCATTCCTAAACATTTAATCAAAACACTCGCCAAAAATGCGTATCAAGAACAAAATATAAAAATAATTACGTAGCATTCTGCTTCCATTTGATAATAAAACATAAATAAATCCTTCAACTGGCTCAAGTGTTTGATAAATATAGGTATGCATGTAGTATGTTAGTTTGGTACCTATTTTTTGATGCGTCACTTTAAAATGCGATCACTCCAGAAATCACATTTGCATTCAAAAAAAGTTTGTTCCTACCTCTCATGAATGTATGTTGGTACATCATCATCGGCCATCGCTAAGAAAAAAGTTGCCCTAGGTAAAGAATATACACTTTTTTTTAAAAATATACAATATATCTAGGTAGGTATTCCTCCTAAGTTTATTCTTTTATATTTTGTAAACAAAAAAATTACACAACCACCGCCGCCACTGCGCACCTCGCTGCGCTGCCTTCACCACCATCCAACGATCCAACAATTCCATCATTATTTTTTTTCTTCAAAATATTTACACGATATTCGAAAAAAAAAAAAATGTATGTTGTGTCTGGTATATTCATACACTCCCCTTCACGCCTCACGGCAGAATTTTTTGCTTTTGTGTCTGTATAGGTACATATTTTACTTTGTCTTTTCTGCGCTTGCTACTTGTGTTTTTTCTTTCTTGTGCGTGCGTGATTCTACCTGCGGCTTCGTCTGCGATAAAAAAAGAGCCCAAGAGTAAAATTAAATTTCAAATGCCGAATTTGGTGAAGAGAGAACTTACTAACACATCCAAATTCATTTACATGAGTTTTGAGTTGGCTGGTCGGGGACACCTACCCTTAATATTTCGTTGCATAGCCTCTGATGGCTATTACTGCTTCACAACGTCTCGTCATTGAATTAACTAAATTTTGACACCTTTCAACCGGGATATTCTCCCAGGACGCCTTAGCTGCAGCCCAGAGTGCTTTGTCGGTTTAATATCTGAGACTGCTTTCTTTACCTCGACCCAAAGATTTTCGATGGGATTTAGGTCAGGCGATTGCGCTGGCCACTCCATCAATTGAATGATCTCCAAACCATTTTTCGCCTTTTTACTGGTGTGCTTGGGGTCATTATCTTGTTGGAAGACCCACAAAAGTGGCATTTCTTCCTCTGCATACGGGAGCATAACATTTTCCAGAATATTCACGTAGACGTGTTGTTTAGGGTGGAGCGTCGATGTATGGAGAAAAATAAAAGTTGTTGTATCAATTTCGAATACCTCCATTTTTTTGGGTTTCGATGAGTAGAATAATTTGACATTAAAAAAAAAAAGTTTGGATTAAGTCCTTAGCCCTCTACCTTAGCTCAAAGTTTCGACTTTTGGAACAAACAAATTTTTTTTTCGGAAACGTTAAAATTATTTCACAATTTCGAAATAAATTATATGATAATTCATGAAAAAAGAAAACACAAAATTAACTTTATTTAGACAAATAAATGAACACAAATTTAAAAATAAAAACTTAAAAATTCAATATACGCCATTTAGAAACTAACACAATTAAACTTTTTATTTTTCAAGTTGTAATGTTTTTTTGTGTGGAAAAATGGCAATATATTTCGAGAATATATGTATCTTATTTTTTATTAGCCCGTCTCTGGCCTTTTCACCAGCTAATGTTATTGAAGCTTCGGTCACAATCTTCACACAGCGCTCAACAGCTTGAGTGTGACAAAGGAAGTCCGGAAATGACATGCCAATAAAAGATTTTTTTTTTTGAAATTCTTCCAAATCCTGATCGCTAGTTCTATCCAACAAAGGGGTTGATATAACTTGTGACTCGCTCCAGCTAAAAAAGATTTCCATAGCGCAAATATATGAAAAATTTGAATTTATGTAGCGTCTTTTAACATATATCTCGAGAACGGCTAATCATACAATATAAGGTGTTGTACATTTTTTATAGGAAATTTAATTATCTTTCTTTTTACTACAAATATTATTTTGTAGGATTTATACTTTCGGAAATACAGAATAAAGCAAAAAAATTTACGACTTTTTTTTCCAATTTTTCAAAATTTTGACCTGTGGTAGAGGGCTAAGAAAAACAATTTTTATTTTTTACGGGTAGCTTACGTAACTACGCAACTTATTTAGTGCTATTCGAATAGCTAAATTGGAAAAAAAAATTGACGCTCCAACCTAGTGTTGATCTATGATGGGTTTAATCCAGTATATGGGTCCAACTCCATAGTAGGAAAACAAGCCCACACCATTATGCTTGAACCTCCGTGCTTGACCACTTTATTTGTGTTTATATTCCGCTTTTGGAGGTCTTCTTACGTAGGAACGAGATTCTTTACCGCCAAACAACACGATTTTACTCTCATCCGTCCATAAAACGTTGCGCCATTTCGCTGCTGTCTTGGAAATAATAAACGGTTTTTTGCATGTTTTGCAGTTAAAAGAGGGACTTTTCTGGGACTACACTACATTATTATTACTCAATCTGTGGCGAACGGTTTCAACGCAAGCTGTAATATTCAGGTCTTTTTTGAGCTCAGTTGCAGGCTTAAAAGGATTTTTTTGGAATAGGCGTCTGACGAGAGCTGTCGACATAACTGGTTTTCGTCCAAGAGTTTCGGTTTTGGGTGCGTATATTATTGCATTTCGAATCATTTTGTTGGAACAGCCAACAAAACGTCAAACTTCTCCATACGTTTTTCCTTCTGAAATCATTTTTTTTAATAATTTCACGTTTTTCGTTTCTGCAATGTTTTCCACCGCCCATTGTTTTTTTAAAACTAAATTTTATGTTTTAAATGAAGAAACTTATTAAAAACTAACAAATATTAACATTTGACTACTTTACTTTTAAATATGATACCAAAACGTTTTTTCCTAACGAAAACTGCAATCAGTGCTATTATTTTTACCGCAATAAAAAAGGGTTTTTGCCCAATATGGCATGGTAAAAAAATAACCATTACCATTTAAGTGCCAGAGATACACAATAGAGAGAGTTGACACTTCAAGCAATAACAAAATGCAGTGAGGCTGGAAATACGTGTCCATTTACTAATTTAAAAATGTTGAAATAAAACTTTTACCGGTGGTGCTATTTTTTTTTACCGGCACTGTATATCTCTCCAATTCCTTCGTATATCCTTCTATTTTTTTTAAAGACTTTCGTTAATACCATTTAAGCTAAAATATTTTGCTCTTCAAGCACGAATTAATAGTTTTATCCAAATCTTCTGCGCTGTCGATCGATATAGATGTTCATAAATCCCTTACCACTGGTGGGGGGAAATTTATAAACCGCGAGTTAAAAAATAAAAACCGAGTTGTAATGTCGTTTATGTCTTTATTCGAACTAAAAATTAAATCTTAACCTACGCTTATAACGGGTGAGTTTTTAGCTGGTTTGGTTTTGGCAACACTGGTTTTGACAGCTGACGTGTGTTTAGTACCTTGTGTCACTGTCAAACAGCTTCAGTTTGGTTTGCAATTTAACCATGGATCGTCTTACAAATGAACAACGCTTGCAAATTATTGAATTTTACTATCAAAATTCGTGCTCGGTTCGAAATGTTCATCGCGCGCTGCTTCCATTTTATGGTCGGCATTCTCGACCTTCTGAGCAGTCTATTCGGAAGATTGTGACCAAATTTCGCACCAAATTTACTTTGTTGAACATTAAACCACCAACACGTTTACGTACTGTGCGTAGTGAAGAAAATATTGCGGCCGTATCAGCTAGTGTGACAGAAGACCGCGAAATGTCGATTCGGCGCCGTTCCCAGCAGTTAGGCCTTTGTTACAGCACTACGTGGAAAATTGCGGAAGGATTTGGGCGTAAAGCCTTTTAAGATACAGCTGGTGCAAGAACTAAAGCCAGCCGACCTACCACAACGCCGAATTTTTGGTGAATGGGCTCTTGGAAAGCTGGCCGAGGATCCGCTTTTTTATCGAAAAATTGTGTTCAGCGATGAGGCTCATTTTTGGTTGAATGGGTACGTAAATAAGCACAATTGCCGCATTTGGAGTGAAGATCAGCCAGAAGCATTGCAACAGCTACCAATGCATCCCGAAAAAGCCACTGTTTGGTGCGGTTTATGGGCCGGCGGCATTATTGGGCCATATTTCTTCAAAGATGATGCGAATCGCAGCGTTACTGTCAATGGTGAACGCTACCGAGCGATGATAACAAACTTTTTTTTGCTTTTTTTTTTTTTCACACATATCGGCCGGTATCTCACGAATGAATGCATGGATGTTGGCTTCCAGTGCGTCAATCGAAGCGGGCTTGTCCCTATAGACATTAGCCTTGACATACCCCCACAAAAAATAGTCTAATGGTGTCAAATCGCACGATCTAGGCGGCCAATTGACCGGCCCGAAACGTGAAATTAACTGTTCACCAAACTCGCCTCGCAATTGCGCCATTGTTTCGCGTGCTGTGTGGCATGTGGCACCGTCTTGTTGAAACCACATATCATGCAAGTCAAGAACTTAACTTATTAAATTATTTATTTCGGGTCGACCCGAAATTAAATTCTTATTAATTTAGTTTCGGGTTGACCCGAAATTAGTCTTTTAATATCGGACCGAGTTTAGTGACGGAAATAGTTTTGCACCGATTTTGCACCTATTTCGGGTCGACCCGAAATTATTAATATTGTACCAAATAATATAATACAGGGTCACATGCCTGAATTTATGAGGATGCAATTCTACACAGTAGGGTGTAGTTAAAGAATGTTATACTCCACATTTTTAAACAGAATTAGATAAGATTCAGTTTGGTCAATCTTTAACTAAGTTTTTCGAGAAAAAAATATTTGTTGGGCCCAAAAAATTATTTTTGCAGTTTATGGACAAAATAGATTTTAATAATGCAAACAAAATTTTAAATAAGTATTTTGAGAAAAAAGTAAAACTCATTATTTTTAAAGTAGGGTATCCCATAAAAAAGGTAAATCTTCTATGTTCTTGGGCAGAATGGAATAAAATTTATTGTGGTAAGCATTTAAGAAAAAATATTGAAAAAATTTGATATTGGGGTGGTCCAAAAAATGTTTGTTTGCAGTTTTAAGTTCAATCTTTTTTTCAATTTGAACTTTAGGCTCGCAATTTGGTTGTGGATTTCCATCGGTTTTGTTATCGCCTTCTACCTGCAAAATTGCATTATGGAACAAAGAGGACTGGTTATGCAAGAACATCAACCATAACTCTGATTTCGGGTCTTCAAAAAAATGTTTTAAAACGTTTGGAAATTCGTCAAGGGATACAAAATATGACTTTAACGCTTCGTATATCTTTAACACTCGTTCAATGGCAGGTAACAAGGCTAGCCATCTTGTTTTGCAAAAACCAAGTAGTTTACTATATTCGACCTGGGCATCACAGCAGAATTCTTTCAATTTTTCAACTGTTAGTAAATATGTAAAAATGAGAATATATTTTCACAATAATATTTTCTAAATCAACAGGAAGCAAATCAGCGGCAGTTTGAATTGTATTATGTATTATATGTGCTGAACAACCAACACCGATTATGGATTGTTTTAGTTCTGTATTTAACCTGGCAAAAACATTATTGGTTCCACTTCTAGACAATCCACCAAAGTTGGTATTCGCGTTATCTGCGCAAAACCCTACCACCTTATCTAACAAATCAGTGCGTCTTAAAATTTGCAAGATAGATTCACTTATCATTATTGAATTTTCTCCAGGTAAAGAAACTAAATCCAATAAGCGAATTCTCAGACCTTTTTTACAGTTAAAATACCGGACCAGAGTTGGAAACAGTTTTATATCTTTTTTGTTCGAGGCATCCGAATATATAGATACGAAACTAACCTTGCTCAACTCTTCTTGTTGTTCTTTTGCTGCAAATGGGCACAAGACATTCGTTATGATGGCCTCACATTTGGTTCGGGCACAAGCAAATTTGGAGTCGAAAAGCCTCTGTAAAATCCTAGACGTTCAATCCATTGACCTAAAACTTTGGTTGTGGCAAATCGTGTGAAAGGCCATGACGGCTTCGGAAATGGCAAATTTTTTTTCGTTCTCACCAAATGCAACTTTTCGAAAAAATGAATCAAGCTTAGTCGTGTCGATGGATGCTGCGACCTTTTGCTTGTGTTTGTCTGATTTTATGTGACGGACAATATCGTTTTTTCCACCCGAAGCAATGGAAAATTCGCTTCCGCAAATATTGCATCGTAATAAGGAACTTGTGTTTGACATTCTCATGTACGAATATTCTTTTTGCAACTCGGCAGTAAACTTACATTCTCTTTTTGTCTTTTTAAATTGCTTTGATGTTGAGCTTGTTGACGCCATCCTAAATAAACAATAAACAACAAATATTTTACTTCCAACGCCTTTATTTAAATAATTACTTACTTGCACAGTTCCAAACCAACCACATCAAATTCAGATTCAGAGAGATTTGAGAAAATTCCAGACAAAAATGACATTTGACATCTATAATTTTTAACGCAATGTTTACATGTGCACAGTTACAAAAGTATCTATTTGTAACGAAGAGTTGAGATGTGCAGATGTGCATATGAGCAACTTTTTCATTAGATATTCTTGAATATTTTGGTTTTGCGGGACTTTGCGGGACAAATTAATCAATGCAGGACATTTTGCGGGACAATTTATGGTGCGGGACAACTATGTGAAATGCGGGACAGTCCCGCACAATCCGGGACGTATGGTCACTATATGCATGTACCTATCTTTGATTTCGATTATTTTTAATGAACACTCGCGATATTTAATTTTTAACTCAGTCAATTTTTTTTTATTTGTGGCTGCCGATTGTCGTGGCTTCGATCACTCAAGTTGGTTTCTATGTATTAACTTAGCGCTATTAAAGTTAACTACTGTTTCCTTCTGCAAGCAGGAATTGAATAGTTTTATCCAAATCTTCTGCGCTGTCGATCGGTATAGATGTGGAAGTCCCAGGGGAATATAACTGGAATTTATTTGATAGATACTGTACTTTTAGTGGATAAACCATCAATTTATAATTAGGTGTTCCATTTTCTATGATTTGAATTTGTTTTTAACTAACTTCGTCTTTGTGCATGTACCTATCTTTGATTTCGATTATTTTCAATGAACACTCGCGATATTTAATTTTTAACGCAATCAAATTTTTTTATTTGTGGCTGCCGATTGTCGTGGCTTCGAGCACTCAAGTTGGTTTCTATGTATTAACTTAGCACTATTAAAGTTAACTACTGTTTCCTTCTGCAAGCAGGAATTGAATAGTTTTATCCAAATCTTCTGCGCTGTCGATCGGTATAGATGTTGAAGTCTAAGGGGAATATAACTGGAATATATTTGATAGATACCGTACTTTTAGTGGATAAACCATCAATTTATAAATAGGTGTTCCATTTTCTATGATTTGAATTTTTTTTTAACTAGCTCCGTCTTTGTGCATATACCTATCTTTGATTTCGACTATTTTCAATGAACACTCGCGATATTTATTTTTTAACGCAATCAAATTTTTTTTATTTGTGGCTGCCGATTGTCGTGGCTTCGAGCACTCAAGTTGGTTTCTATGTATTAACTTAGCACTATTAAAGTTAACTACTGTTTCCTTCTGCAAGCAGGAATTGAATAGTTTTATCCAAATCTTCTGCGCTGTCGATCGGTATAGATGTGGAAGTTCCAGGGGAATATAACTGGAATAAATTTGATAGATACCGTACTTTTAGTGGATAAACATCAATTTATAAATAGGTGTTCCATTTTCTATGATTTGAATTTGTTTTTAACTAACTCCGTCTTTGTGCATATACCTATCTTTGATTTCGACTATTTTCAATGAACACTCGCGATATTTAATTTTTAACGCAATCAAATTTTTTTTATTTGTGGCTGCCGATTGTCGTGGCTCCGAGCACTCAAGTTGGTTTCTATGTATTAACTTAGCACTATTAAAGTGCTAAAAAACTAGTTTCATTCTGCAAGCAGGAATTGAATAGTTTTATCCAAATCTTCTGCGCTGTCCATCGGTATAGATGTGGAAGTTCCAGGGGAATATAACTGGAATATATTTGATAGATACCGTACTTTTAGTGGATAAACCATCAATTTATAAATAGGTGTTCCATTTTCAATGATTTGAATTTTTTTTTAACTAGCTCCGTCTTTGTGCATATACCTATCTTTGATTTCGACTATTTTCAATGAACACTCGCGATATTTATTTTTTAACGCAATCAAATTTTTTTTATTTGTGGCTGCCGATTGTCGTGGCTTCGAGCACTCAAGTTGGTTTCTATGTATTAACTTAGCACTATTAAAGTTAACTACTGTTTCCTTCTGCAAGCAGGAATTGAATAGTTTTATCCAAATCTTCTGCGCTGTCGATCGGTATAGATGTGGAAGTTCCAGGGGAATATAACTGGAATAAATTTGATAGATACCGTACTTTTAGTGGATAAACATCAATTTATAAATAGGTGTTCCATTTTCTATGATTTGAATTTGTTTTTAACTAACTCCGTCTTTGTGCATATACCTATCTTTGATTTCGACTATTTTCAATGAACACTCGCGATATTTAATTTTTAACGCAATCAAATTTTTTTTATTTGTGGCTGCCGATTGTCGTGGCTCCGAGCACTCAAGTTGGTTTCTATGTATTAACTTAGCACTATTAAAGTGCTAAAAAACTAGTTTCATTCTGCAAGCAGGAATTGAATAGTTTTATCCAAATCTTCTGCGCTGTCGATCGATATAGGTAGATGTTGAAATCCAAGGGAAGATAACTGGAATATATTAAATACTGTACTTGTTGGGTAGAAAAATTGAAACAAAATCAAATATGCTTATCAAGTTTATTGCGACAACTAAAATTACATTTGCCTTTATATTCAATACTGAGTATATATTTTAATTCCATTTTATATTCATTAGCAGTTTAATTAGATCGTAATGTAATAGAGTTCCCTTTTTAAGTTAACAATGCAATTATTTACATATATAAATGTCAAGTATAAATTTGTGGCTGCCGATTGTCGTGGCTACGAGCACTCAAGTTGGTTTCTATGTATTAAGTCAGCACTATTAAAGTTAACTTCTATTTCCTTCGTGTAATCTTCAAGCACGAATTGAATAGTTTTATCCAAATCTTCTGCTCTGTCGATCGATGAAGATTGTTGTGTATGTACGAACACTGCACTCAGTCACTTAACAACACCTACGCACCCTGGAGTGATATTGGCTGTACACAGGTATCCTAACTTACGCCTGTCAAATATACCAGGTGGTTTCTGCCTCTCTTTTCCGACAACCTCCAAACCTTCAGGTCATAAAAAGGTTTATCTTCTTATTTAATAGTAATTCTTAAAGTAAGTACATAACACTGGCGACGAGGATGAGATAACATAAGGAAAGAAGAATTTACTTTTAGCCTGAGACAGTGTTTTCTTAACACGGTACAGGAAACTTCCTCCTAAGTACGTGAGTGAACCTGGACATACAAGAGGAGCTTCAGAAACAAAGCTAACTGACCCCAAATCATTCGAATTATTTATTTGGGAAGCCAAATCAGTCGGCGCTTCTATGATAAACTGACCTTGTGAACCGGTCAGATTAGTTGGAATTGGGCTAGATTCCAAAGACGGTATCTCAAGTAAATACTTTTGTACTGAGCCCAAAAGTCTTACGTTAACTAAGAAATTGTTAACGTCACTTGGAAAATCTGTAGCAGTAATGCCTGCTCTTTGAGCAACCATTATCTGCATATATTGCATCTTTTCAGATAATTCATATCCGATGCATCTATTGGTCCATTCTCTTTCAACTTCATTTGGATTCCAATCATTTGGACCATCTGGAGGACCTTCAGTATATATCATGTCTTGCATGATACGCTGAGCTGCTATTGAAATATTCGGATAGTCAGCTGTGAGGTAAATCTGGGTTTCAATATTTTCAAAATAACCTAGATGATCATAGGTATATGGTTTTGTATTGAATTTACTTTCCGGTCCTGAAGGAATTAAGAAATTCCCAAAGCCAGATAAGTAAAGGGCGAAACTTTTCGGAAGTATGTAATTGCCCTGTTCGTAAATCATGTCTACGAACTCAATCTCATCAGTTGTTAAACGGTATTTATTCATTCGTTTAAGATAAAGAACTCGGGCCCAAGCGAGTACTGTGAGATAGTAATTGTAAGCTGAAAGGCTTACTGATCTTTTAAAGTTTAAATTGTGGGCGCAAAAATTCTCATAACTCTCTTTAATGAGAGTTGAAAAACCACTAAACCCCGTGTAGTGGTTTAGTTCTTCCGCGACAGGTCGCAACTCCTCTGAGGGAGTGGGGAAGAATGCCTCTAAATAGAGAGGATCGTTTTTAAGTTCCGAACTGGTCTTAGATAAATGTTGACCAGTTGGAGGTAGGAGGACCACCGCATGTAGGACGAAACATCTGAGAAGGGGGTGGCAGCTCCACAACCGAATCCCTTGGTACTTCTGATAAATCCACGTTACACCTTTGTATCTGGTCTGCATGTCTTCTCCAAAGTTTTCCGTGAACATTGATAAAATAGTGCAAATGTCCGTCTTGACGCACTATTTTTCCAAACTCCCACTTTTTATCCTTACTAGTATAGTTCCTTACTTGAACCTTATCCCCTGGATAATACAGCATACCACTTGAATAGGGTCCACTCAGCTTCTCCTTTAAGTTTTCGATGGGGTTTGAACGGACCAAATCCAACCTAATTCGTATATCTCGGTGCATGAATAATGTACAAGGTGCCACTCCAGTTGTGGAGTTTGGTGTCTTCCTGTAACGCATAAGATAATTAGATAGTTTAAAAGCAATGTTACCTGGGTCTTTAATCATTTTCCGAAGTGCTACTTTCATGTTTTGAACAAAACGTTCAGCTTGACCATTTGTGGCGGGGTGGTACGGGGCAGTGAACTTATGACTTATACGGTTTTCCTTTATGAAACTCTTAAACTCCCCTGAAGTAAAAGTAGGTCCATTGTCACTGACCAAAGTCAATGGAAGCCCATATCGAGCAAACAGGTCACGTAAAATCTCGATGGTACTTACTGCTTTCATCGTATTCATTTGAAAAATTTCAGGCCACTTAGAATATGCATCAACCACAATTAAAAAATATTTTCCAAAAAATGGTGCAGCGAAATCTATGTGTACCCTTTGCCATGGAGTCGATGGATATTCCCATGGATGTTGAACCCTTTTCGATGTTTGTTTTTGAACACTTCTACAAGCCACACATTTCTGAGCTAGATCTTCGATGTCAGAGTCAATATGCGGCCACCACACATAGCTCCGTGCCAATGCTTTCATCTTAACAATTCCGACGTGAGCAGTGTGCAGTTCTGATAGTATGTATTTTCGTAGGGACTGAGGAATTACAACTCGATTGCTCCTAAGGATTGTACCATTTGTTAGAGAGAATTGATAGTCCTTACCTTCAAATCCTGCATTGACTAATTTTTTTCCCAACAATAAATTGTTATAAACCTCCCTTAGTGTTGGATCTCTGCTTGTCTCCTCAGCAATTTGTTTCTGAGTAACAGGAACAACCTCCATTTGCTGCATTTGGTAGTAAGTAACGTTGTCAGCATTTTCTGGTTCTTCTATCTGAAGCGGCAATCGAGAAAGCGCATCAGCATTGGCGTGGTCCTCCTACAAATTCACCTATACAACCAAGGGATGAGATTTTATCACCTCTGGTACAATCATCAAATGAATCTAAGGCACATGTACCCAGTGAACAAGTATTTCAACCATCAACGTCAAAGGAAGTTATACTAAGTGAAGAGAAGGACACGATCGCAGTTCGAAGGAGTAGTCGCGTCAGGAAGCCAGTGGAGCGGTTGGGTTACTAAGCAATTAAGAGGAGAGGACTGTTGTGTATGTACGAACACTGCACTCAGTCACTTAACAACACCTACGCACCCTGGAGAGATATTGGCTGTACACAGGTATCCTAACTTCCGCCTGTCAAATATACCAGGTGGTTTCTGCCTCTCTTTTCCGACAACCTCCAGACCTTCAGGTCATAAAAAGGTTTATCTTCTTATTTAATAGTAATTCTTAAAGTAAGTACATAACAAAGATGTTGAAGTCCAAGGGGAAACTGGAATATACACTCCTCGTCAACTGAATACGCACAAACATTTTTGAATATATTTTATCCATTTTTTCCAAACAGTGATGGTTATTATGCCATCTGTTGATGGTAAAAATTTTCGCAACATATAAATAACAGAATTTCAAAGTTTTATCCAAAAACAACCGTGAGTTTTTCCTTCAACCACTTCCAAAGTGTAACTTATGCAAAGTAGAAGTTTTTTTTTGAGTCAACTGAATAGGTACAAAAATTAAAATTGGTATTGGAATGGAATGAAACAAGTTTTTGTTTAAGTTTAGTAGTGGGTACTTCCACCTTTATTTTTAATTACTTCGTAAATTCGATCCGGCATGGAATCGTATAGCTTTTTAATGTAATTTAACGAAATTTCGCTCCACGCTAATTTGATTGCAGAAATTAAGGTTTCTTTGTCTTCGAACTGACGACCACCCTCATAAACTTTGCGTACTAACCATCCCCAGACATTTTCTATGATGTTTAGATCAGGTGAGTACGGCGGCCACTGAAGCAACTGCACTTGTTGCTCCTCTATCCATGTTTTTATTATGAGTGAATAGGTGCATTATCATGTTGGTAGGTCCAGTTTATGGGTCCAAAGATGTTAGAAAATTTAGGAAAATTTCTTTCCAAAATTACTTTATACCCAGCTGCTGTCATTCTTGATGTTACAACCTCGAGCTCAACTGTTCCATAATAACTGACTGCTCCCCATATCATGACACCTCCTTCACGACTATGATGGCGCTTTAAAAATCTTTTTTCTTTTCTTAAGTCGTGAAAATAGAAGTTGAACCCATCAGGGCCATCGAAATTAAACTTTTTTTCATCTGAAAAAACCACGTGATACCATTCTTTTTTCCAACTCATGTGAAGTCTTGAAAAATCTAATCGCAACATTTTCCGTCTCTCGTCAAGTGGTGGTTTTTTCTTAAGTTTCATTCGTTTAAGATGGCTTGAGTTTTTGATTACTCTTAATACTGTTGAGCAACTTGCGTTTACGCCGACTTTTTGTTTTATTTTTGCCACAGAATCAGAAGAATTTGATGCACATCTTAAAATTCTTCGTCTCTCAGCTGCTGTTGTTGCTGTTTTCTTACCTCCCTTCATGTTTTTGCCGTATGCATCTTTATTTTTCAAGTAAGAATAAACTACATTAAAACTTCGGCCAACTTTATCAGCTATTGCACGTCCAGTTAGGCCTTGTTCTCTAAGTAAATCGATTTTAGCTTTTTCAACACTGTTAAGACACGTAGATCTACCCATTTTTCTTAAAATTTGAAATCAAGAATTAAATTTTACTGAAAACACTAAAATCGTTAATTTAAACTGTCAAGCACTCCAAAAAACTTATAAACAACGAAGAAAATGGCGTTGTACCTATTCAGTTGACTAAAAAAAAAACTCCTACTTTGCATATAAAACACTTTGCAAGTGGTTGAAGAAAAACTCACGGTTGTTTTTGGATAATTCTTTCGGAATTATCTGCTTAACATCTTAAGGGAATAGTTAGCATCAACAGATGGCATAATAACCATCACTGTTTGGAAAAAATGGATAAAGTATATTAAAAAATGTTTGTGCGTATTCAGTTGACGAGGAGTGTATTTGATACTGTACTTCGTGAAGCATTTTTGTTTCAAGCTGAGGTAGGTCAGCGGGGTCCAGGATTTCACAGAAGAATGCTAAATAAAACGCGGTTTTAGAGCGTTCGAAACTCCAAGTTAACTTTTATTATGCTTCTACAATTTTTATTATTCTCTTAAAATAGTTAAAATAACAATTTGCAAATAAGGTTACAATTTTTTTATTTCCTTAAAATAAAATAACTAATTATTTCATATACGGGCAGACGGTGGGATGAATTCCCTAGCCTAAACAAAAGTAAAGGCGTGGTACGACGAACAGACGGTGAGATAAATTCCCTAGCCTAAACCGAGGCAAATGCGTGGTACGGCGAACAGACGGTGAAATAAATTCCCTAGCCTAAACCAAAGTAAAGGCGTGGTACCACGAACAGACGGTGGGATAAATTCACTAGCCTAAACTAAAGTAAAGGCGTGGTACGGCGAGCAGACGGTGGGATGAATTCCCTAGCCTAAACCGAAGTAAAGGCGTGGTGCGGAGGGCAGACGGTGAATTCCTTCTCTGATTCCTTCAAAGGAATCGTCACTACAAACCTGCCAAAATCATCACGTGAGAACGTGTTCATGAAATTCTGCTGCACCTCCTTCGCCTGGCTCGCCTTACACACCGATCATTCTCTTTGCTATTTGCACCTTTGGCAAGGCTAATCTCTGAGCGGGCTGATAGCTAACCAGATTAGGTTGTGCCCCTGTGTCTAAGAGTGCCCATACCTCCATCTCGATTCTAACCTGTACCGTGGAATTAAATTAAATCTTTCCTGCTCCTGCTCATTACAATTGAAAGATGTTAAATACATTTTATTTATAACTTTATTTTGCTTTTTAGTAGGCACCTTGCCTTCTTAAAATCTTCCCACGACATTTTACCTTCTGATTCGCTCTCTGCTTCCTTCACCCCAGCTGTACCTGCTATTTCCTTTTTCCTGCTCTTGTCCAACCGAGGGCGCTTCTCTGGAGAGACATCTAGTCAATCTCTCTTTGGCTCGCTGCTCCACGCTTGTTATTACTAGCCAATCTTGCACACTGGCTCTTTTCTGAAGACTGACATATTTTACCTTAGTTACAATTCTTATCCGACATTATTAGGTAATTGTTTTCGGATAAGCCGCGTAATAAAATTATTAAAAAGTGCACTTTGTACTCACCCCGAACGTTTCGTATCAAGTTTCATTGAGCGTGGTCATCGGGAAACTGCCTAATAAATGTTATATATTAGATTGACTACGCAGGTTGTAGCGGTGCGTATAATTGATGATATTATTGTATAGGTGCCTTTTACACTCGTTACTTCGCATACGATACACACTTCGCTCATTCACATATTCAGATGTGTTGTGGGGTAAGACTAATTTTAAGGAATAATTACAATTCCGATCGAAATAATACTCAATCCAATTTTATTTGGGAAAACCTTCACGGTAAAAAACCCAAGTTTATTGTTTGCTGTCCAAATGCTAACTAGAGAAGGAAAGTGCATGGTTGGAAAGACAGATATTTGATAAGTTAATATAGTTGTTCTCTTTAAGGTGCTTACTCGTTTGGCTCCATACGATACAATCCCGCCAAAAACGAAAGTTTTCCCCTGGTAGGTTAATAGGGTCTTCCTTCTCACTGTCTTGGCATGGTGGGTAATAATCATTTGCTGTTGTCTGGCTCATCTTCATCGGCTTTTCGTCTGATTTTTTGGATAATTTGGATCGGCCAATGGTGCCTCATGTGCATCAGACAAAGGCTCTGTATCTGTAATTGGTGTGAACACTGTCCATTTTGTTTCTTTTGGTAGGACCAGAAATTCATCTTCAATAAATATTTCTGTGTTAAACCATGACACTATCCTAAGGGTCATTTGCTTTCGAATCTTAATAGGACATCCATCTATACCCATAACCTTTTTCGCTATCGATGACATGTGTGATTATATTTGGATGTGCCCCTAAATCCAATAATGCCCGTATTGGGCCCAAATATTTATCACCTATGCAAACTCTCACCCAAACAGTTGGCATGAGTACAACTTCTGACCTTACTGTGGAAGTAGAAAGTAAATCAAAACTATCTGAATAATTGGTATCCAATGGAATATTTTTCATTTTATTTTTGTTAATTTTCTTGGCTACATACGAAGATGGTTGCGCAATTAACCCTACTGGCTTAGTAGCCTTGTTACCGTTGGCTACTTTCCTTCTTTTCGCTGGCTGACTGTTTGGTTGTCAATCGTTCTTGCTCTTTGGCGCCTGAGATGCTGCTGTCATCGCAACTGCTGGCCTTCTATCGTTTATGGACAAAGCACACTGTTGTGCATCTGCTTGCAGGGACATCGTCGACATGGCTCTTGGAAACAGGTATTCACCTGATGCCCTCGCTTAATGCAGTTCTCGCATAATCCTCTCGATCGCACGAACTCCAGTCGGGCTCGCATGTTCAGGTCCTTGAACCTTTGGCAATTGTATAGCTGATGCCGCTCTTAACACATTTCGCAATTATGATATTGCGTTAGTGGCGTTACGCTGGCTCTTACTGCTGGCGGCGCTGTCGATGCTACCTTCACTTTCCTAGCTGTATCGAAGTTTACTATCTTCTGTTGCTGACTGCTACGTTCTCTCGCAAAACGATTAAATCTTGCTGTCAAGGTGCTGGGGCGCGGTCAAGAAATTCCAAAATTTCTTTGCTGGTTGGAGTTTCAGAGCTCTGTTGTAGCTCCCACTGTCTGGCTGTCGTGCTCTCCCATCGTTCGTGAATCATTGGGACTACGAACCTGTCCCGATGTTCCACTGGTAGGCCATGGGCCTTTAGTTGGCGTAACATCTCACGAGTAACGTTAAATATGTGTTGCAGGTCATCCACATTCGGATTTACTGGTAATCCAGGCAACTGGGTGAACTGACGAAGAAGCTGACGGCACGTTTGGTACTTCCTGTTATAGAGCTGGTTTAAGCGTTCCCAAGCCTCCTGGTAGTTTCTATCCGTGAGCTGCCACTCTCCCATGGTTTTAGCCGCTTTGCCAGTTAAAGATTTGCGAAATAAAGGAAATTATACGCCGGAGAATTGCTTTCGTTTTCAGGAGTAGCCACTACGAAACGATCGTGGAATCCTTGCCACTTCGTGAGTGACCCATCAAACTCACCCCACGAGTTTCTTACTTCGTGCTGCTGTACTGGCATCTGAATTTGAACAGAAACGGGTGGCTGTAACTGGCTGGCTGTCGTCTGCTCGCTGTCGAACTGTTGGTTGCTCTTGGCAAGTTGACGCCGAAGTGATGCCTTGAGTACAATAGACTTCTTCTGCCTCGACGAGATATTCTTCTGTACTTACAGCGTCTACTCCTTTCTCTGCTAGCACCTTGTCATGGATGTCGGTGAGGTGTCCAAGCTTCCTCGAGTCTCCAACCTTATCATGAAGTCTACCCGGTCTACTTGCTGGAAATTCGTCAGCTGGGTATAATCATACACTCTCCGGATAGCTGCTATGCAGCCATATGGTTCTTAAGGCTGGCCATTGCTGAAAAATAAATATTAAAGTAATGGTTGCTCACTGGCAGAGAAAACTAACAATTGAATGAATTTTGGCAAGCGAGCAAGAATCCTACGTAGCGCTATCTTATATCCCTTTGGTAATATGAATCGTTATATTCAATTTTATTGTTCTTTTTCGCTGGCTATTCCGAATTTTATTCATATAAATATTCTTGCTTTATCAATGTCCTGCCTTCCTATATGACTTGCAGCTTTTTCGAATTTCATTTTAGAATATTCGATTTCAAATTGGAATATTCAATTTAAATGCTGTCACACTTTCCTATGTACGTACATAATTCAATTTATATTGAATGTTTTCCAACTTTCCGATCCCTAAGCACATTAGTATTTATTCAAAAAGTAATTATACTCGAAATATATAGATTATGCACTCAATAAATGTATAATCCGGTATTATTTCTGGAAACCTGTGGATTTAAATCCCGAAATTCCGTTTTGGGGATTGGCGGCTTTGACCCATGCACTGGACAGCAACTTTCCAAACTGAAATCTGTTAATTTTTTTTATCAGGATTTGTTCTAATGAACAAATTGCAAGATTCAAAAAAATATGACTTAAATGGCTTGAAAAACGACCGGTCCAAAGGTTAAAGAAATTGAGTGGAATGAGGTATCATTTTGTGTGGCATATTCAAGCATTTCCAAATTGTTGTGAGATGAGTGGCCGTCAAGTTTGAGAAGAACCTTGCAACTAGGCTTTCTTGGAATGAAATGTTCTTTTAACCATGCCAAGAAAATTTCTTTGTTAATATATGCTGATCTTTCACCCATATAAAACACTGAACCAGGTGGCATACCTTGTGCCCATTCAACCTTCTTTCTTTAATCTTTGAAAATACAAGCTGGAAGAACTCCGCATTGCAACAGGCGACTACTTTTACCGTTTCTCCCCTTTCGGCTGACGTCAACTGCAATGTATATATCGAGAAACACGAATCTTAACACAAAGCAAAATTATAAAAAAAACCTAAGCAACCTGTAAATTTGTTTATATGTTTTTGTTTCAGCGGAACTGGTCGTATCGAATACCGATCTTTACTGGACAAGGCAGAGACTGAAGTTTTTGCATTCTTTTTATTTTAATTAGAGTTTTCGAAGTATGACATTTACGAGGTGCGACATAATGCGCGAACTTACCCTATCTATCTCATTCAATGCACGATTGGGTAGTGATCTTAGAAGTTTTTTGTCTATGGGTTTATATACAAGCTAAGTCCTTTTCTGTAAAGTTTAAGGTGTAAACCATGACCGAGAGCAATTGATTCCATTTTAAGATTATTTAGCATCATTTTTCTCGTCGACATCTTTTTTGGCATTGAGAGTTTTGATACCTCCGGCAGCACCACCCGTCATAGCTCTAAGAGCCGAAATTCCGGCAAATAATGGTACAATGAACGGAATAGCCTCTCCAACTTTTGGTACCGGAAAGTTACTGGGAGTACTGGGTACATTCAAAATGTTTCCGTTGTTCTTTTCTTTGGTTTTAATAGGAGACTTTAAGGCTATTTTACTTGCCTTTTCTAGATTGAGAGGTTTTTTTTCGCCTGCGATTAGTTCCAATAAGTTTCCTCAATTTATTAAAGGTAAACTGTTTCATTTTATTAATGGCAGTTCTTCACTTAGGCATTTTATTCTTCCTCTTATGTCTGCTTACGTTAGAATTGGAGCACTCCATTCCAAATTTTACTTTTTCTTTCATAAGATTAGTAACCAGAAGTGCATTTGCTCGTTCAGATAAGCTAACGTCTTTAGGTTTAACACACTGCCAAGCTTTTTAAGTTAAAATTCTATCGGCTTTGTGACGATCAGTTGTATTTTTGTTTTTGGAATAGGAAATGTCATGCTCTTTGCACGCTTGATCTAGAACTTTATTTCCTGAATCTTCTCGAGCTAATCGTTCTTGGAGTTATACTGATAACCAGGTAAATATAATTCAAAGGGAAGTTTGTTTATAAGAGAGTCTAAAAAACCTTCTCCTTTCACTTTTTTTTGTTTACTGATAAAATTTTTGGAATAGTCAATCATTTTTATATGATCATCCTTGTTGTAGAAAGATATGAAACGAAATGGAGTTCACTTAAATAAATACTCTTAATATATAGCATTCTATTTAAGTATTTGCCACTCTGCGATTCAAAGCACAACAATATAAATTACCAGTACGAAACTTAGAGTTGACAACAAATATTAAAGTAAATAAAACACATAGAAAGCTTTTTCCGATTAGTATAAGAGGTCTGATTACTGGCCCATCGAATTGCGGAAAAACAAATGCTATGTTAAGTCAGCTACCCAAATGGATTAAAATTTGAAAATATATATAGAAATTTTATTACTTGATTTAAGAAACAAAAGAAAAAGACTTAAAAAGATTTCCGTTCCTTTTTTGGAGCAAGGCTCATTCTTTATTTCAAAAAAAGTACTTGTTACTTTAACGTTCACTTAAGTTCTAAATTGTCAGTTCATATCTTAGGTCTATTTATAATAATGTATTACGGCGTATATTGTACTGTGGCAGTGCGTACGTGACTAATGTTGATAAGAATAATCTTAGAACCATGCATGCTGTTTTCGTATGTTTATGTTTGTTTTATTGCTTTACTTAGGACCGATCATATTGTTTTCTCGCATGTTCGTTTCTTGCATCTTATCGTTATTTTATATTATATCATTTCTGTCTTTATTAGGTTCTGTTTGTGATGTTCAGTGTTCAGAACAAACTGTTGGAGATAAGAGTTTCATTTGATTAAACTTATATACTCGAAATATGAGTTTTTAAGACAACTAATTAAACATATAAAAAATATGGGTTTCTTTAAATTTTCAAATAATAGTGAAGTTATTTCACCAGAAGGGGCTAAACAAAATTCTGTGTTTATTTTCGATGAAATTGCCTGTGAAAAGCAAGACACAATACGAAATTACTTTAGTATGGGATGTCATCATCAATTAGATAGTTTCCACCTGTGTCAAACATATACAAGAATACCAAAACACTTAATTCGAGACAATGCAAATTTTCTGATCATTTTTAAACAAGACGGTATGAATTTAAGACACATTTACAATGATCATGTTAATTCCGATATGAAATTTAATACATTCCAAAATTTATGTGCCGAATGTTGGAGTACAAGTTATGGATTTTTGGTAATTGATAAAGAAAGTCCTCTGAACGAAGGTCGTTATAGAAAAGGTTTTGAGTGTTTTCTTAAGTTATAAAACCATCTTAATCCTTAAATTCATTTACCCTGTAATGATTGATAAAAACAGTACCGAGCAGTAGCAAAAAAAACTTTTTTTTTCGAATTTTAACACTCATTCGCCAGAACTATTGAAAAAAAGTATGAGGAACTCTAGAACTCTTTGTTTGCTATCGGGAACTCTCATTTTTTATTCAATTTTAAACAATTCTTTTGCTAACTTCACAGGACTGTTTTCCACGGTTAAGACCAGTTACCTACAGCTCGGTAAAGCGGTTCCAGCTGTACAAAGCGGTAGCAGAAGTAGCAGTCCTCTTCAACTCAGGACACGATATTCTACGATAAAGACCTGTAACTTAAATATTAAAATAAATTTAAATCCTATTGAAACGATTTTCGAACAAATTCGGAACTTATTCACCATGCAAGAAAAATTGACCTTCTCACAAGATGATGAATTTAGATGTTAAATTATTAAAGGAGCTTATTAAAACAACTGATTATCTACGAAGAAAATTCAAAGCTGCGAAGAATAATAGGGAAGTTTAGGATTCTCAATTAGAGGAAACATTTAAACCTATTACTTATCCTCTAAATGAACTGATTAAAAAATCAACAGTCAAATTCAAACGAAATAAGGAAAAAGAAAATTCGCAGTTCCATTTTTCAATCACTTCATAGTTAAATGATTTTAAGCTCTCTGTCTTAGCCAAGGTTCTCTCATACCTGTGGTTTAAAGTGTCGTGTCTTTCATCAGATAGAGGATCATCTCGTTTGTGTTTTAGACAGACCGTGATAGTAACAGCCATGGAATTCAAATACTTGTCTAGTTTCTTCACAGGAACCATCGACTTTAACTCCATGAATTATCACTTCTCGTCCATTAGCAGCATGCTTTATGTTGATTTTCCTTTTTCTCTCTTCCAAAACCAACCATTTAATGGCTTCTGTAGACTGATTGTCGACACATCTAAAAAACAAAAACACTTTTTAAAATTAATTGTTTTAACAAGTGATGATTTTTGTGACCTTTTTTAATCGTTATAGATATTTGAAACTTAATAGTAGGTTCTAGGTCAGTTAAAAGATGATGTTATTTATTGCAACGTTTCGAGCATGTTTATGCTCTTTATCAGGCCTTTATTTGAACAAAAATAAATTAATACATACAAACATCAGTATAAACACTTTTATATATATGTATATACTGTATGACGTCAAATTTACTTACAAACAATATTCAAAGATAATATTTTTCTCATGTTATTATTAATGATTTTAGTAAATTGTAGTAAGTAAGTATTCACCACAAAAATGCTGTTGCAAACATAAAAGGCATCTCTTTATTTGATCGCAAATAAAGTTTTTTCCACTTGAGCTGCTCGCTTTGTGATCGTCGAAACAGTTTTTTACTCTAAACTTTCGATTGCAATCATTACAAACAGTTTCTTGTGCGATTTTTTCGCAAAGGGGTGAACTTTGGCATTGAGGACAGGTTCTTTGACATCGATGTTGATTCTTCGTGTTGTAAGGTACATGGCAGTCTTCGCAATAATAATCACAACAGAATGCAACAGTTAGAGATGAAATCACGTTAAAATGATTGTTGTGGTATAGCAAGTTGATCTTCTTAGTCACTGCAACATCTCGTTCAAATATTACCTAATGTCCTTTTGTGGCATACTTGTAGACAGTGATCTTACTATCACATAAATAATTTTGAAAGACTTAGCTCTGGAATTCCACATCCTTCATCTGGTAAACTTATGTTCGTGTCAGAAATAAGTTGTGATATTTTTTGGGTTTGAATCTTACCAATATCCATACGGATTTTCTTCTTCTCCATATCACTTTCTTTGTCAGCATACGCTTTTCCAACAATAAGAGTCCGAGGCAAACATAAGTTATCATTATTCCGTATGTATATTATCCCTTCACGTTTTATACATTGTTCTTCAAATGTGTTGTAGATAAGGGACCTTTTTTAACCTGATCCTAAAGGGACTTTGACTGAGGTTATAGTCAGGAAGAAATCTTCAGTGCTAAGGCCACACGAATTGCTTTGAAAAATTTTCGTGATCATTTCCCAAATGTCGCTGAATTTTATTTTTAAAATTTTTTTATGTTATTTAACTTCTGCCAACTTGAGAGAAACTGAATTCAAAAATTTAAAACCACTTCGTTTTAATACCCTCAAAATAATTTAAAATTTTAAATCAATCTCAAAAACAAAAACAAAGAAAACACACCTACACACGGATATTATTTGGAACCAAAATTATCATACGGATAGTTAGAAAGATCATATTTCACATTTTGTTGCTTACAAACATACAAACATCAAAAATACTGAAAGGATCGTTTGCTCCAATTTAATTTGAAAACTGATGAAAATGATACTAAACAAAAAATTATTAATTTCTAAGATTCTTAATAACATTAAAATCCTTGTAGTCCCGTCCCTATCAAAAATTTATTACATATTCTATGACTGAAAGGTCACACCCAATTAATATATTATGAACATTACGTGGAACTCTACAGTATTATTTGGAATATTTTTTATTGCTCACAAGTGTTATACCAAGCTTAGCACAAATTAAGCTGAAATTCACAACTCAACAATCAAGGTATTAGTAGCGGTGGACTCTTTATCAAATTTTGTTTCAATTTTAAAAAATGCTTTCTGGATAAACATCCAAGTGCATTTACTTTCAGATGGAAACTGTGCGTTAACTACAAAAATTATTTTAAAGCAAGTGTCAACTGCCTCTAAGACAGTGGGGAATACAAATTTTGTTTCATTAACAATAACGAAATAACTAGAGATATCTTGAATTGACGTACCTACCAACTACGAGGATGAAAGATTGAAGTATGAGCCCCAGCCTTCGAAGTTTATATCGCCGAAGTGTAATTCTATATCCGCATTGCTCTTCTGCGATTAAGTCGCAGGCATTTATTAAGGTTCGATCTGTCCCCGTCAAACTCTGGGATGAGCTTGAACACAAAAGATCTATCTAACTTAGGTGAGTAGAATGAGAGGAAGGAGAAGTATTGTAAGGAGTGTCGGATTATCCTTTATCGGACATAATACGATGTTGTGCATTTGTCTGCCTGGACATCAATTCCCCTGGAAGCAATTCTTCAAAGAATGACCCAGCTTAAGGCAGTAAGCGCAAATGTTGTTGTCTCTTACAAAGTCCTGCTTGGCCCTCAAGCTTAACGTTTGAAAATCTGGACAATCCCAGATAGGATGACTCATGGATCGACATAAATTACATGGCATCTTTTTCTTTCCTATAGTATTAAACTAACTATTAATAAATAAATACCGCTCGTCGCAAACTCGGGAAGACCCCCTTCCAGGTCAGTAGCACAAAGAGAACTCAACTCAATATACTCTACCACATCCACCGAGCTTCGTATGCAGTCCTGCACTAATACTAACTAACTAATGGACAGGAGGGGTTTCCCTGTCCATGAACCTTTTATTTGTAGATGACTTAATTTTACCTGTTAACACTAGTGTATTTTCGTCTTGCCTTACGGGCATTCTTTCGGCTGGTATTTCCTCTTTCTCATGATTTCTTTTCGTCGGGATAAATCTTTCGCTCTTTCCGTAAATTAAACGAGATTGTGCCGAAGTCATTGGCAATTCTCTGCGCATATTATCTTCAGCACTTTTCAATGCGGTGGCTGGTCTAAAAATATGCACATATCTCTCGTAGTGGATCACTTTTTGCACTACATTTCTAGGCAAGAGTACATTTCCATATAGGGAAGCAATAAAAATAGAAAGCGATGAAGTAACTGATGTCATTTCTTTTAATTTAGATTCACTAGTTTTTCCTAATTCTGTTTCAGAAACAAGTACTGTTTCATTTGGTGTGGTTTCAACATTTAAAACAGATTGATTGTAACTTTCAGAATCATGTTCTTTTTGAAAGTTTCGCCTAAATGAGAAGAAAGTAGGACATGAACGTATGCAATCTCCTTCAATGCATTTATAGTGTATAAAGTTATGTCCGCTGTGATTAAAAGCAAAATGTTGCCTGAGATATTTAAAATTCTTAAGGTAAGATTTGCATAGAAAACAAACAACCATTACAAAACAAACAAAATTACAGTAAACTTCCTTTTATTTTGATCCAATTCCCAACTCAACGAGTAAGGTATTAGTGGCGGTGGACTCTTTATCAATTTCTGTTTCAATTTAAAAAAATGCTTTCTGGATAAAAATCCAAGTGCATTTACTTTCAGATGGAAACTGTGCGTTAACTACAAAAATTATTTTAAAGCAAGTGTCAACTACCTCTAAGACAGTGGGTGATATAAAATTTTGTTTCATTAACAATAACGAAATAACTAGAGATATCTTGAATTGACGTACCAACTACGAGGAAGAATGGTTGAAGTGTGAGCCCCAGCCTTCGAAGTTTATATCGCCGAAATGTAATTCTATATCCGCATCGCTCTTCTGCGATTAAGTCGCAGGCATTTATGAAGGTTCGATCTGTCTCCGTCAAATTCCGGGATAAGCTTCAACACAAAATCCCAGATAGGTTGACTCATGGATCGACATAAATTACATGGCATCTTTTTATTTCCTAGTGTATTTTCGTCTTGCCTTACGGGCATTCTTTCGGCTGGTCTTTCCTCTTTCTCATGATTTCTTTTCGTCGGGATAAATCTTTCGCTCTTTCCGTAAATTAAACGAGATTGTGCCGAAGTCATTGGCAATTCTCTGCGCATATTATCTTGAGCACGCGGTGGCGCGCTGGTCTAAAAATATGCACATATCTCTCGGTGGAATGCTTTCTGGATAAACATCCAAGTGCATTTACTTTCAGATGGAAACTGTGCGTTAACTACAAAAATTATTTTAAAGCAAGTGTCAACTACCTCTAAGACAGTGGGTGATACAAAATTTTGTTTCATTAACAATAACGAAATAACTAGAGATATCTTGAATTGACGTACCAACTACGAGGATGAATGGTTGAAGTGTGAGCCCCAGCCTTCGAAGTTTTTATCGCCGAAGTGTAATTCTATATCCGCATCGCTCTTCTGCGATTAAGTCGCAGGCATTTATGAAGGTTCGATCTGTCTCTGTCAAATTCCGGGATGAGCTTCAACACAAAATCCCAGATAGGTTGACTCATGGATCGACATAAATTACATGGCATCTTTTTATTTCCTAGTGTATTTTCGTCTTGCCTTACGGGCATTCTTTCGGCTGGTCTTTCCTCTTTCTCATGATTTCTTTTCGTCGGGATAAATCTTTCGCTCTTTCCGTAAATTAAACGAGATTGTGCCGCAGTCATTGGCAATTCTCTGCGCATATTATCTTGAGCACGTGGTGGCGCGCTGGTCTAAAAATATGCACATATCTCTCGGTGGAATGCTTTCTAGATAAACATCCAAGTGCATTTACTTTCAGATAGAAACTGTGCGTTAACTACAAAAATTATTTTAAAGCAAGTGTCAACTACCTCTAAGACAGTGGGTGATACAAAATTTTGTTTCATTAACAATAACGAAATAACTAGAGATATCTTGAATTGACGTACCAACTACGAGGATGAATGGTTGAAGTGTGAGCCCCAGCCTTCGAAGTTTATATCGCCGAAGTGTAATTCTATATCCGCATCGCTCTTCTGCGATGAAGTCGCAGGCATTTATGAAGGTTCGATCTGTCTCCGTCAAATTCCGGGATGAGCTTCAACGCAAAATCCCAGATAGGTTGACTCATGGATCGACATAAATTACATGGCATCTTTTTATTTCCTAGTGTATTTTCGTCTTGCCTTACGGGCATTTTTTCGGCTGGTCTTTCCTCTTTCTCATGATTTCTTTTCGTCGGGATAAATCTTTCGCTCTTTCCGTAAATTAAACGAGATTGTGCCGAAGTCATTGGCAATTCTCTGCGCATATTATCTTGAGCACGCGGTGGCGCGCTGGTCTTAAAATATGCACATATCTCTCGGTGGAATGCTTTCTGGATAAACATCCAAGTGCATTTACTTTCAGATAGAAACTGTGCGTTAACTACAAAAATTATTTTAAAGCAAGTGTCAACTACCTTTAAGACAGTGGGTGATACAAAATTTTGTTTCATTAACAATAACGAAATAACTAGAGATATCTTGAATTGACGTACCAACTACGAGGATGAATGGTTGAAGTGTGAGCCCCAGCCTTCGAAGTTTATATCGCCGAAGTGTAATGGAATTTTTTGAAAGAAAGTTGCACAAATATCAATTTTTAACTCAAGAAAGTAATATATAAAATGGAATCAAGAACAAAAACTTTTAAGGAGCATTCTTGGTACTACTACAAGATGAGGGAGAAGAGATGCAGTCCCTAGCCATCCGGCGACAAAGAAAAACTCTGGCACATTGGGTTCGACCACTATTTTTAGAAGGAGGAGTTTTTTTTTTGAAACTCTTACCATTCTTTTGTTGTTTAAATAAATATATACCATCAATACAGGGTGGGGGTGCCTACGTGACTTTCGTGGTGTTTTCTTCTTTCGTCTTGTACGAAAGTACACGAACATAACTAATGTTTACTTGATGAAGACGTATCCTTACTACCAAATACGTTCCACAATAATGATGTCAACTGTCCTGTCAAAATAAAAAGTCAAATTAAGGTCAAATGAATGTCACAAAAATTAATGTTCAACTATACAATTCGAGTCTACAGTGACAAAAGCAATATATTATTACAATTTTCATATTCAAACAAAGTGGTTTGCATTTTTATTTTCGCCATTGTTTCAAGATTAAATTTTTGCTTATTTTTAAATAAATTCAAGTCGTTTAACATTTGCTGGTGTGTGTCTATGTAGTATTGATAAATCAAAGTTTGATAATTTACGTGAAATTTCCCACTTCGATAGAATATTTAAACATTGGAGATAATGGACATGAGCAGTCAATTTTTCTATAGAGTTATCAATCAAGTGATATGTAGTTGGAATTTGAACTTCAGTAGATGGAGAACAAACTGGTAATTGTTTTATCATGGACATTAATTCTCCCCCATTTCTGTCATTTGTAGATAATTGAACCCACTCACCATTCGCAAAATGAATACCATTTATCCTACAGAATCTCAGTTGACAAGATCCTTTAAAAGATTGAGATGATATATGACTATCCCAGATTTTTCCATTTGGTATCAATCCATCTCCAGGTACATAGTCATTAAAATAAATAGTTCCAATTGAGTCTCCTAGCAGTAAGCATGGATCTTCTATATCCTTCGATCTAGAAACCCATAATACAGAGTCAAAAATTGTTTCACGTCTCTCGATCTTTCGTGCATATACCTATATGCTTTTCTAGAAGGTTCTTCAGGCTTTCCAAATTTTGCATGTTTGTGCATGCAATCTTTCGTTTCACATTTCACATATGAATATATATTTTTCAGAAGACTTTTTCGGTTATTTTTTCAAATTTTTGCACATTTATGACTTTCGAATTTATTATTTTATGCGTCCTGTGCATTTATTGTGCATGCAATTTTATATTACATGACACATTCTTTCTCTTTCCGCGCACTTATTCACTTTACCGAACAAATATTATTAAATATAACTTAGGAATGGAATAAAATGCGCCCTTTCGATTAGCAATTAAGCAGTTAAAACAAAAAAAAAACCATCCATAGGTCGCTTTCCATATGTGGCTCGATTGACCAAATGTTTAAGGCTGATTTAGGATTGCGAACAACAATTATTGCTTTCGAGTGAAACAAAACATACTGCGATCATCAAGATTAAAACACAATTATTTTTTAGAGTGGAAAATATACAAAAACCACTATACTTTTATCTTGGTCGAGATCTTTCCGAATATTAGCTTAAGTTACATTTTTTAAATTAACAAGCTCTGTCTTTCGTTAAGTTTCTGTATACAATTTATATAAAGCTCAATACATCGAACGCAGAGTCTCAAAGACTCATGCAGTTCGATACAATAATATTCACCTCTGGTTTCTGTTCTTTGAAATTTTTACATATAATTTTTTTTTTTGTTTTTTGATTGAATTGTTTTGATTTTGAAGGGAATTTTAATGGGTTCAGAGTTGAACAATTAAAGTAAATGATGAATATGGAATGATGACTGTGGCAATTTGAAGTGTCAAGTGGCGAGGAATGATAAAGGTAAATGATAAGGGAAGGTTGTAAAGTACGTACTTTACAACACTTTGTAACGTATAATAATGATAATGAAAAGAAGAACGATAGTAGTGTATCGTCATCACAGATGGGACCACGTCATTTCTATCTGGGACACCAATGAGTTCGGAGAAGATTTCGAGGATGGTAAAAGTATCGAGCGATTTCGTCGCAACAACGATAGCGCAAGAATGAAACTTATCATCCACTCTCAAATCCGATTAGATACTCCCTTTCCATCACACGACCACAGAAACGTAGACCGATACAGGCACTTTCTGATTCTGATCCCTAAAATAAAGAATCAGTCCTCTACCCTTCTCTAGTCCACGTCTATCCTTTGGATATGAACTGGTGTTCACCATATCCTTATACTCCTGAACACTGACAAAACCATAAACTTTTCACGACCTCATAACATCCTCAAATAACACCCGACTTTTGAATACTCATTCCATACTCGAGAAGTCAAAGGTATCATTCATAGACAAAGAAGTAGTAAACTGGAAATCCCAACATCAATAAAAGGGTAGGTAAGTACTACCCCAACGTCCCGGGAATAGACTTTGGTCCAGCCCTGCCACTTGCTATGCCATAAACCTTAGAAACGGAAGGAATCGTCCACTCTCCGAATCGTATCAACTTCACCCAAGACAATAACCACTATTCTCCTATGGTGGTGCTAGTACGAAACGAAAGAGAAAGTTGCCTACGATCGACCATCGCTTTAATGATCTGCAGTCACCCTGCTTTTGATTTTCCTTTTTCTCTCTTCCAAAACCAACCATTTAATGGCTTCTGTAGACTGATTGTCGACACATCTAAAAAACAAAAACACTTTTTAAAATTAATTGTTTTAACAAGTGATGATTTTTGTGACCTTTTTTAATCGTTATAGATATTTGAAACTTAATAGTAGGTTCTAGGTCAGTTAAAAGATGATGTTATTTATTGCAACGTTTCGAGCATGTTTATGCTCTTTATCAGGCCTTTATTTGAACAAAAATAAATTAATACATACAAACATCAGTATAAACACTTTTATATATATGTATATACTGTATGACGTCAAATTTACTTACAAACAATATTCAAAGATAATATTTTTCTCATGTTATTATTAATGATTTTAGTAAATTGTAGTAAGTAAGTATTCACCACAAAAATGCTGTTGCAAACATAAAAGGCATCTCTTTATTTGATCGCAAATAAAGTTTTTTCCACTTGAGCTGCTCGCTTTGTGATCGTCGAAACAGTTTTTTACTCTAAACTTTCGATTGCAATCATTACAAACAGTTTCTTGTGCGATTTTTTCGCAAAGGGGTGAACTTTGGCATTGAGGACAGGTTCTTTGACATCGATGTTGATTCTTCGTGTTGTAAGGTACATGGCAGTCTTCGCAATAATAATCACAACAGAATGCAACAGTTAGAGATGAAATCACGTTAAAATGATTGTTGTGGTATAGCAAGTTGATCTTCTTAGTCACTGCAACATCTCGTTCAAATATTACCTAATGTCCTTTTGTGGCATACTTGTAGACAGTGATCTTACTATCACATAAATAATTTTGAAAGACTTAGCTCTGGAATTCCACATCCTTCATCTGGTAAACTTATGTTCGTGTCAGAAATAAGTTGTGATATTTTTTGGGTTTGAATCTTACCAATATCCATACGGATTTTCTTCTTCTCCATATCACTTTCTTTGTCAGCATACGCTTTTCCAACAATAAGAGTCCGAGGCAAACATAAGTTATCATTATTCCGTATGTATATTATCCCTTCACGTTTTATACATTGTTCTTCAAATGTGTTGTAGATAAGGGACCTTTTTTAACCTGATCCTAAAGGGACTTTGACTGAGGTTATAGTCAGGAAGAAATCTTCAGTGCTAAGGCCACACGAATTGCTTTGAAAAATTTTCGTGATCATTTCCCAAATGTCGCTGAATTTTATTTTTAAAATTTTTTTATGTTATTTAACTTCTGCCAACTTGAGAGAAACTGAATTCAAAAATTTAAAACCACTTCGTTTTAATACCCTCAAAATAATTTAAAATTTTAAATCAATCTCAAAAACAAAAACAAAGAAAACACACCTACACACGGATATTATTTGGAACCAAAATTATCATACGGATAGTTAGAAAGATCATATTTCACATTTTGTTGCTTACAAACATACAAACATCAAAAATACTGAAAGGATCGTTTGCTCCAATTTAATTTGAAAACTGATGAAAATGATACTAAACAAAAAATTATTAATTTCTAAGATTCTTAATAACATTAAAATCCTTGTAGTCCCGTCCCTATCAAAAATTTATTACATATTCTATGACTGAAAGGTCACACCCAATTAATATATTATGAACATTACGTGGAACTCTACAGTATTATTTGGAATATTTTTTATTGCTCACAAGTGTTATACCAAGCTTAGCACAAATTAAGCTGAAATTCACAACTCAACAATCAAGGTATTAGTAGCGGTGGACTCTTTATCAAATTTTGTTTCAATTTTAAAAAATGCTTTCTGGATAAACATCCAAGTGCATTTACTTTCAGATGGAAACTGTGCGTTAACTACAAAAATTATTTTAAAGCAAGTGTCAACTGCCTCTAAGACAGTGGGGAATACAAATTTTGTTTCATTAACAATAACGAAATAACTAGAGATATCTTGAATTGACGTACCTACCAACTACGAGGATGAAAGATTGAAGTATGAGCCCCAGCCTTCGAAGTTTATATCGCCGAAGTGTAATTCTATATCCGCATTGCTCTTCTGCGATTAAGTCGCAGGCATTTATTAAGGTTCGATCTGTCCCCGTCAAACTCTGGGATGAGCTTGAACACAAAAGATCTATCTAACTTAGGTGAGTAGAATGAGAGGAAGGAGAAGTATTGTAAGGAGTGTCGGATTATCCTTTATCGGACATAATACGATGTTGTGCATTTGTCTGCCTGGACATCAATTCCCCTGGAAGCAATTCTTCAAAGAATGACCCAGCTTAAGGCAGTAAGCGCAAATGTTGTTGTCTCTTACAAAGTCCTGCTTGGCCCTCAAGCTTAACGTTTGAAAATCTGGACAATCCCAGATAGGATGACTCATGGATCGACATAAATTACATGGCATCTTTTTCTTTCCTATAGTATTAAACTAACTATTAATAAATAAATACCGCTCGTCGCAAACTCGGGAAGACCCCCTTCCAGGTCAGTAGCACAAAGAGAACTCAACTCAATATACTCTACCACATCCACCGAGCTTCGTATGCAGTCCTGCACTAATACTAACTAACTAATGGACAGGAGGGGTTTCCCTGTCCATGAACCTTTTATTTGTAGATGACTTAATTTTACCTGTTAACACTAGTGTATTTTCGTCTTGCCTTACGGGCATTCTTTCGGCTGGTATTTCCTCTTTCTCATGATTTCTTTTCGTCGGGATAAATCTTTCGCTCTTTCCGTAAATTAAACGAGATTGTGCCGAAGTCATTGGCAATTCTCTGCGCATATTATCTTCAGCACTTTTCAATGCGGTGGCTGGTCTAAAAATATGCACATATCTCTCGTAGTGGATCACTTTTTGCACTACATTTCTAGGCAAGAGTACATTTCCATATAGGGAAGCAATAAAAATAGAAAGCGATGAAGTAACTGATGTCATTTCTTTTAATTTAGATTCACTAGTTTTTCCTAATTCTGTTTCAGAAACAAGTACTGTTTCATTTGGTGTGGTTTCAACATTTAAAACAGATTGATTGTAACTTTCAGAATCATGTTCTTTTTGAAAGTTTCGCCTAAATGAGAAGAAAGTAGGACATGAACGTATGCAATCTCCTTCAATGCATTTATAGTGTATAAAGTTATGTCCGCTGTGATTAAAAGCAAAATGTTGCCTGAGATATTTAAAATTCTTAAGGTAAGATTTGCATAGAAAACAAACAACCATTACAAAACAAACAAAATTACAGTAAACTTCCTTTTATTTTGATCCAATTCCCAACTCAACGAGTAAGGTATTAGTGGCGGTGGACTCTTTATCAATTTCTGTTTCAATTTAAAAAAATGCTTTCTGGATAAAAATCCAAGTGCATTTACTTTCAGATGGAAACTGTGCGTTAACTACAAAAATTATTTTAAAGCAAGTGTCAACTACCTCTAAGACAGTGGGTGATATAAAATTTTGTTTCATTAACAATAACGAAATAACTAGAGATATCTTGAATTGACGTACCAACTACGAGGAAGAATGGTTGAAGTGTGAGCCCCAGCCTTCGAAGTTTATATCGCCGAAATGTAATTCTATATCCGCATCGCTCTTCTGCGATTAAGTCGCAGGCATTTATGAAGGTTCGATCTGTCTCCGTCAAATTCCGGGATAAGCTTCAACACAAAATCCCAGATAGGTTGACTCATGGATCGACATAAATTACATGGCATCTTTTTATTTCCTAGTGTATTTTCGTCTTGCCTTACGGGCATTCTTTCGGCTGGTCTTTCCTCTTTCTCATGATTTCTTTTCGTCGGGATAAATCTTTCGCTCTTTCCGTAAATTAAACGAGATTGTGCCGAAGTCATTGGCAATTCTCTGCGCATATTATCTTGAGCACGCGGTGGCGCGCTGGTCTAAAAATATGCACATATCTCTCGGTGGAATGCTTTCTGGATAAACATCCAAGTGCATTTACTTTCAGATGGAAACTGTGCGTTAACTACAAAAATTATTTTAAAGCAAGTGTCAACTACCTCTAAGACAGTGGGTGATACAAAATTTTGTTTCATTAACAATAACGAAATAACTAGAGATATCTTGAATTGACGTACCAACTACGAGGATGAATGGTTGAAGTGTGAGCCCCAGCCTTCGAAGTTTTTATCGCCGAAGTGTAATTCTATATCCGCATCGCTCTTCTGCGATTAAGTCGCAGGCATTTATGAAGGTTCGATCTGTCTCTGTCAAATTCCGGGATGAGCTTCAACACAAAATCCCAGATAGGTTGACTCATGGATCGACATAAATTACATGGCATCTTTTTATTTCCTAGTGTATTTTCGTCTTGCCTTACGGGCATTCTTTCGGCTGGTCTTTCCTCTTTCTCATGATTTCTTTTCGTCGGGATAAATCTTTCGCTCTTTCCGTAAATTAAACGAGATTGTGCCGCAGTCATTGGCAATTCTCTGCGCATATTATCTTGAGCACGTGGTGGCGCGCTGGTCTAAAAATATGCACATATCTCTCGGTGGAATGCTTTCTAGATAAACATCCAAGTGCATTTACTTTCAGATAGAAACTGTGCGTTAACTACAAAAATTATTTTAAAGCAAGTGTCAACTACCTCTAAGACAGTGGGTGATACAAAATTTTGTTTCATTAACAATAACGAAATAACTAGAGATATCTTGAATTGACGTACCAACTACGAGGATGAATGGTTGAAGTGTGAGCCCCAGCCTTCGAAGTTTATATCGCCGAAGTGTAATTCTATATCCGCATCGCTCTTCTGCGATGAAGTCGCAGGCATTTATGAAGGTTCGATCTGTCTCCGTCAAATTCCGGGATGAGCTTCAACGCAAAATCCCAGATAGGTTGACTCATGGATCGACATAAATTACATGGCATCTTTTTATTTCCTAGTGTATTTTCGTCTTGCCTTACGGGCATTTTTTCGGCTGGTCTTTCCTCTTTCTCATGATTTCTTTTCGTCGGGATAAATCTTTCGCTCTTTCCGTAAATTAAACGAGATTGTGCCGAAGTCATTGGCAATTCTCTGCGCATATTATCTTGAGCACGCGGTGGCGCGCTGGTCTTAAAATATGCACATATCTCTCGGTGGAATGCTTTCTGGATAAACATCCAAGTGCATTTACTTTCAGATAGAAACTGTGCGTTAACTACAAAAATTATTTTAAAGCAAGTGTCAACTACCTTTAAGACAGTGGGTGATACAAAATTTTGTTTCATTAACAATAACGAAATAACTAGAGATATCTTGAATTGACGTACCAACTACGAGGATGAATGGTTGAAGTGTGAGCCCCAGCCTTCGAAGTTTATATCGCCGAAGTGTAATGGAATTTTTTGAAAGAAAGTTGCACAAATATCAATTTTTAACTCAAGAAAGTAATATATAAAATGGAATCAAGAACAAAAACTTTTAAGGAGCATTCTTGGTACTACTACAAGATGAGGGAGAAGAGATGCAGTCCCTAGCCATCCGGCGACAAAGAAAAACTCTGGCACATTGGGTTCGACCACTATTTTTAGAAGGAGGAGTTTTTTTTTTGAAACTCTTACCATTCTTTTGTTGTTTAAATAAATATATACCATCAATACAGGGTGGGGGTGCCTACGTGACTTTCGTGGTGTTTTCTTCTTTCGTCTTGTACGAAAGTACACGAACATAACTAATGTTTACTTGATGAAGACGTATCCTTACTACCAAATACGTTCCACAATAATGATGTCAACTGTCCTGTCAAAATAAAAAGTCAAATTAAGGTCAAATGAATGTCACAAAAATTAATGTTCAACTATACAATTCGAGTCTACAGTGACAAAAGCAATATATTATTACAATTTTCATATTCAAACAAAGTGGTTTGCATTTTTATTTTCGCCATTGTTTCAAGATTAAATTTTTGCTTATTTTTAAATAAATTCAAGTCGTTTAACATTTGCTGGTGTGTGTCTATGTAGTATTGATAAATCAAAGTTTGATAATTTACGTGAAATTTCCCACTTCGATAGAATATTTAAACATTGGAGATAATGGACATGAGCAGTCAATTTTTCTATAGAGTTATCAATCAAGTGATATGTAGTTGGAATTTGAACTTCAGTAGATGGAGAACAAACTGGTAATTGTTTTATCATGGACATTAATTCTCCCCCATTTCTGTCATTTGTAGATAATTGAACCCACTCACCATTCGCAAAATGAATACCATTTATCCTACAGAATCTCAGTTGACAAGATCCTTTAAAAGATTGAGATGATATATGACTATCCCAGATTTTTCCATTTGGTATCAATCCATCTCCAGGTACATAGTCATTAAAATAAATAGTTCCAATTGAGTCTCCTAGCAGTAAGCATGGATCTTCTATATCCTTCGATCTAGAAACCCATAATACAGAGTCAAAAATTGTTTCACGTCTCTCGATCTTTCGTGCATATACCTATATGCTTTTCTAGAAGGTTCTTCAGGCTTTCCAAATTTTGCATGTTTGTGCATGCAATCTTTCGTTTCACATTTCACATATGAATATATATTTTTCAGAAGACTTTTTCGGTTATTTTTTCAAATTTTTGCACATTTATGACTTTCGAATTTATTATTTTATGCGTCCTGTGCATTTATTGTGCATGCAATTTTATATTACATGACACATTCTTTCTCTTTCCGCGCACTTATTCACTTTACCGAACAAATATTATTAAATATAACTTAGGAATGGAATAAAATGCGCCCTTTCGATTAGCAATTAAGCAGTTAAAACAAAAAAAAAACCATCCATAGGTCGCTTTCCATATGTGGCTCGATTGACCAAATGTTTAAGGCTGATTTAGGATTGCGAACAACAATTATTGCTTTCGAGTGAAACAAAACATACTGCGATCATCAAGATTAAAACACAATTATTTTTTAGAGTGGAAAATATACAAAAACCACTATACTTTTATCTTGGTCGAGATCTTTCCGAATATTAGCTTAAGTTACATTTTTTAAATTAACAAGCTCTGTCTTTCGTTAAGTTTCTGTATACAATTTATATAAAGCTCAATACATCGAACGCAGAGTCTCAAAGACTCATGCAGTTCGATACAATAATATTCACCTCTGGTTTCTGTTCTTTGAAATTTTTACATATAATTTTTTTTTTTGTTTTTTGATTGAATTGTTTTGATTTTGAAGGGAATTTTAATGGGTTCAGAGTTGAACAATTAAAGTAAATGATGAATATGGAATGATGACTGTGGCAATTTGAAGTGTCAAGTGGCGAGGAATGATAAAGGTAAATGATAAGGGAAGGTTGTAAAGTACGTACTTTACAACACTTTGTAACGTATAATAATGATAATGAAAAGAAGAACGATAGTAGTGTATCGTCATCACAGATGGGACCACGTCATTTCTATCTGGGACACCAATGAGTTCGGAGAAGATTTCGAGGATGGTAAAAGTATCGAGCGATTTCGTCGCAACAACGATAGCGCAAGAATGAAACTTATCATCCACTCTCAAATCCGATTAGATACTCCCTTTCCATCACACGACCACAGAAACGTAGACCGATACAGGCACTTTCTGATTCTGATCCCTAAAATAAAGAATCAGTCCTCTACCCTTCTCTAGTCCACGTCTATCCTTTGGATATGAACTGGTGTTCACCATATCCTTATAGTCCTGAACACTGACAAAACCATAAACTTTTCACGACCTCATAACATCCTCAAATAACACCCGACTTTTGAATACTCATTCCATACTCGAGAAGTCAAAGGTATCATTCATAGACAAAGAAGTAGTAAACTGGAAATCCCAACATCAATAAAAGGGTAGGTAAGTACTACCCCAACGTCCCGGGAATAGACTTTGGTCCAGCCCTGCCACTTGCTATGCCATAAACCTTAGAAACGGAAGGAATCGTCCACTCTCCGAATCGTATCAACTTCACCCAAGACAATAACCACTATTCTCCTATGGTGGTGCTAGTACGAAACGAAAGAGAAAGTTGCCTACGATCGACCATCGCTTTAATGATCTGCAGTCACCCTGCTTTTGATTTTCCTTTTTCTCTCTTCCAAAACCAACCATTTAATGGCTTCTGTAGACTGATTGTCGACACATCTAAAAAACAAAAACACTTTTTAAAATTAATTGTTTTAACAAGTGATGATTTTTGTGACCTTTTTTAATCGTTATAGATATTTGAAACTTAATAGTAGGTTCTAGGTCAGTTAAAAGATGATGTTATTTATTGCAACGTTTCGAGCATGTTTATGCTCTTTATCAGGCCTTTATTTGAACAAAAATAAATTAATACATACAAACATCAGTATAAACACTTTTATATATATGTATATACTGTATGACGTCAAATTTACTTACAAACAATATTCAAAGATAATATTTTTCTCATGTTATTATTAATGATTTTAGTAAATTGTAGTAAGTAAGTATTCACCACAAAAATGCTGTTGCAAACATAAAAGGCATCTCTTTATTTGATCGCAAATAAAGTTTTTTCCACTTGAGCTGCTCGCTTTGTGATCGTCGAAACAGTTTTTTACTCTAAACTTTCGATTGCAATCATTACAAACAGTTTCTTGTGCGATTTTTTCGCAAAGGGGTGAACTTTGGCATTGAGGACAGGTTCTTTGACATCGATGTTGATTCTTCGTGTTGTAAGGTACATGGCAGTCTTCGCAATAATAATCACAACAGAATGCAACAGTTAGAGATGAAATCACGTTAAAATGATTGTTGTGGTATAGCAAGTTGATCTTCTTAGTCACTGCAACATCTCGTTCAAATATTACCTAATGTCCTTTTGTGGCATACTTGTAGACAGTGATCTTACTATCACATAAATAATTTTGAAAGACTTAGCTCTGGAATTCCACATCCTTCATCTGGTAAACTTATGTTCGTGTCAGAAATAAGTTGTGATATTTTTTGGGTTTGAATCTTACCAATATCCATACGGATTTTCTTCTTCTCCATATCACTTTCTTTGTCAGCATACGCTTTTCCAACAATAAGAGTCCGAGGCAAACATAAGTTATCATTATTCCGTATGTATATTATCCCTTCACGTTTTATACATTGTTCTTCAAATGTGTTGTAGATAAGGGACCTTTTTTAACCTGATCCTAAAGGGACTTTGACTGAGGTTATAGTCAGGAAGAAATCTTCAGTGCTAAGGCCACACGAATTGCTTTGAAAAATTTTCGTGATCATTTCCCAAATGTCGCTGAATTTTATTTTTAAAATTTTTTTATGTTATTTAACTTCTGCCAACTTGAGAGAAACTGAATTCAAAAATTTAAAACCACTTCGTTTTAATACCCTCAAAATAATTTAAAATTTTAAATCAATCTCAAAAACAAAAACAAAGAAAACACACCTACACACGGATATTATTTGGAACCAAAATTATCATACGGATAGTTAGAAAGATCATATTTCACATTTTGTTGCTTACAAACATACAAACATCAAAAATACTGAAAGGATCGTTTGCTCCAATTTAATTTGAAAACTGATGAAAATGATACTAAACAAAAAATTATTAATTTCTAAGATTCTTAATAACATTAAAATCCTTGTAGTCCCGTCCCTATCAAAAATTTATTACATATTCTATGACTGAAAGGTCACACCCAATTAATATATTATGAACATTACGTGGAACTCTACAGTATTATTTGGAATATTTTTTATTGCTCACAAGTGTTATACCAAGCTTAGCACAAATTAAGCTGAAATTCACAACTCAACAATCAAGGTATTAGTAGCGGTGGACTCTTTATCAAATTTTGTTTCAATTTTAAAAAATGCTTTCTGGATAAACATCCAAGTGCATTTACTTTCAGATGGAAACTGTGCGTTAACTACAAAAATTATTTTAAAGCAAGTGTCAACTGCCTCTAAGACAGTGGGGAATACAAATTTTGTTTCATTAACAATAACGAAATAACTAGAGATATCTTGAATTGACGTACCTACCAACTACGAGGATGAAAGATTGAAGTATGAGCCCCAGCCTTCGAAGTTTATATCGCCGAAGTGTAATTCTATATCCGCATTGCTCTTCTGCGATTAAGTCGCAGGCATTTATTAAGGTTCGATCTGTCCCCGTCAAACTCTGGGATGAGCTTGAACACAAAAGATCTATCTAACTTAGGTGAGTAGAATGAGAGGAAGGAGAAGTATTGTAAGGAGTGTCGGATTATCCTTTATCGGACATAATACGATGTTGTGCATTTGTCTGCCTGGACATCAATTCCCCTGGAAGCAATTCTTCAAAGAATGACCCAGCTTAAGGCAGTAAGCGCAAATGTTGTTGTCTCTTACAAAGTCCTGCTTGGCCCTCAAGCTTAACGTTTGAAAATCTGGACAATCCCAGATAGGATGACTCATGGATCGACATAAATTACATGGCATCTTTTTCTTTCCTATAGTATTAAACTAACTATTAATAAATAAATACCGCTCGTCGCAAACTCGGGAAGACCCCCTTCCAGGTCAGTAGCACAAAGAGAACTCAACTCAATATACTCTACCACATCCACCGAGCTTCGTATGCAGTCCTGCACTAATACTAACTAACTAATGGACAGGAGGGGTTTCCCTGTCCATGAACCTTTTATTTGTAGATGACTTAATTTTACCTGTTAACACTAGTGTATTTTCGTCTTGCCTTACGGGCATTCTTTCGGCTGGTATTTCCTCTTTCTCATGATTTCTTTTCGTCGGGATAAATCTTTCGCTCTTTCCGTAAATTAAACGAGATTGTGCCGAAGTCATTGGCAATTCTCTGCGCATATTATCTTCAGCACTTTTCAATGCGGTGGCTGGTCTAAAAATATGCACATATCTCTCGTAGTGGATCACTTTTTGCACTACATTTCTAGGCAAGAGTACATTTCCATATAGGGAAGCAATAAAAATAGAAAGCGATGAAGTAACTGATGTCATTTCTTTTAATTTAGATTCACTAGTTTTTCCTAATTCTGTTTCAGAAACAAGTACTGTTTCATTTGGTGTGGTTTCAACATTTAAAACAGATTGATTGTAACTTTCAGAATCATGTTCTTTTTGAAAGTTTCGCCTAAATGAGAAGAAAGTAGGACATGAACGTATGCAATCTCCTTCAATGCATTTATAGTGTATAAAGTTATGTCCGCTGTGATTAAAAGCAAAATGTTGCCTGAGATATTTAAAATTCTTAAGGTAAGATTTGCATAGAAAACAAACAACCATTACAAAACAAACAAAATTACAGTAAACTTCCTTTTATTTTGATCCAATTCCCAACTCAACGAGTAAGGTATTAGTGGCGGTGGACTCTTTATCAATTTCTGTTTCAATTTAAAAAAATGCTTTCTGGATAAAAATCCAAGTGCATTTACTTTCAGATGGAAACTGTGCGTTAACTACAAAAATTATTTTAAAGCAAGTGTCAACTACCTCTAAGACAGTGGGTGATATAAAATTTTGTTTCATTAACAATAACGAAATAACTAGAGATATCTTGAATTGACGTACCAACTACGAGGAAGAATGGTTGAAGTGTGAGCCCCAGCCTTCGAAGTTTATATCGCCGAAATGTAATTCTATATCCGCATCGCTCTTCTGCGATTAAGTCGCAGGCATTTATGAAGGTTCGATCTGTCTCCGTCAAATTCCGGGATAAGCTTCAACACAAAATCCCAGATAGGTTGACTCATGGATCGACATAAATTACATGGCATCTTTTTATTTCCTAGTGTATTTTCGTCTTGCCTTACGGGCATTCTTTCGGCTGGTCTTTCCTCTTTCTCATGATTTCTTTTCGTCGGGATAAATCTTTCGCTCTTTCCGTAAATTAAACGAGATTGTGCCGAAGTCATTGGCAATTCTCTGCGCATATTATCTTGAGCACGCGGTGGCGCGCTGGTCTAAAAATATGCACATATCTCTCGGTGGAATGCTTTCTGGATAAACATCCAAGTGCATTTACTTTCAGATGGAAACTGTGCGTTAACTACAAAAATTATTTTAAAGCAAGTGTCAACTACCTCTAAGACAGTGGGTGATACAAAATTTTGTTTCATTAACAATAACGAAATAACTAGAGATATCTTGAATTGACGTACCAACTACGAGGATGAATGGTTGAAGTGTGAGCCCCAGCCTTCGAAGTTTTTATCGCCGAAGTGTAATTCTATATCCGCATCGCTCTTCTGCGATTAAGTCGCAGGCATTTATGAAGGTTCGATCTGTCTCTGTCAAATTCCGGGATGAGCTTCAACACAAAATCCCAGATAGGTTGACTCATGGATCGACATAAATTACATGGCATCTTTTTATTTCCTAGTGTATTTTCGTCTTGCCTTACGGGCATTCTTTCGGCTGGTCTTTCCTCTTTCTCATGATTTCTTTTCGTCGGGATAAATCTTTCGCTCTTTCCGTAAATTAAACGAGATTGTGCCGCAGTCATTGGCAATTCTCTGCGCATATTATCTTGAGCACGTGGTGGCGCGCTGGTCTAAAAATATGCACATATCTCTCGGTGGAATGCTTTCTAGATAAACATCCAAGTGCATTTACTTTCAGATAGAAACTGTGCGTTAACTACAAAAATTATTTTAAAGCAAGTGTCAACTACCTCTAAGACAGTGGGTGATACAAAATTTTGTTTCATTAACAATAACGAAATAACTAGAGATATCTTGAATTGACGTACCAACTACGAGGATGAATGGTTGAAGTGTGAGCCCCAGCCTTCGAAGTTTATATCGCCGAAGTGTAATTCTATATCCGCATCGCTCTTCTGCGATGAAGTCGCAGGCATTTATGAAGGTTCGATCTGTCTCCGTCAAATTCCGGGATGAGCTTCAACGCAAAATCCCAGATAGGTTGACTCATGGATCGACATAAATTACATGGCATCTTTTTATTTCCTAGTGTATTTTCGTCTTGCCTTACGGGCATTTTTTCGGCTGGTCTTTCCTCTTTCTCATGATTTCTTTTCGTCGGGATAAATCTTTCGCTCTTTCCGTAAATTAAACGAGATTGTGCCGAAGTCATTGGCAATTCTCTGCGCATATTATCTTGAGCACGCGGTGGCGCGCTGGTCTTAAAATATGCACATATCTCTCGGTGGAATGCTTTCTGGATAAACATCCAAGTGCATTTACTTTCAGATAGAAACTGTGCGTTAACTACAAAAATTATTTTAAAGCAAGTGTCAACTACCTTTAAGACAGTGGGTGATACAAAATTTTGTTTCATTAACAATAACGAAATAACTAGAGATATCTTGAATTGACGTACCAACTACGAGGATGAATGGTTGAAGTGTGAGCCCCAGCCTTCGAAGTTTATATCGCCGAAGTGTAATGGAATTTTTTGAAAGAAAGTTGCACAAATATCAATTTTTAACTCAAGAAAGTAATATATAAAATGGAATCAAGAACAAAAACTTTTAAGGAGCATTCTTGGTACTACTACAAGATGAGGGAGAAGAGATGCAGTCCCTAGCCATCCGGCGACAAAGAAAAACTCTGGCACATTGGGTTCGACCACTATTTTTAGAAGGAGGAGTTTTTTTTTTGAAACTCTTACCATTCTTTTGTTGTTTAAATAAATATATACCATCAATACAGGGTGGGGGTGCCTACGTGACTTTCGTGGTGTTTTCTTCTTTCGTCTTGTACGAAAGTACACGAACATAACTAATGTTTACTTGATGAAGACGTATCCTTACTACCAAATACGTTCCACAATAATGATGTCAACTGTCCTGTCAAAATAAAAAGTCAAATTAAGGTCAAATGAATGTCACAAAAATTAATGTTCAACTATACAATTCGAGTCTACAGTGACAAAAGCAATATATTATTACAATTTTCATATTCAAACAAAGTGGTTTGCATTTTTATTTTCGCCATTGTTTCAAGATTAAATTTTTGCTTATTTTTAAATAAATTCAAGTCGTTTAACATTTGCTGGTGTGTGTCTATGTAGTATTGATAAATCAAAGTTTGATAATTTACGTGAAATTTCCCACTTCGATAGAATATTTAAACATTGGAGATAATGGACATGAGCAGTCAATTTTTCTATAGAGTTATCAATCAAGTGATATGTAGTTGGAATTTGAACTTCAGTAGATGGAGAACAAACTGGTAATTGTTTTATCATGGACATTAATTCTCCCCCATTTCTGTCATTTGTAGATAATTGAACCCACTCACCATTCGCAAAATGAATACCATTTATCCTACAGAATCTCAGTTGACAAGATCCTTTAAAAGATTGAGATGATATATGACTATCCCAGATTTTTCCATTTGGTATCAATCCATCTCCAGGTACATAGTCATTAAAATAAATAGTTCCAATTGAGTCTCCTAGCAGTAAGCATGGATCTTCTATATCCTTCGATCTAGAAACCCATAATACAGAGTCAAAAATTGTTTCACGTCTCTCGATCTTTCGTGCATATACCTATATGCTTTTCTAGAAGGTTCTTCAGGCTTTCCAAATTTTGCATGTTTGTGCATGCAATCTTTCGTTTCACATTTCACATATGAATATATATTTTTCAGAAGACTTTTTCGGTTATTTTTTCAAATTTTTGCACATTTATGACTTTCGAATTTATTATTTTATGCGTCCTGTGCATTTATTGTGCATGCAATTTTATATTACATGACACATTCTTTCTCTTTCCGCGCACTTATTCACTTTACCGAACAAATATTATTAAATATAACTTAGGAATGGAATAAAATGCGCCCTTTCGATTAGCAATTAAGCAGTTAAAACAAAAAAAAAACCATCCATAGGTCGCTTTCCATATGTGGCTCGATTGACCAAATGTTTAAGGCTGATTTAGGATTGCGAACAACAATTATTGCTTTCGAGTGAAACAAAACATACTGCGATCATCAAGATTAAAACACAATTATTTTTTAGAGTGGAAAATATACAAAAACCACTATACTTTTATCTTGGTCGAGATCTTTCCGAATATTAGCTTAAGTTACATTTTTTAAATTAACAAGCTCTGTCTTTCGTTAAGTTTCTGTATACAATTTATATAAAGCTCAATACATCGAACGCAGAGTCTCAAAGACTCATGCAGTTCGATACAATAATATTCACCTCTGGTTTCTGTTCTTTGAAATTTTTACATATAATTTTTTTTTTTGTTTTTTGATTGAATTGTTTTGATTTTGAAGGGAATTTTAATGGGTTCAGAGTTGAACAATTAAAGTAAATGATGAATATGGAATGATGACTGTGGCAATTTGAAGTGTCAAGTGGCGAGGAATGATAAAGGTAAATGATAAGGGAAGGTTGTAAAGTACGTACTTTACAACACTTTGTAACGTATAATAATGATAATGAAAAGAAGAACGATAGTAGTGTATCGTCATCACAGATGGGACCACGTCATTTCTATCTGGGACACCAATGAGTTCGGAGAAGATTTCGAGGATGGTAAAAGTATCGAGCGATTTCGTCGCAACAACGATAGCGCAAGAATGAAACTTATCATCCACTCTCAAATCCGATTAGATACTCCCTTTCCATCACACGACCACAGAAACGTAGACCGATACAGGCACTTTCTGATTCTGATCCCTAAAATAAAGAATCAGTCCTCTACCCTTCTCTAGTCCACGTCTATCCTTTGGATATGAACTGGTGTTCACCATATCCTTATACTCCTGAACACTGACAAAACCATAAACTTTTCACGACCTCATAACATCCTCAAATAACACCCGACTTTTGAATACTCATTCCATACTCGAGAAGTCAAAGGTATCATTCATAGACAAAGAAGTAGTAAACTGGAAATCCCAACATCAATAAAAGGGTAGGTAAGTACTACCCCAACGTCCCGGGAATAGACTTTGGTCCAGCCCTGCCACTTGCTATGCCATAAACCTTAGAAACGGAAGGAATCGTCCACTCTCCGAATCGTATCAACTTCACCCAAGACAATAACCACTATTCTCCTATGGTGGTGCTAGTACGAAACGAAAGAGAAAGTTGCCTACGATCGACCATCGCTTTAATGATCTGCAGTCACCCTGCCCTTTTGTAGCTCAGCCAAAGGGGGCGGGTTCTTGCTCTGGGTTCATAGACGTGTGTTAAATTTTTTTTTTTTTTTTTATCCTGCGGATCTGGTTTCGGGTGTTCTGAACCCTAATGGATTTTTATTCGCTGGGGCCCGTTCAACAATAACAACCGATAAAACCAAAAAAAAAAATACTACGCTCACTCAGTTAAATTGATTTAATGCACCTCCATATACTTGAAGGAAAAGTAAAGTGGTTTCACTCACACTACAGACACCTCACGAAAGTGTAAAAGTCTCTTAACCCACCCAAGATTGAAGCAAGAATCAACTCTCTCACTCCAAACCGTTGTTCTTTATGGACCATAAATAATTTTCAAAAGAACCCCTAAACTGAAAGAAAAGCACATTCCTATTTACTCATCCAACTAATTTACTTAATTTCTTCATACTTAACCTTGTTGCACCATTACTTCACTTCACCTTGCCCATTGTAGAGTTGCGTCCACTCCCTGTGGAATGGTCACCTTATCTAAACATAATATCTCCTCGTAAATAACAACTGAATGAAATTCATTTGAACATTGTGTGTCTTTTATTCAATAATACTTAATGCTAACAGAGTATGTCTTAAAAACTAACTGAATCTAAACCCTATCGAAGTTACTTTTGTTTTATTATTCAAAAATAATCAGAATTCAAAAACAGATAAAAACTTGTAAGACTTCAATATTTAAAGATTTTTATGAAAAGTTACAGTTTTGTTCAGAGAACAATGTTTCGTAACTTTAATTGCTTAATGCAAGCTTATTACCGATTGTATCAAAAGAAGAACAAAATAAAAGGTAATGATTTGGCTTAATAAATCTAATACTGACTCTATTCCTTAGTTATCCAATAACAAGAATAAAAAAAAAATGATATAAGCAAAAAAAAATCTTGTGTATTTTCGTACTTAGACGAGATATACTATTATAGTACCGACATGAAGCGATTGACCCTTTAATAAAAACGGTCACTGACTCCAGATTCAAAATCTGTGACAGGCGACCTCGCTTTGAATCTGATAAACGAAAAAGGACTTTTCACGTTCGCAATTCAACCGGATTATAGAAAAATTATATTTCGCGGATTTAATTTCGGAAATAGGTATGTTAAGTTATTTTTCGTCAACCCCAAAAAAGAAAATTCGATACAATGTATTTTATCTCACAGACTGGATACCCAAAAAAAATTTCTCAAACCGTTTGTTCGAGGGACCAATAAATATCATTCATTCAAAATTCAATGTTTATATGTGTATATAATAAAAATTCAAAAATTTCAATTCAATGTTGAATATATCAAGTTTACCAATTACCAATGGGTGTTTCGAAATCTGAAACAATCCCATATACCGTCGCAGCAGTGCACTCCTGGTAGGCTAAAAAGTTTATGATTAGTATCTTTATTAAAAATGATTATATACATATACGATCTAAAGAGTTTCGAAATATATATTGATCTCAAACTAGATGTTGGTGTATGATGAGATTCAAATTTGGATCTGCAGTTCTGTAGTGTAGGAGTAGGGGTGTGACTCAATCAGATAATCACACGTTATGATTGGATACGAATAAAAAAAAAAGGAAGACAAATGGACTTAAGACAAACAAAAACAAAACGAAATAAAACCTTAATCAATCGACCGAATAAAAGTGGTGAATCGAAGTATCATATATGTTCACGACTAATGAGTTCGCGTTTCTTTATCTACTAAAGGTGAAAAGTATCTTAAGTTATTATGGCAAATTATCGATTGTGTATTCGAGACACATTCGATGATCGTACTGGCCGACAAAATAAAAGACATAAACAAAAAAAGTGAAAAGTAAAAAAAAATTAAGTGGATAAGACAATAAGAGTGACTATAATATAAGTTATGTTCCTAAAATTTGCCGAATCGGGATTCTAACTAATGATGTGTCAACTGATGTCGTAGGACGATTCCAGCGCAAATTTTCGAAGAACGGATATAGTCCTTCTCGACGAGGTTGGGCTAACAAATATTTCCAGCCTTCGAAGGATTTGGTTAACGCAATTCACGTGTTTGTGACTGTCCCACTTGATAGATACTACCACTCTTCTTGTTGGATATATCCCCAGTGAAACCTTCAATGTCACACTCGATTATGGCTGTGAATTTGCAGATTGGATTTTTTTTTTTGGATCCCTTTATGGACCAAGAGTACGCCTCAATTTTGGATTTATATTTCGGCAAATCCTTAAGTATGACTTGGCGTCTTAGTGTCGTCAGATCTTTGTGGGTGGTTTGGAATCGTTGTTGCAACGTGCTTTTTACACAACGAGGTTAAGTCAGCCCGAATTAGGAGGAATTGTTTTACTTTTCTTCTTTTTTTTGATGTGAATGCGATCCTAACCACTTCACTACTAATCTATCACTTAAATAAAAATACTGAATGTTACCTGGGGTGCTCTATATAGCGACAAAATATATATAAAATATTCGTTGGGAGTAAGTAAATAGCTTCTATACTCCTTCTCTAAATTTCTTCCTATCTGTTTTGAGTGGGGGTGCTCCTGACTGGCGTCATCCGATCCTTGGATGGTTACAGTATTTAATTTTCATATAAGTTTGAAATAATCCTTTGGTTGGTGTGTGACACAATTCCTAATATACAACAAAGAAAAAAAATCAGTAAGAAAGTGGCGAGTGTTGTATTTCACTTATAAATGTGCGAAAAAAATCGCCCGTGGACTAAAAAGTTCATGAGAATCATGAAAGAAGAATTTACGTTAATTAATTTGACTAAATTGACGACTTACCTCCTATAAACGAAATCTTTAGGATTTTTCCTTCCTTTTTTATTAGTTTGTTCCTTCAGTAGGTTTTGGTGTGTGATGTGCTCAGTAACACAGTCAGATTGTAAAAGATGGGAATCATGTCATCGTGCTTCAATAAAAATGTGTTTGCTGACAAACATAAAGTGCATTTCCGGGTTGGCGCAGCATTGCCAGATATGCAAAAATGAGGTTTCAGCACTTTTCGCGGACTATACCGACATTGAAATTTGTAGTCGCTGACACTTAGAAATTCTCTCCTTACAACTTTCTTTCCGTCTCAGCTATAGCTAGGGGGTCCTCTGTAGCTATCAGGTGTCTCTCGTTCGCCTTGGTAATTTAATTTAATTTTGTTATATCACTATCGTTGGTTGTTGAAAATTTAAAATTTTCTCTTTCCGTCTATTTAGTAGCTTTCGATTTATTTAGTAACTCGCAACTTGTGCTCATGAGTCCCTCTTTCGATTTATTTGGTAACTCGCAACTGTGCTCATGAGTTCCTCTTTCGATTTATTTGGTAACTCGCAACTTGTGCTTATGAGTTTGTAACAAACGCAGTCGACAGAATTCTATTTCATATGCAGCAGCCGATTTCGCAACCCTCCTACCACTCTTTCTACCCATATGACCTAAGGTCACAGGACCCTTAGGCCAGTCTGGGCAGACTGAAAAGAGGGGTGTCTGAGCACTTGCAACTCAGGCATGATCTATTATCCCGCTAGCTCAACGGTTGGTGTGGATTCTTGTTGCGAGTTCCAGACTCTGGTTACTTTTGTTTTACATGCCTATAAAATTCTGAAAATCTAAATAACCGGTAGATTCCGCTAGGCCCGAATTTCACTTCACTGCCACACTCAATTACACGGATCTAGAGGATACCTAATGAGAGAGAAAAAGATGTAGATTCTCTCTCGGAGCTCTCCCTACCCTGACTACCTACGCCCTTGCCACGCTCGATTTTAACATGGCCCCCTTAAAAGAATCGTATCTGACCCCTTCATCAGATACTTCTAATTCGCCCCTCCCCCCCCCCCCCGTCTTGTTACTCCTTACCCCTTCACATCCCCATAATGCCTTCCTTAAACTTCCATCTCAAACTAAACTACTTATCACAAAAGAAAATCAATAGGTACCTCCTCCCCATCCGACGACAAAAGATCCTATACCAAATCACCCAAAAGAAGAAAATGATTTCCATCAACACATTTGATTTTAAGATAATTCAATTTAATAATATCTATTATTTAATAAATTATAATTGTGTGACCATTCATAATTTAAAATTTAAGTATGTAACCAGCAAGACAACAATATTTAATTTAATTATAAACCAGCAAATAGCAAAAATTTGTACTTTGGTATGAAACCAGCGAAGAGCAAAATAAACTCTTCGAAGTTATAAAAAAAAAGCAAAAGACAAATCAACGATCTTTTACCCTACTATACTTCAATATGCAATTCCTATTCTATTATTATTCTATTATTTACATAAAAAAACTTACCCCTTTTCATTAGGGTTATATACCGATACTTATTACTTTTCTCTACTCATCCAAGAGGAGAAACGAGGTGCACCGCATTCCTTTCCTGGGTATTTCGTGCGTAATGATGTGTCGCATACGATGATTTGTTGTTTACTTTCTTGATTCTTTTATTAACCTGCTAGGTAAGGTAAAAGAATAAGCAAATTGGGGAGTAAGTTTACAATATAGGTAAGGTCGAATTCAATTTTAACACTTAGATAGGTACTAATAAAGTAAAATTTATTATAAAAATTTAAAAATTTTGAGATACAAATATGTACTGTTAATTATTTCTTTTCTTCTTTCCAAATAAAAAAACGCAGTACACAAACTTTATTTTAATAACGTATTTATTGATAGCTGAAACGTCCAAATCGTTACGATTATAAAACCAAACTGAACACTGTATGAAAAATTGGGGTAGTTTTTTAAGGGGTATATGTATGTGTAAAAGCTTTATATAATAGGATGAGGATGTGATATACCACTGGTGTGAAAGGAAATTATGGAAGGATGTGTGCGTTTTATGTGTGTGTATTAATTTTCAACATCCTCGGGCGGGGGCAAAATATTTAACTCCAGTGGATACAGGAGCTGAACTGGTCTTCGAAATCTGGTACCATCTGCACAACGAACCTCACAGGAACGTATTTTTCCATCTCGTCCAGGGTAAATATGCTCGATGACTACCATTTTCCAATGAATTCTTGACTTTGCGTGATCATGTAGAAGAACTACGTCGCCTTCTTTAAGATAAAATTTAGATTTTAAACTACTGTGATGAAATGATCGTAAGAGTTGAAGATATTCGGATTGCCATCTTTTTGCAATTTTACCGGTGTATTTCATTCGGTGCTTCCACAATTCTTTAATAGCTGCGTCAGTGATAGAATGGCTTTTGTTATCATGACTTTGTGCTGTCCATCCAATCAGAAACTTAGCAGGTGTAAGAGGAACCAATTCAAGGGGATCGTTGGATGCATACGTTAAAGGTGGATCGTTGGTTTGTGCCTCAGCTTCACTCAAAACCGTTCGTAGCTCTTCGAAAGTAAGTCTTGCCCTACCGATGATAACTTTTAATGTGTTCTTCACGGTTCTTATTAGTCTCTCCCAGAAGCCACCCCACCAGGGTGCTCGTTCTACGCTGAAGTTCCATTTTATCTGCTTTTGGGCTAGAAAATCATGAACTGCACTGTTGTTAAGAACGCCGTGAATCCTGCTCAGTTCCAATGCCGATGCGTTGTCAGTTACTATAGTAGACGGAACACCTCGTCGAGCTATAAACCTTCGTATAGCCATAAGACAGCTATCTGTTGACATATTTATAGTTAACTCCAAATGCACAGCTCGAATTGCCGCGCACGTAAATATAAGTATATATGCTTTATGTTGACCTTCATCGCCAAGGTTAATGTAGTAAAGTGGACCAAATGGTCTCGTCAATGTAATTCTCTGGATTGGAAGAGGAGCAAACGGCTGATTTGCAGGTTGACCGAATAATTTTTTGCATACTATACACTTTCGTATGTTCTTTTTCACTAGTTGACGTCCTCTTATAATCCAAAATCGATGTCTGAGTTTCGTTAATACAGCACTTGTGCCTCCATGACAGGTTGAGAGATGATGATCATCAACAATTAATGAAGTCATATAATCGGCCGGTAAGATAATGGGGTGTTTGATATCGAATTTTTCGTCCAACATTTGTAAACGTCCACCAACTCTCATGACGTCTACCAGCAGTCTCGTACTGGAACAATGAGTCTCTTGTTTATTCGGGAAATTATCAGGATCGTTTAACCAATCTGGTCCTCGCTCCCAAAGTAAAGATGATTTCAATTTCTCTCCAGAAATACCACGAGTGAGAAGATCTGCGGGATTACATTTCCCGGAGCAGTGATTCCAATAAGAAATTTTAGTAGACCGCCTTATCTCTAAAACACGGCTTTGAACATATGGCTTCCATCTTTGAGTTTGACCGAAAATCCAATTTAGAGTTATTTTTGAGTCAGTCCATAAGAAAAAATTGTTTATGGGAATTCGAAGTGACTTTTTCAAATATGCGTACAGCCTAGCTGCAATTAAAGCTGCTGTAAGCTCTAATTTGGGTAGAGTGAGTTCATCCAATTTGTCTTCTTTGAGTGGTGCTACTCGAATTTTAGCACATAAAAATGACGTTATTTGTTCTTTATCCGTTACAACCTGAAGAAAAGCTACTGCTCCATAAGCTCTAATACTTGCGTCAGCAAAAATATGACAGTGAATGGCTCTAGCTGATGAAACTGACTGTATTGCTCGAGGAATTGTCAAATCTTTAAGCTGTAAGACACTTCGGATGCATTCGTTCCACTGCAACATTAAATCTGATGGCAAATCTTCATCCCATGAAAGTTTTCTTTTCCACGCCTCTTGAAAAACAATTTTTAACTTTATTATTACGGGGCTAACAATTCCTAATGGGTCATAAACTCTTGCAATGGCTTGTAAAACGTTTCGTTTGGAACCTTTAGAGCGACTGGATTCAAGAAAGCTTTGAATAGAATCCAATGGTACGGCTAATTCGTCATTGAAAGGTGACCACACTAAACCTAGAACCTTTTGAATTGTTGGATACTCTGCATTCCCTACTACAGTCCTTACTGCTTCGCTATTAGAATGCCACTTCCTTAGATTCATAGCTATCCACTGCTTCGTTATATAATCTAACTGCCTCGCATTCTGAACTGACACTTGACACCAGATCATCAACATAAAACCCATTCTTTAATATCTGACAGGTCTCAGGAAATGCTAATTGTTCTTGAGCTAAGTGATAATTTATGGTTGCAGAGAGGATAAAAGGACTACAACAAACTCCAAATGTAACTCGTGTCATTCTTAAGTCTTTGAATATATTTTTTTCAGGTGAAGAATACCATAAAAAACGATGTGCGTCTCTGTCCGATTCATTTAATAAAATTTGCAGGAATGCCTTCTCGATGTCGGCCACGACAGCTATACCGCCAAGGCGAAAATTTAATAAAACTTTGAAAACATCGGGCGATAAATTAGTTCCAGTAAAAAGCTGGTCATTTAATGATGGAGAATTTTCTGAATGACTTGACGCATCAAAAACTATGCGCATCTTTGTTGTCATACTGCTTTCTTTATAGACAGGACGGTGAGTAAGGTAAATAATTCGCTTTGGGCTTTCTGCTTCTGGTGTTACAACTGGTTCAGCTATACCATCCTCAACCATCTGCCGTATCGCCAGATCATATTCATCAAATTTAGTAGGATCACGAGATAAACGATTTTTTAAAGAATTTAATCGACTTACCGCTATGTTTTTGTTATTTTCAAAAACTATTTCTGGGTCTTTCCATGGCATGCTTGCCACGTATCTTGACTCGGCTTTCTGCAAGCAGCTCATAGTCATCTCCTCTGTCAGACGCAACTTCTCTGATTCCTCACCGCGAATACCGATCGATTCTAAGGACCACATTTTTGAGAGTTCTTTATCACTAATTTGAAGGCTTAACACGTTAGTGACCAATGAGGTATATTCTTTATCTTTTTTAGAACCATCGTCGATAGAGGAATGTATTCCTTGAAGTGCCCACCCAAAGATAGTATCGACCGCTCTGAGACGACTAGTGAGCTTGCGTTGTTTACCCGTAATCACTTCCCAATAATAGTCAGACCCGATTAACAAACTTAACCCTTCAATGTTTTCAATGTCAACTACTGCACAATCAGCTAAATTAAACTTTTTTAATACGCGACATGAATTATCAGGGGCTTTAAGAACATCTACGCAAATATCCGGCACAACAATCGCTTCTACTTCAATACTTTTATTGTTATATTGGCTTTTCAATGTAATTTTAATTTTGTTCATAACTTTTGGAAGCAATTGTTCTTTTGAACCAAAGGGAATAATTGATAGATTAATGGTCTCGCGGCTCAAGGGAAGCTTTAATTTTTTGACCACACTTTGTTTGATGTAGGAGTGTTGACTTCCACCATCAACTATAATTCTAATACGCACATTATTATTTAAGCCAACGGCAACACATTGTGCAGTTTTCAAAAAGACGTTCGAAATATTTAAATCATTATATGCGCACAAACTAGTACCGATTTCTTTTTTTTTTCTTTAAAGTTTGGGTCGCACATTGAAGTTATATGCTTTCCACCACACTTACTGCACATTAAAAAATGAACACTTCTGCATTTTCTCGATGAATGACTTACATTCGTACAACGGAAGCATCTGTTAGCTTTAATGAGAATATCTCTTTTTTGTTTCATTGTCATTTCTTTTGTGCACTCTTTCGTTGCATGCTCACCGTTGCAAAACACACACACACTATCTTTGTTCACCCCTAACAAACTCGCGGCGGTCGATTGTGGTAGTTGCGAAGACTTTTGCGTTATAGAATTTGATTGCGAAGGTGTGAGTTTACTTTTTTCCAACGCCTCTACCTCTATCTTAATAAATCGCATAAGATCGTGAATGTATTTATCACTAACACCACGTAGGGATGAATTCGCTTCACTTTTCGAGTCATTTCCACTTTGTCCGTCATTCGCGTCATTATGTTCGTCTTCGTCAATAGGTTTTATTTTGCGATGGTATTCAACGCGAAGTTCGATGGACAAACACCGCAAAAGGATAGACTTTAACATAACATTGTATTGGTTTGCTGGTATTTGTAAAGCCGAGAGGGATCTTATAGATGTTGTAACCGTGTTGTATAGTGTTCTCAAACCGATTACGTCAGACTTTTGCGAGACGGGACGAATATTTATAAGTTTTTGAATGTATTGATCAACGAGTTTGTCGGTATTGCTATATTGCTCCAAAAGCAAGGAGATAGCTGAAGCCGTTGATGCCGTAAATCCACGAATTGTATTTTTTGCGACGCCATACAATACACTCTCAAGATAATGAAATTTATCTGAAGGGGATAAATCGTTATTTGTATGAATTGCACTTTCGAATTGGCTCCAAAATGGCAGCCAGTCACGTAAATCACCACCGAATTTTTTTAGTTCTAATTTAGGCAATTTAGCCGCGGTTTTATGGGGATTTTTAGAACAATCTTGTTGGGGCTGCGATGTTACTATCGGATTCAAAAAATCACGTGCCTTTCGTAGCCTGTTATTATGTTTGGATACCGTCGATACAGTTGGGTCATCGTATTCACTTATTTTTTTCATTTCCTCGTCGGAATTTTCGTTTTTTACGAGGCCCGCATCTAACACGATTTGATGTGCGGTTTTTAAAGAACCCGATGCGGCCGATAATCGATCTAAAAATGAGCACAGTTCTTCTTCTATACCCTCTAATTTCTATACTCGCGCCACGTACGCGTGAATTGTCAGACTCCAAATATTCGGTCGCGGCTTTTGAAATTTTTATAACTTGTGCTCTAAAAGCACCGATCCACTAGATCCTTTTTTTTTTACTTTGTTCTTTAAATTATGTTCTTTAATTTGTTCGTTCCGTTCGTTTTCTTTTCTTCTTTCCAAATAAAAAAAACGCAGTACACAAACTTTATTTTAATAACGTATTTATTGATAGCTGAAACGTCCAAATCGTTACGATTATAAAACCAAACTGAACACTGTATGAAAAATTGGGGTAGTTTTTGAAGGGGTATATGTATGTGTAAAAGCTTTATATAATAGGATGAGGATGTGATATACAACTGGTGTGAAAGGAAATTATGGAAGGATGTGTGCGTTTTATGTGTGTGTATTAATTTTCAACATGTACTTGCTGATTCCTGTCTTTTGTTGGTTTTCTTTCTTTTTTTTTAATTTATTTTCTATCTTCTGGACGGCGGCGTGATGGTGTTGGTTTGGTGAAGTAGTGATGACGACACGTGGGCTTATGCGGAACGTGTGTACACAAGAAAACAAACGCTGCAATCGCACAACGCAGAATATTTTGAAAAAGTGACAGTGACGAGAAAAAATTATTTTTTCCTACAGGTGCGTAGGTGTTCTCTCGTATATAGAAATATAGTATTTCCACTTTCGGTAACGAGTAAATAAATTTATATGCTCGTTGTGTTTATCTTCTTTCGTATATTCTCTTTAGTGCAGCAAAAGAGGCAAAAAGACATTTGTCTGTCGCCTGTACTATTGCGCTGTTGGAACTTGGAAGGATGCAAATACTTACATGTAGTATTTCTTTCATTTGGTGGTTGTTTTTGTCGTCTCTCGTGGTTGTACCTATCGCTCAGTGGGCGCACGGCAAAAATACTTTTATGTATTTGGATTCTCGTATATTCAATTCTTTATTATTTCTCGTATAAAGGCAAGACTATTCGCTCGTTTTTCTTTGTAATTTAATTATGAATTTAGATAAATTTGAATTATTAAAATTTTAAATAGATTTTATAAGCTTAATTTTATGTTGTTATCTTATATTCCCCAAGATTTGGAAGTAGTGGGCTTGTTAGTTGTAGGTTCTACCTGTTTCTTTTCTATATGTATCTGTTGGATCGAACCAGTCGATATTAAAGTCACCTACAACTATAATGTCTTTATTATCATCGCATATTTCTTCAATTACTTCCGAAAAATTATCACAGAAAACTCGGTCAGATACTCTTGGAGATTTATAAATACCAACCAACAAACATTTATAGTTTCCGAAACATAAATCACACTTAAGCCACCATATATTATTTTCCTTAACAGCTGAACTAACATTTAATACTTGGACATATTTCTTTACATAAATGACAACACCTCCAGTTCGCGTAGAACTAGTATCACATCTTAATAAATTATAGTTTTCTATTTGTATCTCACTGTTATTGACATTCTCCGTTACATGAGTTTCAGACAACACTATTACATCGAAGTTTTTATCAACAATTGTGTTTTTTAATTCATCGAAATTATTTGTTAATCCACAGATATTAAGATAGCAAATTGACGACTTTGATTGCTAATAAGCAGTTCTGCCTCTTTGCGTTTCCATTTTTTTCTTTAACACTTCACATAAATAACTTATACAATCATGGTTTACATCCAACTTAAATCCTAATTTCTTATTTGCTTTATCACAATTATTGCACTTTGGAGAATTTGTATCACAGATTTTTGTTTCGTGTTGACCAGCACACTTTGCGCAAACTACATTTTTTTTTACAGTTTTTGGCTTCATGATTAAACTCCCAACAATTAAAACAACGCTTTATCGGCACGAAGTCGTAAACAAAACATCGATCCCATCCAATATTAAGGCTTCCTTTGCTAATTATATTGTTATAGTCAACACTTTCGATTTCAATGATTGCCTTATGTATTTTTTGATTTTATTTTTATTAATTGCATCAAAAAATTTTAAACACTTAACTGATCCGTTTATATTATTTTGATTTTTTAACGCTTCTTCAATTTTTTCAATTTCCCATTCATTATTTATTCCGCACACTTTTAAACACGGTTTTTTTTTAATTTAGGTACTAAAACGTCATATTCACTTCCCAATTTTTCTTTTGCCTCTTTCTCAATAACCTCTCTGGATGTGATGTCATCACAGTTGATGACAACCATACCATCTTTTTTATTCACCACACTATTTACTTTTGCCGATAAAGATGTCGGGTTAATTTTCTCTTTGATTATATCATTTGTTATCTTGTTCTCTTGTGCTTTTTTTGGCTTCACAATGACAGGTGGTTCATTTTTCATTTTTAAGAGAATCTGCATATGATACTGCACTAACACTGCTACTCACACTAGCTCGAACATTCTGCGATTCAGTTATTCCTGTTTTATTTACATTATTTACTTCGTTTTTTTATATAAATTTATTTTTTCTAATATTTCATTTACTGCCTTTTCTTGTTTTAAAACACTTTATTTATTCAAATTAACTGATTCCAAAATTTTCTCTAAACGCTTGTAAATGGCATTTTTGCTCTCCAAACACTCGTCACATATGAAAGCAATGTTATTGTTTGTTTTCACTAAGTTAAGATCGTATGCCGCAAGACCCGTACATATTTCATGGAAAAACTTTTCACAGAAACCGACGCATCTAACTTTAATGGCTTTAGATTTCAACTTCTCTTCACACTTTTTACACTCCTCTTCCATAATAATTAATTTTAAAATATTAATATCGTTTTAAATCAAATGAAAAACAATTTTAGTCGTGCAACAAAATTAACACGTCTTAACCGCTTGACAGAAGATACCATGAGTTGGTGTCTCTAATTTCTTCTCAGATTTCTCTATCCCGTTCATCCACATGTGTTTGATTGATTCAGTCAAAAATTCACTCTTTGTTTTGTATTTATTTTGATAGGAGGCACGTCTTATATCATATTGAGGTATAAAAACTGTTTCATCACAATGTTTCCATGAATTTTCATAAGACATTTTGTTTATTTTTGTTATCTCTTCATTAACGACGCTTGTTTCTAACATACAAAGAAGGTGTCGCTTTTGAATAATTGAACAAAATAATTCTGGTGTTTCAGAATTCAAGAAAGGGACTCTTGTGAAATCTTGGGGAATATATGAAATCCCCGAAGTTTAAGGAAAAGTTACTGTCTCTGCCAAACTCGCTGGTTGCGAAAGAGAAGGAGACTTTCTTTCTTGATAATTTCGAGGCAGTGGTCTATTCAAGTTTCTATCTGTTATTTTTATAGGTTCTATCCAAGCTTATTTTTCTTCATTTAAAGAATCCAAAATAATATCAGATACGGACTCAATTAATTGTCTCCCATCGTAGGTATAATTCATGAAAACATCAAGAAGAAGAATCAATTCAATTAAATCTTCAGATTCATCTTAATCTCTTTTTAAGAATTCATCTAGCTCAGTTTTATCTTTTTCTAAAATACACATAAAAGCTATTTTTAAAATTACTGTATCTTCGCTAGTAAGAGCAAACAAGCAGTAGTCCAAAGCTTTTCCCCATTTAGAAGCACGAAGTTTTAGCAGTTCTAAGTTTTTCTAAGCCTTGTGATATCAGCAAAAGAGAATCTTCAGATATTTCTATATCATTTTCCTGACGCATAGATGTTTTCAATTTATCATACTAATCTGATAATTTAGAAATATTATATTCAGCCAACCGAGACATATTAGGAGATTTTAATTTTAGAACTGGAATTAAAATGAAAATTAGATGATTTTTCCTACGGGTTTTATTAAAATAAACTAAAGTTGTATATATAATTGAGCACAGTAAATTTGTTTTTCCTAAACGATCAGAGAATAATTGCATTTTCACGCAAGTATCTTCTCACTCTCCTGTTATATTGAGCTAATCTATGTAATATTATAGTGATTACAAACATAATCAAAAAACTATAAAGACACTCTAACCAAGGGTCTGATTTAGGTTCTAAAATATATTTCGAAATAAAATCTGGATACAGATGTTTATAGAAATTTGAATTTTGATAATTTTCATAAGCAGACCTAACCTTGAGTGCGCCTGCGATGCCTATGATTACGATTAGGACTGTCAACATAATTTAGATTTCTAAAAAATATATAACCAAAATTAATAAGATCTATATCACCAAAATTTAAATAAAGATAAAAAAGAGGAATAGTAATCAGTAAAAGGACAATCTCAATGTACATGATTAATAATTGAAGTTAAGATTAAAGTTGAAATCAAATTAAGATAAAGAATATGAAAATAGAGAAAGAAAAAAGAAAAAAGAAAGAAAGAGAAAAGAAAAAGGAAGTAAAAAGAAAAACGAGAAAACAAAAGGAAAAAAGAAAAAGAAAGAAAGAAAGTTAAACGATTTATTTAAAAATTATGCATAAGAAAATAATTGATTAAGTAAAAATGGTTTAAGGGGATATCTAAATACTTTCAATATTTCTGAATTCTTATTTGTCACCTTTTCTTTACAATTCAGCGAACATTCTTCCGAAGGTGTATCCTCAGAAATAAATAATTTTGTCCTCATTCTTTCAGTGGGCTCCCATTATTTTGCTAAATCAATTCCAAATGATTTAGCCATTTCTCTTTCTTCCAGAGGGAAGCTTTCTACAGAAATGTTTTGTTTCTCTGATAAATAGTCTTCACCTAAAAGTGATTTTGCATCATTTTCAATATTAATTTCTGAATTGTAAGTAAAGAGAGGGAAATACTTCGCTATTGTATGTAGCAAAGTTCTTTCGTTTCTTTCGACGTTCGTCGCCAATATGTGTATGGGTAGCGTCTTTCCATTTCGAGTAAAAAGAACACGATTTTTTCGACTGTCCGCCTTTCGCTAAGGGAAATTTTGTATTTAGGTAAAATAAAATTCTTATCATACAGCAATTTATTGGTGTGTGTATATATGCATACTCCTGATGCGTATCATTCTTTCGTTTTATATTTGTATATTTACAGTTTTGGATCTTTCGTACAAGCATTCTTTCGCTTGCATGTTTAAACATGTCTTTCTAGAAGGATATGGAAGCCATATATATGTATATTGGATGGCACCTTCGTTTATATTTTATGCATTCTGCGCACTCTGCGTTTTTAGCACTTTTTAAGGCGTTCTTTCACAGATTGTAGATTGTATAAGGCACTTTCCGATTCTTTCGATTTTTTTTAAACAGTTCTCTCGATTCTTTCTATCCCGTCGCTGGTTCATGTGGCTCGAATGACCAAATGTTTCGGCTGCTCTGTACATTTAAGTAATAAAGATAAAAACACATAAAATTATAGTGGAAAAGTTGATAAAAAACCACTAAATATTCTTTATTCTTCCGAGTTAATCTTACGGGTCAACCTCCTAGGTTGGAGTCTTTCTTAGAACTAACTATCTTTCGTTATACATTTTATATCAAATATTCTTTCGATTCGTTTCTTTCGTTAAATACATACAAGATATTGCATACGAAATGTATATGAAATTCAATAAAGAGAATAAAAGCTCGTGCCGTTCGATACAGAGGGCTTTCCCATCTTCGATGCAAATATTATAAAACTTTTTCTGAAATTTTGAAATTGTAGTGCAAACAAATTGTAGTAAAAACGCTACATTTGTAATAGGGGGCAACACTTAACGAAATGAACAAAGTCAGTTAAATAAAAACACTAGACGACTGCCCGAGAGATAAGAAAAATTAACTTGACCTATAACCACGTGTTCAAAGTGATCATTTGCACACATTAAATTATATTTAATAAGATGGTGCCAAAATAAAGAAATAAAATAAACCCCTAACCTCCACCACCAGTTGAACTAGTATTCTATATCGCACACTTCTTTTAACTCACGTACTTATATTTTGGTTATACAACATCTATTACCAATATTTGATGTCGGTTCTTGGTGTAAACTCTAAAATCTCAAACTTGAAATCAATAGAATCATAAAGAAAAGGTTTTTCCCCCTTATAGATTAAAAATTGAAAGTTGTAAAAATTAAACAAGTAAATAAAGAATAAACAGGTTTATAAAGTTATGTTCAATTGTTTATTAAATAAAAATTTCAAATAGGCTCAATATTTGCCCAGCAGAAAGAATTTCGTCTTTAAAAGAAAATGATTATGTAAAAAAAAAAACATGAAAAGTGCTACGTGGCCTTCATTTTTATGCCCCAATGTAAAAATAAAAGATCGCTTTTATCTGCAATATTATACAATATATTATATAATAAATATAATTATATACATATATATATATATATATACACATTACAAAAAAAGAAAATACAGATTAAAAAAAAATATAGTTACAAGTGTTCAAAGAAACGCAAAAAAATATTACATATACCTACATAAAACTCAACCAAATATAAATTCTCAAAAAGGAATTAAGAATAATATACAGAAAACAATACAAATAATAATAAAAAAATAAATAAAGTAAAAAACAATACAAAATCATCATAGGCATTTTATCATCTAAGTTTGAATGCACAATTTTTAAAATTAAAAACAAAAAAAAAATAAACGAAAAGTAAAAACGTTTAAAATATTTATTTAATATTAATTTTAATCTTTAATTATTATATGAAATTAAAAACGGTAAGGACTTCACCACGTCACATTAGTTTGTTATTCTGTAATTTTTAACTCCATTGAGTGGGATAAATAAATAATTAAAATTAAAAAAAAAATTGTTTTTCTGATATTTTTTTTGTACAAGTTCGATGTGAATCTGCAAAAATCTGGTAATTTGGTAAGTAATATGACATAGGGGTAAATTTTCGTTTTCTTCAGCTGAAAAATGAGATTTGTTAAGTTTTATTGATTTTTTCCAAAACGAATTGGTAGATATATTTAATTCTATAATGTGAGATATGGACGACTGTTCCAGGGAGTTAGGTCCATACAACGATACATTAGCTGCATTTTATTATCCAATTGATCTGAATCGGATGAAATTTTAACACGTAAGTACAAAAACTTCTTATCTGGATCTATTTCAATAAACCAAAAATTAGTACTTTTTTATTATTATGTTAAGGTAGTGTAGACTGTAGTGCAAAGAAAAAAACCAACAAACACAATGAAAAAAGATGGTTATGGCCCTCATTATGAAAAGCGAATCAAACTAAAAACGATTCGCACAAATAAAGTTCGCTTGTCAAAACTTAAGCGAATTTGGTTATCACTTGATTACGAATAGCGATCCTTCGCTAATTTGTTCGTTGAATGAGTCAAAACATATCGAACTAAAATTCTGTATGATAAAATTTAAAATCACTTGTTGTTGTTTATTTTATGCAATTTTTAATGAGCGATCAAATAAAAAGTTAAATGCAAATAACAAGCATTAACAAAAAGATCATTGGGAGCAGTTTTCCTTTATAGGGTGTTTTTTTTAGACGTGTGGTTTTCAATCTGGCAATACTTTTTTCGGAGTTGGTCTTTTTGACAGCTGTCACTTGATTTATACTCAGTTTGGTTTGTCATTTCATAATGAATAGACTTACTCTTGAACAACGTTTGCCAATCGTGCAAATTTATTACCAAAATAGTAGTTCGAGATGGCCACCGATTTTCACAAGAAAATTTTGTTCAGCGATGAAGCTCACTTTTGGTTGAATGGGTACGTTAATAAGCAAAACTGTCGTATTTTGAGTGATCATAATCCACAAACCATTGTTGAGACGCGCGCCGTACATCCTCAAAAAGTCACTGTTTGGTGTGCTCTATGGTCAGAGGGAATCATTGGTCCATATTTCTTCAAAAATTAAGCCGGCCATAATGTTACAGTCAATGGGGAACGCTATAGAGCCATGATTAATGACTTTTTCATACCTGAATTGGAGGATGTTGATGTGGACGACCTTTGGTTCCAACAAGACGGCGCACAGTGGTTCAGGGGTGGACAAAAATCATTTTATCGACTTTTAAATATTTAGATTTTTGACATTGTAGTTTGATTAAGTAATAGTTGAAGCATTAGGATCAGGATTTTTTTTTATGAAATCAGTTTCTAAATAAAAAAATTTGAACTCCAAAGTTGATAAACGAAGCTTCATTGATTTTGAAGCAAAAAACGAGCATTCTTCAAAGACGATTATTTTTATTAATATGATTCTTTTGACTTTTTTTGTTATTTTTGCTCTATTGGGCATATAAAAACAAATTAAATTTTGAAAACAAATTAAGATATGTAGTTGTAAAATTTTTTTTTTAAGTTAAATTCAAAATTTAACTAAGAAAATGTTAATGTTCCCTGGTCTTCCCCGATCGGACCATAGTACATACTATACATAGAACCGTTAAGTATCGAATACAAAAAAAAATAGCTGCTAATACCTACGAACCTTCAAATGCACCCAATTTAAAAATACCTATTTTTCAACGATTTATCCCGATACACCCCCAAAAAGTGGTGTGACAGAAAACTTTGTAGGACGGCTTGTTAAAAAAAAGCATTTTCTACACATTCTGTTGTTTATTTTTGTGCATATTTTTACAGCAACTTATATCGTTTTCTAAGAAATTGGTCCAAAAACAAATTTTTCGTAAAAAAAAACGCCCCCAAAAGTGGTGGGCGTGGCAAAAAAATGTTTACTGAAGAATTATATTAAATTACGTTATATACAACTTTTTCAAAGAGCACACCCCTCATTTTTATATACACTATGACTAGGGCTGGGATTTTCATGCACTTAAAAATCGGAAATATACGCTTAAAATATGCCCTTAAAAATGGAAAATATGCACTAAAAAATGGAAAATGTGCACTTAAAAAAACATTATTTTACCTTATTTTTTCCAATAATATTTAAAAAAAAAATATTTTTCATTCAGTTTTTATTTATAAAGAATTCAGTCTTTTATTTAACAGAAATAGAGATAAGATAAAAATAAAAGTTAACAAAATAACAATAAATATTTTTATATAAAACGAAACAATATATACATATCTTTCAAAATGTAACTGAAACTTACATAATATTTTCATATATTTTGTTCACATAAATAATGAAACTTTGTTAAAAGTTTTCAAACACAAAACTTTGCCTGTTTGGCCTTTGAAAACTTTTGTAAAAAGAAAAAGAACGTTCTACATCAACTGAAGTAAGAGGAGCGTTTTTTAAAAACGCTTTCGTTATTGTTGCTCGACAAATTGAAGTTTTCCAAACCTTCAACAGTTCAAAGAAAGTGAGAATGGTATTTGGTTCAATGGACGCGTTCACTTTGTCGACTTTTAATACGTTTACATTCAGGATCGAAATATCGAGTTGGAATAGGGTCGGTGCACATAATGCATTATTTATTAAACCAACTTCTCGACCCAGGATCTCGACTCGACATCTTACGAAAAATATGAAAATATGCACTTAAAATATGCGTTTATTATGAAAATATGCATTTATTATGAAAACATGCATTTTGCATAAATTATTCACTAACGATTAAATGCCATTTTAAAGGAAATTTTATGATTCGTAAAGATAGTTTGGTCTTAGGCTTCTAAATGTAGTGACAAAAAACATGCATTTGCATGGAAATCCCAGCCCTAACTATGACAGTTTGAAGACCTTCTCTTTAAGTGGGCGTGTCAGTGGGCGGAAATTTTCTCTCATAATACCTTACGCTATCCTTAATCATGTCTGAAAATTTCATTGAAATCGGTTGGCTGGTTCAGATTTTATAGATTTATGACCGCCTCTCCATACAACCTGAACCACTGTGCGGCGCACAGTGGGCCCAAATGGAGTTTGGCGTCTCAAAAATCTGTAACTTTCTTGTCTCTTGAAATAACTAGGTCAAATTTGGAACATATTACCTTTGAAATATAATGAATCATTAAATACACTTATTTTCAAATTCCATATTGATTTTAAAATGTATAGTTTATTCAAAGTTAAAAAATTATAATTTTGGCTAATAAAAATATGGGTTTTTACTACAAATTTTCAATTATCTCAAAAACTAGAAGACATTTAAGCACCTGACATTTAATGCTTGACTGAAAATAATTCATCATTATTGAATATTAACAACCAAAATTCTATTCAATAACGTAAAATTTTGTAAAAAATAGTTTGAAAATTTTTTTTTTCAAAATTTTGGTTTTGAAAATTTATTTTTCTAAAAATATTCACTGAAATAATTTAATTTAAGAACAGAATTATTAGATGGATTTTTAGTTTTAAAAAAGGTATAACATGACATTGCAAGTGTTGCCGTTGTTTTTTCAATAATTTTTTTTATAATTCAAATCGATTTTTTGGAAAATTGCCCCTTCTGCCTAAACCTCTTAAACGATTTTTTTCTCGTGTTGTCTTAACCTACATCCCCTATCTTTTATGGCATATTATGAAAAACCCACTGAATACATATACCTGATTCAGCTGTTTAAAATTTATTTTTATGCGATTTTTCATTTTAATTGTCTATTAATTTAACAGGTATAACTTTTAAATTGGTAATTGTTATGTCGATAGTTTTTGAGTTCCAATAAATCTTTTCCGTTGTTTATTAAATAATTACTCAAATCGGATTTTGAAAGCACAAATTCACCTATATTTTAACTTTTTTTGAACTATTTGTTTTTTTTTCTAATTTTCATGCATGCTTATAAAAAAAAAAAAAAAAAGGTTTATTTTCTGTTTCTTTTTTTTTAAACTCTTATTTTACACTCCGCTAAATATGCTTAAATGAATCTATTGTCTTAAAGTAACCAGTGACGTAAATGAGACATGAAGGGGGGACTTGGTGCCCTTTTGTACTAGTCAAATATTTTCAATATTCAATATTTTTGGTTTTTATGGTTACTACTCAAAATTCGGTAATTGTTTTTTTTTTTGACGGAACCTATGTATGCTATACTATGCTAATCCTATGGCTCGGGATCATATAACTATTCTATAAGTTTTCTGGTTTTTAATAGAAATCTGCAATTTATACGACTTTTCTGTTGTTGTTTTTCTATATCCGAGTTAATGGTTTGATATCTTGAATATGGAATATCTCCCAGTATTTCCTTATTTTAAATACTATTTTTTTAAACCCCCTTCAACAAAAAACTACCGCCGGCAATGCCTCCTTTAATGAACACCGTTCATTAAATCAATGAACACCGTTCAATAAATCAATGAAAATCAATAAACACAGTTCATTTAATCAATGAACCCCGTTCATTGAATCAATGAATTCCGTTAATTAACTCAGTGAACCCTTTTATTAAATCAATGAACACCGTTCATTAAATCAATGAACACCGTTCATTAAATTAATGAACACCGTTCATTAAATCAATGAACCCTGTTCATTAAATCAATAAACCCGTTCGTTAAATCAATGAACACGGTTCATTAAACTAATGAACCCTGTTCATTAAACTAATGAACCCTGTTCATTAAACTAATGAACCCTGTTCATTAAACTAATGAACCCTGTTCATTAAACTAATGAACCCTGCTCATTAAATCAATGAACACCGTTCATTTAATCAATGAACACCGTTCATTTAATCAATGAACACCGTTCATTTAATCAATGAACACCGTTCATTTAACCAATGAACACTTCATTAGATCAATGAATACTGTTCATTAAATCAATGAACACTGTTCATTAAATCAATGAACCCCGTTAATTAAGTCAATAAACACCGTTCATTTAATCAATGAACACCGTTCATTAAAAAAATTAACCCTATTCATTAAATCAATAAACCCGTTCATTAAATCACTGAACACGGTTCATTAAACTAATGAACCCTGTTTATTAAATCAATGAACACCGTTCATTTAATCTTAAATCAATGAACACTGTTCATTAAATCAATGAACACTGTTCATTAAATCAATGAACACCGTTAATAAAATCAATGAACACCGTTCATTAAATCAATGAACACCGTTCATTAAATCAATGAACACCGTTCATTAAATCAATGAATACCGTTCATTAAATCAATGAACACGGTTCATTAAATCAATGAACACCGTTCATTAAATCAATGAACACCGTTCATTAAATCAATGAACACCGTTCATTAAATCAATGAACACGGTTCATTAAATCAATGAACACCGTTCATTAAATCAATGAACACCGATCATTAAATCAATGAACACGGTTCATTAAACTAATGAACCCTGTTCACCAAATCAATGAACACCGTTCATTTAATCTTAAATCAATCATAACGCTTCATTAAATCAATGAACACCGTTAATAAAATCAATGAACCAGGTCATTAAATCAATGAACACCGTTCATTAAATCAATGAACCCTGTTCATTAAATCAATAAACCCGTTTGTTAAATCAATGGACACGGTTCGTTAAACTAATGAACCCTGTTCATTAAACTAATGAACCCTGTTCATTAAACTAATGAACCCTGTTCAATAAACTAATGAACCCTGTTCATTAAACTAATGAACCCTGCTCATTAAATCAATGAACAGCATTCATTTAATCAATGAACACCGTTCATTTAATCAATGAACACTTTTCATTAAATCAATGAACACCGTTCAATAAATCAATGAATACTGTTCATTAAATTAATGAACACTGTTCATTAAATCAATGAACACCATTCATTAAATCAATGAACACCGTTCATTAAATCAATGAACACCGTTCATTAAATCAATGAACACCGTTCATTAAATCATTGAACCCTGTTCATTAAATTAATGAACACCGTTCATTAAATCAATAAAATTCGTTAATTAAATCAATGAACCCTCTTCATTAAATTAATGAAAAGCGATCATTAAATCAATGAAATCCGTTCATTAAATCAATGAACACCGTTCATTAAATCAATGAACTTCATTCATTAAATTAATGAACATTGTTCATTAAATCAATGAACAAATTTCATTAAATCAATTAATTCATTGGCAATTAGGAATCGCAGTCACTTACGAGGCTTGGTTGCTGAGATATCGGGATTCGAAAGAATTTTGACTTTATTTAATTTTAAATGATGCCGACATCGTTAGATTTTCTAAAAAGTCCCTAAAAATTTGACTTCGATTTTTGTAGGTATGTTTCTAAAACTTGCCATAATATAAAAATAATAATTATTGTATACCTTACCTAGTGAAATGTAAAAATAAATGACTGAACTCAATGTTAACCAACAAAAATTAAAGATAGTTATCGAAATAGCTCTGTGTAATCTAAAGAAAATTTTAAAAACAAAAATTTCTACCAATTACAAGTAAAAAACCAAAAATTACTCACCTTATTAAATTTAGTATGTACATAGGTACATACCTTAAATTATGTAGATAGTTAATTATTTTCACAAAACTTACCTGAAATTAAAAAAAAGAAAAACAATTTTTAAAAATAGGTATATTTTTAGGTATGTAGATATAATTGTGTAGGTACATAATATTATGTCTTTTTATTTATGCAATAGGGCGAAAATATTTTGAAGAAAACATAAGATTGAAGTTATTTATGAAGCGAATAAATTAAGTGAAGATAGCTTCTTGTAGAATAGAACAAAAATTAAATCACTTACCCTTTTAATTTCAAAAAAAAATTGTTTAAATAGATATTTATCGCCAAATAATACCTAAATGCAGAGAACAATTTTATTTGTTTTTGCACTTTTTATATTAAACTGGTGCATATGAACTGAAATTTTTTTATTTTTCCAATAAAACATCTTTTAGGGATCGAATTGATTGATTTCTTTTTATAAAAAAATGTAAGATTTAATAAACACTTTTACTAGCGCACATTTGAAATTAAATAAAATATTATTCTATTTTGGAAAACCGATCACAAAACTTTGAAATGAAATTGAACTGGAATTATTTTTTGCCAATAAGACATTTTTTTACAAATCAGATTGATAATTTTTTTATAAAAATAAACTTTATCGCTTGACACACACTTCCATTATAGTTTTAATACCGCACATTTGAAAAATAATACTTCAAATATTTTTTTTATGTTTTAAAACCGATCGCGAAACCAATAAACAAATGAACGCACTTGAAATGAAACTGGACTGGACTACGGACTGAACTTGTTTAAACATGCAAATTGCAACATAATCCAACCAGTGCTGCCACCATACTCCTTAAGCAGTAGATCTACTGCGCTTAGACCCAAAAGAAAATCTACTGCGCAGCAAAACGAATCTACTCCTCTTTTAAGAATTTTGATAGTTATCCAAAGTCAGCTCTAAACGCATCCATTCACGAGTGGCCTATATTGCACCAGTTTACAATTTGCTTACATATTGTAAGCTACAAATTTTATTCAGAATTTTGTTGATAATTGTTGAGCAGACATCGTTATGAATATAGTAGGAACCCAGAAATTTTTTTTGCAGGGATAGAAACGAAATTTTATTTGGAAAATTTTCTGATGTTTTGACCCATGAGAAAAAAGTAATTGAATGGAAGATTATCGTAGAGATAGGTATTGTCATCCCAAAATATATTAAATAGCGTAAAACTTTTACATAAATACAGGGTGTCCCGAAATCACTGCCACAGAAGAAAACCATGAGTTCCTAAGGTCATTTCAAGTCGAAAAACTTAAGAGGTAATTTTATCGTTTACGTAAAAACGTTTTATTTTATTATTTATGAGAAAATAGAACTTGTAGAAGAATTTACAAACAATCTTTAACCTGTTTTACAAACTGAAACTAATTTGTGATCGTTTTTATCATAGTGCAGCAGAAACCTACAAAAAAGCACAATTTTCACAAATTTGTCCTTGTAATTAACAATCACAAATTTTTGTTTGTGCAACGAAAAGATATATGTCAATAAATTTGTGACTTGTAATTCACAAGTACAAATTTGTTTATGAAAAAAAATTACAAAAGACAAAATATCGTTTTTTTTTACAAATTTGTTAAAAAAATGCATGCGTGATCACAACTTTGTAAGTTGGTGCAATAGTCCACAGGTATTATTAAGTTTTTCAACGAATTTCATTAAGCCCACAGGTATTATTAAGTTTTTCAATGAATTTCATTAATTAAATTAATTAATTCGTTAATGGCGAATACAAAAGAAAGTAAGGCCAAAATATTTATTATGTATGTATATATGAATTTTCCGAATGAAATATGATTTTTTTGTCATTTAAGTTTAAGAAATTTGTTTTTTTTTTTTTCATCGGAGTTCGTTTTTGAAGTAATTGTTAAATTAATGAATGAATTGAATTTTGTAGCGTTATGGTAGGTCGGTAGAACACAAAAATCGTGATGGCTTCTTTAAATAAAACTATAAACACCGTGAATATATTATTTAAATTAACTTTTATTTAAACAAAATTTATTAAATCTATAGGTAGGTACAATTTTCAAACTTTTACTTCTTCCTTGGTGTTTTTATTGTTACGCCTTTTTCCTTTGCTGTTAAGCGGACAGAAGTCGGCTGTAAATGCTGAAGGGAACAGGTCATAACAATTATTACACCAAGGAAGAAGTAAAAGTTTGAAAATTGTACCTGCCTATAGATTTAATAAATTTTGTTTTTTCACGGTGTTTATACTTTTATTTGAAGAAGCCATCACGATTTTTTGCTCTACCGACCTACTATCACGCTACAATTTTTGTTTTTGTATATTGCAAGATCTACTGCGGTATATTGCAATCTACTGCGCTTGCCGCTTTTTTCTGATATATACTGCGCTCAATCATCAATAGGGTGGCAGCGCTGAATCCAACTGCACGGCTTCGCAGTTCCTTTTCCTGTCATCTCCTTGAAAACGAATTCTCCCAGTGTCGCGTCGTCGATGACGATAACATAAAAATTTATTTTTTCGAACAAAAAAAACACATTGGAATTTATAACTTGATTCCAATTTTATTATAGTTTTAATGCCATAAATCAGAAATTAATTAATTAATTTCTTTCACAAATTGATCGCGGCCCGTGGTGAAAATTAACGAAGGACAACGCACTTGCAATTAGGAATGGGAGCCGTGAACTGACTGAACTCGTTGTTGATTAAACTCTCAAGAGAAAACAATGCAGTGAAGTATGAGAGATGAGCTTCTCTTTGTTTTTATGAAAACAACAAAATAATCTAATGTCGAATTCCTTTCAACAAAAGAATCGAATTTTGATTGGCACTTGACAGCAGCAATTTTGAAGTAAAATTTCCAGAAAATATTCAATTTGGAAATTATTATTATTATTGATTGAAAAACAACATATATTAACTTTAAAATTCACCGAAAATTCGTTGCAACCAAAAACACAATTTGTTTTCACAAAAAATTTGTTTTCTTAAAACACCGCGGCATTCAATTTTAGAAATTTCAAATCTTGCAAGTGTGTGTGCAAATCGGTGTAAAATCTTTCTTGAATCTTGCAAAATTAGCAAGATTTGTTTTGACAGAAAAAATTCGAATTGTTCAGAAAAAAAATCGATTCTTTTAGGGCCTGTTGTACAAATATTTAAACCGTGGTTCAGCAATTTTTATCCACCGATTCCGGCAAATTAATTGAGTTTCAACAGTGGTTTACTGTTCAAGTGTGTGATAATAACCAATTACATACTTGAACCAGCGTTGAACCTTAGTTAATCCGCCGAAATCGGTGAGTTAAAATCTTGAACCGAGGCTGAACCACTATTGTACAACTGGCCCTTAGAAAAAAAATTCGATTCTTTTGTTGAAAAGAGTTCAACATAAGAAAAAATTCTCACCGGTGATTATAAAGTAAATATATTATCTAGGGAACCGACTTCAAGGCTTTTTCTCTTTCACTCTACAAGCTGCACTGAGTGATTTCCTCCACAAGGGCTAGCATGTAGTTGCCCAATGCATTTTAAATGGAACCGCACCATACACAATGACCCTGTTATGGATTTTGCGTTTTTATGAAATTTTGAACGATTTTGAAAATTATTTTGTAGCTGGTACAAGCTTGTCATTCTGGCTTTAATTTTAATTTTGAATTTTAAAAATCCGAATATTGGATCTAAAGATATAAGCATTCGAGTGTTTTTCAATTGTTCATCTTTTTGAGCTACGTCATAGCGCCAATTTGTTATTGTATCAACAATTCACACGTATTCACGGACAGTGAATTTAAGAGAGTTTTCTCTTACTGTGTTACTGGGGGTACGAATCAGTTCTCTAGATAAATTAGGTACTCTATTCCGGTGAAGACGCTTAAATATTGTAACTATTGCGGTGCGGAGTAAAAGTTTATATTGTATTGTGTAGTATTGCCTCCCATAAGGGTATACAAGTGTCCCACCACCGTCTCCTCCCATCCCTCTCTCCCTTCTCCTTCTCGCAACCTCTAGTGCCTTTATCCACTCTTCCTCCCTCCCTCTTTCATCCATTAAATCCCTTTTTTGTCCCCTATTGATTTTCCTTCATCTCCCCCTGACCTGCATCTTTCTATCACATGTTCCCACGTCTCTGGCTTAACTTCACACACTCTGCACATTCTCTCTTCTTCTTGTTTCCAGTACCATCTTTCTCTCACCTCATTCCCTAGCCTGACTCTCTCTCGCTTCCATTATTTCTCTCTCTCTCATCTCCTCTAAACATTCTTCGCAATCTCGCTTCCTTTTCCACCTCTTAACTTCTCTTCATAGTTCCACGCCCTTCTCCCTGCTCTTATCGTTATCTTATCTCTTTTGGTTTTCTATCTCATCATGTATCCTGGAGTTTGCCATTCTACCCCTAGTTTCCTTTTGTGGTATCTCTCTTGCATTCTTTCCATTTCTTGTCTCTCCTTCCATCCTCATACTTCCGACCCATATCCCATCACCGTCCACACCAGGGTATCAAAATGCCACATCTTCCTCTCCCATACCTTCTCGAATTTCCTAATCCCAATCCCCAAGCTTCCTTCATTACCGCTGCTGTTTTTTTTATTCTGTCCCTTATATGTGCCTCCTGCCCTCCATTCTTTTTGAAAACATATCCCAGGTATTTACTATCTTCTTTCCCATCCATCTCCAATCTACTGTTGTATTCCTCCCTCCTCCTTTCCTGAACCTTTTCGTTTTTCCAACATTTACTTCCAGTCTTTTCCTATCGAAATACTTCTCCAGTCTTCTTATCATACTTTGCATCTATCTCTTCATCATTTTTTGCCATTACAACCACATCATCTGCGTATGCCAACGAGCAAATTCTTCTTCCTCTTACTTTTATTCCTCCCCAACTCCCTTTGCCCAGTTCATCTTCTATATCCACGGTCAGTAAGTTAAAAAGAATTGGGCTCATTGGGCACCCCTGCCTTACTCCCTTTCCCGTCCAAAATCTTTCCCCCATCTCACAACCCGCTTTTACTCTACTCGTCGTTTCTTCGTAGACCTCCCCCACTCTTTCTCTGAGCCCTTGTCTCACTCCTCTTTCCTCCAACGCCTTCATCATAATTTTTCTATCTACTGAGTCAAATGCCGCTTTTAAATCTATAATGCCACTAGCTTGCCCTTCTCCTTTGCCACCTCTCTGTTCACCACATAGTTCAACATATATACATTGTCTATCGTTCATCGGTATCATCCCTTTCTCCTGCGCTTCGCTTCCTCTAGCCTTTTTGATAAAACCGCCGGCACTATCACTCCCTCTTTCCAACCCTCCGGCAATCATTTTCCTCTCCACACTTTTCTGCAAATCTCCCATGCTACCTCTATTGCTTGTTCAACTCCATATCTCCACGCCTAATTCGGTATTCCATCTATGCCCATTGCTTTTCCTTGTTTTAGTTTTCTCACCATCTCTCTGATTTCCGCTTTGCTAATTTCTTCTTCTTGTTTCTCATCTCCCTTAATATACTCTCTAAATTCGACTCCTCTCCATTTCTTCTGAGGTGATCTTGGAACTTTCTTACTTGCCTGAACTATTTCCATTCCTTTCTCCTTCTCCTGCTCCAAAAAAAACTTTATAAAAATGCGGATTGTGGAAAATGTAAGCTTTTAAATAATTTTTTGATTGATTTGGATTGAAGATTGGTTCGATTTAGTTAACTTTACATTATTATTCACACAAACAACAAAATAAATATTGCATGGCTCTAATAGGAGATGAAATTTTAAGCTTTTCAGACCTATTCTGCTATTCGATCTAATTGAATTTTTTGATTTACGTTTATTGTTCCCTTAATTTGTCACAAATTATTCTTCAAAACTCTTCAATCTTTCGAACTTTGAACTCTAACAATAATTATTTTGGAAGTTCTTCAGAGAATATAATAAAATTGTTAAAATTTTATTTTTATCGCAATTTATGTGCTTTTTGGAACATTCGTTTCCGGATAGCACAATACGAAAATTCAAGGGAACGTTTAGGAGATTAGGGCTGTTTAATTAAGATCGGTTTAATAGATAATGAGATAATTAAAAATCAAAAAAATGTAATCAAAATCAGTCGAAACGTCGGAGTTGCCACTAACAAAACATTTTTGATGTGTAAACATCTATACAGGCGGTAGGGTGAAAAAAAACGCAACGTATCTTGTGATCGTGATAGTGATTCTGTGATTGTGATTCACGTTACGTTACGTGTATTTACACATCTTAACCGTCAGTCCCGCCACTCACACTTTTTTTTGGAAACTTTTTTTTCACCAAATCATAGCCTTTACCTATTAAAATTAAATAAATATTATGTAGAAAAATGTGTAGAGCCATTTTGAAGAAAAATAAAATTTTTCAGGCAGGTCCCAAAAATGTTTCAAAAAAGGAAACATATTCATTTAGGCTGTAGCCTGTAAGGTCTGTTAATTATGAATTTAGGAGTGAAAATTGGAACCACTTACGAGGCTTGGTTGCGGAGATATCGAACTCAGATTTTTAAACGTTCAAATTGCTTTAAGAATATTTTCTTATCGAGAGTTCGTTTAATTTGACCCATCTTAATATTTATTATTATGTTGAATAAAACGAAAAAAGAAATATGTAGGCATTTTCCACGTATTTTACATATATACTTTATAGTGTAGATACATTTTTTTCTTACTCCTTATACTCTTATACTTGTATTCCAAATAGGTACTATGATAATGATTCGAAATCGTTCATCACATAAATGCTCTTCTTAACTGAATCGCGTCGTCTTCGTGGCGTTTAAATTGTATTATATCGCTGTGACTTAATTCGTTTAAGTAGGTACCCAGATATTTTCCAAGATCATCTCACTACCATCGGAAAAAATGTACATATGTGTATAGTGTTTTTATAATATGCTCACAAAAAATATTATTCATCTCTGACGCTATGTCATTCCAACTTAGATTATCGAGCTTCGTTCGTTTCCTAATGGCACGGGTTCTACACATTTCAAGAAAATGCAGTTGCCCTAACTGCCTTGTCATGCAACACAAATGGGTATTTCCTCTTACCCCACCAATTTATCCCAAACAAGAACAATAAATTGACAATTCTTTCAATGAATGCGTCTCGGGTAAGAATTTGTCAGAAGTTTAAATGATTCAACTTCAGTCTCGTAATGAGCCTTGCTCTTGATAGATACAGTAGCAGTAGCTCATCCGTTAAAAAATAGCGTTGATTTATAAGATTTTAATAATAACATAAACGAAGTTCCTTGCCATTTTATTTATATATAAAACGTATATATAGATGACAGTGCCCTCATGTGGATTCTTTGATAAACCGGAATGCGAAAAAAAAACATTCGTGTGGCAAACTGAAAAGGAAGGAAACAGTACTGAGTTTATAAAAATCAATAACAAAGTGTCATCACGTTTTTCAACATACCTAGCACTTGCGTATTTTCTTTGGTGCCAGCCTCAACATTGGATGATATTACGGTATATAGTGCGAAGTGTTTTTGTTTATTAAAACAAAGAATTAAAGACATTTGAATCAGATCCCTTTAGAATTACAGTTTACAGGCGAGTGATTTTTAATAAAGAAAATGGGTGTCAACGAGCAGTCTGCTATATCCAAACTATCACTCGAAACATTTCAGGATATTTTTGGAAAAGTTGAGCCGGGAGTGGTAATTGATTCGTATGAAGTGAGTAAACGACAGATTACATTTCAATTAGGTAGGTACATACATACATATACATTCATCATTCATGAGAAAGAAAAAAAAAACAACACAGCCGGAAGAATTTAGATATTGTACCTACCTAATTTAAACGGCTCCTCCCACTGTATTTTGTATGTTCTTAATTTATGAGTTTTAATTTATGTGTATCATGTAGGAAGCACAGGGATCTGGTCGTGGAGACAATTACACCGCTACACTCTATCGCATCCAATTGACGGGTCATCGTATGGGCTCATCTGATGAAGACAAAAAGCAAACATGGGAAAAAAGTGTAATCTGTAAGAGACTTCCGGAAAATACAGCTAGACGGGAGGCATACAAAAGTGATAAGCTATTTAGGTAAGAAATAATAATTAATTAATGAAAAAAAAAGTGTGCGTCGGCCGGGAATCGAACCCGGATCAACTGCTTGGAAGGCAACTATGCTAACCATTACACCACCGACGCCCGCTGTTTTCTATTATTTTTGAAAGAGCAAGTCATATAGCCCAGGAAACAAAAATTAGTTGATACTAGCCTACCCGTGCGTTAATTCTCGCAATTACATAAAAATAAAAGACACACGAAAACAAAACAAAAAACAAGAAAACAGTTTTTGTTTTTCAAATGTTTTTATCTCGAGTTTTAGATTCTCTAGAATTTTTATTTATATGTATGACTTTCTTGTATTTATAAGATCTATCGATTAAAGAAGCAAAAAACTCTTTATCATTTTTCGTTTAGAAAATAGAATCTAGACCTTTCTCTTCGTTTACCCTAATTTACCCTACTGTCGGATTTTAAAAAAATCACGTATTTTAAATTTTTTAAATAATTTCACATGATATTTTTTTTATCACTAAAACCTACCATATGAGCTGGGTCAGATAATTAAAAAAAAAAACCAAAAACCCACCTTTAAACCGTGCGCAAAATGTTAGTTTAGACACTACCTAAAAACTGTATACTCCTTATCTGGTAACTCCATGAGGGTAGGTCGTTCTATGGCGGCTAAACTATTACATTAGCTTAAATTATTTAAATTCTATTTTCAGGAATGAAGTTGAATTTTACACAAACATAATACCAGAACTGATTACTTACCAAAGGACTAAAACAGATGATACATTTCAAGCCATTCCTAAGTGCTATGTAGCACGGCAAGATCTTTTAATTATGGGTAAGAAGTTCCTCGGGCTGATTAACGAAATATGTATATCAAATTTAATTTCAGAGGATCTTCGTACTCGGGGTTTCAAAATGCCCGATCGAAAAAATGGTTTAAGTGTTGATCAAGTTAATAGTGTACTGACCGAGGTGGCAACTTTACATTCGCTCAGTTTAGCATATAAATTTCAAAATCCCAAACAATTTGAAAACCTGAAGAATGTTATAACAGAGGGTCTATTTTGTTCATCAAATGAGCTGTGGTACAAGAATTATTATGAGCAATTGACTAATAACGCGATAAATATGGTAAGTATATAGAAACCTACAAATTAACATTTGTTTAACTTTATTATCCTTTCTTAATTTTTATTTAAAGGTTTCAGACGTCCTACCTAGTGACTCCAAATATGTTCGTGCCATGAAGGATTTCATCGGGAGTCCATCATTCTTTTTGCAAATGATTGAAATTGTTCAAACTGAATCACCGTTATCTGCGATCTGTCATGGTGACTGCTGGGCAAATAATTTTCTATTTAAGTATAATTGCAATGGAGACGTTCAAGAGGTTAGCTTACATACATATATTTTTCTCTGCTTTATAGAAATTTTACATGAGATTTTTTCTTCTTTTTTTAAGGTGTGCTTAGTAGATTTCCAACTTATTCGATATAGCTCAATATCATTGGACATAGCCAATTTACTATACTGCTGTACCAGCAAATCGTTGCGTGATGAGCATTTGTGTTCATTTACCAAACACTACACCACCGAACTGTATAAATCGCTCAAAGTACTTTGCAAACTCCCCGAATTTTTAGACACCGAGGAAAAATTAGAAACTCTGTGAGTTATTCTTTTGTTTCTGTAATGTCTGAAATTATTTCTATAGCTAAGAGCAAGCTCGCAGACAGAATTTTGTTTCGGAGGGGGCTCAGTGTAAACAAAATTAAAACCCCATTATAATATTGTGGTCAAGGAAAAGGCTATCTTCAATAAAGTGGTTAAAACTATGAAAATTTATAAGTCGCGAACCATTGTACTTGAGTGAAATTCGTTCATATTCCATTCATAATGATAAAAAATAATTTAAGAAATATATTTTATTTGTTATGGGTACGGGATTTATAACTTCAGTTTTTTAACTTAATACGACACTTCTAAATAATTTATATACCTATTCTGTTTCCGTATATTCTCCACACGCTTCACCTATTTCATCATTCTTTTAATTTCCTTTGTTTTTTTTTCATTTCGTAAGATTAAAAAATTGAGATATAAATCCCTTCAATTTTGAAATGTGTTGAAATAACATACTCGTACATCGATATATCTTCTCAATTTCACATACGGACACAATTAATTGTTGCACTAGTTCGCTTTTACATATCTGGAGACAAAAAAAATTGAGTTATGACGGTATAAATAAATGTATGTCATTGGTTAACCCCGAAATGTTGAAATTTTTTGTATCCAACAATTCCCATTTAAGTTATTATCGTCATCTCCCACCCAATGCCCCTATTACACCTTTATATTATGAGCTTCTGTTGTTTGAATGTCAAAAATGAATAAAGGTAACGCCTTAGACTCAAAATGAATGATTTAAAAGAACTTAATTTGCATAATCTTGAATAAAACATTCAGAAGAATCGGAAACTTCGATTGAATCGAATAGCAGAATAGGGCTGACGTCTCATTTGTAAGAAAATATGCTTTTACCTTTGTATATATCTCTTCTTTTTTAGTTTTGCGACCGAATTGAAGTCCTATGGAAAATTTGCATTTGGTCTTGCTTTGGATATTATTCCCATCAGTACTTGTTCACCGGAAGACGCTCCCGATTTATACCTTGTCTCAAGAACAGATTCTGCATCTGGAGCGCCAGAATTAAATTTCCCTCCAAATGATTTGTGTCGCCAAAAAATGTCAGATGTTCTCATCGATATGGTAGATGGGGGAATGCTTTAAACCATACCATAAGTCGAAAAAAAAAATTCACGACAATATTTAAGAGTGATGTTATAAGTTCAAATAGCAACAAAACACAAAAAACAATATAGACAAGACATCTTTGAAAATACCTACTTATTTTTCCTCTCCTCAAATTTTGTTTTCAACTGTAGCCATTTTTAAACAGTATTATGTAGAATTTTAAATATATACATAAAAATAATAAAACTTGCATGTAAAATAAAATTGCATATTGTTTGATTTGTATTTTTGGAGAAATAAAAAAATATCTGAATATTTTAAATAAGCCTATATAACTTCTTTAAAAATGTGGTGTAAAATGAATGATAATCATAGCAAAAAAAAAATATTATGAGTTAATTATTATGTAAGGGGAAAAACACTACTTTTTAAGCCCGGAAAATCAATAGAAATTGGATAATTAAAAAAAGGAAATCTGAGACAATTTATAAATCAGCATTTGTAAAAACAAAGTAAAAAAAGTAAAGTGAAGCATGCGAAATTTGTTTTTTTTTTTCAAGAAATCCTAAAAACTAATTATTTACCTTTTGACTATGGCCATCAAATTATTCCATTTGTCCAAAATTTTATTTCTGAAATCCTATCTGATTTTTTTTATATATAAAACGTACCTATGCGATGCCTCACAAGCTTCAGAGGACTCAATAACATGGAATGGTCAAATTTATAAAAGATTAAATGTAAATGCAAGAAAAATTGTAAAATTCTCGGTTCAGCATCACAAAGTGGGAAAATACTGTTTCGATTTTTGAGGTGTCTATAAAGGGGTTAATTTATCCCAAGTGGAATTTATTATAAAAAATACATGTTTCCATACAATTTTAGTGACTTAGAGGCTTGGATAGGTAGGTATAAAAGCAAGTTTTTAATAAAATGGCGAATATTTTTTTCTATTTTCTAAATAATTTTCAAAATTTAGGTGAAAATAAAAAAATTTAAGCATGTACTGACACCGGTTTTTGATGCTTAATATGCTGATCATACACAGCCTTATCGCCAACTAAATGGGAATTTTTGTTGCCCGGAAAAATAAAAAATACCGGAAAAAGAATATTGGCAATCGCAAATCTCCCACGAAATAATTTTTCCCCAAGAATTTACTTGGGGAAATTTTTGCATTGACATAAGGAAAAAGTTCCCTGGAAAAATTATTCACGATAACTTTTTTGCTGAAAAGAATATTTTCCCAAGATGATTCGCGATAGAAAATTTCACAAAATGGGAAAAAACTCCGGGGAAATTTCTTTAAGTTCCCAGTAATGGTGCATTTTTTCAGTAAAAAAAATAAGTTGATGTGGTACAACAACGGCAAACAGAATTTTGAGTCAATATACACATTTTATGTATAGATTAAAATGTATAAGGTCTGTTTCTTTACTCGCCCGCGGGACACCTTGGTATTCCAAATCTACCCAAAATGTGTTTCTTTACTTTTTTCTGGCACGAAAATGCCACGAGCTTGTTTTTTTTTTAATTTATTTAATTTCCCCTCAAGCAAAAATCTACCCGAACATTTTAATAATCTGTCTTTCTGAATGTGCTTACTCTACTTTAGTCCACGATGAAATATGGCCTTAAGCAACAAGCCCTTCCACACAGCTTCGTACCTAGCTAGCTGCCTCCAATTACGAACATCCAAGTTGGTTGAGTTCGAACTTCAGTTTCGATTCGATTGATTAAAATTAGGAACTGCCTATGCTCGATGGTATCGACCAAACTCGATGGTATGAAGTTACATGCTGGCACCCCTGTTTGCAAACATAATAGATTTAACATGTTCGACCTAAAACGATTCAAAGCATATCAACACGTACATTTTATATTCAATAAGAACTTAAGAACAAAATAACAACAGCAAAATTTAATTCTTCAGTTTATTCATCAGTTACAGTTGTTCTTAACATAACTTTTAGAAATTTCACATATTCTGCAATTTTCTTGTTCAAAGATTCTTTTTTAAACAAACCAAAAATAAATGGTCTAAGAATTTTTATATCACTAAACATTTATGTAGCAACGAATATAATAATAATAATTTTTTTGATTTTTGTCTTAAATAAATGGTTAACAAAATTCTTCAAAATAAAAAAAAATGACAAAATAATAATAAGAAAAATATGCTGAAAATTTCGTTTTCAAAGAGAAGCTTTTTTACATTTAATTTTAACACACGTAAATGCCGACGCGTTGAATGTTGTTCCATCTATATTTTGCCATCTTCATTCTTCAATGAATAACACCAATAAACTTAAATATATGCATTTGTTTTCATATATATTTATTTATATAAATTTAATAGATTTAAAACAAAACCAAATAAAGAACAAATAAAAGATGGATCTTTAGGTTTTCGTATCCAATTGATTGGATTCCAATTTGTAAGAATATGATAATTGTAAAAAAAAATATTATTAGTAAACACAATAGAAAACATAATATAAAAATTGATAGAAGTGAATCACGCCTTCCTTCGTATTCTCTCTCTACTTCACAGAATCCATGTGAAATTCTGCTGCTACTGTGAATTATGCTGTTGGGGGAGGATTTGTAAATTCTCTGTATGCCTCCTCGAGACCTTGTTTAAGTTCGGGTGTTAGAATGCTGACACATGCTTGAAATACATCCGGATTTGATTCCAATTGCTTAACAATGCCAATCATGCGACTACCTTCCTCGCTAAGTGGCTTCACAACAGCTGCTTTAAATGCCTGTGCTATTATGGAGACGATACGCGGAAGATTGGAATTGTTTGCACCAAGGATAACTGGATGGTTAGCTTGTATAAGATCGCACAAGTAGCCGTAAATATGGGGCGCTTCATCTTCATCCTCGATAACAGGCAACCATGAATACCTTCAAATAGAAAGTAGAAAAATTTAGAAAATCCTATAAATGGAAAAAATATTAAAAAGAACTGGTTAAAGTGAAAAAACAGAACATTACCGGCCTTATTTACATTACAGTTATATTAAACCGGTTACTTGAGCAGTCTATAGTTCAATGTAAAAACTCAGCAAAATTTTGATAGGCAAACAAAAAATTATTTTTTTTTGTTTCGTGTACAAACAATAATAAAGTATTTATAATCACGCATACAAAATGTTGAGTTGCTATAAACTTTCATCAAAACAGGGATATAAAAAGTACAATAAAAAGGAAAACTTGAGCAATTTTGTAGCAAATATTCATTGAAGAAATTACTAAAAATATCAAAGTCCGAAGTAGTGAAAATTTGTGAATATAAAAAATACGACACGTTTTTTCAACATTAGGTGTTTTTAAACCATCAAAATTATGATTCCGAAATTAAGTATAAAAGATAACTTTACAAATGATTTAACAGAGTAACAATGACTATGGAACCCGAGGAAGGGAGTCATGACACTTTTTTGCCATATTTAAGATTATCGAATTTGTGAATCCACGGATCATCCGCACTGCATAAAAATATTTATAATAAATTAATTGTTTATAAACTTACCAAGCATTAATAATCTCATCGATATTAGGTAATGCAGATGGATTGTATTTCAAAATTTTTGTTACTGCTGAAATAGCATTTTCGGTTGGATTAACATTTTCCGGTTCGCGACTCTTTGGGTCTTGAATAACTTGCACCAAAATGGGAATCGCTTGAGCGCATGTTAAGGCGAATTGTTCACCAGCAAACTAAAGTTAAAACTAAGTTAGAGAAAAAATAAAAAGAATATTATATAGAACTAACCTGTCCTAAAACACCACATCCATAGGCTGCGGCTTGCCGGACTTCGGGACTTTTATCACAAACATACTGCAGGAGTGGTGCTGTAAATATCTGCTGATATTGTATGCAACTTGGGCCACAATATTCTAAATAATGGAACAGTTTTTTTTATTTTATTAAAAATTCATTTAAATAAACTTCATTTTCCTACCGATAACATCATCGAATATGCAAAGACCCCATTGTCTGTCAGACCAAGATCTAGCTGGTTCAAGAAGTTTTACAAATTGGGGTACAACGGTATCGAAATAGGGAAGGAAATTAGTTTTGTTGGTCAAGAACAATGAGTGAATAATGTCAACAATCTTCGATAACAAATAAGTATCGGCTTCATCTTCATCGGCTAAGGCCTCTTCTACACCATCGTCGTAGTCCTCTTCATTTCGTGCTTGAATACGCTTGTCGGCACGTTCAAAATGTTCACCCATGTACTTAGTGATGATTTCAAGTACCTGTTTCATGCATTCGTCAGATAAACAATTTGGTCCTAAAGTTTCAATACTCTTGGCCAAAGACTGCAATAACTCCGACTGTACCTCGGCTTCGGGTTCGGTGCCAATGGCCTTGAGAAGTTCTGGACAAATGTAGAGCCACATACCTTCCAGATACTGTGGTCCCTTGATCTTAGCGCAATCCAGTAGATAAGGTAGAGATTCAGCTGCAGCTGAACGTACTCCATCGTGGAAGTAGAACTTCAACATTGGAACCATTAGCCTTACGACCTCTTCGGCGTAATCGGCGAATCCTTCCTTCAATTCACGAGCGTAGCACACCAACATTTCACAAGCTGATGCTTTGTCTTCCATACCAGCTGTGCGAATGGCAAAGTTTTGCTGTTCTCCGAGATTTATAAATGACCAGTCGACATCTCCTTCAATATCCTCAACCTCGTCGTTGTCCAACATAGCTACTTCTGGTTTCATCGCAGCTGTACGCATAACAGGGCCCATAACCAAGGGGAGATACTGCTCGAACTGCTTACCCAAGATCTTACACATGCGAGCCCAAGCCGAAATTAAATAAGAAGTCTGTGGATCGTCGTCTGACAAATCCCCTTCGGTGTGAGTTTTAAGCAACATATCCATTACTTCACTAGCGTCCGATAAGAACTTCTCACGTCCCACGGCTAAGCCAATGAGACTCACGCACTCGATTGTCTTACCGCGTAACATGCGCAACTTTTCGTCATTAGCATTCTGAATGATGTACTTGAGGCACGGCATCAGACGATCGTAGTACGTGACGAACTCTTTCTCGCATGTGTCGGCCACTGAGGCAATGGTGGTGACCACCTGTTCCAAAACAAGTTTGTTTCCTTTTTCAACAAGTTCTTTGAATTTAGCGTTCAAAATTGTTTCCAACTTAGACATGATTCCATCTAAGTAACCTGTCAGAATGTTCTTTGGACAGTCCTCGCTGAAATTTACTAAAGCAGCTCCAGCATGTGCTTGAACTCGTGGATTTTCAACATCATCCAACAAGCTGAGAAGGCCTGGAATAACTTGGGCATGGAATTTCTTCTCAAAGATTGGAGCAAAGTCTGTGGCCATTTGGCCAACAGCGTTGCAAGCTGCGTGTCGCACACGAGGATGGGGATCACGCAAGAAGTTCAGAACTCCGGACATGATGTTTTCAAGCATGGCTTCCATTTGCTTGTGACAACCCTCACCGATGGCTGAAATAGCCATGAGGGCACCATGTCTTTGCTTCCAATCGGGAGAGCTCAACATAGCCGGAATAGCATTAATCACATGTGGCAATACTGTCTTTCCTCCCAATCCACATGCCAAACGATCCAAAGACGATTCGGCGATGATGTTGTTGTCACTGTTATCGTTTTCTGTTACCTCGTCCGACACTGCCCAATCTTCATTGTCGTCCAAGTCATCGGTCATCATTTGTAGCACCAGTGGAATCAAAGCAACCACATATTTTTCAGCCCGCTTACGAACCATGGCGGGAGCATTTTCGGCCATCGAAACCATTACTTCGAGCACCAAATGTCTCCAGGCATCTTCTACATCTTGACTGCTGAATACCTTCATGCACATCTCAAAAATAACTTCCAACTGAGGTCGTAAGAACTTGGGACAGTTTTCAGTCAAATCGATGAGAAGTTTCAACAAACTCTGATCGTCCTGCTGCTCGATACTTTCAACGGTAATCATAATCATCCGGGGTAGCAGATCGTTGAAGTGCTTAAGCACGGCCGTGTCTTTGTCGTGATGTAAAATGAAAGCTCCAATGGCCCGCACTGCTTGGAAACGCACCTCATTATCGGCTGTTGGCTCAAGACTCTTTTGCAACATTTGTTTAATCAAATCCAAGTATTGTGTTTCCTGATTACCAAATATAGCAGGCACTGAGGCAAATATCCTCAGAGCAGACTCTTGAAGTTGGGCATTGGGAGAGTTTGCGCACTGGAACAGAAATTGTAGAAAATCAGGCCATTGGTTGTTTCCGTCATCGTCGATCAAATTTCGGGCAGCTTCTGCAACTACTTCACAGATCTTGCGACGCAAATTAGCTGATACATCTTGTTGCACCGCAAGCAATATTTGCTGTAACAGTTGTCCTTGAGCTTCTTGTGGTAGCTACATAATACAAATAAATAAAGATTAAGAGCCATTGAATAAAATGTAGTGAAAATTATTTCATATTCAAGTCTAAGAGAGTCGAGCCTAGCCGGACAAGTTTTTTCAGGTTGTTATGGCCAGGAAATTAAATTTTTCTTTTATACGAGAAGAATATAAACAAGATTTGTTTAAGCTTGTAATAGTAAACGTGCACGTCGAAGAAAACCATTTCGTGGTTTATAGAAAACATAATCATGTCGATTATAGAATCCGCAATTCTCGATCCGCATTGATTCGCAGTCCAATCCTCTCTTTTCTTTTTACCCATTTGTCGTGAAAAGAAAAGAGAACACTGTACTGAGAATCACTGCGTATTCAGTACTACGGATTCCATAATCGAAATGAATAAATTGAAAATTTGTTGACTACTTTTTAGGGTTATAGCGAAAAAAAAATATTTTTTTATCAATATTTGGGAGTGGAACGAGTACTTATTTATTTATAAATAGAGGATCATTCAATTTTATTGACTGACTGGGTAATATCTGCAAATAAAAGACTGAATAAAAAACATTGCACATGAGAATATTGGGTGGATTTTGCGAATGAGATGATTAGATCAGAAAAAGAAAGTTCATTTAAAATTATTCTAACAATCGTATCAAAAACGTTAATTTTTTCACGGGTTTATATCGGCCATCATTTTGTTTTAATAGTTGTTTAGTTTGGAATTTCTTTACAGTTGCTTTTCAAAATTGTTGATTATAAGCATTTTTTCAACAATTTTTTTAAATTACAATTCAAAAATTTGCTCAAAATTTTCGTTGCACTGCAAAAATTTTTTGTAATTATGTAAATTACCAGTGCGAATTTTGTGAAAATTCTCCTTACAAGTTTTATTTTCTTATAAATTTGAATTGTCTTTCAGTAATAAACAAAGTACATATAGATGTTGATTCCGAAGCGGTTTTTGGCTTCGCAAGAAAAAGTACAGGACATTTGGATCAATGATTTCGACTTAGTATTAAAGAATGATTTAGTTTTGTCTTGATGATTTTTTTTTTTGTATTATTAGCTACTTTTTTTTGTGAACAAGGTACTAGTTTAAGAAATATGCATTGCGTTTCAATATTTTAGAATAATGTTAATATATAAATTTATTTGAAAGTAGCTTCACTTGTGGAGTTTTCTCAAACAACCTCTAAAAAATTTGATTAAACTTCGAAACTTTGATGTTCAAAGTCGTTGTAAAAATTGTTAAAAAAATGTTGAGGGAAGTAAATGCCTATTAAAATGTTCTCGATTGTAATTATAGCAAGATCACACAAATAAATCTTCTTTATAGCTTTTCGGCTCCCTATAATAATTAGAAAGGATTCTATTGTGCTGTATTTTTCAAATAATGATGAATGTATCACATCCTTCCTCTGTCAAATAATATAAGTACATAACTACATTTAAATAATCCTGATATTAGAAACTGTTACGATTTTATTTTTAAAATTTGATTCTGTGGTGGTCAACTAATTAATTGATTGATTTTAAATTCAAAATAATTAAAAATTTCGGCATTTTGTATAATAAAAGGTAAATATTTAATAGATTTTCACATAAAACTTCTATTTTTACCAAAAAACCGTTAGGCAGGCAGTTTTTACAATGGGCAGAGGCAAGAGTTGTACACCGGCAATGCGCAAAGCTATTGAGTTTAATAAGGCTGGATTGTCATGTAAACATATTGCAACCCAGCTAAAATGTTTAATAAAACACGGTTTTCGGGGAAATTGCACATTTCCGAAATAATATCACAAAAAATGTTCAGCGCCGAAAGAGTACACGGAAAACCTTAGTGTATACTGATAGAAAAATAGTAATAGGCTATCGAAAGCAGAACCCCGAAAAAGTGCAGCAGTCATTCGGCATGAAATAAAGGATGAAGCTGATATCCATATATCAAAAATAACTGTTGCACGTTCCTAAGTTGAAGCTGTCCCGAATCAACATGGTTTTGGAGTAGAACGTAGTTTGTATTGATGCATTTAAGAAAAAGATATAAGTAGACTGTGTATTTACAGACTTTAGTAAGCCATTTGACAAACTCTCGCATACGATCTTGCTAAAAAAGCTAAGAAAGCTTGGTTTAAGCTAAAACTTTGTTTTGTGACTTCAATCTTATTTATTAAACAGATCTTACTCAGTGTTATTTAACGGTTGCCCATTAAATTATTTTACTGTAAATTCTGGAATACCTCAGGGCAACCATTTAGCCTTTTATTTATTTTATTTATCAATGACCTACCATCTGTCTTAAAGCATACTATTGTCTCATTTATGCGGACGATGTTACAATCTTTAAAAAAAATCTCTAGTATTCGTGATTATGAAATGCTACATGTGACCTTAATTCATTTTTCGACTGGTGTGTACGTAACTGTATGTGTTTTATTCATTGCTGCATAACCAGCGAAGCAAAATTTCCCTTAGCAAACAAAAACAATTTGATTGCTGGCGAAAAAGAAGTCAGTAAAAAAAATTGGAACTTTGAATTATTGAAATTAACGTAGAGTGAGTAATCGTTTTATTCAGACTTGTGCTGCGCTGGCTATGTAGCAATGAATAAAACACATCTTGTTTATCTCTTAATATCAGTACTGCAACTGCATATATTATATTTCAAACTATCGTACTAATTATGAACGATTTTCCCCGTTAAATAAAATTTTTAAATTATTTCTTAATAAAATGTGTAATAACTTATTTGACCAATCACTACATTTTTCAACTAAGTTTATATAAAATTTTTTACTCAATTACGTAATTGTTGGATAGACGTAAGTAGTTATATATTTTTTTTGAGCTAGTCTAGCAACCTACTATGTGAATAAATAAATTTTTGCCGTAAAAAACTCTCAACAAAGTTGTGAACAGTAGCTTAAAAGATGAAATCATAGCTAGTGCAATTGCAACTGTAATCAAACTTCACGATTTGTTGGACTCATCACAAGTTTTGTGAACACACTTGTTTGTAAGGTCGTGCAATTCAAATTAAAATACAATATTTGTGATTGTGGATCACAAGTAAAGTTTGTGGTTGTAAATTGGTGCAATATGCCACTGATGTCACATGACGTTTAAATGTGGGAAGTTTGGAAATAATATGAACAAGAGAGTTGTAAAAATAATCTTTAATCAGGACTGTTAGTGCACATAGAACCAAATGGAATATGACATAAGGTAAGATAAGGTAAGGTAAACGTTCCATGCTGGTTTCACAATCGTTCATTGTGCAATTTTGTTAAAAAGTCGGATTTAATGTCTATTTTAAATACCAAACTCTGCCAGCTTCACTGAGTAGGAGCAGAAACTTGAATAAAGTTTCACCGTTGGAAGACAAAAGCACACTCCATCTCTTTTTTATGATGACAGCGAGCGATAGCAGGCTCAGATTTTTGACAGCGTAAGTGAAGAATCTCACTAAGGAATTGCGTTCAGATTGCTGTGATCTCAGAGTTCCTGAGAAACCTGAACTGGCTTATTAATACAGACACATCTGCTGTCTGTTTTTATTTCAATGCTCTCAAGCTCTCACAATACATTAAATTTTAATACGAAACTTGGTCAGTTTATATTGATGAGCAATTATAAATTTTAATTATTCCTTTTTTGTGACCTTTATAAAGTAGCAATTATCTTGAATTACAATTTTTACTCCGAAACTTTGAAAGGAAAATATTTGGTTTTAGTTCAAAAAATTGAGATCTCAAAAATTTTAATTCATTATAAAGCGAGTGCAAAACTGTTCACATTTTTGAAATTGTTGACCTGAGCAGGATTTTTCACCTACACGTCAAAAAATTTTTCTATTTCTTTTGTTAATTTAATTAATTGCATTGATTCTTATTTCTTAACATAAAAAGTGAAGAATTTGTGTGCCAAGTTGTGCTTATAATTATGATAATACGGATCTACATCTATCTACATATCGCACCCTTAGAATAAAAGTGACCTAACTAAAAAATTCGGCATCCTTGGTTTTAGAGTTCATTTCGCTCTTTTAAAGGTCAGTTTATTGAAAAATCAGAAGTTACAGACACTTTCGAGTTAGATATGTAGATACAATATATATATATATATAAATATACATATATGTATATGTATACGTATAGTTTATTATTCTGAGCACTCTCAAATATTAGCCTAGATCCTTTACTTTGAAACTCTATGAGTTCATATAAAAAAGTTTACAAATCGTGTAAAATGATAAGTTTACACAAAAGTTTGCGTAAACGACGTTTTAATTCATTTGGTTAAATGCAGTGTAATTGAATCAACTGTTCGTTAAACGTCAAAGTAAAAGTTGTCCTGAGCTCAACTCAACTGAAATTTGATGAAAGAAGAATTAAAAAAATAAAAGGTTCCTTTCACTTCGATGACAATTCGGAAACCATAACAAATACAAGTAAAAGCATTTACTTTTGTATATCCATATGGCCCATTATATGGATTTGTGTAAATAAACAGTTCTTATCAATAAAAGTCTAAAAATGTGGATATCCTTCTTTTTTTTTTGTATAAACAATGTTCTTATTCACAACTTTTATCGCCAACTAATCTCAATGCGATAGTTGCAAAACACGGACACAGCGCACGGGTATCTCAATACCTAATTATCAATTTCTGAACACCCCTAATTCTTAAAATCACAATGACGTTTGGTTAAGTTTACCAAAAAAAAACTGGTTAATTTTATCCAGCAAAATCCTTGGAGAATTTTAACCAAATCGTGTAAATCATTTCTCATACAAAATTTGACAGTTCATTAACCAATTGGTAAACTTAAACAAATGGCAAACTTATCCAGTGTTTTACATCATTGCGTGAATACCCTTAATAATTATTTTTTCCCAGAAATGCTTTTAAGAGTTAAAATATATATCCTTACTCCGTCTTGTCTCTTAACTCTAAATACAATTGAAAACAACATAATTAATTATAAAAAAATAAATAAAGAATGAATGAATATTTCAAAAAATTAATATACATATTATGTTCTCTTAACTTAAAAATAAAAAAACTACATAAGTTCCTGGACATATAAACTAAAATGAACATATATTAAACATTAATCCAAGCTAAAATTAGTCTTGTATTTTAAAGTCACTATTTTTTAAATTAGTCTCATAAATTGTTGATTTTTATAATGAAATTTATGGCTATGACAATCAAGAAATATATGTACCTACTCGATGTGCCACGTCGCTATTGTTTAGCTGTTGTATTCTAATTATAAAAAAAGTAAGTTTGTATCAGAGGTCAACATTTTAAGATAGCGAATTGATTGTCATTCGATCATTCGATTGAATGTAATTCTTCCAACAGCTATCAGAGCAAATAGTCGTCGTACGTTGAACTCAATGCATTTTGCTGTGTGTATATTTGTATATTTGGTATCATGTTATAATTGTTTTTGGACACTTGGTTTGATTTTTCTGTCCTTCAATTTCTCATTGGCAAGATTTATATTTAAGAGAAAATGTTCATTATACCTCCAAAAGATACCATTTTCTTCAATTCTTTAAATTAATCTGGGAAAAATACGACAAATCTACATGTAGGATTTTGCCTTAGTACCTACCAATTTTTTTTCGTGAAAAATTTATAATTTTGGAAAAATATTTGTAATATGGTACCTATTCCGACCACTCTAATAAGTATAAATCTATTTAAATGTCAGTAACTAAAATATCGGGTTTTCCAAATATACCGAATCCGAATCAATTAATTCGAGCCACATGAACAGCAAATATCATTGTCGATTAAAACAAATAATGATGAATAAGCCGAAAGCGACAATGCTCACTGAGCCGATCGCATCCATGTGAAGCGTACATGCCAATAAATAAGTAGAGATACCTATTTAATCTGTATGCCATGCCCAAATAATTTAATTTCACTGTCTGTTCTGTATCCGTTTCGGATGACTCATTTTAAAAATAATTTAATTTTCTTTTGGATTTATCAAAAGAAAAATATATAAAAAAAAATCACTAATACATAACTCCACTAGAAAATCATAGTTCTTGAACTTCTATTATTCTCTATGCCTGGAAAAAAAAACTAACCTATGTAGCTAATCTTATTTCTTTCTTTACTTTTTCCACTTTCCCCAAAGACAACAAATGCAAAATTCCAAAGTACAAGGTCGCACACGCAAATTCTATGAAATGCAAAAATAAAAAATGCGATAGGCACGTATGTAATTTTGTTCCTTTTGAACAATCATGCTAAATCATTGTTGAACAGTTTTTTTTTTGTAACGAATGAAAAAAAAAAAAAACAGATGACTAAAAATAACATTCATTCAAACAAGTGTGATGGCTAAAATATTTTTTTTTGGGAAGAGGCTTTCGAACTTCCCAGGAATTAAATATAATTTTTCAACTTTATTGTGCGTGCATTATGTACTTACTTCTTTGTAGAACTCAAGGAAATCCGAGGTGAAGAGCCTTCGCAGAACTACAGCGGCCATCAGCCGTGCTTCCTCAGCCATTTGTCCATTGTGCAAAGCGGCCAATAGGTGTGTCACTTTAACATTTCTCGGTAGATTGTTGTAGGCTTCCTAAATTGGGTGAAAAAAAGATATACAAATTATTTTCCTTGAATATTCATAGCAATGCTTGTAACTTGTACGGACAAATTCATGAACCAAGGACTTGGTAACTTCTCCGAAAAGTAGGTTGAGTCTGAGGGGTGCAAAATGCACCCAACCACCCACATAAATATGTAATGCAATCCATTTATTTGGCCTCTTGTCTCATCGACTTATTTATAGTTATTTATAGATATTTTTTTCAGATTTGCGTTGGAGAAAATTTTATTCTACGAATGCAGTAAAAGTTTTGACAGGTGAAATAATTAAGAAAACACGTTGTTGTGAGTTAAATGTTGGATGATTAAAACTCCGTACGAGTTTTTTTCAACGCACAATTCCAATTTGTGCAATAGGATTTAGAAGGAAAACATATGCATTACGTATTCTGATATTTTAGATATAATTATAATTACCTCTGCTTGCTGTCGAACATCATTATCTGTAGATAAAAGTGAATTTAATAGCTGTTGAAATTGAACTTGATCGGCAGCCATTGTATCGTTTTTTGAAAAGACACCGCACAAGAATTTTGCAACGCAGCGCAGCACACGAGCTAAAAAGAGAACGAGGTAGTATTTAACTGTTACATTTGCGAACGTGCTTTTTATCACACCTAGATGTTGGTGCGCTTGATTTTCAAATTTGGCACAAATTTCGCCAACATTGAGATGTCAAAAACGTCTTAGCGAAATAATGGTTTGATTACATTTTAATTTATTTAAAAAAAATGGAATGGAAATGAAAACTTCCAAATTCGATTACAAATCATTTCTAATTATTTCCTTTTATCGTAATAATTTTAATGAAAGTCTGGGACTTTAGTTCATTTCCCCTTTGTACTATAGTACTGTCATGAAGAGGAACGTCCGACGCGCCGCCTTTATGAGGCGGAACAGATATAATAGGCGTTTTTCTTTTTTAGCCCCGAGCACGGCATAGAGCGGGCTCTGAGCGAATAGAGCTCACTCCGAACAGAGCGTGACCTGAGCGCACCGATCTATTTAAGAAACTCAATTGAGCACTGAACTCTCATATCTGTCAAATTACATGAAAATTGTATGAAGTTAGCCGCGCTCAGCTTTGTGCTCGGTCATTTTTTTCCGAGCTCATCGAGCGAGCGCCGGTCGAGCGCTGAGCTAAAAAAGAAATGCAAGTTGAGAGCTCGGAGCACTCCGAGTTTTCAATTTTCAATTTTCTCAAAATTTTTCACTTTTTTCAAAATTTTAATGTTTTTAAAAATTTTTTTACTTTTTTTCAAATTTTTGAAATTTTTATTTACTTATTTAGTGATTTTTAAATATTGTAATTTTTTGCTTTTTTTTCAAAACTGTTTTTTTTTATGTACTTATTTTAATGATTTTTCAATTTTTTTCGAAAAAAAAAAAAAATAATTTTGTGTAGGTATTTATTTTAGTGATTTCAAATTTTCCTTTTTTTTTCTTTTTTCTTCAAAACAAAACAAACAAAATTTTTTTTTTTTTTCGAATTAGCAATTTTTTTATATTTTTTCGAAACTGTTTTTTTTTTCAAAAAAAAATTATTCTATTTTTTTTCTAAAAATATTTTTGTGCTTTTATTTTAGTGACTTTGCATGGTACCTATTTACATACTTACCTATTTTTTGAAAAATAATTTTGTACATATTTTGTATTTTTTTTTTTAATTTTGTACCTACCCATAATCATTTTTTTACACTTTCAACTTTGACAACCTGCGCAATACCTTAGCTTTGTGTACTGTGATACCTACCTACCTATATAAATTCTTTTGTTTTAATGTTTTAAAAATTAAATTTGCTGCCTTTTTGAAGAACAAAAATAATAATAACCACTTGTTGTTTTCACTGACAAACACGTGTTGTTATTATTGTTTTCGTTTTCGCCTTGACAGATAACGTTTTGCTAATTTTTTTTTTGAAAATTTGTGTATGCAATAATTTAAACTTAAAAGGGCCATCTGCATGAACATTTTGATCGAAATCGGTTAAGTGGTTAACGAGAAAGTCGAAAATAAAAAGGTTCTATGACCGCTGTAGTGCGCATGCACTACACTATATTACATTAGAATATCAAACTTATTTTATTTTAGGTCATTGCCATTAGATCTATACTTCACGTTTCTATAGCCAACCTATTTCTCAAATGCACTCACATTTCATTCACTCCAGAAAATTATCTAATAAAATCTTCAATGCCACTTGAGTCTCAGATTACTTTTACTATGGTCAGGTGTATCTACCTATTCGCGAAGGTTCAATGTACTGCATGCTGTGTAGTTCATATGCTTGAACGTATTTGGATGCATTTGTGCATTGTAAAAGGGGCATGCATATTGGTTATTATTTTTGATGATATAGCAAGTATGCTGCCCAATTCTGTCGTTTGTTTCCCACCGAATTAAAACGCAATATATTTTTATGTTTAGATATTAAGAATTTGTATGTATTGAAAATAAGTGTATATTTAAGTTCTTAGTGTGTAAGATATTTTTTTGTATAAATAGGTAAGATTTGATAAAATAAATTCATTATTAAAACCAAATTCAATTCGGCAGTATCAGCCATAAAATATATTTTGTTCAAGTAAAGATCGGCACTTTAGCCATTATAGGTGTTTAGGCTTGGGGAAGCCCGTAAAATACCCCCCTTAATTCATTAGGTCAGGTAGCTCCCTTACACCGCTGGTACCGTTAAGATTTTCCAGTTTGGTTTGTATGTATCATTTAAATACTGAAATATATCATGCATAGGAAAATGTCATTTAAAACATTTAAGATATTTTAAAAAAGTTCATACAAAATTATGATCTTCTAATAAAAAGGCTTATATGGCAGACCAATTTACTACTATTCTTTCACAAAAGTGCGTTTAGATCATTTGAAATACTGATATCTTTAGCAATAATAGCGATAGGGCAGATTTAATTACACCAATAGAAAGATCTCCTTTTTGTCACTTAGCCTAGTACGCAGTTCGGGAAAAATACAAATTTTTTCCCAGGAAAAAGATTTTTCTTTAGCAGTACGCAATTCTAACGCAAAATCCAAAATTTTTTCAAACTGTACATACAAAAGTCTCCACATAATTTTTCCCAGACAAATAATGTTCGAAGCATTATTTTGCTAGACAAATGTTGACGTTTCATGAATATCACGGTTTTCATCAACCAAAAACATATTTTCGTTTTAACATTTCCAATTTTGAAAGGTATTATGTGAATGATGACAAAAAAAAAACATAAAATAAAAAATGAAAGAAAGTAACGGGAATAAATTATATAAAACAGCTGTTTTCACATAGTCAGTGGCGTAGCTAATAGGAAAGAGTTCAAGAGGGCACAATGGGGTTAGGGTATAGCAATTTTACACTTTTGCATTTTTGCAATGATACAAGACCAGTTGCATCGGATCGGGAATATCCCGAATTTTCATCGAAATGATTGTTGAATGACAGATAACAGAATAAACTCGCTGTAACGGCTGCAAACCCTTTTTTGTAAAGATTTTTTTTTATATTTATTTTAATATAAATATGAATAATTTTCAACGCGCCATCTTCATCTTCAAAGTTTCAAATTTCTTTATCCACTTCCATATCCACTATTTTACTGGCAAATTTATCGGCAGTAATTGATTGTTGTTATTGTTCACCGAGGGAAATTTTACTGTGCTAGCTATAAATTTACCAATAAAATGCACTTAGAGATAGAATAAAAATTTAGTTTGTCCCGATCTGCGTACTACGCTTAAGGAAACATTCCTAACTCAAATATGTTGAAAATGCATATGTATCACTCCAATACTGGGGTGACGAAAAGAACATCCAATCGAAAAAGAAAACGTCAAAGAATCTCCGGCAACTTATTTCCTCGTGTGAAATGGGATTAAGCTACAAAAGTCTGTTCTCTTCCTTAATTCTCCGAACTTCAATTTTAGGAGTAGAAGAATTCCGAAAATGTTCCCCTTATTTTTCTTTGTCATCATTCATCAAAAGCAAAGAAGCAAAACCAGTTTTGTTATTGTTTAAAAATATTTTTGCAATTCAAACAACAATTGCATGTTTATAAATTGTTAATTAAAAGCGCAATTTAATTTAAACCGATCTCCAGCTACTATACTTTGAATTAAAAATGCGACATTGCGCTGTCGATAATTGCGAAAATTCTGATCTCACGGTGACATGTCATCGGTTCCCAAAAAGCCGACAATCTGCACAAAAATGGCAAATCAGCCTAAATCTCCAAAACATTCCATTGGATGTTCTTATGTCGAAATACACTATTTGTTACATGCACTTCAATAGCACGGATTACAGGAATTCAATATCAAATTCCATAAACTTGAATGCTATACCTCAATTAGAGCCCAATAATCCACGAAAAGATGCTTCAAAGAAAAACAAGACCAAAGAAGTGTTACAACAGCAGCTCTCGCCAACGCGTAGGCCGCAAACAGCAGACGAACAATCGGCACCTGTATCTCCTGCGAATATGTCGGACAGCATTGAACTACTGCACGAAGATACAGATGGTGCCACGGAAAAAGATGATAATCTTTTTTGTACTCCATGTGACAGTGACATCTGTATTCTTCCTGAAGAACAGAACGCAGCAGATGATCTCATTCAATCCCTTGATGGTGCTGGTTTCACGATGCTGGACGCGGCAAGTTGTGCCTTCATGAATGACAGCAAGGGCTTTGAAGCTTCTGAGCACTCGACAGATCTAAAACTGGGTAGTGAGTCCGATTCTGGGCACTCGAATGATTTCCCACCCGATAGTACGGATTCAGATGTAGAGGTTTTAGTTTCCGAGAGTATATTTGAATCTCAATGGTCCGAAACAGATTGCAGCGCAATCATTTTGAGAGCCGGCCAAACTAACAACACTGATAGTGCTGTTAGTCAATGTGCTTCTTCTTCGAAATCTGATATATCAACGAAAACAAACGAAGTCTTAGACACAGAATATAGGCATCTGGATAAGAAGCAATTGATTGAAATCATTAGGCAACAATCAACAAATATCGAAGAGTTAGAACAAAAATTAGAAGTCTTCAAATCAGCACAGAAAACGCTGATTGAACATTTTAAAGCATTTCGACAAACCGTTTCTGATGAGAACAGTATTTAAATTTTCAAAAATTAACATTCCATTGAATTATTTAACTGAATCATTTAAAAAATAAAATAATTAAATTGTAATGATTACAGTATTTTAAATTTAACAAAAAATATCATTTTTTATCTATTTCTATTCATTTATTAATAAAATATTACGGAACTAATATACATTCCAGAAGCGCGAATGATTTTTTGTTTGCATTTAGATATGTCAAAATTAAATCAATTCACCTTCATATTATTTATTGCATGATCTATGTTGGACCATAACTCATTTACTGACAAAATCAAAATTATGAGAAATTTAAATGATTTTCAAAACTACTAGGGTCTTGCCAATTTGTTATAGTTGTACCATTTTTTGCCATTAAAAGTACCTATGTAGGTATTAGTTATATGCGCACCAACGAAGTTCGCGCAGTTTTAAAAAATGCTGGGTACTTTATAAAAAAAAATTAATAAATTAGCATTTCTTTGGTCGCTTCCTTTTCATTAAGCTGAGTACAAATTTGTGAGCGCTGACGTCATGAAAAGTTGCACCCTGTACGTGGACAAGGATTTCATGATTTACTTTTTTAAACGGCTATCAAATAAATTCGATTTCACATTTGAAATTTTGCAGTCAATTTGAAAATTCAATTAGATATGTACATTTTCGACAAATTTGTGTTTTTGTTGGTCGCATTTCATGCTTCAAACATAAATCGAAATATCGACTGAACAATAAAAACATTTAAATGCAACAACTCGATTTTTATTTCGTTCTCAGCATATAAGGTATGTTTTCGCTCTTAAATGAAAAAGTACAGATTAGTTTGTTTTAACTTGGATTTCTTTTAATTTATTTTTATATATCGGTAATTGGAACTTTCTTAGGCAGCTGAAGAAATGACATCAGTATAAAGCCTAACTTTTGTGGCAATGCTCATGTCAATGTATTTATCACCAACCGAAACAATAAGACCTCCAATGATGCTTGGGTCAACACGGGCTGTAACTTGGAGATGTTGGTTTGGCTTCAAGAATGCCTGTATTTATATTGAATAAAAAGAAAACTCATGACATTAAGATAAAAAGAATTAACATTTTGCATTACCTTCAATGCTCCTTCGAGTTCCTTTCTCTGAGAACTCTCCAAAGGCTTAGCACTAATAACTTCGCAAACAACATCACCACGATGGGCAGCCATGATGGTCTTGAAGGCATTGATAACAGTATCGAGCTTCTTCAAGCGACCATTGTCAGCCATGAGACCGAGCAAATTGCTTGTGGCTGGAGCCATACGCAACTTTTCGCAAGTTTCCCTCAAAGCATTTCCAAGGGCCTTGCGATTGATGATTGGACTGGAAACGTATTCACGCATTTTGGGATCGGTTTTAATGCTATCTTGGATCTTAATCACATCCTTTTCGACCTGGTCCAATTGGTTCATTTTGGAGGCGGCTGTGTACAGAGCGGTGGCATAACGACCCTCAAGACCGAAAACTTGAATTGGAAGTTTCACGGTTTGAGCAGAGCCGCTCATGGAACGAGCCTAAGCGGAAAATAAATCAACAGATAAGAAAATATTCGATACATTCTGATCGGAAGAAATAAAATGCACAGGCACACATTACATAACCAAGAGTTGGATAATGTGCCCGAGCGGATTTTCAAGGTAAAATTGAAGAAATTATTGATTTTATTTATTGAAGATTAATTTTAATATAATTTAAAATATGGTGGGATTAACTTAATTTTACATACCAAAAGAGCTAACTTATTTACGGCTGCCATTTCGTGGGATAGAAAAATTTTTCAGAGCTGAAATTCCAAATCGATGTTGGTGCGGTGCAGAGTGGTGGCCGTTGCTGTCAGTTGATTATTTTATTAAATGCAGTTGGTACATGCGTGAGATTGACGTTTCAAAATGGTAGATGGAAACATTTTTTTAAAAATAATTTTGGTTTGTGTCATAGATGGCAGTAAAAGACGTACCGTTATCTTTTTAAATTAGCTTCTGTGAGCATTTTATCATTTTTGTGCGGCGTAAAAAGGGCGTTTTATCTCACATGAGTTGAAAATAAAAGGGAACCTACTCTTCTCAACATAAGAAAAAAACAAGATGGCTATATAAAACTTTTGTCAATAATGTCGTTTTCGCTTGGACGATCGGCGTACTCCTTCTGCACAGCTGTATTAACTTGGCCCCAAAAAGGTCACTTAATTGGTCATCTTTTACAAAAAAATCGAATACTTTTTGGGGCCAAGTTAACACAGCTGTTTTGCTTTAATTTTTCACTCTTAGCTTTCGATTTCGGGATGTTTTATTCCTTTTTTATTTCAATCGAATTCTCAAATTTCAAAACACTGATGAATGTCCTCATCTCGCGACCTTCATATAGAACTGGCATATTATTATGGTTTTGATGTGAGAACCATATACACAGGCTCTGACATTTTTGACAAAATTGAGTACTAAAAAAAGCTATTTGGTCAGTTTATATGTATTTCTGAAAACTCAGCAATGTCACAAATAGAAACAGGATTTCTCAGTAAAATTTCTCAGTTTTTGTGTTAAATAAATTTTGTATTCGTCTGCAATGCTTGGCAATAGAAATATTGCTCGGCAAATGAAAGGTAATTATTAGTTTTTCCAAATGGAGCCACTGAGTAACTGTTTGGGAAATAATTGAAGAAAAAGCTGAAAAAAAAATAATCTTAAGTTAAATTTTTTTTCTGATTTTCTGTGGGTTGTGCACTGATTTCAAATACTTAGGTCCTAGACGTTTTACTTTCAGTCTTCCCCTTGCCAAAAGTCCCCCAAAGTGGGCGAAAATTAACTTTTGGTGTTCAGTTAGGTATACACCAAAAATCTAAAAAAAAATCTTCTGATTACTAAAATATAGGTCCCAGACCTTCTGGTATCAGCCTTCACCCCGCCAGAAGACTTTGAAGTATGCAAAAAAAAAGTTAAAATATTTGAAACTTTTTAAATATAAAGTAGGTAGGTAGGTATACAAATTAATTTTTTTAAAAACATTCATTTATTCTGCCACAAAGCTGAGCAGACGGCATATAAAAAGTCGCAAACGTTTTTGACTCGCAAATTCTATGCCTTCTATCAGTGCTCGCAAACTTGCATATAGGGGTGTTCACAAGATATGCAGAACAGAAACTGTCCCAAAATTCGCAAATGCATTTGCGATCAAGATGCTCGCATGTCATGTGTCCGCAAATGTGATCGCATATTATGCTGTGTTCTATATGCAAGGTGTTCAGACGATATGCAACAAAATCCGCATAGGTATCACCCATTTGAGATCATATGCAGGAATTGCTGACATTACATAATTTTTTGAAATTTGGTGGTTAAAGAATGTGTTTGCGTAAAGTCCTGAAATAAATACAAAATGTCGACAAAAATTTGGGGTGGTTATACTTTTTCGTAAAATGAACAACAAAAAAGATATCATATAAAAGGTAGGATTTCCGTTATATCCCAAACTATTTCTTTTAATCATATTATGCCCTAAAAAATGTTTGACCATAACTCTGGCCATAATTTTCTCCAAAAAAATTTGTAAGAAATTTGTTAACATTTTATGTTTTTTATTTGAAATTTCAGTAGGTATTCTAGTTTTGTCTTCATTTTAATTGTGCATTCAGCATTATATATAAAAAACCTATACATATTTCGATTTAGATACATTCATCATATGTGTTAATTACATCAGAACAAATTTGTTTGGTCAGTAATTTTTTTTATTAATGTGAATATTACGGAAACCTACTAAGGTAAATAATTTCAATAATATTTGTTTGTGTTCCTTCGAACTTAAAAACCCTTATTTTTTTTAACCGACTGTTCTGCTAGTAAATGTGAGGTTTACGCAATGTTCTGTTTTCGTCCCATCGCAAACCTGCATACGGTCGCATATGCTCGCAAACTGTAACAAATTATATGCAAGGGTGTTCACACGATATCCAAGAAAGTCGCAAACTTTCATGCGACCTGGGTGTCGCATATAGTCCGCAAATCATTTGCGAGCATATGCGGACTGTCCCAAAAGAGTGTTCAGACGATATGCGACCAAAGTCGCATATGATGACGTAAAAATGACGTCAGAGTCGCAAACGTTTGCGACCTCTACATGCCGTCTGCTCATAGCTTAACCATAATGAGTTAAATGAAACAAAAAGTGCAGCACTTCCATATTCCATCGTTCGTCAAGACATCATTATAGTATTGAAAACTGAAAACCTTAATAACTTTTTTGTTTTCAAATATATATAACCGTATGATCACCACATCAAAATACACTGCCCTTCTTCCTCTTTAAGGATATGTCTCAGAAAATTTTTTTTAACCAACCACACAAATATCGGAAAAATTACCGTTTTTCGAACGCCCACCCCCAGCTGAAAAAATAACCTGCCAGACGGTTGCATTTGGTATATTTATCTAATGTCACAGGACACATACATACCTACACATACATGTATTTGAATTTTGATTATTTGGTTTGTTTTAGCAATTACTGAATTTCATATACCATCGTAAACTTAATGCACGTAAATTATATCTCATATCAGCCATTTTAATAGTCAAATTTGTTTATGATCCTCTTCGATTTCATTTATTCATTAATTTGAAATGTTTTACGTAGTCATTGACAAATTCTGACGCATAAAACATCATAATGCCATTGCAAACAGTTTTCCACGTCTATTTACGACAGAAATTTGTAGTGGAAAGTTAACAAATTGTTGGCAGATTTCCCATACAAATGTTGACGGTTCGACAATAAGTCAATATTTTGTATGCTTTAGTCTTTGAGGGAAGATATTGTGATTTGTCTATATGGAGGACTATAAACACAATTCCAATTCCAGAATGATTTTTTTAATTGTTGCTTTATTTTCTGTCGCAGTAATCAAATTAATTGAATAAAAATAAATTTTCAATAGCCGTTTTTTATTATGGAGCAGAAGTCGGATCATAAAACGTGAACCCGTTACAGGTTCATGTATTGTTGTTGTTAATTAATAATCCATATGGATCAATTCTTATGATAAAAAACGGCTAGTATAAGTTTTCATTCAAACCCTCAGTAACAAGTTTCGATTGATTTATAAAATCATTTGAAAAATAAATAATTTCTTTGTTATAAATTTCGCAAACGATTTTAAAATTTTATTTTGTAAAATGTTGGTTGTGTATCTGATTGACTTGTTTATATCAACGTACGATGCGTTAAAAGACACTCATCATCAAACGTTTACTTGCAAATAATTATCAAATACTAACTTGGTTCCCCAACTGGGAATTGATCATTTTGTTTATAAATTAACTGACGGACATAATTCGATTTTGGATGTGGTTAAAGTGAAATTAAATGTCAAAATAAAGAAATAACGAAATTTTGATTTTTGATTACCCTTTTTCACACACATTCAGAATCGAAACATTCACAGATCAGGAATTGGCCTCTGCTTATTGTTAAAACTTAAAAGTAATTCTTAAAAAAAAAACATTTATTTTTTTCCGAAAGAAGGATAAGTTTTATTAGTTTGAACTTTAAAAATTCCAACATTATAATTTGGTATACACGTTAACTCTTATAACTAAAGAGAACGTGCGTTTCTATTTTAGTTTGCCTTTTTTAAATATATTTTTCGGAAAAAAGAAAAATATTTTACATTGTAGTTAATATAATATCCAATGTTTTTTTTTTTTTTGTATTACTTGCTTAATTGAATTGATTTGTTTCAAACTGCAATTTATTATTTGTTATCTGCTCATTCATCTGGATGAAAAAAAAGAAAATTATATTTGTTATTTATTGAAAATTTATATTAGATTAACCTTCTTCTTCCTCCGCGTTTTCTTCATCAAACATCTCGTCCCTAAAAATTAAAAAAAAAAAATACATTAGAAAACAAATAAAATTTGAAAATCATGTGAATTCTTACTCGTTGTCATCGTCATCATCGTCATTCTCATCTTCAGGCTCAACTTCAATGTCAGGTACCAGATAATACTGCAATGGATTTGGCCAAAGATCGTCCTTAATGAGCTCAGCTATTTCATCATTCACCGGATCACTGTTGTCAGTGAACCAGTCAAAGAATGTCTTATATTCGGAATTCCGTTTCTTTTTGTTATTGAAAGGTTTTGAGAGCAATTGCTTAAGTAGATTCTTGCCTTCCTTCCATTGAATTGGTGTACTAGTTGATGATGGATGATCGCTATTTTCTGCAGCTGCTAATGGAAAATTTATTTATCATTATTAAAATGAACAATTTATTTACATCATGATCAAAATAAATGGCTGGAAATGGCTTATAAAACAAATCATGACATCCTGCTTGCTGTCTTAAATTAAAGCAAATCCCCTGCATCGGGATAAGGAGGCTTTGTAATCAGTTTAACTTCTCTAGTACTTAAAACTAAAGCGTTATAAAAGATACACGAGAAGCCTCGGTTATTGATTAATTTCAAATAGTAATAAGACCTGTAATATTAATGGCCCCTGGCTGTGATCCACAGTACACAAATCTAAGGAAATATATTGCGCAGGTTGTCAAAGTTGAAAGTTTCAGAAATTAAAAATGGCTGTTCGGGTGTCCACAGGAATTACTCACCGGATCATTAGAAACAACAAAATATTGAAATTAGACAAGTACAGGGGCAATCGATCCACCATTTTGCTCGATTTTGACAGATGCGCAGGGCTGGGGGTCTAGCATGTAACTTTGATACAATCGAGTGCATTGGTACAATCGAGCATAACAAAAACGTTTAAAATGAAGGTTTGTATAAAACAACAACACTTGGATAAGCTACCACCAAGTTTTTATAAGCTGGAGTTATAGCTATTTCACGACTGCAGACGCGTTCATCAAACTCCTTTTTGTGGTGCTTGGTCTCTATTTGTTCAATTTTATTTAGAAAAACGTTTGCCGCGACTGAGAGGCGAACCAGACCAAGCTTCCTTCAGAGCCATATGCACAGCGCACTGCGCTACCGAAAGTCATGTGATCGTTCCATCCCAATTTTGAGGCACCTGGTTATTCGACGATAAGAAGCACTTAGTTTCAAAAACAATGAATCAACAAAGCAACCCGGCGCTTTTCAACATTTACACTGGCCCACCAACCAAGTATTCAACATCTTAGACGTGCGAACATGTCGAACGGCAAAAGACGACTCTGATCATTTCTTTGTTGCTGGAAAATTAAGAGCTCGACTATGGAAGAAATTTGACGTCTTTAGCACACTTTGAACCTGAGCAAGAAGCTCTCCGCTGTGCACTCATTCATCTAACACAGACGTCAATAATCAGTAGTCCCAGTACCACGACATCAAAAAAAGTTCCACCCCAGTGAAAGGAACCGTGTTATTTTGATGAAGGCGTGCACCGAAAAAATGTGACAGAAGATGAACATGCCGCAGCGTAAAACAAACACAGCGAGGGAGAACCAGGAGAACGAAAGAAAAGATCCTGCGTAGAAAGAGTAGGGCATATGCACTATGCAGCCTCTCAGGCCTCAGCTAAAGGATACAGAAAATTCACGAGTTCGAAACGAAATCCGTAAGTTCTATGCAAAACGTTGCTCGTTTTATAACCGAGAGGCAGGATCTTCGAAATACCAAAAATAATCAAAACCGCATTTCCCCCAAGTGCTAAACGGAAACCGTGTAGTGCGAGTGAGTGATATGGCAAGAATTGATTTATATAAAAAAGCTTAAGAATAACAAGGCCGAAAGATTTGACTCATTACCAGCGGACCTCTTCAATTACGGAGAGAATGTTTTGACAGAGGGCGCATGCATCAAATCATCAACATATATGGGTGGAAAGCAATATGCCGAATGACTGGACGATCAGGTCCATGTTTCCCATCTATAAAAATTCGATTTTCCCACAAACAAACAATCATCTGTCAATCACATGGAACAAATGTTTACTATTGATAACAGCATTTTAGAGGTAGTTAAAGAGTTCATCTCACTTGGAGAGTACTACCCTAGCAAACCGCTTCGGTTGAATTTGGCTAGTTCCGAAAAATGAAATCTAATAAAATTTGTAATTGCTCGAATGTTAGGAAAGTATCTGATAAATTTTATTATACTCTGTTCAAGAAAAAATGTTGTAAGATTTTTGGGAGAGCGTATTTTAAAACTTTGAACAAGAAACACTGAATTTTCTTATACTTTAATTCTCTCCAAAAATTTCATATACTTTTTACAATGATTAAGCTATCATTCCCGTTTGAAAGCAAATTATTAGAGCTCAGCAATTTTTGTCAAGGAGTTTTCGGGTTTGCTTTTTGAAAATTGTCCGATTTTTGTCGATTTACGGAAACCAGAACCAAGTTTTAGGCAAGACTGAGTGACAATCATCCCAGCTTCCCGGTATTGACAATTTTCGTTGAGCTGAATAGTAAATTAGCCAGTTCACGTTTCTGAGATATCACTGAGCAGAATGAAAAACCGAGAAAAATTTCTCTGCAAGAAGTCAAAAGCAACAAAGTTCAAATCTTTTTTATAAATTTAGCCAGTTCACGTTTCTGAGATCTCACTGAGCAAACGTCTGTCAGCTCCACTGAGGAGAAGGAGAAACCTGAACAAAATTTCTCCTTTAGAAGTCAAAAGCACTCTCCATCTCGTTTTTATAAATTGATCAATTGCGACAAAAAATAATTGAGCAAACGAATCCAAAAAATTTCAGTCTCAGCTTTCTGACAGCAAAAGTGAGGAATCTCACTGAGGAATTACGTCACAAAAATATTAGAGTAATCTAATTAAAAAAAAAAGACTTTTAACATTCCAAGATCAGAATTGACATTTTTTCAGTCGTTCAACTGCAACGACGAATATTAAATATCATACCCAAAAAGTTAAAAAAAAAAATACGAGATTTGTATGTATGTATATCAGAAACTCATTTTTTTAGTGAAACTATCTTAATCAAATCATTATACTTATCCTAAAAATCATTGAAGAAAAAAACTTATCCAAATTCATTAACCCGTGCTCCTACAGCCATACTTTTGCACTTTTTACGTTTCCTTTTTTTATCGAACTACAGCAGCTAAATTTTGTTTGTTTATTTTTTTAGGCTTTCGTGGTAGTTTATTGACATTATTAGGTAATTTCGGATAAGCCGCGTAATTATTACTTAATTATCTAACAATGTTTATTTTTGTTTTGTAATCAACCCTTTTTCTAAAAATCAAGTTCGACGAAGTTCTAAGACCTCTAATTTATTTTAGGAAAAATTGGACACGAAAATACAATAAAACTCGAAAAGTTATTATTCTCCCTATTTTTTCTTGAAATGCGAAATATTTTTCAAGTGACAAATGTATGGCTAAAAACAAAGTGTAATTAAAAAAGTTAGTTCTGAATTTTTAATTTAAAAACGTGGAGAAACATTTGCGATAAAACGTACATTCTACCAAGCATAAAAATGGAATTTAAAGATTACAGATTATACAAAATCACTGAATTCATTATATCAATGCCTGGTTAGTGTACTACTCCATTTGCCTCTATCGAACGGTTAAAGTTCTAGAAATTTAATTTTGATATAGGTAGCTTATTACAAGCCTATATTATTTTTTTGGAAGTTTTAGCTGAAACGCGACGCTATAGAACAAGTTATAAAGTTCTTATTAAAATAGGAAAGGTAAAAAAATAAAAAAAAAAACTTGAAAAAATTAAAACATGTTGTATTTATGCATTCAAACTAATTAAGGTAGCCCGTAATGTATCTTACATTAATTCGAAAAAATTATTTGAAGAATTAATTAACCATCCAGATTTTGTAGTCGTTTGGAATTATAACCAAAGATAATTCAACAAAAGCATTTGGGTAAGTAGGAAATTTTAAGCAAAATCCTAACGCGACTGTACCTAGAAAGTTTATAATTAAAGCCTCCCATAGCAACAACAAAAAAAAAAGAAATGTTGATAGAAAAAAAGTACCTATATTAATTTATAAAGACAAATTTGTCTTGACTACTAAATCAGATATACTTTTTTTTTGTATAAATCATCAACTGTTTATACACACAACAATTCAATTCGTATCACAAAAAGTACAGTCACCTTCCCACGTCAAATAATATGCATTACTTTCATGTTACATCAAGTCACGCTTGTGAAAAATAAATCTTACCGCCAGAACCCAAATGGAACTCTTTAGTGAGGACTTTGTTCTCGAAGTATGGATTCTCGTCAAAGTGGAAATTTATGCGGTATCCCGACTTTATATCTTCAAACTCCTCCACCTCGAGTTTGGTCAACGAATGCAGACAATCTTCTTCCTCTTCGTCTAAAATTCCCGAAACTTGAGGGTGGTTGATGAACTGAAATAAATAAAAACATAAAAAAAAACATTTCAATAATGTGTCTGCTTGTAAAAAAAAACAAAAACGCAAATAAATATGTAAGCATAACTAAAAGAAATTGAAACAAAAAAACGTGCGCAATAAATTTTCCACCCAAAGCCATCATAACGGAAGCATGCGTGTAATGGCTGTTTTAGATCTTTAAAGGATTTTCTAGGACTCACCGCTGTAACCCAGAAGTTTGGAATACGCTTAACCAACTCGCTGCGCTTTTCGTAACATGGTTTGCGTAGTTTGTTGTATTTTTGTTCTACTTTAAGAATTTCTTCGCTGGCTTTCTCATTCAGGGCGTCAATTTCGTTCTGACAAGCATCAATCAATTCTAGTGCTTCTGATTCATCCTCGTTTGGTGTATCGTCGGCCGAGATTTTAGCGCGTTTTGCTGGGAGGGCAGACATATTTGCTTGCAATTAATTGGTTAAAATTGAGGAATTATGTAAATATAAATGCGTATTGGCAATTATTATAATTTATTGCTAGGATTGAATTAAAATTTCCACAACTGTTGCAAAGAAAAAAAATGCCGGTTCGGCTTCACTTTTTGATTTCCCGTATTTCTGCACAAATAGCGAGTACGTCAAAAATTTGACGATCGTTCAATATTTTTGCAAAGAAAATGGCCGGCTATTTAACGACAAGATGAATGCATTCAAGAATGTTTAAAAAGTTTTAAAATGAACACATTCGGTAAGTATTTTCGAAGTTCGAAAAACTTCTGTTGTCTAAATTTAAATTTAAAAATTCATAAAAACAGTGGCGCAAATTTTTACATTCGTATTTATTAGCCGGTGTATTTATTAAATTTTTTACAAGTTAACAGTGTCTAAATAGATGAAAATAGTTCAAAATAGTTACAAAAATGTTTTATGTTATTAAATAAAATGTTACATTATAGTCAAGGTTTAGAAATAAAAATATTTATATACAACTTGGACGGCTGTCCAAAGTTGGACATCGTTTATAAATACGACCGTAGAGTTTTGTCTACTTAGACACTATCTAACTTTTTTCAAATTGGTGGAAATATGCTTTATTTAAAAAAAATAAAGATCACATTATTCACGGTTAAGACAATCTACTCTTCTGTCTAAGTTAGGCATCTATAAGACAGCAATAAAAAAAGGTTTTTGAACACATTTTCCAAAGTTGGATAGAAGTCTAAAGTTAGACAACGTTTATAAATAAGACCATTAATGTTTAAAACCCTTTCAGCAAAACATCAACGTGTTTTTGAAATAAAATTGAAAACAAAATTCGAAAGGTGTAACCGAACATTTACACGTTTTTCTTTGAGATTTTAATTTTTTTGATACCCGAATCACAACAGACGAGACTCTATAGTACTCTCATCTTTGAGGATAAATATCTGTGGCAATAAATAGAGTAGCTTATGTCCACAGTACACATATTAAAGGTAATATATTGCGCAGGTTGTCAAAGTTGGAAATGTTAACAAATTAAAAATGGCTGTTCGAGTGCCCACAGGAACGCAACGCGCATCATTAGAAACAACAACAAAATATTTTAGACAAGGATCCCCCACACCAACGCAAATTTTCGGTGGCGACGACGAAAACAATAATAACAACGTGTTGTTTTCATTGACAACCACGTGTTGTTATTGCTTTTTTCGTCGTCGCGTTCCCCCACACCAACGCGAATTTTCGGTGGCGACGACGAAAACAACAATAACAACACGTGGTTGTCAATGAAAACAACACGTTGTTATTATTAGCTGCGTTTTATTTTCCCCCAGATCCAATCCAGATCAGATCATGAAAATAAAACAACCCAGGATCTCAGTGACAACTTGTTATATACCCAACTCTTTTTTCCTTTTGTTTTTTTTATTTGGATACACCCGTTGTCTTTTTTCTTTACACTACTGACGACATTTACAAATTAAGGGTGTGTGTTCAAAACGGATTTGGAAATCCAAATCCAAAACAAAGTTGGATCTTGTGGTGTTTTTGTAATACATGTATTTTCGTAAGCAAATCCAATCGGTTCGGATCTCGGGGAAAATAAAACACAGCTATTGTTTTCGTCGTCGCCACCGAAAATTCGCGTTGGTGTGGGGGATCCCTTAAGCTAAGTACAGACGATTGTCAGGTCATACAATATTGTCAGATAGCTGTCAGTGAAAAAACAATCGTCTGAACACACAATTTTGTCTGACAATATTGTCAGAAACGTCTTTCCCGGACGACAATCTGACAAAAAATTGTCAGGTATCTTACAATCGTCTGAGCACACAATTTTTATCATTGTCAGTCGATTAGGACATTGTCAGACTCATTGGTCATTGTCAGATGTTTTCATTGAAAGCCGGCAGTTGCCAGATTTGTGGGAGAGAAATGACTTGTCATTTTTTGACCACAAACAACAGTTTAATTTAACCTCAATAAAAATGTGATGAAATGTGATAGAATTAGAACCATTTCTAAAAATTCTCATGTATTAATACGTCATGTCAAATCGTGTAGGCTGGAATATCATGCTGTGAAAAGCCTAGTACGCTGCTGATGCGAAACGAAAAATCCCATACAAAAATGACACAACGAAATCATAAACGGAAAATTTCGTTCTGCTTTGCGTTTTGCAGTACGCTGTTCGAAGAGCGAAATTCATGATTGTAGCAGATTATTTGGAGAAGTCTCCGCTTCTTTTTCGCACTGAATTATATACAGACTATTTATTGTGTGCGGAAAATGACATTTTTGTTTTATTTGTGTTTTTTTTTTTTTTTTTATAATTTTCTTACATCATGGGTTTCTCTGATTGTCAGGTATCTTACAATCGTCTGAGCACACAATTTTTATCATTGTCAGTCGATTAGGACATTGTCAGACTCATTGGTCATTGTCAGATGTTTTCATTGAAAGCCGGCAGTTGCCAGATTTGTGGGAGAGAAATGACTTGTCATTTTTTGACCACAAACAACAGTTTAATTTAACCTCAATAAAAATGTGATAAAATGTGATAGAATTAGAACCATTTCTAAAAATTCTCATGTATTAATACGTCATGTCAAATCGTGTAGGCTGGAATATCATGCTGTGAAAAGCCTAGTACGCTGCTGATGCGAAACGAAAAATCCCATACAAAAATGACACAACGAAATCATAAACGGAAAATTTCGTTCTGCTTTGCGTTTTGCAGTACGCTGTTCGATGAGCGAAATTCATGATTGTAGCAGATTATTTGGAGAAGTCTCCGCTTCTTTTTCGCACTGAATTATATACAGACTATTTATTGTGTGCGGAAAATGACATTTTTGTTTTATTTGTGTTTTTTTTTTGTTTATAATTTTCTTACATCATGGGTTTCTCTGATTGTCAGGTATCTTACAATCGTCTGAGCACACAATTTTTATCATTGTCAGTCGATTAGGACATTGTCAGACTCATTGGTCATTGTCAGATGTTTTCATTGAAGGCCGGCAGTTGCCAGATTTGTGGGAGAGAAATGACTTGTCATTTTTTGACCACAAACAACAGTTTAATTTAACCTCAATAAAAATGTGATGAAATGTGATAGAATTAGAACCATTTCTAAAAATTCTCATGTATTAATACGTCATGTCAAATCGTGTAGGCTGGAATATCATGCTGTGAAAAGCCTAGTACGCTGCTGATGCGAAACGAAAAATCCCATACAAAAATGACACAACGAAATCATAAACGGAAAATTTCGTTCTGCTTTTCGTTTTGCAGTACGTTCGAAGAGCGAAATTCATAATTGTAGCAGATTATTTGGAGAAGTCTGCGCTTCTTTTTCGCACTGAATTATATACAGACTATTTATTGTGTGCGGAAAATGACATTTGAGTTATATTTCTGTTTTTTTTTGTTTATCATTTTCTTACTTCATGGGTTTCTCTGATTTTTTGCGTTTATATTTGATTTTGTTTTTGGAATTAATGAAACTCTCCAAGGATATTTTCCGTTGTGTGTTCGCAAGCGTTGTCTGTTTGGAGATCACAGGAAATTTTCGTTTCGGATCAAGCCTAGTAAGATGCTGATGCGAAACGAAATTTTTCTGTGATCTCCAAACAGACAACGAAACGCTTGCGAAAACAACGGAAAATATCCTTGGAGAGTTTCACTAATTCCAAAAACAAAATCAAACATAAACGCAAAAAATCAGAGAAACCCATGATGTAAGAAAATTATAAACAAAAAAAAAAAACACAAATAAAACAAAAATGTCATTTTTCCGCACACAATAAATAGTCTGTATAAATAATTCAGTGCGAAAAAGGAGCGGAGACTTCTCCAAATAATCTGCTACAATTATAAATTTCGGTCTTCGAACAGCGTACTGCAAAACGAAAAGCAAAACGAAATTTTCAGTTTCTGATTTCGTTGTGTCATTTTTGTATGGGATTTTTCGTTTCGCATCAGCAGCGTACTAGGCTTAAAATGGAGTGTCATATTCTGTTTCCACACTATTATACATGATTTGTTTCCCACTTTTTTGACTCACTGGGATAGGGTGGAAGGGCTTTTATCACAGCTTCAGGCTCTAGAATGCATTAGGTATAGGAACAGGCATTTCATATTATAATATATGCTCTAAGATTCTCATGAAGAGGAGCGAACGGTGCGCTACCTGGTAAACCGGAATAGTATTAATCAGCGGAGAGTATAACTGGAGAATTGAGGATAGGTGGGAAAATTAGAGAACTTCTGCTTTTATACGACTGCAATTTTTAGTGAAAAGGAACATCTCCACACTATTAGGTTCCCCCACACCAACTCGAATCTGTGGCGGCGAAAACGAAAACAATAATAACAACACGTGGTTGTCAATGAAAACAACACGTTGTTATTATTGTTTTCGTCGTCGCCGTGACAGATACGCGTTGGTGTGGGGGATCCCTTTCTCTGCAATTTTTCAACCTAAGTAACTTTAGCTGTGTTTTATTTTCCCTCAGATCCAATCCAGATCAGATCATGAAAATAAAACAACCCCGGATCTCAGAGACACTTTAGCCGTTTTTTATTATCAGAATTGATCCATGTGGATCATCAAATAACATACCTACAAAACAACAACAACACATGAAAATAAAACACCCTCAAACATTGAAACAACAACAAAGTAGACTCATGAGTCCGGTTTTTAAGTTTTCTTCGTGCCTCACGAGGTTCCTCACCCCACACTTTTCTTTCCTACGAACTGTTGTGATACCGGCCTCAATCTTCCCAATCTAAACAGCGTCTTATGTCGAATTCCTTTCAAAAAAAAAATCGCAATTCTTTTCCAAAAGAATCGAATTTTTTCTGTCAAAACGAATCTTGCTACACTAGAAAAATTCGTTTTGACAGAAAAAATTCGATTCTTTTGGAAAAAAATTCGATTCTTTTTTTGAAAGGAATTCGACATTAGATACCCTATCGGCCTATCACTCGAACGCTGCCATTATGCGGTTATAGGCCCAAATCAAAAAATGGCGTAACGCCCAAAAATGGTCATAGAGCCCAAAAAGTCAACAAAAAAGTGCCAAAAAACTCAAAACGAATGTCATAACACCAAAATTGTTCTTCAAATGAAAACGCCCAAATCTTTAATTGTCATTTCGCCCAAAATATTTTTGAATTTGGGCGTTATGACATACGCCTTGCGCGTTCTGGTATTTATTTTGGGCCTTAAGGCTTAACTACATAAGCCAAAAAGTACTGAAGTACAAAAGTAAAAATATTTTTTTTACCGCTAGCGCCGTTGTTTCGTGAAAAAGAATACACAAATTTGTTTTTAAACCAAAATTTAAGCTTTCTGCATCATTTTTATAAGTTTTCCAGTCAGAAACACTATCCTAAAATGAGTTTGAAAATTTTCACTTTTTTACTTTTTCACTTTTTTGGCTTATGTAGTTAAGCCTTTATGACGATTTCTATCATTCTTAAATCTTATCATCACCCAAGACGCTGTTTAGATAGGGAAAATTGAGACCGGTATCACGGCAGTTCGTTGGCAAGAGAAGTGTGGCAGGAAGAAAACACGAAAACTGCATGAGTCTACTTTGTTGTTGTTTAAATGTGTGAAATGTTGAAATTGTTGTTGTTTCAATGTATTTTGAGGCACCTGAAAGTTTCAAATGTAAACACGATGACACTCACCAGTCCGACTCCGGACTCAATCTTTCCAATTTAAACAGGGTCCAACGTCATAAAACCCAAATCAAAAACAAAAGCATTGTCCAGAATGTATAAGGAAGAAAGCGTCGCAAAGCCCAAATATAGAATATCATATCACCCAAATTTTCTTTCACTGTCATAACCCCCAAATTTAAAAATGTCATAACGCCCAGAGGAGTTCTTGTTTATCAAAATTGGGCTTTATGGTGAACAAGAAAGTGCATTTAATGAACTACATAAATATACGGTGCCGTGAAATAAGGCCAAGTGTAATGAAGCCAAATGTGGGTGGTTGTTCAATCGAAATAATTCCAATTTGGTCTTATTGCACTTTGAGAAAATTGATGGTTTTTCTTCTGTGACCATGACTGTACAGTGTATTGTGTAACCAACTTGCTAAGAGAAAATGTTGTAAGAATTTAAGTTGTCTTTTTATATTTTTGATTTGATTTATAAACTCTAATTTTTGAATATAAAATTGGAAATATTTTGAATTTATCATTAAGTAAAAACTAGCAATAACATAACTCCATTTTAAAACACAATTAAAGAATGAATTACTGGCTTTAAACAAAGCTAAAATATGATATTGTAAGTGTTTCCGTTGTGTTTTTATATTCATTTTCTATTTTATATATCCCACATGGAAAAATAGGGAAAAATAGCCCTTCCAAAAGTCAAAACTCAAAACAGACAGATTTTGATCTTGATAGCTAGCGTTATATTTTCTGGATTGTTCAGTGGTTACCTAATAACGGACGTAGCGCTATAGTAGTGCTGAAATACCATCTCTTCCGTATTATTCAACTGATACATCCGCATTCCAACTTAAATGCGGTTGTAAGTTTTAATCTGGATGAATCGAGTGAATAATATGAGTCGACTTACGCCCATATTATTCACTCGATACATCAAGATTGAAACTTAAATCGGGATGTATTTACATTGAATTTGTATACTTTACATCTGGATTAAAGTTTTAATGAATAATATGGACGTAAAGGTTTGCAATCTGACAATAATTGGTTTGAAAGATAAATTTATCTGAAATCTGAATATATTATACACTGTGTGAAAAAAAACCCTATTATAACGGGTGATTTTTTAAGAGGTTTAGAACTTTTTTTTTTAAAAAAACACACAAAATTCGAAAAAATGAATGAAATATTTATTTGAATCGATAGTTTGAACCTTGCAATTTAATGTTTAAAGATAATTTCATGCAAATGTTGACCGCGGCTGCGTCTCAGGTAGCCCATCCGCTGAGTCCAATTTTGGCATACTCTTTCACACATATCGGCCGGTATCTCACGAATGAATGCATGGATGTTGGCTTCCAGTGCGTCAATCGAAGCCTAGTCAATCATCCCTATAGACATTAGCCTTGACATACCCCCACAAAAAATAGTCTAATGGTGTCAAATCGCACAATCTAGGCGGCCAATTGACCGGCCCGAAACGTGAAATTAACTGTTCACCAAACTCGCCTCGCAATTGCGCCATTGTTTCGCGTGCTGTGTGGCATGTGGCACCGTCTTGTTGAAACCACATATCATGCAAGTCAAGAACTTCCATTTCGGGCAAAAAAAAGTTTGTTATCATCGCTCGGTAGCGTTCACCATTGACTGTAACGCTGCGATTCGCATCATCTTTGAAGAAATATGGCCCAATAATGCCGCCGGCCCATAAACCGCACCAAACAGTGGCTTTTTCGGGATGCATTGGTAGCTGTTGCAATGCTTCTGGCTGATCTTCACTCCAAGTGCGGCAATTGTGCTTATTTACGTACCCATTCAACCAAAAATGAGCCTCATCGCTGAACACAATTTTTCGATAAAAAAGCGTATCCTCGGCCAGCTTTCCAAGAGCCCATTCACCAAAAATTCGGCGTTGTGGTAGGTCGGCTGGCTTTAGTTCTTGCACCAACTGTATCTTAAAAGGCTTTACGCCCAAATCCTTCCGCAAAATTTTCCACGTAGTGCTGTAACAAAGGCCTAACTGCTGGGAACGGCGCGGCGCCGAATCGACATTTCGCGGTCTTCTGTCACACTAGCTGATACGGCCGCAATATTTTCTTCACTACGCACAGTACGTAAACGTGTTGGTGGTTTAATGTCCAACAAAGTAAATTTGGTGCGAAATTTGGTCACAATCTTCCGAATAGACTGCTCAGAAGGTCGAGAATGCCGACCATAAAATGGAAGCAGCGCGCGATGAACATTTCGAACCGAGCACGAATTTTGATAGTAAAATTCAATAATTTGCAAGCGTTGTTCATTTGTAAGACGATCCATGGTTAAATTGCAAACCAAACTGAAGCTGTTCGACAGTGACACAAGGTACTAAACACACGTCAGCTGTCAAAACCAGTGTTGCCAAAACCAAACCAGCTAAAAAATCACCCTTTATAAGTACAAAAACTACTAAAATTTGTTTCGGCTCTTGGCCGAATCTTTGAAACTATACCGTCATGTAAGACGGAGAGCCAAGAAGAAAAATAGTTATACACGTGATTTGACAATGCAAATTTGAAATCACTTAAATGCTTGTGAGTAATCAATCAATCCAGAAGTCTGCGAAGTGCAGACAATCAATATCAATATTCAATAAGGTATATTGATATTTCCACCTCTTATACCTAATTGAATTGTAAATCCTATTTTTTTTATCGGTTAAAGCTTTTTTTTAATATTAGCTTTACCTCTCAAAAAATACCCAGTATAGTACAAGTTAATTTTACGTACTTACCTTTATTGTATAAATAAATAATTAATAAATTAGTTTTGTTTTTCAATTCGTATGTTCTTTCAAAACATATTTTATTACTTAAATTTTAAATCTTATTATTTATATTAATTTATTTGAGTTATTTAATAAAAAAAGAAGAATTTTAAACATATATACAACAACAAAATTATGTATAATTTCAACTAATAAATAAATAATATTTAAATAGGTTGGCAGACAGAGAAAAAATTATAATAAAAAACTTTACAAGATAGATTCTAAATTCAACAGTAGACAATTCTTTTAAAAAAATTTTATCAATAAAAAAAATTAAATACATCATACAAAAATATTTTCTTCTAATATTTGAACTAAATTTTCATATTGTCATACAAATATATATATATTATGTATATATGTATATAACAAATCAACAGCTTGTTTACTAATTTAAACTTATATTATAAGCCTATATTTAAAAGCAAAACAAATTTATCCAACCAAAGTAGATTCCATTTTTCGTCATTGAACATTCAAAGAACATATTTCACAGTTATGTAATTTTTTTTTATAGATTTTTACTGGTTCTATACTTTATGTATGTAGTTTCTTTGACTGTGATCTCAGCAGAAGCCTGGATTTGTGTGCTCTATAATACACCTTTTGCAATACTTTTTCACTGCCCTATAACCTTCAATTGAAATTTGACAATCTTGTATATTAAGTTGTTGCAATCCTCGACAATAGTATGCGATACATTGAACACCACGATCTGTAATCATATCACAATTTCGTAAGCTAAGCTTCTTCAAATTCGGACAACTCTCAGCAAGGGCTCTTAGACCAGCATCACTGACATCACATTTTCCAATATCAAGAGCACGCAATCGAGGGCAAGATCGTGCCAATACTGTTATTGAATCATCACTGACTGCTTCACAACCGCGAGCATTTAGATATCGAAGTTTATAACATCGTCGGGCAATGACTTTTAATCCTGCATCAGAAACTCGGTCGCATTTAGCCACAGAGAGATATCGCAAAGCAGCTCCTAGCTTTGCTAGTTCATAAAGACCAAAATCAGTGATGCTAAGGCAATCAGAAACGCTGAGCTCTTTTAGAGCAATGCAAAAACTTGGCACAAATTTCAAACCGGCATCTGAATAATAAAATAAAATAAATTAGACATTTTGAATGCATACAATTCTAAAATAGTCGATAGTCAGTATACCTGTAATTTGAATGCATCTTCTCAGATATAGGAACACCAACTGGGGGCAGTTCTTGACGACTACTTTAAGGCCGACATCGTCTATGGCAGTACAGTCGGTTAGGTCCAAGTATTGGAGTAGGAGTCTTCTAGGCGGTTCGAGTCCTGGATTTATGCTTACATTAATGATTTGAGTGCAACCTAAAAGTAGAAAAAAGTAATATTGAGAAGTGGATGATATAAATTTTAAGAAATTTCTCAACAATTAATAAAAGAATTTATTTTCCCTGCAAAATATATTTGCATGAGTAAATTTTTACGCCCAATAGTATTTCCGATTCGGAAAGATATTGGGTAAAAGCGTTTGTTATTTGTCAAATTAAGTCATTCAAACATTCGAAATAAATTGCGCATGAAGCCTATAGTATACGCCAGAGAGAAAGAACTAATAGAGAGTCAAATTTCCTCATCTCCTTCCCCTCGAAACCTTTTGTTTACATTTTTTATAACGTGTTAAATTCTTATCGGTGTGTACATGTTTTCACGTCGGGCAAAATTTGTCTGTGGTTTCCAACAGGGCAGTGAAATGTTTACGAAAGCACATCAGAAAATAATGTGATGGAGAGTTTAAAAAATTTCAAACACAAAATCAAAAAAAAACGCAAAATCGCACACAATAAAAGAAACAAATGTAATTTTTCACAGAAAATGGTTCAGGTAATTCAGTGCGAAAAATAATCCAAATAATCTGCTACATGTATCAATTTTGTTTTTCGTTTATGATTTCGTTATTTATTTATTTTTATTTATTTAGCTTATTACAAGCGGTACTTAGGTCTAAATAAATTATTCTTAAAAACTAAACTTATTCTAAGGTGGGTTTTTCGTTGTTTTTTTGTTTAGGAGTAGCGTATTAGGCTTGCCACAAAAAATTTGTCAGTTATGAGCCTCATAAACTTAAGAGCGCTCGATAATTACCACCCTTAAAATATTTTGTTAGGTATGTATAAGCCAGAAGAGAATTTGAAAATCTCACATTATGAAATCTTGAAGTTACAAAATCCTACTTTTCATAATCTCGCAAACTAAAATCTCGCTTGCTTTGCAATTTGAAAATTTTCGGCTGTATTTTCACAAGAATTTCGATGACTTGTTGTTGACCAAAATAATTATTCCGTTTCCCAGCAGAAGCGTACTTGACTTTATGTGAACATATGTATTGACATTATTTAGAGAATGAAGGGAACTGTTATTGGCGCATTGGCAAGTACTAAAGCGTAGCTCAGGCGAAAATAGATTAGGCCGAAGACAAGACAAGACAAGTACATATGTATATATTATGTCATCAAGAAAGAAGTCCCAATATCTTCGACTCTGACAAAACATCAGGTATAAGTACAACTTCGAAGTATTTAAGGACTGGTCTCCACGATTACATTGTCAGATGACATCAGTGTAGAGATCAAAGGAAGAATCCATCTTGAAAATAACAGTTTCTTCAAGCTAAATCCTAAAATTTAGCAGATAACGCTAAATTTTAGCTTCCATACAAATTTCTCTCCAAAATGTATACAAGGTAAAATTATGAAAAGCATTAAAACCAAATGGACGCAGCTGCGAGTAAAAAAATTAAATTTTTGTTTCTTAAACCTAGTACGTAGATCGAGCTTAGTTTACGCTTTCACTTTTCTCTTCAAACATTACCTAAAAGTTTTAGGTAATGTTTGAAAACTTTTCTCTTAAACTGGCTAAAACTTTAGCTTAATTTTGACCTAACAGCGCTGTGCGGTCTGTGGAGAATATGTTCCAGAAAACACCTGTTCTCCGAGATGAAATTAAGTGCGTTCTTTTATTCTGAAACTTTTGTTTTCTGTCCAAAACATACACATTTAATTTTTTTGTATACATATGAACTTCGACAGACTTTTGGTTAAAATTCGTAAAAATTCACAGTTTTGGTAAGTTCGGGAACAGGCTTATCATATTCAACCACTGAACAAAAAATTGTTTTCAATTGAATTTTATCAAGTAAAATTGATTTTATTTTTTAACTGTTTATTAGAAAATATTTTTTTATTTCGGTTTTTATTCAAAAATTCAAGAATTACAGAATTTGTCAAAATTCAGCTCGGGAATGCATGTGCAGAACAATTATTTCGTGCGTTAAATTTTGACAGTTAAGTGATGTGATAAGCACAAGTGGAGAATGACTAAGGCCTTCTGCACACAAATCGTCTATAGTCTTAGATGCATAGAAGATTCGCTATGCAGCGACGCACGATTCCACTTAGGCTCTTTGAGTTCTGCACACGAATTATCTCATCATAGACGCGTTCAAGATTAGCCATATGCAGCAACGATTCCACTACGGGTAGACTTGTGCATACGAAGCTTCACGTCATAGATAAACCACTAAACATTTCCAAAAAAATTTGGCATGTATTGATGTTTACATTTCACCAAAATGTTTAGTTAATACGCCTGGCGCTTGAAAGTGTTGTACGCTCGGCGATTTGCAGCTTGAGTGATGCGACGAATAAGTGCAAATTACGTCTCGTGTGCGGTTCCTCGATCGCTTGAAGGGTTTGTTGGTTGAGGTCATAGTCCATTGTGGTCTTTAAGTGCCATCTAAAGTAAAGTACCTTAATGGTTGAAATTTTCTGTTATGGCGTGCGTGCGTCGTTTCCAAGCACCGGTATAAATTTTTCATTGTTCTTGGAATATGATTGGTGTATTTTTTTGTATTCTACACCGAAGAGAAATCGACAAAAATACGAATTAGGGGCTTACCTCTGCCCAGAAAATGTTCAGTTTAATATCATGCTACGATAAGCGAAAAGAACTATTATTTTTTTTGGTTCTCGTTGAAAAACTACACCCCCCTTTAGAAAGCGTTTTCTTGAATCTTACCGTCGTAATGTGTGAAAATTCAACTTACCAGTTATATCTAAATGTTGCAAATTGGTGCATTTTGTCAAGACATCACACAGTGCCTGATTGGTTACACTTATACAGGTTTGAAGTTGTAAATGCGTCAGTTCTGGGCATCGTCGTGTTAGTAAAACGAGTCCTTTATCAGAAATTCGACATCCATCGGAGAGCATTACTCTCTCAACATCCGGACACGAACCATTTCTACTTTGACCGCATAATTGTCGAAATATCATTTTGAGTGCCTTATCACCGGCTATGTGTTCACCTTTTAATGTAATTATTTTCCAAAGGACCGGTCGCCATGCAAGATTCTCAAAACGTCTACACACTCTCGCAACATTGCACAATTCACAGCTGTCAAGCCAACCCATTATCTTTAATACAGCTTCATCTGGTAGCCGATCAAAGCCAGGCCCCGATCGGCAAGGCCCTTTTTTACTCCATGGTCCTGGTCCCGGTATTGGATGACCGGTGGGTGATGGTGAAACCAAAGTTGCATAACCTTGATCCAAACTCGGAGAGAAGCGACCCATATTAGAGAAGCCCTCAGACAAGCTTTTCACTTTGGACGGATGAAAACGTTTGTCAAGGCCCACGTTCGATGAATGATTGGAATACGAGGAATCACGTTGTTGATTGACGTTGGTATATGCTGCTGGAGAACCTTGTGTTCGATCAAGAAGGTATCGATCAGAGCCACTGGTTTCACTTGGGCTCGATGGCCGATGCAGTAAATGGGATTCTATATAAAAAAAAAAAACAAATTGTATTAAAAAAATTAAAAAATAATGTTGAATTGCCACTCTCGCTATACATACCATGCAGCCGATCACTACCATTAAATTCGCATAAATTTCTTAAATCATCCTCCAGGAAGTAACGTTCATTTTGAAAATGATTCGCTTCCGAGCCTAGAGGAAGTCCTCGAATGGCACCTTGAATATACAATTGATCCATTTTCTTCTCGAGAAAATATTGCCCGCTACCAACAGACGATGCATTCGGTGGTACACTACGTCTGCCATTTATCTTCCCACCACCATTGCCACTATTCACCTTCGGTTCATCGCTGGAGTCCTCGTTATTATCAGCTGCAGGAAGAATGTACGCACTCGGTGTTCGTGCTTCACGATACTGAAGTAAACTCTCAATAGGTGTGTAATTTCGAAGTGGCACTGGCCTATGTCGGCTTTGTGGATTTACTTGTGGATTTCGTCGCATATCATAAGCCTGCTCCATCGAAGATGAAGAACTTCTCGATAAATGATACATCCCAGGTAAATTATTCCCACAATGGGGATGATTTTCTCCCCCAACTTGTTGTGACACTGACGAAGATGTGTAAATAATGTCATCGGTGTCAATACTCAGGTCTGGAGATTTCCTCGACATCTGATACACTTGCGGATTAAGCGGACTTGAGCTCAGTGGATGATGATACTGTTGTTGGGTATCCAAAACGGTTGTGTTGCGACCTAAAGACGCCAAGGGACACTCTACAGGCGGCCCCCGGCGTGTTTGGTGTGACATCGCTGCTTATGGACTATCCTGGAAGAGAGAAGAAAAAATGAATATAAAGTTAGTCATCCATTGTGCTACATCCAACTGAAGTTTTAAAAGATAACAATATGCAAAGTGCATTCATTATATGATGACTGCAATATTCAATGAGTGTAGTATATGTGGGTGGACAGAGAAATGTGCAAAGATAAGTGGTGCATAGCACACCTACGACATTGGATCCCATCGGTATAGATATATATATATATATTGTATATGTATATATATATGTATATATATATTGTATATGTATGTACCTATACGGTGGGAATGGGTGTGTGTTTATAGTTTACTGCATTAACCGATCAATTTGTTTTTCATTTCGATTTCGTATCTTATTCTTCTTTATAAACTTAAGAAAAAAATGTAAATAAAATACCACAAAGAGATTCGCTTGAAATTGTCATTAATCATGAATACAGAAAATTGATTAGTTACAAAGAAATATTTATAAACATTGCGGGATTGGACATTAAAGTTATTTATAAAAAAAAATAATAAGAATATCAGATCAGGCGTTAAGCGAAATGGTATTCAATAAAAAAGGTTAAAAAATTCCAAGGAATTTAATATGTTATAATAAATCGAGCAAAAAACTTTAAACACTCTTTAATAAAACTAGTAGACCCGGGACTTTAAGGAAAAGGGCTACAAAATAATAAAATAAGAAGGAGTGAAAAAGAATTAGCTCCGAAAATGACGGAGCGTAACGGTTAGTGTGTAGGACTGGACACCGAAGGTCTTGACTCTTGGGTTCGATTTCCAGCCTTTCCATCTTAAAACAGAAACGTTTTTCACACTGTATTGCTACTGCCTCTTGCGTGGAATCAATGGCAATGACAATTTATTGCTTGGCCTCCTATTGCCAGGTAATTTCAGTTGTCCATTGTCAGTGTAGAAATTACAACCACTTTCAAATGTTTTTTTGCTATATAAAAAAAAACGTCAATATAATAAAAAAAAACGTCAATTCACTAAATTTCACTTATTTTCTCATATTTTCAACTTTAATTTCAAAACGAAGCAAGTCATTAAAAATCGCAGAGAACACATTTTGAAAAAAGGTAAATTTTTTTATTATTATATTGCCTCAGCGATGGAAATCAATAATTTCCCTCTACCAGCCGAGCAATATTTCAATTTATGCCTCTGGGCTTTGGCAAAGCGTATCCATTAGCAATTTTCAAAGCATTGGTAATGAGCCTAAGCAATTTATTTCCTCAAGTATTGCCAATGGAGCCGCTGGGTAAAGTACATCTAGGTTTTTGGGTAGGCTAGTTGAGAAAACGAATAAAACTGTCAAAGTGACATTTATCTATCACTTTAACTGTCAAGTATTTTAGCGTGCTTTATAGCTATTTTTTCATTTTATTTTTGCAATAGAAACTAAAGAAAATATATATTATGTATGTAGGTACAATATTATTTCAAAAGGAATGCAATTTTGTTTTATTTTAGAAAAAAAAACATAGCAAATTTTGAGAAAATTGTAAAATTGTTATTATCACAACTAATTAACGGCAGATTATTAAGCAATAAACCATTCAATGCAATTAGTTTTTTAAATTATCGCAACAAATTAATAAATGGCAAATTATCCGCCTAACCAATTTCTGATCCGCGAATGTTGCTTCGCTAACTTGGCGTTCATCCTTAATTGCGTATATACAGTTCTACATAATATGCGTAGCCTCATATACCAGACCAGGCCAACAATTCTCCCTAGTAGGGTATTCATTGTAAATTTTATTTGAACGAAAAAAAGCAATCCTAGAAAATAAAAAACACAAAAAACTGCTGATAGAATCAGAATTTAGTTTTCGACAAACACAGTGCAAAGAAAAAGTTGACGCAATCAAAAATTCCAAAAAAAAAAAAAACGACAGAAAAATAAGCCCACACTAAAATCATCACTTTAGCCGATTTCACCTCAGGATATAATCAAATTAAGAAAACGATGTTAAATTGATATTAAACATTCGTTTATTTAACACTTAGATTTTGGACACCCAAGTGAGAAAAAGGTTGCTTAAGTTTATGCAAATTAAATTCTTCTCCAAAAAAATTAAATAAATATTTTTCTTTTAAAATTCTTTAATCATAAATTATTTAAACTTGAATTCAAGCCAAACGAAGCGACGTTTAAAAGTATATATTTTTCGTGCTCCTTAAACTTAATCGGGTGCTCTATATGCGCTGTTATACGTTTTGCCATCGAATTATTTTGAAATAAAGAGTAAAAGAAATCGTTAACTACGTATGTGTCCCACCTTAGGAGGTTTTTTTATAAAAAAAATATATCTTTAAGAGAATCTATCTGAGAGATAAAAAAAATGGAATTGAATTTCATATAAAATCAAAAAGGTGTGTGATGCTGCGCTGGTTTTTGTCTTCCATACACTCGACTCGAGGTATTATGTGCAAGTTTAGGGAATCACTTCACAAACCAAAACAACCCATAAATAACCCCCACTTAAAAGATAAAGATGAATTTTATTCTAATTTTTTTTTCTATTACCTCTATTCGGTTATACTTTTTTGTTCAGTTAAAAGTTAAAAAAAAAATACCTTTCATGGTGTTGGATAAATGTACATACTTTGGTGTGTGGGTTATAGAGGTATCTTGAACTATAGACAGTCCACCTTTTGAGATTTATGAGTAATATTCGGAACAATTTCAATGAATAGATTATGCTAATCGAGACATTCCGAAAAAGGGTTATTTTACAAATTCGATATATTTGAAAATAGATTAACATTTATCAACAATGCGCGCGAAGTAAGCTCAGCTTGCAGCTATGAAGTGAAATTCGACGATGTGCGTCGTGATGTGATTGCATGTGGTTAAGGTTTAGGTTCAGATGTTTTTTTTTTTTTTTTTTGATTTTGAGTGTAGCGACTTAAATTAATTCGACGCGGGCCTTACACCTTTCTTTGTCGAGTAGGTATATAGGAGAGTATTCTAATTTGTCAAACAATTTATTCAATTTGTTGTTGGACTCATTTATTTAATGCGGATTTAAGTGCCCACCATCAACATGGAGTGTTCATAAATTTTTTGATTTTACTAACTGACAAAACAACATGAACTATAACGGTATATTTTCAAATTTATGGATGTTGTTAATATTATATTTGATTTTGTAGACTGAAAATTTCTTTCTGATGGTTTGTATTTCAGTTATCACTGTCACCTTAATTATTTTGAAATTTATCGACAAAAAACAACCGTTTTGTGGAATGCAATATAGCACAAGGCTAATTTTTTTTATATTCGAAAGAGGGCTTTTAGAAAAGCTTAAGATCGGGTTTTTTGGGGATGTGCCGTGTTGATCTTGGCAAAATCATCTCTTATGTGTGTATATTTTTTTCGGCATGGGCGATAATTTCGAGGTTATGTCCAGGACCGTTGCTTAAATTAGTGGCGTCCCGATGGCATATCAATCACACCCTATAATTTATTGGCAGTTTTTAAGAAAGTGAACACATCAAAAGGAGTTCAGAGCATAATAGTACACCCAGTGAATTCTAGTCATCGAACAAGCCTATTATTGAAAACTGATGTCAACGGACCCACAGAACACAATACACATATTAAAGGTAATATATATTGCGCAGGTTTTCAAAGTTGGAAATGTCAAAAAATTAAAAATGGCTGTTCGAGTGCCCACAGGAACTCAACGCGCATCATTAGAAACAACAACAAAATATTAAAATTAGACAAGGAAAGGGGCACTGAATCCACCATTTTACCTCGATTTTGACAGATGCACAGAACTGAACAAAAATGAAAACGCTAATGATATTACCTTTGATATGTGTACTGTGAACGGACCTGCCGGCGCGGCGTTCAGTTCAGTTCAGTTTAGTTCAAATAAGGGGCCGACCCATAGAATCTTTTGTTTGCGTTGCGGCAACGGAACCTTTAACGTTGACGAATGAAAGGGATAGGGGTGACCTAATGAATCCGTTGGGTTGTTTACTTTAATTACATTACGTCTTTAATTCGCACCATTTTTTTTTTGTTTTTGTCATACAAATTCACAGAGTACCATTTTATATTTTATATTTTATTTTGAAACTAAACTGATTACAAGTAAAATAGGGCGAATAAATGGGCACATAAAACACATAAGAACTAGTTCAGAGCATAATAGATCACGCAATGCATTCCAGTTATGGAACATGCCTATTATTGACAACTTTGTATCAAACGATGAACAAAAATTTGATTCTCGAATATGTTCCTCCGATTCTCGAATATAAGGCCATCCAAGCCCAGAAGGAATTGGATGAAAAAAAGATTCGGAACTAAATAATTTGCATGTTAATTGCAACAACAACTAAAACCCAATGAGCTTAGTTAAACCCAGATAATTTTCGGGAAAAACTGTGTTACCATTTACCGGAAAACAGAGCGCACACTTAAAACCATTTACATTTCACAATTTTGAGAAAAATTGATCCAACATTTTTTTTGCGTTTTTATATCAAAATTTTGAGTTTGAATGCAAATTTTTTGAAAACTATTGACACAAATAATTTTATTAAAATTTAGGATTAAAGAACAGACTTCTGGCTTTTAAAACCGTTATTGTTTTGCATTTTAAGTATTGTCGTTGTTTTTCAATATTTGTTTTTCCATTTAAAGTCTTTTTTTTCGAAAATCACCTCTACCTCCTAAACGGGGCGAGATAAAGCCCCCATCCTATAGTAAAAAATGCTTATATTTGACCCTTCTACAAAAATCCGTTATCAATTTTCGGCACCCAAGTCCCAAATTATCGTACTCTCCCCCCGGCATGAATTACATACCTACTTATTATAGATAGTTTTGTATGAAAACTCCATTCTTTTTCTGTGATGGTGTCGCTTATCCCTGATGTAGTTATTTTAAACAAATTCGCTCCGGGATTGGAAAAAAAAAGCACTTATGGTATTCAGCGCAATAGGAAAACAGGTGTGTTTGATTTGTAAAACTATTAGCTCTATGAGGATTTAACAAGATAAATTTTAAATCTACTAGATTAATATTAACGCCCATATTATTCACTCGATACATCCAGATTAAAACTTAAATCCAGATGTAATGTATACAATATCAATATAAATACATCCGGATTTAAGTCGCAATCTGGATGTATCGAGTGAATAATATGGGTGTAAGTTTTCACTGAAAGATAATCTCTTTGAGATTTAATAAATCCTAGGAAGCGTTTTCACCACATAAAAAGGTTAAAATGTATAGATTAACTTTGACAGTTCCTGTCAAAATGCAAAAGCTTTCTAATTTTTTCTTTTGAACAGAAAGTGAGATAGATATGTAGTTCAAATTGTATCAAACTATGAACACAAAATTAGATTCTCGAATCGTATATTCTCTCGATTCTCGAATACTGTACTTAGCGCAATTGGGGAATAGGTGTGTTCGTTTTTTACAACTATTGGCCCTATGAAGATTTAACAAAGATTAATTTCTAATTTACTAGATTTGAGGATTTAATTTGTATGGATAAATCTTTGAGATTTGAAGAGGATTTAGAGTAAATCTCGGACTAGCGGTTGGTGAAAACGTTATAGTATTCCTCAGACTGCAAAGTAAGGCTTAAAATACAAAAATGGTAGTTTTAAGTGTGAGCCCTGTGAAACAAGCCCTTAATATTTAAAAATTTCTGAATGTTTGTTTGTCTTCAACTATATATCAGTGTATTAATAAATAAATACGTTACACAACACATCTTTAATGCTTAGCCATTTTATTTATCGCTTCGAAGTTTGAATCATTATTAAAAGCAAATGTTAGTTGATAAACGTATATGTGATTGTGCATTTTATTTTGTAAATCGAGAAAGCAATTTTCTGAATGTTTGCATTGAAAATTGAATGTTCTTATTTGTATGTAATGTAGGTATCTATTAAATGTTTTCCGTAGATAAAAATCATAAAAGAGTCCCAAGGCTGTTTAAGCTCCTACATTATACAATATCTATACTTGTAGTGCAAAATTCTATACCTATCTAGTGCCATTACTTTAAGAAAAAAAACATAATTGTCCGACTATTAAGCCCATTTACCTATATATCCACATCCTTTCCAATTAACATCCATTCATCCTAGAAAAATGTAATTCTACTAACTTAAGGTATGTATATTGTATATACCTTAAGAGAAAAACCAGTCATGGATATATTGTACAACACAAAGTATACACATTATTTCGCTTGATTGATGGATACAGCGATATAGTTCGATAGAAGAAGCGCTAAAGTCTAGATTTGTTTTACCTATATGAATCGATACACACACACACACAAGCTAAAGCTAAGTGTTGCAAAGGAAACAATTTATGTATATTCATTATGTATGTACATACATATATGTATGTAAGGATTCTCGATTTTAAAGTCCATCCTTTTTGTTGTTATCTGATCATTGCTGACAACATGCGCGTTACCGCGTCATAGTTACGGATACCTTCTTGTGTTTCCGCGGTAGCTAAAAAACAACCCAAGTTCTTAGTTATTGCGTTTAGCCCTTAATTAATTACCATGTTCTCAGTGTATTTATGATAAATGCACGTAATCATTTTAATCATTGTTTGGTTTAATAGCCCATAAGCTAGTAAAAATAGTAAAGGATCGGGCAATGTTAAGATATACGATCAGGGGCATATATGAATAAAGCAAATAAAGATTTCTAAAATAAATAATAGACACCTAACCTAAAGCATGTGGAAAACGTTTTTTTTCAGGCGCAGGGCCAAACGTACGGAATTGAATTTTTGACCCAATTGCTTGGGTTATTGTGTAATTTTAACACAATCTGGTGGGCTTAATTTCAACAATTTGGTGAGTTAACTCAGGTTTAATTTTAACTTTGTAATGAAAAACTGGACATTAGATATACAAACATTTGATACAGTACAGTATTTGTTTTTAAATAGAAAATTCTATTGAATGATGGACCATATTGTATCAAAAAAATTATTCTAATACTAAAACATTATCCTCCTATATGTGTTCATGGAAAGAAAAATTACTTTCAGTTGGTTTAAACACAAACAAATGACCGATCAATGTGTTTGTTCAGCCATTAAAGCCAGTTTATGTGATAAAACAATCCATGCAAAAAAGTTGTAAACAAAAATCCAATAGCTGTTTTTCCACATTTTAGTGAGTTAAACTATAGCAAAAAAAAAATAATAAAAAATCAGCTACCACACTATTTCATGTAGGTACATGCAGGAGCGAATTTAATTTTAAACCACAATCAGGCACTTAAAAAATAAAATTTCCATGCGCTCAAATTTCAACGTTCTTTTTTACCCAGCGACTCCAAAAGTAATATATTAGACAACAAATTGCTTTACTTATTGCCATTGCCTAGAATATTGCTATAACGGAGACACTTTGGTCGTGGCAATGATAATATTTCCCGGAAGATGAAAGTTAATTGTTGTTTTCTACCACCACTGAGCAGCATTGCCGCCCAGAAAAAAAATTACTGGTGCCACACTTTCTAACAAACCGTGCCATTTTCGTGCCATATGAAAAAATGCAAATTCTGTCATTAATAAAGAAAACTATAATTTAATTGTGGGGGACATACAACAAAAAATTAAAAGAAATAATTTGCGCTATTCGTGTGTATATTGTCAAAAAATAAGAGTTTCTGTCTGTTTTTACTCCATTTGAAGCAATTTTCATCAAATTTCGTTAAGATTAACTTTTTTTGAATCAAAAAATTAAATAAGAAAAGCGTGTCATATTGAATTTTTTCCTGCCACCGTGCCAGGATGAAATTTTCGTGTGAACAAAGCACGGTCGTGCTACTTCGGCAACGCTACCACCTGGGCAATAATTTTTGACGTTTCGTCTTTTTCAAAATGGCTTTTACCCCATTTTGAAAGATTTCTCCTTCATTTTTAAATTAAAGAAATCTAAAAAAATTGCAACAAAAATTAAGTGAATTACAATTTTATATTATGAAAAACAGTTAATTTAAACAACACGAAAACACTATTGCCGTTGATCACCATTTCTGTATTGACTTTTGATTTTTTTGTTTAGTTTAACATCTATAACTTAATTTCGAAAAAATGGACTTATGTTGTTTTGACGACACTCCATCTGATATATTACCTAGATTTATATACTATGGCCTATGGGTATACAGGTTTTACTTATTGGTTAAAAGTCCTAATGTTGACTTCCAAGTGGTCGAACATCTGAGTTAAACGGCAGAAAATACACTCACTCATGTCACATGAAATTAGAAAAAAGAGTCAGACGTAAGGGGACAATTGAATAAATGTTTAAAGAAACACACCTTTTCATTTCCAAGGATTTTTAAGGCTTACGCCGTGTCCGAATTGCATTAAAATTTTCTACCACTGGTTAAATTTTGACGTTTGGTTAAAATGGGATAATTTTTTTATTTTTGCTGTCCGAACTGGATTAAAATAGGATGGGTTAAATGGGATTTTTAGTTAAAATTCCCGCAAGATTAAAGATATTTCCCTTACCACAAATGTGTTTTATTATTCCAGAAAATAAATATTTTATACAAAATCCAGCTTGAAAAAAAAAAAATTAACCACTTGTTGTTCAGAAATTCAATGAAATTAACGGAATAAAGAATGGTCAAGTCTAATAAACTGACATTCAAGTATGAATAATGCAATAAATAATAATAATAAAAAAATTAACCACATAGTGTCAAATTTTTACCTGCTCTGGAGCTGGGTTAATTTTAAACCATTTTATTCACCACGCTAGTGTCAAAATTAAACCAAACGTCAAGTTTTAACCAACATTTTAACACAATTTGGACACGGCCTTAATGAGGTGAAACGTCTGAAATTTAATCTCAGTTTAAATTTAATCGTTATTTAATCCAATTCACACACTGCTAAAATTGCGTTAAATTAATTTTCAATTTTTGGATCTATTCGTGGAACGTCAAAATTTAATCTCGGATAAAATTCAATCCAATTCACATATATGGCCCAAGTGACACTTAGGGCCAGTTTGTTCACAGTGGGTTAAATCTAACCGATGACTTTCACAGCTTCTAACTAAATGGCGCTTATCAACCAAAATCGGCTGATTAGCGATTTCCATGATTAACAACTTCAATTATGGATTCCTTGAAAAAAAAAATTGATTAGCATGCTCATTCGATGATTTACCAGTTGCAATAATCCTTGATTAAAGATGATCAGCTGTGAACAAACTGGCCCTTAACCCATGCCATTTTAAGATGTATTTTATTGATACCCTATACTTATGCAATCCAGCACTGTAATCCATATGGTATCTTGAATGAAATAGACAAATCAGAAAGGTGTTAAATTATACACCTCACCACCACCACCACCACTACCACAAACTTGTATGTCGTGTTTTTGAATCGAAATTACAACAAATTTTATTTTAAAATTTTCATCTACAGGGTGGCGCACGAATCGTGCTACAAAAATAAAACGTAATAACTTTTTTTCTGTGTGAGTAATCGGCTTATTTTTTTTTTTTTATTTTGTAGGTTACTATTTAGATTTATAAAAATGGATGCTTGGGATACGGAGAAAAGAATTTGGATAGTGCAACGGTACCATGCTTTGCAGTCCGTCATTTCCGTCCAAAGGGAATTTAGGCGGGAGTTTGGCGGTAATCCCCCGAGTAGATGGACCATTATGAGGTTTGTAAACATGTTTGCCGAATCTGGAAGCATCGCACGAAGGCCGTACCATCGAGATGCCAATGTTCGGGTTCAGGATACAATCGCAGCAGTAGCATCTGCAATACAGGCCAATCCGAACGTTTCGACCCGAAACTTATCGGGCCAATTGGAATTAGTAGACGGTCATTACAACGGATACTTCATGACGATTTAAACTTTTTTCCGTACAAAGTCCAAATTACTAGCAAGTTAAACCCTCAGGATTTGCCTGTTCGCCTGGAATTTTGCCAAAAAATGATATCAATGGCCGAAGAAGACAACACATTGATCAATTGTTTGTTCATGTCTGATGAGGCCCATTTTGATCTTAACGGCAATGTAAACAAGCAAAATTGCCGTATATGGAATGAGTCTAATCCAGAAATGCTCCATGAGACGGAACTGCACCCAGAACGAGTCACTGTGTGGTGCGCAGTTTCATCAAGGTGTATTGTCGGGCCGTACTTCTTTGAAGAAAACGGTGTAACCGTTACTGTCAATGGGGACCGTTATTTAAAGATGTTGAAGGAGTTTTTTTTACCCAGAACTGCGCCGAAGACGTATACCATTCAACAGCGTTTGGTTTCAGCAAGATGGAGCAACTGCACATATAGCCAGACCAGTTATGGGGGAGCTAAACAAAATATTCGCAAACAAATTAATTTCTAGGAACTCCACTCTTCGCTGGGCTCCAAGGTCACCTGACCTGACTGCACCAGACTTCTTTTTATGGGGTTATGTCAAGCAAGAGGTGTATAAAACGAAGCCCAGGAATTTAACTGAATTAAAGCAGTCCATAACGACAATAATTGAGGCGATCCCAACTTCAACTCTTCAGGCCGCAATGAACAATTTTTTGACCAGGTGCCGCATATGCGTGGGACAGCGTGGAGGTCATTGCGGTCTATAATCTTTAAAAACAACTAACTATTTAAAATAAAATTTAATTTTCTAACCAATAAAAAAAAATAAATGAAATACATCGATTAAAAAAAAAAGTTATTTGAATTTCTTATTGTAGCACAATTGGTGCGCCACCCTGTATGTATCTATAGATATCAACAATTTTGTTTGACCGCACAATATCATTCACCACGAATTCGTTTGGGTTTCGATTGTATTTCTTTTGGGTGCGTTCAGCAATCACAATTCAATCAAAAAAACCACAAGAAATTTTACTTTAGGATACCAAGTTTGCCATTTGATTTGTTTAGATTGGACATATATGTATGTAAATAGCTGCTGCTGTTGTATGAATCTGTTTTGAAGGTTTGAGGCTTTATGGTAATTACACTCAGTAGAAATTGCATTCTCATAACAACTCAATTTATTTTCAAGGGCCATCTGTTGTATAAAAGAAGTACTTAGGATGGGGTTATAAGTAAGATATTGAAATGTAGGTCATCAAATTTGAATTCAATAAAGCAGAAGGAAGGAATCACAGAAAATAGGTGGTAAGTTTTATGCCTGGGGAAAGAAATATAATATATAATTTGCATATCCTCTCATGTGAAGGCGATTGATATTCTGTTTTTATTCAACCATTCTATATTTATATTGAAATAACATACAATTTGCTGTATTTGTATACTTTACTTACCTACATAAATACATTTATACAAAATAATAACCTCCTATACCTTTGCGTATTCTATTTTGGGATAAGTAACTTGTCAAACATTCATAAAGTATCATTTCCATACATGTTGAAATTATTTTGAATACATATTTTTGGCCAATTTTGCTTTATGTACGAGAACTAATGCTCTATAATTGGGTAAATCAAAGCATAGTATAAATGCTTTATATCGTATAGCCAATTTCTCGTATTTAAATATTTTAGGGACCAGTTATAGCTTTCATTGAAACTCATCATTGAAAATTTTAATTGTTAATTTTGAGGCACTTAAAAAGTGAAATCAGTGTTTATTTTACTTTGTCGATGTGGTCGATCGACGTGGCGTGTATTAGGGGTGAATGATAGCTATAACTGGCCCCTTAAGAATTTATTTTGACATTTATGTGTGTCAAACAAACTGTCAGTATCATTTTTTATTTATTATAGTCTTTGTTAATTGTATCGTGATGACATACACGTTTCAACAGCATATATAATTTTGGATCCAAAATTATGGTTCTGTGAACGAAACTTCGAGATGTCTTGAAGTATATTAGGTACACCTGACCATCTGAAAACACTATTCGCGGAATTGTTGACCATTTTTGCACAGAATTTTTTTGCTTTTAGTATATGGAAAATTTTACGGAAACGTATATTTATTTGAAGGTTTACAAGATCCAGCTCCACATCCGTCGTTTGTGTCAAAATTTCGGTGAATGGGACCAAAATTTACTATCATGTATTATCGAAAAACTGTATCGGTGAGATAAGATTCTTTTTTCTCAATGGGTATAAGCAAAATTTTCAGATTTGGATCAAAAATTATTAAAATGAGATTATTGAAATGCTGCCGTTGGTACTACCAGTTTGGGCAGGTGGAGCAGGATGAGTTTAATCAGCGTTTACTTTCAACGGTATTCGGTATAGAGCCATAATAAGTGACATTTTGGTTCCTAGATTGAATGGCATGAATATGGAAGAGAAGATTCCAGCAAGATGGGTCTACGTGACATTGAAGGAAACATTCGACAAACGTATAATTTCGCATTATTGACCTGCAAATATGGCTTCTAAAATCTTGTGATTTGACGACTGTTGGTTATTTTCTTAGGGAATTCGTAAATTCACTAGTCTAAACGCCCTGGGGCAGAGAACATTGAACCAAGCTAATATTTACAAAATACATAACTACTGCCTTGTCAATTGTGATTTGAGACTCACCCAAACAATTGCGAAACATTCGAAACAACGAAGAAACTTTCATCTGTAAATATATTTTAAATGAGATTCGCTTAATCGCAACGTTATGCCGTGCTTTGGTCGGGTTGGTGTAGATCACAGGACACAAATCTAAAGTAATATATTACGCAGGTTGTCAAAGTTGAAAGTGTCAAAAAATTAAAAATGGCTGTTCGTGTGCCCACTGGAACTCAACACGCATCATTAGAAAAAACAACAAAATATTGAAGTTAGTCCCCTTTCACACAAGGAAACTCAGTTTCCAGCAACTTTCAATTTTTAGGGGAGAAGGGCACCAAGTAAAAGGAATGAACAGTCTACGATTGTTGGGAATTGGAAAAAATCTCCAGCAACTTGTTTCTTTTTGTGAAAGGGGACTTAGACAAGTAAAGGGGCACTGGATCCACCATATTACCACCATATTACCTGGATTTTGACAGATGCGCAGAACTGTACAAAAATGAAAACGCTAATGATATTACCTTTAATATATTATGTCCTGTGATTTTAAATTGCCAGAATAAGGTTTGAGTATTCTCACTCACTAGCTCACTCCGTGGGACTCATTTTGAGAAGAATTATTTACTTTCACCGAAGTTATAAATTTACATAATATGTTAAGTATTTTAAAACTCGGAAATGTCTAAATTCTAGAATTTACCGATAAAACTAAGAATTTTTCAGCAACATTGATAAAATTTCGAAATGTTTTTCGGAAATATCAATACCAAAAATAACAAAATTTATTTTTATTTTCATTATACCTAAATCTTAAGTCTATATGAATTTTTGTTATATTTATAGCTTTTCATAAAAAAAAAAAAATATTCCTTCACCATCAGATCAAAGCGATCAAACTGCATTGCTGTTTTTCTTCTGCAATCAAGACAACTGCAATAACGAACAAGGCGACCGAAAGAATTTGTAGCTTTAGGGAAATTTTTAGTTTCCATCATCAGCACAGCATCACTAATATCTAACATCCTCTGTATTGTACTTGCCACATATGTATGTATATGAGATGCATTCAAGAGGCTATGGGGAGGCATATATATGTATATGCTTTAGCTTATCATCATCTGCCGGATGAATAGTTAAATTGTGCTGAACCGCATCCATGCGTGGAGAATGTGCGCAAGGAACATACCTATATAACTTTTTTAGAATAATGTTACTGTTTTGAAGTTGGTTACAGCTGGTGATTGTGATGGTGTGCGCCTCCGGTGCTGACTGTCGTTTTTAGCTGTCACAGTTTCCACACATTGTACGACTATTGTCAGTATAGTCAGTGAAAGACTGGAGCATCGCGCAGCAATACAGCAACCCAGAACAGCAGCACTGCATCTATGCATTCATTTATAAATACAAAAACCTTGCAGCCCCTCCGAAAAAAAAGAGATAACAACGCAACGCCAGAGTTTGTATAGAGGCCAGAATATGAATCAACTACACCACCATCATCGAGTATACTGCGCAGGGATACACTTTGGATCTGGCGTGGATTATAAACATTGCAACATGTAAAAACGATCATTAATTATGGGCTTGAAATTTCTATTAGTGGCACGCAGCAGATGCTCAGCTTCAGATGCAGCAACAGCAGCAGCAGCCAGCACTGTTTCATAGAAAATAGTATGCAGATCGGAGTTTCATAAATCTAGTACGTTTGGTATGCGTGCGAACATCGATACTAACATTGCGAGCAAGCGCGACTCATTGAATCAGTTCAGATCTCCTCTTATGGCTCACCCGCTTTGCAACGCGCCTCGCGTCTCACATCTTGCCCCCTTCTTATACTATTCGACGTCAAGGCGACGGGAAGTGATCTCGAACCCAGAGAGAGATTCATTGAATGTCCATGGGATATGTATAGAAAGAGTATATACTATATGCAGTAAAAGTGGCCAGATCGCCAGAACAGAAGCAGTTAACTTGCTCTATGCTCTATAGTCTTTTGCTTTGAAAAAATTTCGAATTTAGCTTTAGGCCAATTCGAGTGTTCGATGAAACGTTGCAGCTATAAAAAAAAAAAAAACTTTGGTAAATCTCAAGCGGCATTCCAGCGGATAATTTTATTATTTATTGATTGATATGCATTTTCTTTGACTAATAGTCTTCTATTTAACCATTTAGGGAACTATGCAGGTTCAGGTCGCACCACTGGAAGCCATATTCCTCCTTTGGATTTTTATTGATTTACTGGATTCATCAGCGATGGATGAGAAAATTGTTTCCGAAGATACCTATACCTACATATTTACCATCATCTTCATCATTATCAGAATAACAAAAACAACATGGTTGCATGACGTTATTTTTTTTCAGCTCTATTTTCGATTTAACAAAAAAATATATATTATATCACTCAAGGCTAAGAAAATGTTTTAAGACGAAGAGATATCATCGGGGGTATGGCCGCGTTAATTGGGTACTGCAATGCAAAATACGACCCGACTTTGTAATTACGTTGATGTGGAGCCAATGATTACGCGGATGATGGATTTTTTTTTGGTATGGATGTTTTTATATATTTTTTTTTTCTTTTTACTTGTTACAAATATTTGTCCTAGTTTGCAATTAAATGTTTGTGCATGAGTTTTGTCATGTATTATTTTTTCGTTTTTTCTTAAGATAATACTGATATATTTTATAAAGATTCTACTGAACTGATATTGTCATGGCAACGGAAAATATAGGTATAGATACAGTGTGAATTCCATCAGTCGTGATGAGGACTGCGATATTCATGTTTTGTTGCTCGAGTTTGGTTGACATACTTTATTTTTATCCGATAAGAGAATCTTTATCGAGGCTATTGCGGCTATATTATGATGTTGTCTGTCAGGTTAAGAAAACAATTTTTATTTTAAGTCTTTATTTATGAAAAGGAATATTAAATCAACGCATGATTCACTGACTGGTGGAATTTTAGTTGCAAAATATCATAACTTTTGAACGAATATAGATATTTTAGAGATATTCACGACCATGGTGAAATTGCGAAATTTGAAAATCACTTTTCCTATATAATCTGAAATCCACAAAATGTCCAGTCCTTTAATTTTACACAATCTATCAAACTTTATGTCGAATGGCCTACTCTGTTTTGAATCCAATCGAATATGAAAACATCGACTTTCTAAATTTACACACATAGCCAAATATCGCAATTTAACGAAACGACTTCTTCAAGCTTTTGTCACTCTTGACAAGTAACCCACCGAAATACTTTGTTTGGAAACGTGTTTTTCTCATGAAATTTGGAAGAGAAAAACACTTCAAAAACATTAGCTGTGTTTTATTCATTGCTGCATAGCCAGCGCAGCAAAATTTCCCTCGGCAAACAAAAACAATTTGATTGCTGGCGCAAAAGAAGTCAGTAAAAAAAAAAAGATGGCTGTGCTGGCGATAGAGCTTTCAATTATTGAACTGAACGTATGCAGTGAGTTATCGTTTTATTCAAACTTGTGCTGCGCTGTCTATGCAGCAATGAATAAAATACACCTATTAACATCTAATTGAAGGATTTTAGTGTAGAAATAGCTCAAATAGAGTACTCCGAAGTCCGAATGTTTAAGCGAAAACGACATTAAAGGATACAAAATGTCGCAACATCGAAAAATTACTTTGAAAAATACGTACGTGGAACGACGCGACGCACGTTTGGCTTTTATTCATAACGACATTTTGCAGAAGTCTGAATTTGTGTTCATTGAAATGTCATGCACACAAAATCACAAATAGACTGATTTTTAACCATTCAATTTCACCTTGTGATTGGACGCATGTGGTGGCCGGGGTAAACAAAATTTCTAAGGTTGGAAAAACAGTAGAGTTATCGCTCATTCTTCTTTGAACTTTTTCTTATTTTTCGAGACATAAGTGGAGTAAGGAGTGTGAAACGATTCCTTTTTATTTGAAGTTAACATCTATTAAAAATCGCAGTGTTTAAAAGCATCTTTGCAACCGATAGAAAACCAAAAAAGAAGAAAAAGTCTTTCTTCCAGCTGATGAGCCACCACCAATTTTAAACTATGCCATTAATGGGCACTTTTGAGCTATTTAAGCTTTAACATTCGCTTGGATCTTTTGTATTCAACACAGGTTTATTACAATTTTCAAATGATTTCGTTTGACTTTCTGAGCGAAGTCACCCATGTTCTGCATTTCCAATGAAATCGAATTGAAATCGCATTTCATTTTCACATGAATTGAAATTTCATGTTCTGCAATTCGTCCGTTTTCGAAAATTTCGTAATTACTTCGAACTGTCAAAATTAAAGGTGCCTCTGAAAATCTAAAACAAAAAATTTATTATATTTAATGAATTTTTGTAGAACATTGGACTAAAATTTTAAGAATTTGGAAATTTTGGGGAGCAAGTAAACAATGGTTTAGTATACATACTTCCGATTTTTCTAGGGGAGGGGGGGGGGGCAGTGGGGTTTCTAGGGTGGGTAATTACTTTACAAAAAATAATTCAATAAGTATGTATAAGAAACCCCCAATTTTCAATTCTACATTTTATTTTTCTGAAATAATTTTGCTAATTGACATTCATTTTATAAAAAAGTAATTGACTATATAGTTAGTTGTATTAAAACTAAAAACAAAACTAAATTAACATTTGGGAAACATTTAGTCGAAATATTTGTTTTAATTTCTTTTTTTGTTACCTATTGCCACCGAAAGCCGACAAATTCTGTCATCTGACATATAAGTCAACTTGAAATTAGCAAAAAAAGGGGGAATTTCTCGGACTAAGAAGCTGATTACATGAGGACTTTTTTTTTAAGATAAAATAAATTGATTACCAAAAATTACAAATACATATGCAAATAAAATGGTTTTTCTAAATCGAATGCAAAGAATGAAAAAGAAAACGTCCAAACTTGTCTATATGTTCCTTCAACAAAAAAAAACACCTATTTTAATGTCATTAAGGTAGCCCAATCCTTTAGATATAGTGTGCAAACTTTTTGTTCACAAAATTTTTGAATCAGTATTTTTGTAGTTTTATAGGTATAGTAAAATGTCAAAATTACAATCAAATAAATAAATGACAGTCTTACACTTCGATTTGGTCCAATAGTTCTTTATTTACTTCAAAATTATTATTTATTAATTAATAAAAGACCTAATCGATCGAATCGAAGTAAAAACAAAATTAAACGAAATAAAGTTAAAATCTACCGAAAACACATACCTAATTACAATCAATTTACAAAATACAGAAAGAGAAAACAACAAAATCCGTCTAATAACATCGATTGTATTGCTAAAAGATAAAAAAAAACATGAATCGTCTGGAAAAGAACTCACTTTTTAAAAGTATTGAGTTGTGAAAGATTTGTTTAACTGTAGGTGCAAGGCACCCTTAATGTTTAAATGATTAAATAAATAAATAAATAAAGACTGTTAAACTACTTTAAAAAATAAATATGATTAACTCAAAATCAATGTGATATATTCATCGTTATTGTGTTTGACATCTATAACGTTAAATTTTTTTTTGGTCTAAGTGACATTTTGTAAAAAAATTTTTTTAAATATACCTAAGAGGCGTTGTTTGAACTAAATTTTCATTACGCTGCCATAACTTTTGTCATCTACCAAATTGAAGACATCTCAAGATCATTCTCCTATTCAATATACCTACTCAAAAATAAGCCAACAAAATAAATACCTCATCTCTAGGCCGATAACACTAATGAACCTTCTGTTGGTCAACAGCCAACATTATAGGCTTGGCACATAGATCAGTTACGGTTTATCCGCATCATTGTAACAATTAATGAACTTCTCAACCACTACCACCGACCGCCATCACCATCGCCGACTTTCAATTAACCTTCAATTACATTAATTGACTGGGTTACCAGATACCACGATATATGTTGTAGCTTCTTATACTATATGAGCAAACAATTTGCAGAGGTGTTGTTTATTATGGATGAGGATAATATCGGTCCTTACGTCATAGTCAAAGGTCAATTTGCATTAAAACTTATATATGACTATCTTATAATCTGACGATTTTAAAGCCGGATTTTATAAACAGATCCAAGATTCAAGCTTTGACCTATACAACTAGATTAACAGTAAAATTAGAATTAGGTCTTCTATACAAATATGCATTCCCATGTAATGCCAAGGTTTAACCGCAGAACAACCTCTGACTTTAACATCATATATAGGTATCCATATTCAGAATTGAAGTAGTTAAGATTTCCAAAATATTGCCCCCAAGCTCGCTCTCAAAATGAAAGAAAACATTTGTTTATGAAGACGCAATACGACGATTTGCACTGGGTGAGCAACACCTATTTTTTTTTCATACTTCATGCTCTCAACCTCGATTTGTTATTACGATTATTAATTTTATTGTTATGATTTGCCACACCTGGAATTTTTGTTGAATATTATTTTAGTTTCATTCCCCTTTTGACGTTCCTCTCCTTATGAAATGTGGTTATAGGTTTCAATGGTGAATTGTGAATATAGTATGCATGCAACACACTAAACTATCAAGCAGTTGCTGGGAATGGCGGCGCGGCCGCGGTGGTGTGCGGCTAGCCAAGATGCAAGAGCCAAGAAACATCAAATTGAAATGCAATCTCTCGCGAAATCCATTAAGGTGTAAACTCTTCTGTGGGTGGTTGAAACATTTAATGATATCATTAAGTTAAAATGTCAACTGGTTTGACGAACATGAGACTTTGACACATAGTGTGCACTGTGCAGTGCGCTTCAAAAAAAAAAAAAATAGATCTGTCAAATTGATAATCTTATAGTCAAGCAGAATTATTATTATTTCAATTACATACTTTTTTTGTGCAAATACATTCATACATATACATACATACATATTTTGTTATAGAGGAAGGTCGGAAAAAGCAGGAGCATTTTAGAAGCATCAAAAAATTAAAAAAATGTGAAAAGAACCTTGCAAATTGATTTCTGTTTTAAAACAATTTTTGGCAATGTCGTATTATTTATATCGCTTATACTAAAGCGGTTATACAACTGTACAACTGGAGTTGAACCGATATCAGTACAACCGTTGTATGTAAAGCCTAGCATAAAGTTCCTCCTCGAAAAAAAATACAAGCGGTGTAAAGTTAGCATGACAACTTTAGAAAAAGTTAATTTTTACTAGCCCAGAAATTGCCGATTAATTGCCGTAAATATGCCGTGAAATCAAAAAAATTGCCGCTCTATTGGTTTTCCCAAAAAGTGTTGTCATGCTAACTTTATATAAAGTTAGCATGACACTTTTTTATTTTTGGTCAAAAATATCTTTTGAATATGCCAGATGGTGCAAATTAATTGCCGTAAATATGCCGTGAAAACAAAAACTTTGCTGCACTCTTGGTTCTCATGAAAACGGTTGTCATGCTAACTTTATATGTAAAGTTGGCATGACATTTTTTTATTTTTTGTCGAAAATTATTTTTGACTATCCAATAAATTGCCGATTAATTGCCGTAAATATGCCGTGAAAAGAAAAAAATTGCCGCTCTTTTGGTTTTCCCGGAAATGGTAAAAAGGGTTACCATAATTTTTCATATAAAGTTAGCATGACACTTTTTTAGGTTTGGTCAAAAATTATTTCTGAATATACCAGATGGTGCAAATTAATTGCCGTTCACAAGCCGTGAAAACAAAAAATTTGCCGCTCTTTTGGTTTTCCTGGAAATGGTAAAAAAGTGTTGCCATAATTTCCATATAAAGTTAGCATGACACTTTTTTAATTTACATTTATATTATAATTAATAAAAATTTAAATATGTCTAAAGTTTAATATTTTCTTGAAAAGAACTTCGTTATAGTTGTTTGACCAAACCATGTGCTGTGGCTTATATGGGTAAATGACACTACCTTAATATATGTATTTCCAGGAAAACCAAAAGAGCGGCAAATTTTTTGTTTTCACGGCTTGTGAACGGCAATTAATTTGCACCATCTGGTATATTCAGAAATAATTTTTGACCAAAACTAAAAAAGTGTCATGCTAACTTTATATGGAAATTATGGCAACACTTTTTTACCATTTCCAGGAAAACCAAAAGAGCGGCAAATTTTTTGTTTTCACGGCTTGTGAACGGCAATTAATTTGCACCATCTGGTATATTCAGAAATAATTTTTGACCAAATCTAAAAAAGTGTCATGCTAACTTTATATGAAAAATTATGGTAACCCTTTTTACCATTTCCGGGAAAACCAAAAGAGCGGCAATTTTTTTCTTTTCACGGCATATTTACGGCAATTAATCGGCAATTTATTGGATAGTCAAAAATAATTTTCGACAAAAAATAAAAAAATGTCATGCCAACTTTACATATAAAGTTAGCATGACAACCGTTTTCATGAGAACCAAGAGTGCAGCAAAGTTTTTGTTTTCACGGCATATTTACGGCAATTAATTTGCACCATCTGGCATATTCAAAAGATATTTTTGACCAAAAATAAAAAAGTGTCATGCTAACTTTATATAAAGTTAGCATGACAACACTTTTTGGGAAAACCAATAGAGCGGCAATTTTTTTGATTTCACGGCATATTTACGGCAATTAATCGGCAATTTCTGGGCTAGTAAAAATTAACTTTTTCTAAAGTTGTCATGCTAACTTTACACCGCTAAAAATACATGTACTTCTTATGGGAGTGATTTTATCGCAAAAAAAAATTTTTGACGTTTAAAATTTAACTATCGAACTGTGAACCAAACCTGTTGAAAAAAATTTATATTCACCACGGAAACTTTTTCGCGCCAAACAATGTTGGTGACATTGTTTTGTGGAAAACAAGAGGACAACGAATACAAATTTTTTATTTCAACTCAGATTTTTTTTCTTCCGAAAATTAAAAATTTCTTACCACTTATGTTTTTTTTTGGTCAGCTTAACCTACACACTATACATTTGTCGACTCACAAACCTCACAATCATGGCATGCAATCCGAGGTTGGCGGTGAAACTCGTTCGACAACGCGATATCGGCACAACCGTGCGTCGCTTTAGCTCGCATGACGCATACACACCAGGGTTGCCATGTCTGGAGCTAGTTCGATAGCCCATTTTGAAAATTTTTGTAGCCCAAAATAGGAGCCGAAAATGTAACCCAAATAGTAGCCCAATATACCAATAAAAAAAATTTTCTCATAACTTCAATTACAATTTATTTTTATTTAAAAAAAACAACGAAAAATAAAAAAACACATTTTTTTTTCATAAAAAAAGAATTGAGTTAACAATATTATCACATATTTAACTGCTGAAACTCATTCATAAAATGTTATATCCTCATCTGAGTTATCGTCATTGTCATCCTCGTGGTCATTATCATCACATTTGTACATTGTTTGGTTAAATTTATTTATCATTTCAAGTGAGGGTGAAAAGTGTTTACAGCACCGTATAGCATCAATACGAAAAAGCATAATTGCATCGAGTGATGCTGTAGTTAATCGATTTCTTGGTTTTGTTTTTACACAACTCATGAAATAAAATTCATTCTACTACAGCGTTGCTGACAGGCAAAGTTAATAGTTGTATAACAAACCACGCCAAATCCCCGAAAACTAATACATCAGAAATATTTTCTACGTTACGAGCGTAATCGCCCAAGATTAGGTTTGGGCTATTTAAAGCCCAATTATGATTGGGCTGTCATAGTGAAATTGTTGTCGGCAATTTTGGAAAAAGATAGCCCAATTTCCCATAAATAGCCCAATCTGGCAAGCCTGATACACACCATACAACAGCTGTATGGTTGTTAAAATATCTGAACAAATATTGTATCGTCTAGAGGCCGCTTTAGAAATCATATGCCTGTTTAATAACTTTTTTTTTCAACAAGTTTCCTTAAACTGAGTTTTTTTTTTTCTACAGAAAATTTTGAAGTTTTGTGCAAATTTGCAAGACATTTCACGTTACCAAACATCCCTCATCTGTTCGTTTACTTCACAAAACTGCCAATTTCTACTAACTATTTTTCAAATGTATGTCAAAATTCATACAAACAAATAAAATTAAACTTAAATTGATAGATAGTGGCAGTTTTGGGAAGTAAACGAATAGACCTAGGTAACATGACATTAAAGAACAAGAAGGGAAGTCAAAAAATGCAAGTGAAATTTCTGGACCTTAAACAGGCCACATGCAGCTTAACAGTTATTGAAGATTCTGAACTGGCTAAAAACTGACGGAAAAGCCATCTAGAAAAAGGGATGAGATATAGAGAACACATGCGAAAAATGAAATCGTGCGAGATCTACTTCGTCGAGTGCTGCAAGAAGCAGGGTCAGCGGCTTTCTGGGGTGCCAGCATGTAACTTGAAAACAATCAAGTTGAGTCGATACAATCGAGCATTGACTGTTCCTAATTTTGTTCAATCGAATCGAAAACAGTTGACCGAGTTAAATTAGGAACTGCCTATCCTCGATTGTATCAATGAACTCGATTGTATCAAAGTTACGTGCTAGACCCCCTGGTTTTGTGATAACGAGCAAATTTAGGCCCAGACTCATAGTCCAAGTAAGTGTTACTTTACGGGTTAATGTGGAAGACTATGGGCCAATTAAGCAGTGTAGTCTTACCTGAATAAGTGACACCTAAGTCTCCCATATATATAAGTTTTATTAGTTCGGATTATGGTAACGTGAAATTTCTTGAAAATTCGCACAAACCCATAAGGAATCTTGGTTGCAAAAATTGTTACCAAACGGTCATATTTACTCAGACTATGTGCTACCACTTGTTCTGGTAAAATGGCACTGCAAAACTGAATAATATAATAATATCAGATATATAAGCGAGATTTAAAGCAAAACTTAAAAACGTCACGGGGTGCCCACACCCCTACGAAAAAAAAGATTCTATTTAGATCTTCTAAACTCCAAATCGGATTGGAGGAAATCTTTGGTTCAATAGTCGGATGCGTAGCCTGCACGACTGCGGAGGAAATCATATTCAATGTTGATATTTTGTTAATATTAAAAATGTCAAAATTTTCATTAATTCATCGGATTCTGTAATCGGGCTAAATATAAAAATACTTTAAAACAAAGCCGTTTGCGGCGCAACTCTGCAGTAAAAGAATGTAGTTGACGACAATTATATTCAGCGTGTTCGTAAACTTCAAATGCTTTAAAAAGAAAATGACTGACGTTTATAATACAGATTTAGTACAGTTGTATATTTGACCCAATATCAGCGGCAAAACTTGAAGATCGTTAAAATTAAAATTGATTTCACATTTTCGAAAACGGCCCAAAACTTTATTCGATTAAAGGCTCCCCCAAAGTCAACGCGAAACATTCGGATTAACGACAAAACTTTCGATTTTCAATATACTATTTTTTATGAAATTCGCTTAATCGCATTTATCATTTATCATTCATTTATCGCCTCGGAACGGAAAAAAATGTAAGAAATATGTAGAAAAATGTAGAAAATAGGTTTTTTTTTTAAGCCTGACGGGAATTATATGAGAAAACGATTTCGGGGTTAAATGTAGAACTGTAACGTCCATATTATTCACTCGATATATCCAGATTAAAACTTTAATCCAGATGTAAAGTATACAAATTCAATGTAAATACATCCGAATTTAAATTTCAATCTGGATGTATCGAGTGAATAATATGAGCCTAATAATCGCAAACTCATGGCAGTGATCGAACGAAAATGAGCGAACACAAGAAAAATCATATGGCACGCCCATAATGGTGGATATCTACTTTTCCTTCAGTTTAGTTCATTTTCGTTTTCGGCGGTAAAAGTTGTCCTGAGCTCAATTCAACTGAAATTTGATGAAAGAAGGATGAACAAAAATAATTCGCTCCTTTCACTTCGATGACAATTCGGAAACTTTTGTATATCCATATGGCCCATTATAGGGATTTGTGGAAATAAACAATGCTGTTCCATTATAGTCAGAAAATGTGGATATCCTAATTATTTTTTTTGTATAAATTAAATTTTAACTAACTAATCTCAATGCGATTGTTACAGAACACAGGCAGAGTTTTTTTTTAGCTCTCTGAGATACCTAATATATCATATTTCTGAACACACCTATTTCTAAAAGTCACAATAACGTTTGGTTAAGTTTACCAAAAAAATTTGGTTAATTTTATCCAGCAAAATCCGTGGAGAATTTTAAACAAATTGTGTAAATAATTTCTCATACAAAATTTGACAGTTCATTAACCAAATGGTAAACTTAACCAAATGGTAAACTTATCCAGTGTTTTACATCATTGCGTGAATACCCCTACTATAAAAAACTACTCAATTCAAATCATTTAATTTTATCCAGACTTGTCAATTTTGAGTTGACAGATGACATTAGCTATATAAATACATAAAGTTTCGCTTCCCATCTTGCAAGAAAATTTGTATTAAATTTCGAAAAAAAAAACAAATTTTTAATCTTACATTTCTACAACCACAAACTCGTATTTGCAATTGCTACATTATTTATGTTTTTATATCTCTTGCGATGCTGATGATGCCATTATACATGCACTTCATCGCGCTATTTACTTACGCTACTATGCCCTCTTTGAAGTGCAACAGTTTTGCGCTGCATCTAAATGAAACACCTTGGCTGATGGCATCGTATTTCAGAAAACACCAACATCAGCAAATGAGGTGAGAATAATAAATAATTGATATACATACATATGTATGTATGTATGTAGATACTTTACATACATATGTACATAATTTTATTTAATTTATTTTGTTCATTTGAGAAAAAAGATCTTGACATTTATGAATAGGTAATTGGAAAAAAACATCGCATGCCAGAAACGTCAGTTTAAAATAATGTACTTCTTCCCATGAAACAAAGGTGTCGCTTTAGCAACAAATAAATAAATAAGCTACTTCACAAAGTCAAGGATGCATTTTTATTCTGCAACAAAAAGGCTGAAATTGTGGCAATTCTGTCACAACATATCACAAATTAATTGTTTGTGAAATCGGTTGAGAGTAGTCAATTTGTCTGTCGGCCGATTAAGGAATGTATTAATAGGCGTCACATGAGCAAAATTGAAAGACTCATTGGTTTTCAGATTCCAGTATAGAGAATTGAACAAGATCGACACTAATTATCGCTTGCGCAAATATACTAGTCGGTTGAGCTTGAGGGTCATCGTTCATCATCTTTGCTTTGTTTCTCGCTATATACGCAACCACAAAGAAGTCAATTCGTCGCAGTTCTGTTGAAATCATGATTGCGGGTTGGAATGCTGTTATATATTGGGAGCCGCTCATAATATATATCCTGGTTGGCATCTTGTCATTTTTATCAAAACCTGAGCAAATGATGGCGTGGTATGCCGAGTGACTTCGGGATCATTTTGATGCCTTCTTTTACCCACGACGCACGGACGACGCGAAGTAACGATGGTTTTTTGAATCGGAAGAATTTAAAGTGGTATGACAAAGATATGCCGCTATGGCGGCATCATCCTTGTCATTAGAGTCAGATTTAACTGAAGGAAAGTCTCATATTAGATGACTCAAATGAAAGGTATTTCCTGGTATATATATTTATAAATGAAATTCAAGGAAAATCATTTAAGGATAAAACAATCCTTTTACCTTACCCTTTTTTAATCTATAAACATACTTTTAAAAATGTGAGTGCAAACATTTTTGTTGAGATTAAAATGAATTAGAGCACGTTTTATTAATTTACTATTAATGATGAAAAAATTGAGTGCATTATGACAAATATATATGAAGATTATGTACCTATAATATCGGATTTTATAATTTAAAAATTTAAAAATAACCTCAAATCGCTTCAATTTCTTTAGTGAAAAAATATCGAAAGTGAAACTTTTTTTGTTACTTAAGGCTTAACTACATAAGCCAAAAAGTACTGAAGTACAAAAGTAAAAATATTTTTTTTACCGCTAGCGCCGTTGTTTTGTGAAAAAGAATACACAAATTTGTTTTTAAACAAAAATTTAAGCTTTCTGCATCATTTTTATAAGTTTTCTAGTCAGAAAAACTATCACAAAATCAATTTAAAAATTTTCACTTTTGCACTTTTTCACTTTTTTGGCTTATGTAGTTGAGGCTTTATGCATGCATATTTTCTATATGTTTTCACTAGGGCAAATGAGGAAATTTCGTTTAAAATTTCGAAATTCGATTCTAATTCATCTCATTTCGCATATAAATTTACATTTCGAAATCGGCAAATTTCAACCAAATTTGCACGAAATTCGGTAAGAAATTACGTGCAAAGCTTACGAACACACCCAAGTGGAATCTATTTAAAGTAGGATCGATTGTCAATGTCAAATGCCATTTTGATGTAGAGTAATGTAAGGAAATCAGTCAATCAGAAAAAACAGAATAGAAATTCAAAAGCCTATATAAATTTGATTTTCTATGACAAAAAAGTTCATTCGATAAATTTCAGTGCAAGTATGTTTTTGACAGAAAAAATGTTGGAGCATAAAATTTTGCATGTCATGCGTTAATTTAAATAGAAATTGATTATAAAATATTTGATTTATGGACATTTAATAAGTAGAACTCATATCTAAGAAAAGATGGGAGTAGCAATGGGCGGATTTTAATTAAACCACTTCTGAACCTTCCCGTTGGAAATTACTATTAAATTAAACTTTGAAAATATATAAGCAAAATAGGTTGATTAGTTTTAGAGTCTTTAAGTGGGTACAAAGACAAACATTCATATTTTTTACATATGTAGATAAGAAAGAAGTATGCTAGATTGTCGAATATCAAAATAAAATGCACGACTCGATCGTGCTAACTTGCTCTTGTGATTAAAAACTATAACGTAGTTAAAGTTGTTTGTTAATGGATCAACGGAACGGTTTTTATTCGCAAGTCTAATAGGTAACGCAGCAAATTTGTATACTGCATTTAAAAACAGCAAAGGAATAGTGCAGATGACTTGGTCAGTAATAAAGTAAATAATACAGAATAAAAACATAAATGTTAAAAAATAGCCAAGTTCTTCTAAATAAAAATCTGTATATGTATCATCTCAGCCGTGAAAAGTAGTGAGATCTAAAAGTTCTAACTCTATGAAGGTTTAATATCAAATATTTTAAATAGAGTAATATTGAAACAACTCCAAGTTATGAGAGAAATTTATTATTTAATAATTACTGACTAAAATTTGGTGCGTTCACTTGTCCAAAATTCAAAACATTTTGAATTGTTCGTAATAAAAAGAAAACTTCCCGAGTAAACCCACCAAATTTTAGTCAGTAGGTACCTAATTATTAAATAATAAATTTCTCTTATAACTTGGAGTGGGCGGATACCACGCCCCCTGAATGGAAAACTTCAAATTTTATATTTTTTTCCTTTGTATGCACTTCAACCCTATACCGCTCTACCAAATTTCATCATTCTACAGCAATTGGAAGTGCTCCATTCAATTGATCGCAATTCTGAGAAAGTAGGTGGATACCACGCCTCCTGAATGGAAAACCTCAAATATTAAATTTTTTCTTTTGTATGCACTTTAAACCCTACCGCTTTACCAAATTTCATCATTCTACAGCAATCGAAAGTGCTCCATTTAATTTAACGCATTTCTGAGAAAGTAGACGGATACCACGCACCCTGAATCAAAATTCTCAGATATTTTTCCTTTGTATGCACAACAAGAACTATCGCTATTCTAAATAAGAAGATTCTGTGGCGTCAGGAAGTGCTTCATAATTTTGATGATCTGTCAGTGAGTGAGTCAGTCAGTTACGGTTTTCGCGATTTTGGAAGTCCTATATCTCGGGAACCACTTATGTTATGGGGTTGAAATTTGTGTTTGACTAGTTTACCAAATATTCCCAATTTGAAGTTTCTGACTTCATTGGTACTGAAGTTAGAGGGGGGGGGGGGGGGTCGAAAATCACCTGAGTTTGTTCCTGTAAAAAGGACCTGTAGTGTCAGAACTTGGCTGGGCACTACCGTGCCCTTCGATAATTAATAGTTGTGATATAGTTTAAGAATAGGTGTGTTCCTTTACTTTAAAACTCTGTGCATTTGTGTGAATTTCTACGTCATTTTATTTTTTTAATATGAGCTTTGACAGACTTTGGTGAAGAAATTCACAGAAATGCAGAGAGTTTAAAAGTAAAGGCTTATGTCTGGAATAATTTGGCACTTAATTTGGCGTTGCAGAAATATATTTGTTATTGAAGTTTGACAGGCTTAGAATATATTAATTAATATTTTATAATTGTAGGGTTTATTTTCACTAGAACCATTATTACTGAAAAGTCATTCTCAACGAAAACACAATATTTTGATTTTGACTTTTGACAATTATTCATAATTTCATTTGGCCAGTTTATATTTCATAGTAACTTCTAACTTAATATACTACGTTTACATGGAGAATTAAATCCGAATCGAATCAGGATTTAGGTATTTGTAAACCTGAATCGGATCGAATCCGGATTACTCGATCCGATCCAGCGAGCTGATCGCGGTGATTGCACATACACAATAATAGCAAGACTGTCCCTTCGATTCCATTTCAAATCTATCTTTCGATCTGGCATCATCAATCATCATATACCTGGATCGAAATTTCGATTCAGATTGAATCCAAACCGTGGATCCGCTCATGTAAACGTAGTAATAGTTAAAATATGGTCTTAGATCTGCCCGTATATCCGTCATAAAAACTGGCAATGGCAACTGTTGTAAACATTGTCATGAAACTATTTTGCAAATGAGAAAAATAAGAAAGAAAAATCATTCTTAATTCTTTTTTGAATGTCATTATAAGAAATGAGCCTGGTAAGTATATCGAGCTAACTTTAAGATTCCGTAAAATATTATGTCTGTTTGGTTACTTTTTTTTCAACAAACTTCCCAAAAAATTTATTTTTTTTTCTATGGGTTTTGACAGCAAATTGTGAAATTTTCTGAAAATTTGTGCAAATTCGCAAGAAATTTCACGTCACCAAACTAACCAATTCTCTGCTGTCAATTAAGCTAACCAATTTAGCTGAGTAGCTTGAACTTGTAATAATTTTTACCACCCAAATACTGTTCACTTTAAAATCCTTTTAATTTCCCAATTCTTAAAACAAACGGCACACCTCTTTTTATTTCAATGAAATGGCAACACGTATTTCAACAATATAAATTGACAACTTGAACATACTATTTGTATGTATAAAAATAAATACATTATAGAGTGCATAATAAATTTTAATATAGCAATGTTGTCATCGTTCAATGCAAAATCTCTAAAACAAAAATACAAAATTTCATCATTCGTAACCGAGACAAAAAAAAAAAAAAAAAAGGAAAATACTTTGATGATTGCATTAGCAACTTCAAAAAAAAATTGTGTAATGTTGTCGCAATGCATTAGTCTTCTTAAGGTGGGGCTGCTGTCTCAAGTATAATGGTAAATTAGCTAGCTATATCTACATAACACTTGAATGAATTGTGTTCCTTCTGGCAATTCTTCCTTCGGAGATCTACAATAATGTTTTATGGAAGTTCGTTTTATAGCTGCGACCGTACCTACATATTATTATTATGCAGCTTCAAAGTTGAAATCGAGGGGTAAATATACCTAATTCCTATAGAGAACGAAAATGTTCACTCACCAAATCATAATACATAGTTATTTTTGTTAATAAAATAATAATATTAAAATAATATTTAATATCTGAACCATACAATGTGAGAAGTACAAATTATTGACCTGAAGCAGCTCCTACCAGTTGGAAAACGTTTGAGGAAGAAAGAACATCAAAAATTAAGATGGAGTTATAAATTCGAAACGCTCCCCAAATAAATAAAAAAATTTTGACACTTTAATTAAAATTTTGTAAATTTTTGTATAATCAAGAATAGTGAAAGTAAGAGCGGAAATTGGAAAAACCTTTGACAGTGGTTGCCACTTGCCATTTCTATAAGATACTGATATTTCATATTTGACAACTGAAGTTTCATGGCAATGAAATGCCCACCCATACAATAAATTGCCATTTTCGTTGAAATCAAAGGGCACGGCAGTGCCCAGCCAAGTTCTGGCACTACACCCTTTTTACAGGAACAAACTCAGGTGATTTTCGACCCCTTCTAACTTCAGTACCAATAAAGTCAGGAACTTCAAATTCGGAACATTTGGTAGGCTAACCAAGCACAAGCACCACACCAAATTTCAACTCTTTAGCGTGAGTAGTTCCAGAGATATAAGACGTCAAAAATCGCGAAAACCGTAACTGACTCACTGACTCACTCACTGACAGATCATCAAAATTATGGAGCACTTCCCGACACCGCAGAAACTTGATATTTCGCACAGCGGTAGGCCTGGTGGTGCATACGAAGAAAAAAAAAATTTGAGAAAATTTGAGGTTTTCCATTCAGGGGGCGTGGTATCCGCCCATTTTCCCAGAATTGTTATCAATTATATGGAACACTTCCGATTGCTGTAGAATGATGAAATTTGGCAGAGCGGTAGGGCTTTAAGTTAATACAAAAGAAAAAAATTAATATTTGAGGTTTTCCATTCAGGGGGCGTGGTATCCGCCTTCTTTCTCAGAATTGCAATCAATTAAATGGAGTACTTCCGACTGTTTTAAAATGATGAAATTTGGTAGAACGATAGGGCTTAAAATGCATACAAAGAAAATAATAGAATAATTGAAGTTTTCCATTCAAGGGGCGTGGTATCCGCCCATTTTCTCAGAATAGTTATCAAGGAGCATTTCCAATTGCTGTAGAATGATGAAATTGGGTACAGCGTTTGGGCTTGACGTGCATAAAAAGAAACAAATTTTATATTTTAAGTTTTTCATTCAAGGGGCGTGGTATCCGCCCACTTTCACAGAATTTTTATCAATTGTATAAAGCACTTCTGATTGTTGTAGAATTATATTAGTAGGTATTGACGACAAATAAATATCTTTGCAAAAAGGAGTGAGATCACAACAAAAAATATAAATGTTAAAAAAAACAGCCAAGTTCTTCTGTATAAAAATCTGTATATTTAACAACTCAGCCGTGAAAATTAGTGAGATCTAAAGTATGCCAAGTTCTAACTTTATGAAGGTTTAATATCAAATATTTTAAGAAGAGTAATATTGAAACAACACCAAGTTATGAGAGAAATTTATTATTTAATGATTTCTGACTAAAATTTGGGGGTTACTTGGCAAGTTTTCTTTTAATTACTCACAATTCAAAACGTTTTGAAAACTTGACAATGTGAACCCCCAAATTTTAGTTAGTAATCATTAAATAATAAATTTCTCTCATAACTTGGTGTTGTTTTAATATTACTATTAAATATTATATTATACTATATTAATATTAGTCAAAAGAGAAAATGGTGATAAAGTCATGAGTTTCTAAACACATCCCAAACGTCAGCGAAGCTCATTAAATGAACAGCAAATACATCAACTGATGCAAATGATGCTTTCATTTGGCAATTTGACATTTGAACTATAAGAAAAAAAATATATAGAGGTTCGAGAAAAGTAATTTATTTTTCCATTGCTATTGTTTTTTTTTTTGTCGTATAAAGTCAAATAATCATCAAAACGAAATACCACTCTTAAATTTTAAGCTGCATAAAATGCGTTTCGAAATATCAAATTGATGCAAAGTAAAATGTATGCAAAGCATCCGTATATTATGTTACCGCATCAAAACTTTTTGTTTGACGTTGAACTCAGCCTTACCTATATCGTTGTTTTCGAAGCACAATTAAATTTGTATTTTCCCTCTAAGGATTAATCTAAAAACGTTTAGTGCCAAGTTTGAAACACAAAATTGCGAAACCCACTTTTTATGTTGAAAAAACGTACAGCCCTATTAATTATTATCCCATTTTAAAGCTTTCCTAACTTTGGCACACTGTCCTACTCCAAATTTGTAAAAATGTCCCTCGATTATCGAACTTAGATGCTGGATTTGGTTGTCCAAACCTATTCAATGAACAAAGAATAGAACAGTTATCTAGAAATGAATGAGAAGTTTATTGAACGTATCCAAAAGTTCACGAAATTGACCGATTACAGGGAATGCGTTTATGAATAATGAGATGTCCAACTAATTCGACAATGGCTAGTTGGACAACTGTCCAAGAGTGTTCTAAAGAAATTTAATAAATACCACAGTTGTTTTGTAATTTTAGAAATTACCTTCAAGCTCTAGTGAAAACGCAACTTTAAATTCAAAATATAGAATTAGCTGTGAAACTAATTATTACCAAATTTCAACCTTTCGTACGGATTTAAGGCTCTCTCAAACCAACGCGAAACAACGGATGTCAAAATATATTTACAGGGTGATAAATGAGAGTACCTTGCGTTCGGCGCACTATCAGATACGTTGCGTTGTTGTTGCATCAGCTGTTTTGTCAAAAGGGAAAACAACAACACACACCTATTGGATGGACTATTGACAGCTGAATGTTTCGTCGTCGTTCCGAATGTTTCGCGGTGGTTTGGGAGTGCCTTTAAAAACTATGTTCTTAATTTTTAACGAACTCGTCTTGCAATGCAGCCAACATTCAAACATTTTATTCAAATTCAAGTGACAACTGGCAGCTGACAACACAGTCAAATTTCAATTTTAAAAAGAAATTTTTAAAATCATTTTCGTTCATTAATTTATTTATTTAAATTTGAATAATTTTACATTTTATTGACGCAATTGTTTCAACGAAAGTTTCGAAAACATTCCAATAAAAAAGAAATTGAAGAACGCACGTTAGTGATCTTATTTATATTGATAAAATAAATGTTTATATAGATATATGTACGTACATATGTAGTTAAACATAATTTATCTTTACGAATTCAAATTTCTCAACTAAAAACGAATCGAATTGAAAACGTCAAAAAAATTATTGAGAACTGCCAATCCTTCTGTTTTGTATTAAGGCTTTCCTTAAAAAAAAACCCTAAGTGCCTGTTTATATAGGCATTTTACTGAAGGGCGCATCCAGTGAGACAGGTAGATTTTATATGCGTAGAAACGAGAAGGATTTTGGGATGGAATTTACCCTTCTCGTTTCTACGCACACATAAATCTACCTATCTCACTGGTTGCGCCTTTCAGTAAAATTCCTATGCAAACAGGCACTAAAAATTGAGGCCAAGTTTTTAGGTTTTTGTGTAAAATTTTTTAAGTTATAATTAGACCTGATCCAAAACAAAAATTTATTTTTCGGGTAGTTTACAAAAACTTAATTTTGCTTTATTTAGCTTACTTTTAGGGAAATTATAAACATCTCAAAATTAAGCACTCCACCAAAATTAATTTTTGTATCAAATTTCTTGAAGTACTTGGAAGTCAAATTATCATCAAATTTGTCAAATGTCGTAAATCAATATGCGATGCGTTCATCAGCAGCTATCATTTACTTTTATTTTTCAAATGCCAAATATTCATATCGCTCAATTTCACTCTAGGATTGCAGCTCAACAATTTCCGCCACATGTTCTCCTACAATTGAATTTTTAATGCGCAAGCTCAACTGCATAGACAGCTGAGCTAAGACATATAAACCAAATATGTATACTGTACTAACCTATACTAACTTAACGAAAACGACACACCAACAAAACGAGTATTATTTTTATTAAACTCTTTTGTATCTCTTAACTTAGGCATCCCAAAAACATTCTCTACAAGCTTATAACAAGCTGACTTGGTGATGGCGGTTCAAATTCGATTTCATATAGCAAGCAAGCAAATAAGTAAGCCGAGGCCACGTTCAACTTTTTTTTTTCTCTTCTTAATTTAGCGCTTTTTTGGTTGGAATTTTATATGTATATTATATACATTACTTCTCTATGACATTACCAATCTTAGTATCAATCCACACCGTTTCTATTTAGGGAAAATCATATCACCAAATGAGAAAAGTTTTTTATGTTTGCGTGCAAGTATAAAGACCAAATTGTACGTACCCTCTGAAAATTTATATGACTCAGGTTTACCTACTTGCAGTTTGTATAATTCCTTTTTGTTTTGTTTTATTGTAAATTCAATTGAAATTCGCTTTGTCTAAGCCTGAGCCTGTGTCTCCTGTCTTTTATAATATGTGGCTTAGTTTTGTGTGTCCGTTTTTCTGGGGGAAACAATGGCGCTTATACCAGTCAATAACACTGCTGGGGTTTTTCTTGTTTTTTTGTTTGTTTCATGTTAAGGTGGGAGGGTTTATCATAATATGCCATACCATTGACTTAACACACATACAAGAAAATGCTATAATTTAGCCAGTGCCGGATCATCAGGCATTATAGTCGAAGAAGAAAACTATTTATGGGGCGACATGTCTGAAGTCCAATTTCCAGATTTATTTGATATTGGTTTTGGTCTTTTTACCGGAAAAGAAACTATATCCGGAAATACTTCTATCAGAACCTAAAATGCTCCCTCCCCTCCCCGAAACAAAAAAAGTAAACTCTGTCAGACTTCGGTGTTTCTTGGCAATTCTAGAATTAAGGATACCCACTTAAAGGATACCCCAAGCCAACATGAAACATTCGGAACGACGCATGAAGCACGAAACTTTCGGATGTCAATAATTTTATATGAAATTCGCTTAATCGCAGCTTTGGTTTGGGTACTCTCATATATCGCCCTGTATAAATAAATTCTGACAGCTGAAAGTTTCGTCTTCGATCTGAATGTTTCTCGTTGGTTTGGGGGAGTCTTATGTCGAATTCCTTTCAACAAAAGAATCGATTTTTTTTTAAAAGAATCGGTTTTTTTTTCTGAACAATTCAACTTTTTTTCTGTCAAAACAAATTTGCAAGATTCAAGAAAGATTTTACACCGATTTGCACACACACTAGCAAGATTTGACATTTGACATCATTTCATTTAAAAAATAAGGTAAATAATTAATTTCTTTAGTGTATTTTTAAGCTGTTCTCGGTGAAGTGAAATTCAAAATTCAATGAAAGATAGTGGAAATGATTTTATCGAAATTCAATCAACGTGAGTGATTCTGCTGTTCATTTGCAAAGAATATTGTTTTGGAAGAGAACTCCATTTCATAGGAAGGACAAATAGACCAACCGACTTTGTAAAAAATATTAAAATATTAATATTTCCATTTGTTCTCCACTTGTCTTGCAATTCATCATCTATTAAAGGAAATTCTCGTCGCATCATACTAATCAGTCAAAGTACTCATCTTGATATTTTGTTGATAGAATTATTAAGTTTATTAAGTTCAATTTTGTTGCTTTTAGTTATTTTGTTTTATTATAGTTTATTAAGTTAATTAACTGACTGATTAATGAAATTCCTACACTGGTAAGTTGATTTGTAAACAACTTCCTCATAATTTCCAAATTGAATATTTTTTGACGTTTTACTTCAAAATTTCTGCTGTCAAGTGTCACACACACAATCACAAAAAAAATTGGTTCTTTTCGCATTCCTTTCAACGACAGAAAAAATTCGATTCTTTTTAGAAAAAAATTTGTTTCTTTATTATATTCGACATTAAAAATGCGGCTGCCTTTAACGCGAATATTTAGTTAAATATGAGACAAACGTTTGACACTTCTGTGCCAATAAGACAGAGTAGCTTTTGTCAAAAAAAAACAGGTTTCGAGAAAAACACAGTTTTGTCTTCAATCTGTAATAAGAATTAATGTAAATTTGTTTTAGAAATTATAATATAACTTTTCAACGGGTAATAATTTCAAGATGTGGTTTGGACAGAAAAGTAGCTCTCAAACTGTAGACTACTAACAATCGAAAAACCAAAAAAAACACTTATGTCGACATAAGCTACTTTGTCTTATTGCCACTGACTTATCCCCTCCCAAGCATAGCTTTAGTTTCATTTGGCCAGTTTATATTTCAGAGCGCTCAGTAATTTTCCTCCGTCTCTTTGACAGAGAAATATAAACACATTGCATTGTTTTCAAAGGTATTTAAGAAATCGAGTGACGAATCCAAGAATTTTCAGTCTCACATTTTGACAGCTAAAGTGAGGAATTTTTGTGAGGAATCGTGTTTATATTTGTGACGAAGCGGAGATCTCTGAAATATAAACTGCCCAATTTATTTATAAAATGGTGTTCACATTGGACTACTTTTTTTTGACGTTTCTGTACTTTTTCCGACCGGAATCCATTTTGTCAACAATGTTTTTTAAAATTTGTTTTTTTTTTATTTTTTTGAAAAATTTCGTCATTTTCAATTCTGAAACGTCAAAAATATGCTAGAATCTGATGAATGTAAATTCACGTTAATAGAGTTTCATGTGTACCTACACACTCATTCATAGCGGAATTTCCAGTAAAGAATTCTTTGAACTATGTATAATGTATACCTTATAGTTTTATTTTTAATAAATTACAAATGAGAATAAAATGTATTCTCAAACGAGCAATTAAGTTATGAGTTATGACACATTATTCATTTTAACGAAAGTAGTTTTTATGTATTTATTTATGTATTATTTAAAAAATAAAGAAAAACGTTTCGTATGAAGAGGCCTCCACCGGACTAAGTCCGACTTTGTATGTTTTCAATTTTCATACATTTTTTCCACATCATGTTGTTCGTTCGTATTCAGTATTCCGTTTAAAAGAAACTTTCACTTGCAGGACATTTTTCAAGTAATTCTTACGTAAATACTTGACACATGGTCGAAATTGGAATGTATTACATGAATGCATGAATGATTGCCATTTAAATGATTTAAAATTTGATAACTAAGTATATGGAATTCAGGAAAAAAATTAACATTCGTTTGTCTTTCAGAATATGTATATAGTTACAAAGTACTTGCTATATTTTCAACATTAAGTTATTAAAATTAAAGAAACAAAAAAATTTAAAGTTAATTATACCGCAGTTATAGCAAATAAGCAGATATAAGAACAATCCGTTTACATGAGTGGATTCGAAGATCGAATCGTATCCAAATTGAGATTTTAATCCAAGCATAAGACAACATCAGATAGAAAGATTGAATTTAAATGGAATCGAAGTGACACTTTGTGACACTTGAAGTGACAGTTTTATGCGTGAGGAATTCAATTTTTATATACTTCGTTTAGTTTCTATCTTTCTCCATTATATTATGTCGAGCTATGCATTGCACAAAATGAAACAAAGCATGCTGTCATATCGATTCTAGGATAATTTAAATCATTTCAACTCGCTATTTTGAAACCCGTCGAGAATTACCATTTCAGTCCGATCCAGTTCTACATGGAATTGAATCAATTCGGATTCATTTCTTCATGTAAACGGAGTAAATAAAGCAAAATCTGTATATGCATATAATTTTGCTTGGAAATTATACGTCAAGATAGGAAATAAAGAGCTTTTCTGGAAGATATACAGCCGATTCCACTTAAATATAAGAATATCTCAACTGCAGAAAAATAGTTTTGTTAAGTTGAATTCGTAGTAAACCATAGTGGCCAAATGGCCACGTATTAAAGTTTTCTTTAATACGCAATTAGATAAAGTAACGATTATTTTGATATATCAAACGTTATTGTCCGAGCTACACAAGCATCACAATCTTAAGTTTAAATCAATCGATAAATCGAAAAAAATCATAAAAATTCCCTGCTTGGTCGATTGCCAACCATCATCCACCAGTGAGAGAATTCCGTTATTTTATGTAAGACCTCCAAAATCGACTGATATGGTTGCCTTAGAAAGCTTATAACTTCGTTTTTAATTGTCGGATCTTCAAGATTAAGGTAGAATAAAGGTAGAATGTCAGACTAAATTTTTGTATATAAATTATTGGGGAGGCGCAACAAATTTCATACTAAATGGTTGATTGAGTCTGTCGTCAATTTAATTTTCACTTTTACAAATGCAAAAGTTGATGAAAAATTTAAGAATTTTGAAAGAAAAATATTCAACAAAACTTATTGCTCCTTTCTCTAAGAAATTTGTGAGTTATTTTGTATTGGCAAATCCAACAGGAGAGAGAGTAGGACAACTTAATTCCATTCGGTTGTTCAACAAAAAATCGATTTTTAAAGAAAAAAATTAAATAATTCTCAACTTAAATCCATTAACAAATTCGTCTACCAAGTGGTTGTTGTATTTTTATCAAAAAAATCCCATAAATTTGGCCCTGTCTAGTGATAATTGGATTATTTAAAATACACGGATCTTCGGATACACGGACGCACGGATGTACGGATGCACGGATACACGAAATACACGGATTCAAATCCGGATATTATAAGAACACGTGTTTTTAAATATCCGTGTAATAGGGAGCTCTAATACATACCTACTTTACTTTAAAGAAAACAGACTTATTATTTATCTTTATTTATTTATTAATTTTTAATAATCAGTTTTTGTTTATTTTCTTGTTTGAAAGTCAGTTTAAATTTTCAGTTTTTCGAATAGTTTTTTTTGCTTTATGTATAATCAGAAAAAAATAATTTTTGATTGAAATTTTGAATAAATTGTGAAATGTCTTTAGTCTATTTTAATTCATACATTGTGGCATTTTTCTATATGGGACCATTTTTTTTGTCTCGGACCCTATTTGGGAAACTCTTTAAATTTTTTCAGCGGCAACACTGCTTCGGATAACTGCAACTAACTGAGCTCTGTCTAAAAAACTAATTACAAAAAATTATATATTAAAACAAAAACAGGCCCAATATTTTAGTGCGAGATCATCCCAGTTTCAGAATTACATCCGAGTTAACTCCTAAAAAATATTTTTCAGTGAATTTAGAGCTCGAGTTAACTAATCGAATTTGGTGAATTAAGGCCGTGTCCGAATTGCGTTAAAATTTTCTACCACTGGTTAAATTTTGACGTTTGGTTAAAATGGGATAATTTTTGTATTTTTGCTGTCCGAACTGGATTAAAATAGGATGGGTTAAATGGGATTTTTAGTTAAAATTCCCGAAAGATTAAAGAAATTTCCCTAACCACAAATGTGTTTTATTATTCCAGAAAATAAATATTTTATACAAAATCCAGCTAGAAATGTATCAAAATAAAAATTCGACGCGAATAAAGTACAAATTTCTTCATTTGATTTACTTTTAAAGGTTTTGCATCGATTATATCCCAAAACATGACGGAAAAAATCCTATTGTGTTCTGCTTGATTATGCAGTCTGCGATCACTAGTTCACAGCTGTCAACAAATTGAAAAAAAAAAACAAAATAAAACAAAACAACCAATGGCATTAATTTTGCAAGATGAATAACAATTTGAGGAAGTATTTTATATTAATTTTTTTATATTTTTGAAAATATCAGCATATTATTACGAGGATTGCAATAACACAGCAACGCTTTTTTCCACTTGACACTTATTGTCGCCCTCTCTGTTTTGATAGTGAAAGCTCATTTCCATAGTATCGCACTTTGAATTCGATAGATTTACAATCTGAAAGTTAGATTTAATTCTAGACTGAAAAAATCCTTCGGAGTTTAATCAGAAGTTCAAAACAGCAGGATTAACTTACTTTGGTTTAACTCAGAGCTGATTCAGCACTGAAAAAATGGTCTTAAAGTAGAGCTGCCAAACGTTTTCAATGGATTTTAATCGATCGCGAAGCGTCCTCTTTAGTTTAAACAAAATTGTCTTCGTTTTTCCTTTAATTATACCGTCATACATTTTAAAATAGTTTAGGTAAGTAATTTTGCAACTTCAACAAAATTGTACAAATTTTTCAAAGATTTCATAACAATTCTCATAAAATTCTTGATAGTTCATTTTCATGAAAATATGTTTCGAAAAGTTAACAATTGTTTTTATTTTTAAAAGGGGAATAACTTTAAATTGGCAACATTATTTTCTGTGACAGGCGATTTGATACTTCTCTCTTTTGTTTTGGAGTTAGTTTGGTTTGTTTTTTTGGATTGGAGTTTCATTATGAATAGACCCACCTCAACGGAGGAACGTTTTTGTTCAAATTTATTTTGAAAAACATGGTTTAATTTAATCCACATTTAAATGACGAAATACCATTACATCCAAAAAAAGTAACCGTATGGTTCACTTTATGGGACAGTGGAATCATTGGTCAACATATATCTTTTGAGATTAATATTAACAGAACCAACAAAAGCTTGTAGTTTAAGCAGGATCGGACGGCACGCGCGGCGCGGCGGCCTCACATACCACAGAGCGCGTGATATCATTTATTTACTGAAAGGAACATTTGTATTGAAAGATTGAATGAAACAGCAAACACTTGGGTGAGCTACCACTAAATGTTTATAGGTTGGAGATTATAGCTATTTCACGACCGCCATATAGGCCGATCATCAGACTCCTTTTTAAAGTCCGGTGCTAAGTCTATTTTTGTTCAATTTCAATTTTTAAAAAATTTTAACATTTGACTAACGATTAATTTCACGAAGTGGACCTATTAACTGACCACCACGACCTCGTTTATACGATTTGACGCTATTCGATAATTTTCTCTAGCAATATGTAAAGTCGATCAACCAGAAACACTTGATCACTTCGATGCGTTATTGCCCAAATACAACCAGGGGCCGAATTACGGCATCCGTGACTGGACGACACGTGAGGGAAATTTCATACAAAATATCGATGATATTCGATATTTCGTATGAAATTTCCCTCACGTGTCGTTCAGTCACTGATGCCGTAATTTGGCCCCTAATTTACTGAGAAGAGCATGTGACAAATTAACTCCTAGATTACGCGCCATCTGCGGCCACATGGCCAAAATCATATTCAAACATTTTAATGCGATAAAAATGATATCTGTAAAATAAAGCCCATTTCATGGATATTTAAAACAATTTTCTGTGTTTTATTTCAATTTTAAGTTCTTCACCTCTAAAAAAACGTTAAAAAAATCATCCTGATAAGGTAGACGATTTCGAAATATTGAAAATCTTTTCCAAATAAATTAGGAACAGATCCGCCAAGTTTATCACTGTAAAGTTGAATGAGTAAAACACCCCTATTATTATTGTCAATTATCAGTTGATTGTTGATAAATACTGAAAATCGATATTAACCAAACCCAATGGAGAAAAGTTTTGATAATTGATAAATTACAAGAATATTGATACTAACAACAGAAGAGTTGATGAGTTTAAAAAGGGGGTTTTAATGTATCAAATTTAAATATTTATCACCATCAATTGATACAATTGACACTTGTAATAGGGGTAAAAAATTTTATTGAAATACAAAATTTTTAAATTACAAAATAAAGTACAAGAGTGGAAACTTTTTTGTAATGTTTAGTTCAGAATCTACATTTGATAAAATTTAAGTTAAAGAAGAATTTACCAACTACATAGGTAAATAAAAGGACCTTCATATCAGCTTTTACTTCTAAATCAATTTCTTTGTTTGAATTCAATTTTCTATACAAATAACTTTACTCCTTTTTCAATAAATGCAAATCTTCCAATCATCGTCAATTCTTGAATGTAAACCAATTTGATTTCCACTCCCGATTTCTTCAATTGATAAAGTCACAAAAAGGTATACAATCAAGAAATCGTATAAAGGATAGAATTGTGAGTAGTTTGTATTCGATGTATTTTTTTTTTTGAAATCATAGAACGCAATCTGTTCACGCCATATTTAAGCATTGAATTTTGTTTTACCAACTTTTTACAAAGCCGTATTCCGTCGCGTCGTCGTAACCAATCAATTCCAATATCAACATTTTGCTAATGCAAATTTCAGTATTTCACATTCAAAGTGCGAGAGCTGAACTAAATTTGCAACACAAAAAAAAAAGAAATAATATGTACATAGGTGCATAGGTAGGTAAGCGGTATGGTAAGTTAAGGTATACTGCATAAAGTTCCACGCTTTGTATTGGTAGCATTTATCTAGATAAAATCCATCATCTTTGTTGAAAAACTGCAAACTCAGTCGAGTCGCACCGTTCAATAGTCTTTGTTTTGTTTTAGGCATATATGCAATGCATACCAAGGAGACACACATTGTGCAAGGAACTCAAAATTCTTCCTATGGCCAATGTACACGCAAACCCCAACGTATCTATATGTTTTATATATATGTATGTATGTTAGGAATGACATGCCAATAAAAACAAAAATTAAAAATATAAAAACACCACAGTGGCGACATTATATCTTGATATATACATTTATGTATATAAAACAACTATATCAACATGTTGTTGGCAACTATACGACTGACAACGAAATACTGCAACGGATTAGATAATATTATGAAGAACTGTGCAAATATATCTATAGTGATGTAGAAAGTTATAGATACAACTAAAACAAAATAAACATAAAACGCAGATTATTTTTTATTTGATTCAATTCATTTGCCGGGTTCAACGCAAGATTATAGTAGATATTGGACAACGCACGATGCGTGTACTTTTAAAATCCTTTTGATTGACTTTCTATCAATGTCAATTAAAAGTGAGCTAGAAATTGTAGTTAATTTTTAGAGCTCTTCTTAATTTTTTTTTTTGTACGTACTTATGTATATTTCGATTATTTTCAATATTTTTTTTTTAGCAAAACAGTTCATTTTTTTTTTAACACATTCACCAAGCAAAGAATCCAAAAACAATTGATAAGATTTTCAGTTTCTCAATCCTATATGTTCGTTAAAATTCTACATTTCATATTTTCCATCAAGTAAACAACCAATACCCTTCTCAAACTGAATACCATTTTCTGGCACTGATGTCATTTTCTCCATGACTGGTATTTGCATCGAGGAAACTGACTTTCAGTCTTCTTCTATGGAACTGTGGAACATTTTCAAACAGCCCAACGATTTGGAAACGTTTCGGAATCTTGGGACACTGAGAGATTCTAGAACTCTCAGAACAATACAACTTCTATTTCATCCATTTTTTCCTTGAAACATAAACACTTCGTAGCGTTTTTGATGAAGTCGACTATGTACATATATGGTTTATTCGACTTCATCAAAACCGCTACGAAGTGTTTATGTTTCAAGGAAATTTGGAAGAAGTAGAAGTTGTGTGTTTCTGTGAGTTCTAGAATCTCTCAGTGTCCCAAGATTTCCAACCGTTTCCATATCGTTCTGGAGCTGTTTGAAAATACACTGGAATTTTTATCAGTCAGGAGGTTCTAGAACTCCCAAAACACACTACTTATATAGTTGATTGATGAATTAAATGAAAAAGCAACACGCTTCTATTCATATTTCATGTCTTGGCTTACTCTGTACTCTATATTTTGTTCTCATCTTCATGAGAATCACCGCGTACATGGTATTTTTTTTTTTTAAGGCAGCGAACTCTAAATTGGCAAGACTGTTTTATGTGACAGCAGATTTGACAGTTCTCTGTTGTCTTGATGCTAGTTTGTCCTAACATCATTCAATTTGAGAAACTCTTCATTATTACTAACTTTTCCATGCCTCAATTGAAGAGCATTAATATTGCAGACATGTGGTTTCAGTAGGACCGGGCCATATGCCACACAGCACTCGATATAAGTAATTTAGAAAGAAACGTTTGACTAACCACTATAATCTTCCAAAAAAAAAAACGGTAGTGACATGAAAAAAACTCTTGTCTTTGTGTTTGTATCAAAAAATCTTTCGGAATGAAGATATTGTCAAAAAACTGTTATTTCTGTTTATTCAAAGTAACATCGCAAGCCGCAAAGAAGTGAGGTTTCAAAGTAAACATTTAAAAAAAACCAGCTCAAAGTCTATAAAAAAGATGTGAGTTCCGTGTCGAGGTGTGTTAACATCAATGTTCATCGTTCTATATGTAGGTATAAGTACAATTATATTAGCGAACTTAAAACTATTTAATTGCAATCTGTTTATTCAATAAAAGTTATGATATGAATATTCAATGTGCCTGGTGGAATGTCACAAATGATTGCATTAATTTAAAATAGCTTAGTGGGCAGTAAGCCTTAAAGTTGACAATAGTAGGCGCCATGTATAAATGTGATAAGTGTCGATCATCGTTGATGACAAATGACAACACAAATAACAACTGTTGTAATGATTGTTGCAATATTTTAATGATAATTATATCGTCTATATATGTTAAACAAGTGTTAATTTTATTCACTTTTGTTTAAACAAGGATATTATCTGATACGAAATACTATAATAATTCTATTTGGTCCGCAGCATTAATGGTGCGCGAAGTAATGGCACTTTGTTTTGATTCTTGTTGTTTTTTTCTTCTGAATTTACACTTAAGCCTGGATGTCCACATAGCAATAATATACATTTTAAGAAATCGGACATCATAACGTCAAAACTATTCATTCTTTGGCGGTATAATTCCAAATAAGATTTCATAAAATAATTTGCCCACTGAACGCTGAAATATAAATTTCTAAAAATTATTTCTAAAATTAGTTAAGAAATATAAATTACTTCTGAAGGCATGAGGTTTGTGATTTGACCTAGATTAATTCGAACTGTCAACCAACTTCCAATCCTAATCTAACTCGGTCTATCGATCCAGTATGTAAACGTAAAATTTTTGTTATTACACGTTCCCAATATATTATACTATGCAATCTATCGTAATGTGCTACACGTAATGTATGACACGTTACGTTACGAGCTACAAGTAGGGTCCATGTTTTTTGTTTTTTTTTTAGTTTACTCTACCGCCAGCATGGATTCTTACACATACAAAATACCATTTTTTTAAACTATCGCAAAACTTTCCAGGCTACCCACTTTTTTAGACCCAAATAATTGAACTATTTTGTGTGTTTTGACTTTTGGCGATTTCTAACAAAAACTCTGAATGAGTCATTTATAACTTATTTTTTTTTAAACCAATTAAATATTATCTTGCTTTGGCTTTGATTCAATCTACAAACACAAATCAAATTTATTTGAAGAAAAATCTAAAGAAAAAATACCAATTCACCATAATTTTAGTTAAGAAGCTTTTAATATTTAAAATTTCTTAAAATTTAAATAAATATGACAGGTTGTTCATAGTTTTTCCAATTATTGTTTACAATGTATTTTATACATTTTCTATTTCTAAAGAATTCTATCTTAAACAAAAAATCCATTTCATGTCTTTTAAAATTTTAAATTGTCCATTTGAAGAAAATGAAAAATTTATTCAAGTAAGTTTTTGATTATCTTAACACAAACGGTCGTATTTATAAACGTTGTTTAACTTTGCAGAGCCATCAGTTATAGATATACATTTTTATTTGATCTTTAAGAGCTTCGATAAGGGAATCGGTTGACTAAATGTTACATTTCATTTAATCAAATAAAGCAACTAACTATACTAACTATTTATAACTATTTCCAATTATTTTGAACTACTGCCTTACTAGTAAACAATCTAATAAATACGCCTCATAGATTTTAAATATTTGTGTACACATACCAAATTCTATACAAAATGAAAACATGTTTCATGTTGAAAAAGAAATAAAAAGTTTGTACTTCAGCTCTTTCGTTTACATCTATGTATTTTACTATTCCTTTTGATTGAATGGAGCTTTAATTTTTTTCAAATGGTTTATTTTCTTACAAAACCAGTTCCACAGATTTTTTAAACTCACACGTTGACTTTTTAAAATATTTCAAGTTAATTTTAGCCCCGCAATGGAAAGCAAAACACGCATTATGAATAATTGCAGTCATAAAAGCTACAAAAAACATACATATCTATGTTCGATAATGTCAAATACTTCAATAATCCAACAAATCAATAGTAGTTAACTAAAGTAAAGGTATTTACAATTCCTAAGCTTATGGCACTTTATAATAATTTTAGCAGCAGTAGCAACAACAGTAAAAAACAAATGGCCTCTAAAACAACTTTTCAGACGCCAATACTTACAAAAAAAATTTGCTCACAAAGTAAATAAAAAAAATAAAAAAAAAAATAATTACAAAAAAAAAATATGTATCTTGCCTTGTATTACATCGTTTTCCAGTTTTCGTTGTAATCCGCAAACAGCTCTCATAAGTTGCAACTTCTATCTCCGTTGTCACTGTCGCTGGCTGCTGCAGCTATAAATTCCCTCTTGCAATAGAATGTGGAACTGCTGCGATCCACGGAGGAGGTGGTGTTGCAACAAATCCACAGCAATTTTTATAATAATAAGAAAACTAATATTTCGCGCATAACAATTCATAAAAAAATATTGTTAAGTTGGTTGCGGTTTGGTTATCCTCACTATAACGTTCAGCAAAGTAATTAAATATATGTATTTGCAATTATTATAAAGCGCACATTAGCAAATAAATATATAATTTTTTCTTGCCTTCTGCAACTAGTCGATGAACGATGACATGTCGCGCGATAATTCGTTAAGTTTTGCCAGTAATAAAAGAAGCATAAGTACATACATGCATTCCTTTATGTTTTCCTCTCCTTCTTCTTTCTTTTTTTTTTATTTTGTTTTCAATAATAATTGCATTATGGAATGCCAGCAACACTATTACAGCAACAACAACAACGAAATAAAAATGACAAAATACACTGTGATCACTTTTTTCCTCTCGATGAAGATAATCGAACACGGTACGAACGTGTGTGTACGAGTCCGATAATGTGGCAGCACGAATATGAGGCCGTTTATAGCTTATTTCGTTCTGCTCTGATCAGTTTCTTTTATACTTTTTTTTTCTTTTCTGTTAACAGAATCTGGCAACACTTTACATGATTTTACACTCTCATTAGACCAACAGCAACATTCTTTGATATTTTATCCACTTCTTTGCAATGGTATTCCGTCGCACAAATACCAACACACTTTTTGTATTTCTCTTTTGGTCTTATATTCACTTTATAATAAACTTTTAATGGCTTCCTGATCATTGAAATACATTTTTTTTTATAAAAAAAAATACTGAACGAAACACTTGCGAAATTTTGCTGCAATTCATTGCATTCTGCATCTCACTGCGAAAATGAGTGAACATTTTTTCTTATAAAAAGTTCAGGCCATAGAAGGGTTTCATGTGGTACACTAATAATTTTTTGCAATAAAAACTTTCTACACTCAAAATTAATTGAACTCAATTAAAAAAAAAAAAAAACCAAGGAAAGGCAAAAATATATCGATGTAGAAAAGTAGGTGGGAGGATGTTTTATATATTATATGCAGTGTAGGGAGGCAGAAATGGACTTAAAATGAAACGACACAAAAATGCGAAAAAATGCGTAACTAAACCGTCATACAGAAAGAAGGTATCTTTTTTTAAAGGTGTGATATTTAATCTTGCAAACCGCTAGGATTTCTCTACGAATCAATAATAAATAAAAGAGACCAACAATGACAACACACTCGCACGAAATAGTAACAACAAGTTCGGTGGTGGATATATTGTTGCTTTTTTTTTTTGTTTTTTAATTCTTCTTTTCAGGTGATCTGTGCAAACGAACCAGCAGAAAAAGGAGATGTAATGAAATTCCTTAAGAATGTTAAAAGAGTGTTGGTGGTAAGGTGCATACAATAACAAGAAACAACCACACGATTATGTAGCTGAAAAAATACGCACACTGATGGAATGAATGGCTGGCAATATTATACTTGTCGTTATTGCCTCAGGCTACAGTGTTAAGTGATGGAGAGATGAGGAAAAAGAAAAGAGTGAAACTGAAATGTTTCTTTGACGCTCTTCACCGACGACGACAGCGATGAAAATAAACCCACACCGAAAACGAGATTCGGAAAAGAAAATACCACGAACGGGGAGAACGATCGGCAGTAAAAATATTAACCGAGCATTAAAGAACAACGCAGAGCGACAGGTAAGTCGAAACTGACAGTTAGATGAGATCGTGAAAGTAGGTTTACCTGCGAAACACACCTGAGTTTGGTTTAAGAATAGCATTGCCAGAATTAGACAATCAAAAGTGTTTACCTACCACCTAGAGTGGTGAGTTTAAAGAAAAAAAATTTAAATTCCATTTTTAAATTATACTTTAATTGTTCAACGCAAGTGGTCAACACGTTGATTCTCTGACGTAAAGTTGACCTCAAATTCTGTCCCAAAGTTGTCAAGGCGTTCGATCGTCAACGCAGAACACTGTCAATGCGTTTACGGCTGCGTTGACAGTCGCGTTAACATGAATTTTGGGGTCAATGCATTGACTATTTTGTGTGACCGTGTAATCGGCCTGTCAACGCAATTGGGACCATTGACACAGAAAGTTCGTCAGTGCGTTGACTGTATTTCAACGTTGACACAGCAGAATTTTACCGGGTCAACGTAGCCTTCGTTGACCTCCATCTCAATTTCAAAAATATCTGATTTGTAGAGGTTTTTTAATCCATCGACATCGTAGTTGTTCTTGAATGGAATTGGACAGTTTATAGCTTCACAGATAAATAACAAGGTAAATTTTGTGATATATTGAATATTTCGTTCCAAATGTGACCCGAATGACCTAAAATCTCATTTTTTCAAGAGTACAAAGTAAAATCTCATGAATTTCGGATTTTTTAGAGATTTTTTCAATCCATCGACATCGTAGCCATCCTTCAATACAATTTGACAGTTTATAGCTTGACAGATAGGCAACAAACTATATTTGAATGTATATTGAATATTTCGATCCAAATGTCATCCAAAAGCCCTAAAGAATCCTTTTTTCGGAGCAAAAAATTTAATCTAAAAATGTCGATTTTTTTAGTGGGTTTTTAATCTATTAACTTCGTAGGCTGAATTTGACAGTTTATAGCTTGATTGAATTAATATTTTAACGTCGTGTGTGCGAAAAATGATAGATTTGTGCTCGTGTCAACTCGGAATCAAAGCTCAAAGTTTTCGAATGTGGTCAAGTTGTTTGATTGTCATAGTTTAACATGCTAACGCGTTGACATCAATGTATATAAGACAACACGTCAATGGATTTTGGGACAGCATTGAACGACTGGTGTTACTCAATCGTGTGAACGTCAACTTTTCATGCATTGACACGGTCTACGTTGACAGTAAAATTATGATATTTTTGGTGACATCAAGCAGTCAACGCATTGACCACTTACATTGACCGTCTAATCATAGCTTTATGCTCATGAAACTAAACATCAGCCTAGTACGCTGCTGATGCGAAACGAAAATTTCCTGTGATCTCCAAACAGACAACGAAACCCTTGCGAAAACACAACGGAAAATATCCTTGGAGAGTTTCACTTATTCCTAAAACAAAATCAAACACAAACGCAAAAAATCAGAGAAACCCATGATGTAAGAAAACGATAAACAAAAAAAAAACACAAAAAAACTCCAATGTCATTTTTCCGCACACAATAAATAGTCTGTACAATTAATTCAGTGCGAAAAAGGAGCGGAGACTTCTCCAAACAGCGTACTGCAAAACGAAAAGCAGAACGAAATTTTCCGTTAATGATTTCGTTGTGTCATTTTTGTACGAGATTTTTCGTTTCGCATCAGCAGCGTACTAGGCTTAAGACTAAATTCAATGCAAATGTACATATATGTTAAAAATAAAAACAGAATTGTTTTTTTTTAGGAATTGGCAAAATCGCCAAGAGTATCTCTTAAGTCTTTTAATGAATAAAGTGCAGAGAACCTGAAACAGATAAGAGTGACCTGGTGGTTAATATTCAGGCTTGCAAAGTTGCAAGCTCATCATGGCATTGTTGGACTAATTTATAGGATGAGGTAGCTGTGATAATATTGTTTTGGTAAAACCAACCATTCGTTATTTTTTAGCGTTATTTAGTGGTTATTTAGTGGTTATTTAATATGTAAATGTAGTCGTATATAGTATCCCTAATGGCAAAATGTTAAGTTTATTGGACTATCACACCAGTGGTCTCCGCCAGTCTCCCATGTTTCGCTATATTCCAGATCACATCAAATTACATATTTGAAATATATGTCAAAATTTTCGATTTGGAGAAATCGGACCATTTACAATGACCTACGTTGCAGACGAATACGCCAATTGAACCCACGATGAGATGCAATTACTGGCTAGAACCAGAATCAGGATTCGTACTTGTTGAATGGATCACAATATTAAAATGGGCCTGTAACCCACGCCATTTGACAGGGGGAGGTGGGGGTTGAAAAAAGATTTTCACCATATCTATAGAGAACCATAAGTTCCACAAACAAAATTACACCTCAGTTTTGTAGTAAAATGAATTCTCTATTCTCTCCCGTGATAATTATTCTATTATGATATTTGTGTGACACTTTTTAATTCCTTCATTTTTACGTACATAATGTCTGGACGTCATTTTTCCACTCGAACCAGGGTATTCTCTCGACACCATCCTGATGGAAATGGCTTTTGAAAGCTGGTAACGTCTAGATAGTGTTAGACAAAACATAAAAAAGTATTCAATTTACGTTGTAAAACCATTGTTAAATGCGGAAAATTAGTGAACCGTTAAAATTTGTATGTAGAATCATTAACAACAAATCGTAAACTTTCTGACACAAATTTTTTTGTTGTTGGAGAAAATGGTATACATGAGAACCATTTCTTTTTTAAGTAGATATAATAATTTTTGAGTCATAATTTGTCAATAACTATCACGAAAATCCTTTAAAATAAAAATTAAATAAAAATCAGGAGAAGGTACCGTACGTACTTCCTATCATTTATGATAACACTGTGGTTTCAAAGAGAACAAACAAAATTAAGAAAATGAAGTTTTTTTTTTTTTTTAAACAAAATTAAGAACCATAAAATATTTTTTAAAATCGGGAGATTACCGCATTGAAATAATTTGAAATAATTTAACCTTTTTTTTTAACAGAAAGAAATATTGTTTATTATTTTATTTTATTAAAATCGATATTGTTTGAACACAGACTTAAAACCTTAAAGTTAAATATACATATTATTTTTCTTCTAAACTAAACATACGTATATGTCCATATGATTGAGTCTATACTAGCTTATAAGAAACTTTTACATTTAGTGCTTTTATGAAGCACCTAGAATACAAAGGAAATGTGCTGCATAAGATTTTGACTACAACTATAATATATCTTTGTTCCATATTGCACTAGCAAACGAATTTTGTGTCGTAATTTTTAATTAAATAAATACACATATTTGTTCTGATTGTATTTTTTGAATAATTCATCAGAAACCTTATAAAGCTTAAATTTAAAAAATTAACTCCCTAAATTTCAAGAAAGTAAAATTCTATGTAAAGTTTCAACATCAAGTCGATTTTTGAGTTTTATTTTATTCAAATTTATTTAAAAAAAAATTTCTCTCAACATTGGCTGAAGAATTTGGTAAATTTAATATCACTGAAATAATAAGTGGAAAAAATCAAGGGAAATGCTAAACTTTGATTTCTCCTTTTATTTATTTTCAAAATATTTAAATTTTAGGTGTGTAACTTTATTTTGAAACTCTTTACATTTGTATAAATTTTAGCATATTTTATTTTTTTTTATATGAACTTTGATAGACTATTGTGTAGAAATTCACACAAATGCACAGAGTTTCAGAGAAAAGGAACACACCTTTTAAAAGTAGATATCAACGCTTTTTGATATTAAACTTTTAAAGTCAAGATTTCTTATTCATATCTATTGAAAGTCAATTTACTGGATATTCGTTAAAAATATTTGTCCGTTTAAATTAAAAATATCGAAATGAAGCTATCTATACCGACGACGCACGCCACCACACCAAATCATAAAACAAGACGAAGACAATGAAACGATGGAAAAAAAATTGCAAATTAAGGGATTTTTATTATACTGCAGTTGAAAAGAGAAACTCGATTTCATGATAATGGCGATGAAAAGAATACAAATACGATATTTCAAGTTAAACATTATCTTTAATAAAATTATAAAAATTATTTGAATTCAAGAGTGAATTCACATAATTAATTTAAGAGTGGAAAATTGTATTAAGGTACTTTTATAGGTATACCAATATTGGGAGAAAGTGCCTTATTTACAAAAAAAAAAATACGATAAATCGATGTTTCTGGAAACACTGATTCTGACAATGACACTTTTTCTGAAAATGTTGATATAAATTAATTTGGACTCTAATGAGAACTAATTGTATAGGTAGGTATAAATAAATTAACTGTGTTCAGAACTAAAAGACAAATTACGTTCTAGTCAGAATTTTGAAAAAATAAAAATTTGAAATACAAAATTTTAAAATAGGTTTACAGAACTTCGAAAAACTGAATTTAAGATTTTAAGAATTTTTGACTACAGGATTATTATACTTTCGGAATTTTGAAATGCAGATTTTTGGAATAAAAATTTTTAGAAATTAAGTTTTGGCACAACCCATCAAAAATAAAAAAAAAAATGGTTTATGATATGTGCATTGTGCAATAAGTTACTATTTTTGTATAATTAATTAAATTAAAAAGAAATCAGATTTATGTTAAAGGATACAAAATTTTGTATTATAGGTACCATTATTTTATGTCCTAGATGCGCTACATTTGAGTCAGCTTCGGCACTCATAATATGCTCGAAATATAATTTTTAAACACTAAAAATAATAAATTATTTTTTAAATTAAAAGCCAATAATTTTAAATTTTTAGCCATAAGTTTAAAGTGATTTGAGATGGTGCCGCTGATTTTTCGCAAAAAATTTATATACACATGTATCGAATCGATTATTTTTATTATCTTATAAAATAATAAAAATAAACATTCATCTGAGCATTGAAAACCCTGCAGTAGAACAATTGCTTTTTTACTTACAATTGTTTTATCTAAGATATCTTATCAACAGAATTTCTTAACAAACAACATAATATACAGTAACATGCAATTACAACTAAAGTATATATTGACAACAGTATTAAGTAGATCCGCAAATCTACTCAATTGTCTCACGCACTTTTAACAAAACACAACACAACACAAGGATTATTCCATTTGATATCGATCAAACAAATCGACAAACTCTTTAATGTAGATTTCATTCATTCATTGATGACAGAGGCGGAACAGAAAAATTTTTGATCCGAAATATTTTATCAGAACTAAAAGTAAACATTTTTTGGCATTCCCTAATAATTTGTGTAGGTAAACTAAAATAAAGCTTAATATTTTATCTCAATTTTAAAACCTTAAGTTTGTCCAGATAAAGCTCTTAGAACTCGTTGTCGAAATTCTAGTACCTATACAATTTTCGAATTTGGAACCTTCACATCTCGATTTGTAGATTTTTGTACAATTTTTTTAATAAACACCTGACTTTCTTAGTGCCTGTTTACACAGGTCTTTTACTGAAAGGGGCAACCAATGAGACAGGTAGATTTATGGGTGTGTAGAGACGAGAAAGGTAGATTCCATCCCAAAATCCTTCTTGTTTCTACGCACATAAAATCTACCTGTCACATTGGATGCGCCTTTTAGTAAAAGGCCTGTGTAAACAGGCACTTATACATGATAAATCTATCGATTACAAACAAATCAACTCTAACTGCTTTTTTTTGGAAAATAGTTTTCTACGTTTGCTCATAATTCACTCTCTTTTACGCTATTTTAAATACAAATTTCAAAGAATTCCGTTCAAAACTAAATAAATTTTCTTTTATACAAAAACACAGCAAGTAGTTACAGTGAGAAATTTAAATACTTTCTTCCAAATTACAAATTGTACAGAACATAAGTGAGCTAAAAACACTCAAACAATAAAAGGTGTGTTTGTTTTTAATTACTGAGAATTTTTTTTGGAAAAAAGACATCCGGGTTTAGTGACACAGAGAAAAAATTTGACGTTTCCATACAAACTATCGATAACAAAGAGTAAAGTATCTTCAAATGTATTCTGGACGTGGTTAAACAATTATGGGCGTTTTTCTTTTTTAGTTCAGAGCAGAGCCTGAACTGTCAAAAAGAAAATCGTGTTTCTTTTTTAGCTCAGAGCATTCAGAGCTCCAATTTTGCGTTTCTTTTTTCGCTCTGAGCATGTTCAGAGTGCGCTCTATGAGCTCAGAATAAATTGATAGAGCAGACGGAGTTGAATAGCTGAACACAAAGAAAATGACAACTGTGAACAAATAAAAAAGTGACAGCTGGTGAAGCGTGTTTCTTTAAATAGATCTGAACTCTCAGAGCAGAGCACGCTCAGTTCAGAGATCGCTCAGAGTATGTTCGGAGTGTTCAGACTCTGTTCAGAGCTCTTCTCTGAACTAAAAAAGAAAAACGCCCTATACCTACCTATATTTAAAACTTTTCCTTCCTTAGAACTAAAACAAAAAAATTCGGTGCGTCCCTGTGACTGCAGTCCTTTTCATCAAACGAAAATAAATTCCATTGAATGTTAAAATTATGCTGTGGAATTCCGATTTCGGCACTTCATGGTACGAAAGTCATTAGAAAGTAAATACACAAAAAAAAAGAGGAATAATTTAGCTGTCCCTCATCCAACCCGAGTCTATATAACTAGGTACAATTCCATGTCGTCACTTAAACAACTGACATTCGTCGTCGTGCGCCGTCTAAAGTGTTCTGAAATTGGAATATTAAATATCGGGATTCGGTGCATTTTTATTTTCAACTTGTATATACATATTAAAAAAACCAATTAGAGTACATATTGTGATCTGTTTTAAGGGACATAAGTCAACAAATATTTATAATTTTTATTGTTGTTATATACTCGCTGTTTTTGGAATTGGAAAATGAGAAGTGGAAGTCTTTTTAATTGTTCATTGAATACTTTAAACAATAGTGAACAATCAAGAATTTTAAGTGCATTAAATAAACAAACAACAACAACGTTTTGTTGCAACAACAATAACATAGATACAGGATATTCAGATCGTGAAAGTGTTGCCAGTAGTGCACGAGGAAAACGTACAAGATCAAGGCAAGGATAATTATTATTGTTTAAACAAAACGAAAAATCATCAATAATTTAAATGGACTTCAATTTTATAGATTTAAGTTTCTTGTGTGTTGTGGAAATAAATTAATTTTGAAACTCATCCAAGAAGTATGCAATAATTTTAAATTATCCAGCAGAGGCAGCAATACCAGATAAAAAAAACCTACATAAACCTGTCTTTGCCAAAGTCGTATATTGTGGTCTATCACACAGGAGTTATTTAAAAGTTTCATTACACTTCGACTCGACATTTAGACGGAAATCCTCTTGCAAATCTTATTTCGCTCTTATCAAAATAAATTGTAATTGTACCTAATTTTGAGAATTTTATTTTTTCTGAATCAACCCGCAAACCAATAATCTTATGTTAAATATCCAGACATTCAAAACAAATGTATTTACATTGTTGTTTCCTATTCAATCTTAAACGCTCGCACTGTGTTAAACAATGACATTTAAGGATATAGTCATAAACACTTGAGTACCTATATCTGTCAATTACAAAAAAAAGTGCAAAAGTTTCCTCGTGGCTTTTTTTTTATCACTTATTATGTCTGCGCCTGATTAATGCAAACTTTAGTCCAAAGTCATATGCGATGATAATACCAATAAAGACAAATCTGTTCTTAAGTCTTTTATTCTTGCCTAACAACAAATTATAACAAAATGGTAATAATAAAAAATATAAAACGCAAAAATATCTTTTTTTCCTTAATATGAAAATATTTTTGTTTGTGTTCTAGTTATAAGGCTCAACTGTAGCTTGAAATTTAAATCGACTTCACAGAACGCTAATATAATGTAATAATAGATATAAATGAGCACCATCTAAACATAGGAAAAAAAGTTATTTTTGTGTATCTATTTTTTTATTATTACCATTTTGTTATAATTTGTTGTAAGGCAAGAATAAAAGACTTAAGAACACGAAATAAAAAAAAAAATAAAAAACATTGCCTCTATGAGTTTGGAAAATCTAATTTGTGCATGTAATTTTTTTTTTATCTACCATTCGTTGATCCGAAGTTATAAAGGGTCTAAACTTGCCTGTATTTCTTTTTAAAATTCATGTTAAAAAAAGCTAAATAAACAAAATTAAAAAAAAAATAATGAACATCGCCCCTAGAGAAACGTATGCTCTACATAGCGCAATTTTTTTTTTTATAAAACATTTATTATGGCCTAGCTGCACGTCTAAAAAAAATAACTTAAAAAGTTTAGAAACTCATTTAAAAAAAATGTAAAGGGGTCCAATTCAAAAAAAGTAACGGACATGGCCCCTTGCAAACTTGCCCTCAACATTTTGGTGTTTAAATACCATTGATACTTGTCGAGAGCTGCAAGTGTAAAGAAATAAAAAACTTCGGATGCAGCGATCTTCAACTTCATATTTTTCTCCGTTTGTGCTACTTTTTGTGAACAAAAGATTACAATTTTTTGTTTGTTACAATTTATATTATCTAGAAATCCATTAACCACATTTATGCATAGAGCAAACAACTTAGAAGTAATTAACGAAAAACAAGTACAAATTTGGGCCTGCTCACCATTATTTTTGAATTGCTCGCAAACCGTTACATTTAAAAAAAATATTAAAAATTTTTTTTTTGGAAATAAAATGGTATATTGGTCATTAATTTCTGACATTTTTTGACGTCACTACGAATATTTGAAGTCCACTAAAAAGGCTATTTTATTGCAAAGTCGAGAAATTTCAGATGGAATATTTTTATTGAGTTTGTTGAATTGTTGTGTAATAGAAGGTGGTATAGGTTGGGTCAATATAAGAATATCTCCCCCATTCAGGTGGAAGGGGCAGTTTAAAAAAATTAACCTAAATCAAAAAAATACAATTTTATCAAAAACTAGAAGAAAATTTATAACAACATTGAATATAAGAAACAAAAATAGTACTTCATAAGGTAAGTTTTTGAAAAAAAATAGAAGAGTGATCTATTTGCACCACTTTACAATTTACAACTACAAATTTGTAATAATACTGTATTAAATAAAGTAATTGCATTTTTATTTTTTTTGTAATATAACTAATTTATAATGCATGCAATTACTTATTTTTGAATGCAAGATCAGTACAAGTTTGTAATTGTAAATTGTAAAATAGTGAAATAGACCACAGTTTGAACATTTTTTTTTTTAATTTTTGTTTTAATTTTTAGTTTGAAAACTAATTTTTAAAAAACTGTAGACTAAAATAACTTAAATTAAAAATAGGATAAAAGAATAGAATTTTGGCTTTACGAAAAACTAAAACATGACATTAGAAGTGTTGCCGTTGTTATTAAAAAAAAATTTTATAGTCAAAGTTTATTTTTTTTTATTTAATTGCCCCTCCTGCCTGAATGGGAGGAGATATACCCCTCTCCCATACGATTTATTTCTTACCTTGACTCAGCCTATACAACTTTCTATACACAATCAGATTCAATAAAAATATTCCAACTGAAATTAATCGACTTAGCAATAAAATAGCCTTTTTGGTGGAATTCAAATATTCATAGTGACGTTATAAATTATCAGAAAATAATAAACAATATATCATTTTCTTTGTTAAAATGTTTTCTAAAAAAAAGTATTTAATATTTTTTTTTTGAAAATGTACCGGTTTGCGAGCAATTCGAAAATAAAGGTGATCAATCCCAAATTTTTATTCGTTTTTCGTTAATAACTTCTAAGTTATTTGCTATATTCATAAATGTTGTATATGAATTTGTAGATAATATGAATTGCAAAAAAAAAGGATTTAATCTTTTTTTCATTAAAAGAAGCACAAATTGAGAAAAACGGCAGAGAACAAAAAATCTTGATTTCAAGATAACGGGACCCCCAAAAACGCGAATTTCCCGCAAACTCTGATTTATACTCAAAATCAACCCCCCTACAATACTGCATTCAAACTTGGACTATACTTCAAAACTTTTCTTAGATGGTATGAAAATTACTCTCCATTGCCTGTACTATAGTAGTAGTTTATTATAGCCCAGTCACTCCGAAGGTCGGAGGATCTAATCGCACCTTAAAAAAAAAATGCTTTTTCACGGGTAGTTTCTACATCTTGCGAGTAACTGACAAATCATCCAAGAGTATCTCTTCACTCTTGTCATGAAAAAGTGCCTCTAGTCTTAGGTCTCTTGGGACTCGGAAAAAAATTGTAAGTCCCCTATTCTTGGTGACAACACGCACAAAGGAATAACTGAGAGCTTTTACTTCTATATGGCTCTGGTTCTCCAAGAGCTGTCGCACCACCAATCCTGAGGTATAATCACTTAAATTGTATTGTAATTAAGAAGTCTCAACTCCCTGAATATAAATATGCAAAATTGCAAATGAAAGGCTGTTTGAGTTCCAAAAAACGACTAAAATCAAGGATTTTTTTGAGACTTTATATAACTGTATATGACGTATTAATTGTTTTGAAAGTTATTCTTCAAAAACTCTGTTTATTTACCAACTTCAAACAAACAGAAATTGTCGAGTAAGTCTTTACATATGCTCTGCCTCTGGCAAGTCTATATCTTAGTTGTATGTATTAGTAACAATGACATCTTATTATGATTATTATCGAATATAACATGTCTATAAAAATACTATCTTCCAACAATCAACCCCCATTGCGCACGTCGCGTCGCGTCGGTCGACGGTGGTGGTGGTGGTGTGGGCAGAATTGTTTGGTTTGCATTCCAAAAATTGTTGGTTAACCAACCGGAACCGTCTGTGTTTACATTTATTCTTGTTACCCCCAACAACCTCATATAAATTTTTGTCTTTCTTTAAATGAATTAGTTTTTATGTCTTCAGTTTGTGTTTAGTCAGTTTTTAGTACTTGCTTTGGGTGAATTGAATATAAAATCTCAAAGTTATCAGGAAAATACAGCTTTAGTATGGTGACTTGAATTTAATTAATTCTAAGTTCTTTTCTCCCTCTTCCCTACAAAAAAAAAAAAAAAAACACCAGAATAATTCCAATGAAGGCATCAAAAAATATTTCCAAGAAGACAAAAACAATGGATTACACAAACTACGCCTACAATGAAGCCGTAGGACGTTTGAAATTGATGTTAGCCGATTCGTACGCCCCTTTAAAGACTTCGTCATCATACATGAGGAACACCAATGATGATTCAGACAATTTCTCTGATAATCTTTCGGTGGGAATTTTTAAGCTCTTTTTCTTTTTAAATATCTATAAATTTGAATAATTTTCTTGAAGGTTGTTGAACGACCTGTAATGTCCGAGATTTCGAAGTACATGTCATCCAGCTACAAGAATCCAAGGAGCTCATATCGTAGCAAGTACAAAAGTTTTCAACCATCATCGACGTCGAAGGAGAATCTAACAACCACCACCGCGCATTACACCCCAGCGCCCGTTCAGGATTATGTGGTGTCTTCAGCTCAGCCAGTGCTAGACACGAATATTGTTCAGGCTCCAGCGGAAATATATAATTTTATTGAAAAACAAGAGGATTACATTGAACAACTTGAAAAGGAATCAAAATTTTGTAGGGTAAGTTGTTCCGTTTTTACAAAGAGGATCCCAAATAAACTATAAAATATATATTTAATTTTCTATAGAACGAGCTTTCAAATTTACTTGGCAAGGTAAAGGACGTTATCAGTGAAAACGAAGCTCTAACTGACAATGCTCGATCTGAACTTGCCGGATTAGGGGAAAAAGTCAGCGCATCTTCGGAAAGCGAAGACAACCTGCGTTACTGCAAATCGCCAAAGAAAAGAGAGAAAGTCTCTCCGAGATACTTAGGAGGTCCAAGTATTGTCTACGAGTCGAAAATAAGCCAGCTTGAAGCTGAACTTGCTCAGTCAAATATAGATCTTCGAAAAGTACGCGGTGAAAATGAAGATCTAAAGAGAAAACTATCTTTTGGAGTTGGTGGTACCTTGTCTAGTTCGCTGAATTGTGAAGCACATCGCAAGCAAATTGAGTCCCTACAAATGGATAAGATTGCGCTGGAAGAAAATATTCGTCAGCAGCAAAAAACTATTGATGAGATGAAAGCTTCTAGTGTCTATGGATCTTCGAAACGATACGCCACCGATTTGGAACGTTCCCATTCTGAACTTGAGATAAAGCATCTGAGAGAAGAACTTGATCGACAGCATGAACGAGTTCGAGAACTTCAACACGAGATGGCGCGAAGAATAGCCGATGAACGAGCAAATGCTGAACGACGTTACAACAATCAAGTTGATCAACTGGGCGGTGATTTATCGACGCAGTGGGATCAGGTAACAAAATTGCAACTTGACTTGGAACGACAAAAACGACTAGAATCGGACTTAAAACGGGATCTATCTCAGAAGAATGCTCAAATTGATGAATTGAAAATGGAATTAAAGGCAAATCGAAGTAGTTTTCTATCGGATATTGCTCAAGTGAGTGCGGAAAAACAATCACTTGAACAAGAAATTACATCATTACGACTGCAATTGGATCGCTCCGAACGACAAGGAAAGGTAGAGGTTTCTCGGCTGACAGCTGAGATAAGCTCTCTGAGACAACGTTTGGATCGAGGTGATGCTGATTTGTTGCATTCGAAAAGGGAAGTTCTTCGACTTAATGATGAAATAGCAAATTTGGAAAAGGAAGTAAGTATAAAATCAAATGGAACTTTTTCAGTTTCAGTTGAATGAATAATGCTATTTGTTGACACCTATATACAGTTGGCTTATGGAGAAATGAAAAACGAAGTTCGACCTACTAAGAAGGATTTGGATAAAAGAATATCAGAAATACAAGAAAAACATGGTATGTTTTTTGTCATTTTCTTTTATTTTATTATTAGTGAATGTTTTGTAAAAAGTAGAAAAAGTAAAATTAAAAAAAACACTATTCAATTATTGCCAGCTTAAGTTGTAGTTGCTTTCTTTTATAATATTTTGTTAACTTCTATGTATTAAATAAAGTAGGTACTTATTCTTCTTACCGATATACCTGCAATACCTACAACAAAAAACATTTCATAAAAATCACTAGAGTATTTTCGAGGTATACCATCATTCGTTAAGCTTTAGATTTCAAGTTTTTCAAGAAGAAAGTTTTTTGCTCTTCTTAAACTGCTGATTTGCTTGAAATTTTGTACAAAGCCATTTTCTTGAGGAGAAATTCGTATTTCAAAACGAATATAAAATTTTGAAATTTTTTGGGAAATACATAACTCTTATTTTAAGGTTATTATCCCGTAGATCTTTTAACTACCTTGGCAGTTTTTTAATATTTTTCTAATACGGTCCTTCTAAAAACAAAGTTCAAACAATGCTTATTCAAAATTTTACAAATATTAAGAAAAAATAATAAAAGAATAAAATAATTTTTTTATAAAAAAACTTGATCTATTACAAACAGAAAGAGAAATATATTTATAAGGATTACTAGCTTATACAATACGTTTTTTTTTTAAATGCGTCGGTGCTACGTAAAAGATTAAAAGAACTCCAGCATAAAACTGCTTTTTTCTATTTTTAAAAGAAGAAAAGGAACCAAACAAGAGACTGGTATTGTTGTGAACAAATTGCACCCTTAGAATGAAAGTGAAAAATTACTGTAACTTCTGATTTTTCAATAAGCTGAATTTAAAAAGTTGGTAAAAAAAATGCAGAATTTTTTAGTTAGGTCATTCTAAGGGTGCGAAATATTGAATAAAATTCAATTTAAAGCACATATTATGCAATTTATTTTTTTTTATAACGAAACGTGTGGGATTTTGCTATTATTATTCCTGTGTCAAAAAAATATTTATCTACATGGTTAAAAAGTGGAGTTAATCGATTTGTGAGTTAAAATACTTCAAAGTTTTCATTTATTAGGTAATAAAAACACACTAGGTATTTATTGAGTTGAAAACGAAAATTTTATGAATAGAGTACCAAATGATTTTCTGGCAAATGAGAGTCATGTGTTTCCGTGGTGTAGTGGTTATCACATCCGCCTAACACGCGGAAGGCCCCCGGTTCGATCCCGGGCGGAAACAGATTTTTTTTTACTCTACATACGCATCGCAAAGTAATAAGATATTTTTGCTTTTCTAATGAGAACTAAAGAGAGCCATAGCACTTTTATGGTTTTTTTAATGAATTCCTTTTAAGGCACAAATTCATTGGAAGAAACACAAATAAATTGTATTTAACTGTCGACAAATGGGAATTCTTTTGACGTTTTAAATTTAGCTGGTTTTGTTTATTTCGACGTCTCTTAAATTTAACTTATTTTAATATAGTGCCATGCCAAATTCATAATAATTTTTAATAATATACATACATAATAATTTTAAGACATCAGGCAGTATAAGCAGTAATCAAAAATAGAATTATTTTTTGAAAAGGAAGAATGTTCTTCCCATTTATGACAGTATAATTAGATTTCATTATACAGTAAAACCCGCTTAAGAGAAATGCAAAATGTCACAATTTTTCTTGCACGTAAGCGCGGATTTTCACTTAAACGAACCGCGTTAAAAATTCTATTAACCGGTAATTTTAAGCAAGAGAAAATTGAATTTATCTTTTGGAGTTGCATAAAACAATTTAAATAAATAGTTTGCGTAAATATTTTTATCGTTATTTCCTCGTCGAGCTGTTTTAAAATCTTCCGTTTGTCAGTTCAGAACCGACTTCAGGGCTTTTTCTCTTTCACCCTACAAGCTGCACTAAGAGATTTCCTCCACAAGGGTGAGCTTAATGAGCATGTGTTATTTGCCCAATGCATTTTAAATGGAACCGCACCAACACAATAACACTGTTATGGCGTTTTTAGTATGAAATTTTTTTGTAGCTGGTACAAGCCTGTCATTCTGGCTTTAATTTGAATTTTGAAATCGGGTGTTTTTCAATTTTTCATCTGTTTGAGCTACTGGCGCCATTGTATCAACAATTCACACGTATTCACGGACAGGGAATTTAAGAGAGTTTTCTCTTACTGTTGTCACATATAAAATTTGCTGGTGTTTTAGGCAATGGGGGTACGAATTGGTTCTCTAGATAATATACATAGGTACTATAGTCTCTATGCTTTGACTACTGAAAACTCCTGAAACATTCGAAACAACGAAGAAATTTGGGCTGTCAATATATTTTTTTACATTCCGAATGTTTCACTTTGGTTTGAAAAAGCCTTAACTAATTTTTTTTAAATATTCGCTTAACTCTTCAATTCCCATGCTTGTATTTATTGAAATAGAAACCATCACTCCTACTCAAAATTATAAATAGATTTATTATAGACCAAAACAAATTATAAAAATTAGGCAACGATCCCCCCCCCCCTTTTTATAGGGGGGTCACTTACAGGTGACACGTCATATTTTTACCGTTATAATTATCATGCTATGGTTTATTTTTGTCAGAAAATGAACTAATGTCTAATTTTATATATATCTTTATAAAATGCAATATAGGAAAAAAACCAATACTTACGGTTTGGCCATTTTTATCTCGATTTATACTTCAAGAAATCACACAAAGTAGTAAAACTCCGATTACACGCGAAACAATAGAATGAATTTGACAAATGACGTATAGTTAGAGACTCAAAAAAAAAAAAAACATGACATACTAAGACCTATTGGCTTTCCACCAATAAAAGTAGGATACAACAAAAAAATTGCGGTATGGTCGAAAAAATATTATAAGCATATGTCACCTAGAGGTGACACTGGGAATTGAAGAGTTAAAAGCAAGTGAAATCGATTTTATTTGGCTTTGCCGAACATATTTTTAGAAATTAAAAATATTTTTTAATGAATTGATTTACCCATTAATCAATTGTTTTTGTCGTTTTCCTTTTCCTTTTCCTTTTCCTTTTCCTTTTCCTTTTCTGTTTCTTACTTTTAACTAATTTTGACATTTCGAATTGATTCCAACTTAAGTCGATTTCATTTGGGGTATGTTCGTAAGCTTTGGATGTAATTTCATAACGAATTTCGTGCAAAAATGAGATGATTTGGAAATTTTCAACGAAATTAGTTTTATTTTGATTTTTAATTTAAGCGAAATATGAAACATTTATTCATTAAAATATACCATTCTTTTTCGGTAATGTTTAAGCTGTTGTAAGTGTTTAAAAAAATGTCATAATTACTTACATATGTAGTGTACATACATAAGAAGAATAATAACTTTTTTAGCGTATAGTCATATTGTGGTTTCTGTAGATCCAACGTTAAAAAAATAGTACCTTTAAACCATGTGTCATAATGCTTAAATTCCATCCTCCCTATATTTTTTCAATGGACTTTATAAAAATCCAAAAAAAAAAGATTTTTGGGGGATTACACTGTAGAGGGTGAAATTCTGCATTGATACCAATTTTAAAATTTCATGAATACATTTTTCTTTGAACCAAGATTCTATCTTGTCTGATTTATGTATATCTGCGAAAATAAAGCAGCCTGACGGCGCGGCGTTAAGCCATATCTGGCCATCTAACACTGAAAGTATGCGATTTCACGATATTTTCCTGGTTTTCCGACTTTTCCTAACGAAAAATCGAATTTTAGGCGCCGTTGTGGTCTTGTCCAACAAAAAAATCCGTGTATATAAATAAATAAAATAATAAAATAAATAAATATACGTACCTACATTCATACATATACATAGATATGTTCATAGATGTAATTTCGTTTTTTTTTTTTAATCAAGGGAAGTAATAATTTAAAATTATCGAAATGTACCTAAATTTCCAAAATCTATCACTGCAATCGCTTTGTCTATAATTGAAATATGGCTGAATGCCACAATTAGGAGGTATATTGTTTAATAAGGCCAAATTTAAAAACTCGGCATTATTTCACGGCACCATTATACCGCTTCTATATAACTGCAGAAAATTTTGACACCTCGTTTCCTTTGAATTTTTGAGATTGAAATTAAAATGTTGTTGTTGTATTAAATTTAAGTATTTATATCAATTAATTATCAATTGATAAATAAATATTATTGATAATCGTAAAAATTGCATAAGATTACCCCAAGTCAAGATTTTTTCAATTTGAGTATTAAATTCATGGGCTTTGTGTGCTTAAGAATTATTAAAAAATATCAAAAAAATTGCTGCGTCTGCATTCAAACTTTAAGCAAATGCATGAGAAGTGTCAAAGTATTCAATTCAGCGTTACAACGAAATATATTCAAGCAATTAAGCACATTTTTAGAGTTTCCTTGCAGATCAATTGATATGTTTTCTTGCTGAATGATTGCGAGTCCAATGAACCGAAAAACTATCACAATCTATCAATAAAGTAGTGATAGCAGTATAGGATTTTCGCATTAGGCACAATATTAATTAGTTTTATATATTTTATTTTAAACATATTATTTAATATTATGTTGTTGCTTATAAGCTTTGTGTTGATATTCATGTATTCAAAATAATTAAGCTGCACAATAATTACAAAACTAGAGATCAGCATCCAGCACCGCATCCATATAAAATATTGTCAAAGCACTCATTAGATCAGATTAGATTTTCGCAACATTAAAATTCAACCCTTAATCAAATATGTTTGTGTACCCTCGTGGTAAGCTATTGATGTTCATTATAAATCACTTAATTGGTCTCTTGTTTTTTAACAATATATAAATCTCAGAAAAAAAAAAAATGTGTTGGATATTTCCAATAAAAAATCATTTAGCAGTCAATAGTTTATCCATGAGTGGTAGAGCTTTGTTTTCAAAAAGTATAACACTCAAAATAATATTCAAACTCGATGAACAATAAATAACGTACCTAACCTACCATACAAACAATAAAACAACAAACCACATTAACATTAATTTAAAAAAATGTATACGTGTGTCTGTGTATGTATTTATTTTAGCCGACACTGTTGTCGAACTTGAAGAAATGATACAAAGCCAGAAGCAACTCATGGATAAACTAACTACCGAATGTAAAACATTGACCAAAAAACTAGAGGACACAACATTAAAAAATAAGTAAATACCTGTTTTTTTTTGTTTGTTTGATTTAAGTTTGTGTTCTATATCTATGTTATATTTTATAAAAAAAAAATAAAACGCCATTGTGTGTGTTGTGTGTGAAATTGCCGCCTACCTACATACTTAAAAGCTTATATCTGCTTCCAAAAAGATGGATTAACACCTTGATTTTTGGTTTTCCTCTCCTCCCTCAATTCTCTGTATATTCCAACAAACAAAAAAAAAATTAAGGACTATTGAACCCGCCAAGCGTCGTAAAACAGTACGTTTCTCGGAATCGGGCTGAACAGACTGTGGATTGTAATTGCCAAAGTGGCTGCTTTTCTTCTCATATAGCACCACCACGAACACCGCCATCAACATCATCATGTATCACAACAACCACCACCACAAGCAAACATAATTCATTTTCATCTACGCCACTATTAGAAAAGCACATTAATAGAAAATGCATGAAATCAGCATGTAAGGCAAGCGTAGAGACAACTACCACAACACGAGCGGATCTATTCGACGATATCCACTGCACGGAACCCTCCTGTTCAAAATGTATCGGTACTGGCCTGTTGCCATGGGTGCAACAGCGCTTTGTTCTTGACGACAGAAATGACGGCTGCAGTGAGTGCGAATATGCTTCTCACTTTTTCACAACAGAACCAACCATAAAACACCATCACCAAAATATGCCAAGAGATGAACCTTTAGTTACTGCACAAATGTGCCCATCAACGCCCCTCCATTCTGATGTGGAATGTCCGTTGGGCGCCACTTGTGAAGTGAAAAAAGTTATTGAACCTGAAAAGGAATCTGAAGAAAAAGTGACGAAAGTAAAATCTACCCGCCAACCAGTGAAAGTTGACGTGAGCGTCCGACTTGTACCACGAAATAAACCAAAAATCAAGCAGAATCCTCCGGAAACCCAGGACGAATCGAGCGATCATTAATTAAGGAACAAATGCGCAATGACAGTGATTGGGTGGTTAAAGTTTATTATTAAATTTTAAAATATCTTGTAGTATTAGATACATACATAAATATTGCTTTTCTCGACAAGCTTTTGTTTCAATTTATTTTATTTTAATTTTTATAATATTTTATAAATTTTCATTTTCTATAATATAGTGAAGAAAAGACACAATTGCGTCATACAAATGAGATGCTAATGGAACGTTTGCGACAAATTTGGACAAGCTATAAAGAGCTGAATATAAAAAATGTCCGCAGGTCTAGTGATGCAAGTGATGTAGAATCTTGTCGAGAAGAGCAATTGAATAATAATTTACAAATTCCTCAACAGGTAGTGTATGAAAAAAAAGAACAAATTTAACTAATTTTTTCTCTTTTTTTCTTCTCCCTTTCTTCTTCTTCTTCTTCTTCTTGTACTTTTTGTCTTTCTTTTAAAAAATTGCTATCGTAAAAAGGACGGAAATATCCGCTCTACAGTCGAATGTAGAATATTTAACAAGTAGAGTAATAAATAATGAACGAATTGGCAAAATTGATAGCACACCGACAAGTTACAGCAGTTTGCCACCTATAACTACAGGTAAATTCTGAAATTGAATGTTCATTGACAAAACACAAACACAACAGCAGAATTATATATATAGTCAGTAAAGTTGCAGTCAATATTTTAAAAAAAAGTTACAACTTTGTACTTTTAGTAAAAAAAAAAAACTAAAGACAGCAGTCACTTTTATCATTCCAGGTTTTACTGCAGTCAATTGATTATCAGTTAACTGATTGCTGGTTTTGTTTACTGTTTCCAGTCTTTTAGTCACTTAAAAATCATTTTCCCTCAAATACGGGCTCAACAATTCTTTGTATAGGATTTAAGCTGTGGCTCAGCAGTGTCTCCAACCACTATTTGGAGGATTTGTCACTTCCTATCTATCTCCGGCTATCGTGCCGGAGGAAGTCTAAGTTTAAATCCAGATTATTCTAGCTGCAATGCTTTTTGTCACGGGTACTCCATCTTTAGAGGAAGTGGCAAATCCTCGTGAAATCATGATTAAGGGATACTGCTCAAATCAACAACTCGCGTACAAGAATCATTGTGAGTGTATGTCACTAAAACCTGGTTCTCCAAGACCTCAGCTGTTAATCGATCAGAACTGGTAGCCTTTTTCTTTTTAAGCTTTTTTTTATTAGCTAAGTCAAGCTCTTCTATATACGAGGTACGATGGAACTGGGTGTTCATTTATTGGAGGAGGATTCTCTTCTTGCCCTGTACCTCATTCAAAACATGGTTCCCATTGAATAGCTGTTAGAAATGCCGCTTGAAAACATCTTTTGGTCCCTGCAGTTCGGTGACTATAGGTAACTTTCACTATTTCACTTGAGACCCTCGATCTCCTTTATTTGAGAGGCTATGTGTGCGTATGCATTTTTCTTTCCACGCAGGAACTTTTTTGTCCTCACTTCTCCTGCCACAATAATCTTCCCACGCTACAGTAATTTTCGGATCTGCTGTCGCCCGCACTTTTTCGGTGCTCGTGTTCATCATCATACAATGGGTTATTTCAGGAAGTTACCATAAGGTGATTTCGGTTACCTCTTTGATGATGTTGGGGCACTGCTGTTGTTGACGGCTATGTTAGGTGATTGCACATCGGAGAGCTACGTGCTCAGGTTCTATTTGTAAAATGTGGCGACCAACTCCAGGCATGTTAAGGGTTCCAAGGATTCCAAGTCTGGGTATTCAAATAACGGTTGGAACTTATTAAAGATATTAATAGAATTTCATCTTTCTTACACTTTCACACTTCAACTAATACCATTTAATCGTATGCAAAAGAAAAATTATTTGATAAATTATCTTATCTTTTCAGCACCACTTGAGTATAAACCTTCCTACAGCACCGAAAGTCGACCCGTTTTGGACACCGAGATCACATCATCTCCAACCACAAAGAAACCCTCACCCTACAGCTATGAAAGTTCCATTAATCCCGTACAAGCTTCGGACGACTATATTAGCAGCGAACCGAAGAAGTCTCTCATTGAGCCCAGAACAACCACTTCGAACTACGAGTCCACCCTCGGAAAATATGACTATGGCGACGATGAAAACCAAAAAGACAGTCTTGGTGAGGGAGAAAAGCATCGCAATGGGGGAGGAGACATTATCTCAGGAAATGACTACTCTGTCAAATCCTCCTCCAATAATGACCAATCTGCAAAAACACTATCCCCAAACACTAAACAGCAGTTCGACAAAGACGATTACCAAATCGGAGATCAAACCAGTCAACTATACGCCCCTGAATCAAGCAATCCCACAACAGACTACAACACAGAATACACCGGCTACGATGGATATGAGCAGCAACCCTACACTGGAACCGGCTACGATCAATCCTACGATACGCAATACGATGGTACTCAGGCATATGAAGGAACCCCTCTCGATCAATACGACGGAACCCAACAACAGTATGACACCAACCAATATGGAGAATATGGAGCTCAGGACTACGAGCAGCCCTACCAATCCCAGTACGAGTCAACACTTCCAACTGACATCCAATCTTCTTCTGAACTTGCCGAACCAACAACAGAGCTTCCAGTCAAATCTAGTCCGCCAATACCGCCCAGCACCAATACAGGAATCACCCCGGTCACTGGCACTCGCCCGACAACGGAGAGCCGCACTCAACCGCGACCGAGCAATAGCACTTTGGGGGCAGCAGGTGCAGGAACAACTGCAGGAAACAAGCTCACAGCTCCTATGTCGCAACAGCCTTCCGCGACAGCTAAAGGATTACCAGGTGGAAGAAAAGACTAGTAGCACTGAGGAAATGATTGATCCTCTTGATTTGGAATTTTGTGTGAGCAGTCCTAGTTTATTTGAACGTTCATGTGCTTCCTCAGACTCTGTGGGATCCGAGTCGACTGAAATGAGTGCTTCGCCGAGAACGGCCATTCATAAAATTAATTGAGTTATTTTGCAAAAATTTAATAAAATTATGAATGTTCGAATTGAAAAGTGTAGAGTTAAAATTAAAAAAAAAAACAAAACTTGTATTTATTTGTATCTATGTATTTTAATAAAAAAAAGAAACGAGATTCCCCTAATTGCATATTTCAAAAATAAATTGTTGATAAATCGATGGAAATGTAAGATGTTTCTTTCTTCTTTGCAACAAAAACAATAAATTACAATATAGGGAGAACAATTATCTGTCAAGATTATCACTTTATCAGCCCTTCAAAGTTATTTGACATGATCGATTCGCCTGACATTTCCATTCATGTTTTTAGAATGTCAAAATTTATAAATAAAAATGGCATTATGTACGAGTCGTCTCCCTTATGCAAGGCGGCTTTTCAGGGTCGACTTTTGTCGTGCGGCCATAAGCTTTTTCGAATCATGTGACTCGCAGGATGGCATCAGCATTTACACATAAAAATAGCTGCAAATTTATCAAATAATTATGAACAAATAAAGAAGACAAATTTTCGTCAACACGCCGACGCACGGCATAAAGCGACTCTTGAAAAACCGGCATTATCGTTTTTGAACATAAATTTTTGAACAAAATTTATGGAGGTAACGGAGTTAAAACCGTCATCTAAGAATGATCTCCTGCTAGCACATATGTATGTATGATAAGCGTAAAATATGTATCATCAGATAAATATATCATGAGAAAAAAGTATTTTGCAAAAAAATATAACGGGTGATTTTTTAAGAGGTTTAGAACTTTAAAAAAAAAAAAAAACACAAAAAATTCGAAAAAATGAATGAAATATTTATTTGAATCGATAGTTTGAACCTTGCAATTTAATGTTTAAAGATAATTTCATGCAAATGTTGACCGCGGCTGCGTCTCAGGTAGCCCATCCGCTGAGTCCAATTTTGGCATACTCTTTCACACATATCGGCCGGTATCTCACGAATGAATGCATGGATGTTGGCTTCCAGTGCGTCAATCGAAGCGGGCTTGTCCCTATAGACATTAGCCTTGACATACCCCCACAAAAAATAGTCTAATGGTGTCAAATCGCACGATCTAGGCGGCCAATTGACCGGCCCGAAACGTGAAATTAACTGTTCACCAAACTCGCCTCGCAATTGCGCCATTGTTTCGCGTGCTGTGTGGCATGTGGCACCGTCTTGTTGAAACCACATATCATGCAAGTCAAGAACTTCCATTTCGGGCAAAAAAAAGTTTGTTATCATCGCTCGGTAGCGTTCACCATTGACAGTAACGCTGCGATTCGCATCATCTTTGAAGAAATATGGCCCAATAATGCCGCCGGCCCATAAACCGCACCAAACAGTGGCTTTTTCGGGATGCATTGGTAGCTGTTGCAATGCTTCTGGCTGATCTTCACTCCAAATGCGGCAATTGTGCTTATTTACGTACCCATTCAACCAAAAATGAGCCTCATCGCTGAACACAATTTTTCGATAAAAAAGCAGCGATGAACATTTCGAACCGAGCACGAATTTTGATAGTAAAATTCAATAATTTGCAAGCGTTGTTCATTTGTAAGACGATCCATGGTTAAATTGCAAACCAAACTGAAGCTGTTTGACAGTGACACAAGGTACTAAACACACGTCAGCTGTCAAAACCAGTGTTGCCAAAACCAAACCAGCTAAAAAATCACCCGTTATAATGCCAGAAAGTATCAAGCGAGAAATATATCATATAAGAAAAGTGTCAACTGAAAAAAATATCATTGAGAAAAATATCCTTCGGAAAAAAAAATATCTTTGGAAAAAATACAATTCAGAACAAAAAAATATTCCACATACGCCACAGTAAACCACTTTTTCAAGAATTAATAATTAAAATATGTAATAACATGACGTTTGTATTTAAAATTATTTGAATTTTGTATTAATACATTTTATTTGTAATAATATGCGGTGTCAAACCTTGAAATATTACCGGCTTATATAGGCAAATTTTTATTTTGCCACTTCAAATAAAAAAAAGGCAACGACAATATTAACATGTACAATGTATATAGGGTTTTATTAATAACAATCAAAGGTTTTCGACAAAATACATTTTAACAAAATTTTAAAACTAAAATGCTGCTCTGCGTGATTTCATTTTTGCAAATCGATTTTTTCTTCTTCAATATGCCATTAAGCATATTATTTCCTTTTTCAATCGAAATATAGGTGCAAGACCGATTAATCGCTTTTGGTTCATATTGAGCAAGTATAGGTTTTTATAAGCTTAAGCTTTGAGAAGCTATAGCTTCACCTAATGCAACACTTAAGAAATGATAATAATTAGCCTTACTGTGAGGTTCACCGGAACAACATTCCGCCCGGAAAATTCGAAATTTCACTTTTCGCCTATTGCGAGTTTCACCCGGAATTTAAAGATCGAAAAGTTCCCCTTATTGCGAATATTCAATTCGGACGGAATGTAATGCCATTGACAGACTAAATTTTCACTTTTCTTTAGCGAACGAAATTTCGTTCGGGCGAAACTTACAATTGCTTTTTAAATTCCTTCAAGTTGTTCGCAGAAATCCAAAGAAGAATGCAAAGAAATCCAAAATTTTGGCTGAGAAATTGATACTGCGCAAAGCGCTCATCATGTACATAAAAAGAGAAATCAGCAACTAGATAGATATACAAAAATAAAGATATGTATGTATACGCATTACGCATCTGCAATAAATCCTACATAGAACTGACAACAAAGAAGAACGAAAAAAGTACAAGGAATCAGTTATTGAAGTAGACGGATGTGTCACCCCTTTTTCGCTTTGAAATTATTGTACTGATTTTGCCGCCCTATATAAGTCAAGTGCCGCCCTAAACAATTGCCTGTTTTGCCTACATACAGTTTCTTCACCGATAAGCAACACTTCCCTCGACCTATAATTTAATATTCGTTCATTAATTTAATGAAAGGTGTGTAGTTTACTATTAGAGCAATGTACAAATAAAATTTGAAAAAAATTTAATCGTGCACTGACAAAATTCGAATTGCTTACCGAGATATGCCCAGTTGAATATTGCATACAAAATACTTTTTCTTTTGTTAAAGAAAAAACTTGAATTTTTTTTTACCATGAAAGTCGACGACGCTTTACCTGTTGTTGTTGAAGAAATAAAATTCAAAAATTCAAGTCAAATTAACACATTAAAAAAAAAAATCTGTTTCCGCCCGGGATCGAACCGGGGGCCTTCCGCGTGTTAGGCGGATGTGATAACCACTACACCACGGAAACATATAACAATGGTAGTGCTAATTTTGTATTTATTTATTTTTATTTTATTAAATGAAACGATTATTGAGTGAGTTTATCGAATTAACACACAATAGATAGGTTTTTTTTTCTTACCGTTAAGAGATTTCATGATGAGTATCATAGAGTAAATAATATAGGTACTCTATGATGAGTATAATGAAAAGATTTCGGCCATCTAGCATTTGCGTTCGTCACCTTGAATTTTTGTTCAATTGAATTTCGTCAAATTTCAACTTTTAATGACTAAAAATCGATAGGTATGTTTTGACTAAAAGTAAATTTCTATTATCGTTTTAGTTTTAGTTTAGAAAAATAGCATATTCAATTCATATAATATCCTAGGTAGATATATGTAATTAAAAGACATTTTTACTTGCAAATAAAGGAAAAGTAAATTTTGCACTGTAAGTTATTCAGATATCGTTAGATGCAGCTAACAGTAATGTCTTTTATTTGCCATTATTTTTCAATTATTTTTTCACAATTTAGCACAATTTGACACAAAAAACAAAATTTGACACAAAAAACACAATTTAACACAGACAAACAGTCATATATGATTGACAGATTAAAATTAAAATTTTAAAATGACAGTTTTTGTTCTATATTTCACAAATATCCCAGGGATATTTTTCAAACTCTAATTTGGCCAACTTTAGATCTTCAACTCGAGAATTGAGAATATACATAATTAGTGAATAAAAAGAAATTTCAACTTGCGTTTTAACTCTCGAGTTAAAGTCAACTCTCAAGTTGGTCAACTAGAGAGTTTGCCTCAAGTTGAGCAATAGTGAACAAAATGGTCCTATAATTTCATTTAAAATAAAACTCGATATTTTGATCGACAAAAAAAGTGAGGCTCGTAATTCTGTCTGTCTGTCAGCCAAAGTGGATCGGTCGATTTTTTTTTAAACTTGTTATACCTATAGTGTTTTATGGACATAAGTACCCGGTAAATATTTAATTTTTTTTAATATCAAAAATAACGCCATACATTTTTTTTGCAATAAATGTACCTACAAAAAGGGTGTTTTTTTTAGACGTATGGTTTTCAATCTGGCAATACTTTTTTCGGAGTTGGTCTTTTTGACAGCTGTCACTTGATTTATGCTCAGTTTGGTTTCATAATAAATAGATTTACTCCTGAACAACGTTTGAAAATCGTGCAAATTTATTACCAAAATAATGGTTCGGTTTGCGCGACGCATATCGCGCGCTGCGTCCAAACTTTGGTCGACATAATCGCCCAGCAGAGTAATTCGAGCAACCATGAATCGGTTCGCACCACGTTTACTCTAGTGGATAATGCGCATCCTAAGAGACGCCGTACAGTGCGCACCAAAGACGCTATTGCTGCTATTGGAGCAGAGTATCCGCCATCACGCACAACAATTGGAGCTGTGGCCTCTTGGGCCTCTCGGCTGGAATTTATTCGAGTCAGCCACGGCGGCCATTTTTATATTTATTTTCGATTTTCTCGAAAAATGTTAAAAAGTTTTTATAATACATGTTGTGTTCCAAAATGTCTTCAGAAAAACTTAATATGTAATTTGAAAACGACTCAATCGATTATTATTAAACTAATTTTATTAAAATTTTCCTTTGAACTTATATTAGTACGATAAACATAAATAAATAAATTGTGTGGCGCGACAACATATCATTTAGAACCAGGGCCTATAGTGACTTACAACTCTCAATCATTCGGAGGAATGGACGATAAACAACTGGATTAAACACTAGCTATCATTAATAGTACCTCATAGAACCGCATAGAATCGTTTTTACTTGCGATATATGCACATACTAGCCTACCCGTGCTTGAATTCTACCAATTACATAAAAATAAAAGACGCACTAAAACAAAAAAAATTGGAATTTTGGAACAAATTTTTAACATTTTTAAAATAAAATTATAATTCGTCAAATCATGCAGGTGATTTCGCTTCGTTTGACACTTCATTTGTCAAAGTCGGTGTAGTATGAGAGTCGGAAAGTGAGTCTAGACTATAGAATGAAGAGATGATGATAGGAACTACATTTGTGCATACATACAAACATATATGGAAATTTATGGATTCGTGAAAAAAAAATCAAACTCAAGATTTTTATCAAACTTGACATTACGATGATAGCGAAGTTGAAAAAGTGAGTCTCGCAATTATATGTCTATCTTGTCTGTCGGCTGTCCCTTCGACTGCAGCTTAAACGGGTGGGTTAATTTTCTTTAACCTTGGTACCTAACGTTTTTGGGTACTACCCCGACACTTTTTTTTTTATATTTTTGGGACCAAATATAACGTCACCTGCTGTAAAAATTTTTTTTAAACAGATAATTAAAATCTTATTTAATCAAATAAAAAAAAAATGCAGTATGTTATTTAATGTTACCTGCATTTGATAAAAAAAATTCCAAAAATTGCTTTAAATGGTACCTCTGATAGAACACAATTTTTTTATTTTTCAATTTTCTCAAAAACGGTTTAATTGATTTTGATCAATTTTTTTTATAGGGAATGATTTAAAAACTTTCAAAGTATTTAATGAAAAAAATTTTTAATTTTTTTAATTTTCATTTAAATTTAATTTTTAAAAACTAATAATTCGAAAAAAAAGCACTGAAGCACGCACAGATCGAAAGGGCGGCATGAGGAAAGAACCTTTAATTTTTTTTTTTACACGAAACCAGAATTTGCCCTTTTTTTTACACGAAACCAGAACTTGCCCTTAAGAGCAAGTAAAAATAAAATTGTGTGATTATATATAAGCGGGTTATTTAAGCAATTATAAGATGCTCTAATAGCGTCTTAGGTTCTTTGCAGATGCTGTGATGCTATGTATAGCCATCGAATTGAAGCCACATAAATGAATTGGTAAGTAAAATTCATTAAATGTGTCTGCAGCTACAGCTTGTTAATTCAACATTAGGTTATTTATAATTTAAGTGTCCAAACTATTAGTGCACAAATAATGCTTTAATTGGTATTTTGACTGAATTCTCTTAAAAAAAAATGTATAATAATCTGTCAACAGTATGGCGAAACCATCTTATTTATATGAAGATTGGACAGTATACGAGTACATAATATATATGAGTATATTTATTTTATGCATTTACAATTTATAATATGTAATCAATCTTTTAGCTTATCTCAGTATAGATTTAATTATCAAGCAAATTCCTCATGTGTAAAATTTAATAAAATTTATCAAATAAAAATATACATATGTCCGTTTAGCTAAATTTTGTCAATTGTTGGATTTGGAATACAGAAGTTCTAGTTGTTTTTTTTACACATTTTAAATATCCAATGAACTCCCATTTAAAGTCTACCTATAACACTATTTTTTCTTTTGTCTTTCGTCTAAATATCTAAAAGTATTACTATACCCTGCTCCGAAATACTCATAATATCTAGTATAGTGCTAAAATTAATTATTCTCTATTAGTATTACAAATTATGATAATTATTTTCATATTTATTTAGCAAGACCAAGACACGAAAAATAAATAAACCTAGAGCCTGTTCGAATTGTAGTTTGTAGTTTCATTACCAACTTTTCTCACGTAAAATGTTAATACATCATCTAAAGTGAAAACGATTATGAACGAACACCTTTTTTGATGAACTCTATAGTTTAATGAAAGGAAGTTATAATTTTCTCTGTAGAATAGTGATGAATAAAATTAATTATTTCTTATAGTTTCCTTGCCGCCTATAATTGCCAACGATTAAATTAATAATAATAATTGTTAGCAATAAACAAATGAATTTTGGTGTTTTCATGATATACAATTAATGACAATCTAAAGCAGAATTTTTGGTGTTTTTAAGTTATTTAAAATAATATCTTTTATTTATTTCATGAAAAAACTTCAACGTGTCTCCAATATCAAATCAATATAATTTTTATAAAAAAAAAATTATAAAAAGTGTAAGGGCCAGTTTCACAGTGCACACTTAACAAAATAAGTGGCACTTAATTTTCCCATTTTGGCACTTAAGCCGCAGTTTTACTACCTGAGTAAGTGGAACTTAAATGGCCAACATCGGAGACTTAAGTGTCACTTATTCCGATAAGTTTACACTGTGAAATTCGGAATTAGTTTTTCATATTCGGCACTTAAGTGACACTTACTTCACTGTGAAACTGGCCCTAAGTCCAAAATCATAGTTTTGAATAAGGGCTTAAGCTTTTAAGGTTCGACTATAAGCGCTCTCTTTATTCGTAAGGTATGTGGATACTAAAACAAACAATTGTACTTGTATTTCAAATTATATGCAAGTTTTGAAAAGTCTAGAGAAATCAATTATTCAGAAAATTTGTATGTATTTTTTTTTATGAAAATTAGTGTGAACTACAATTATTGTATAATTAATAATTATCGGCAGATACAGAATCGTTGAAGTGTATGCACTTTCATATATTTTTAAACTGATTAAGAGCCCGACCAAACTATCGCCCGATAAAAAGTCTGTATTGTGCGTGGGGGCTCTTATATGGAGCACTTCTAATTTTTGTAGAATGATGAAAATTGGGAGAGCCATAGGATTTTCAGTGCATACAAAGAAACAAACTGAAAACTTGAAATATCGCATTCAAATCACTGGAAATCTACCCACTTTCTCAGAACTTATCAATTACATAATGACTAAAGGACTGTATGTGTATAGGGCATTGAATACAATGAAAATTAGATTTTTAGATTTTAATATATTCAAGGGACATGACATCAAATTTTCACCTAAAAAAAGAAAGCAAGCATTTGTAACAAAATAACAATATTGGATGCGTTACGAATTTAAAAAACGCCAGTACAACTATAGACTTAAGTGTAAGATTGAAAAAGTGCATTAAAGTAAAAATTGTTTTTTTATCACATATGGAATTCAAGATGTAAATGTGCGAGTTTTAAGAACTGTGAATACAGTAAAATTAATTTGATCTAAAAGACTGGTAAATCAATAATGTAACCATAGCATCACCCACGGTAACGCTCCGACGTTTTTCTAAACAAATCATAGTTAAAAAGAAGAATGTATGGTCATATAATATTATTTATACATATAAAGGGTCTCATACTTTGTGTTTTTTAAAATCAGATGAATAACTTTAAGCCTAGTACGCTGCTGATGCGAAACGAAAAATCCCATACAAAAATGACACAACGAAATCAGAAACGGAAAATTTCGTTTTGCTTTTCGTTTTGCAGTACGCTGTTCGAAGAGCGAAATTTATAATTGTAGCAGATTATTTAGAGAAGTCTCCGCTCCTTTTTCGCACTGAATTAATTATACAGACTATACAGACTATGGAAAAATGACATTTTTGTTTTATTTGTGTTTTTTTTTTGTTTATAATTTTCTTACATCATGGGTTTCTCTGATTTTTTGCGTTTATGTTTGATTTTGTTTTAGGAATAAGTGAAACTCTCCAAGGATATTTTCCGTTGTGTTTTCGCAAGCGTTTCGTTGTCTGTTTGGAGATCACAGAAAAATTTCGTTTCGCATCAGCAGCGTACTAGGCTTTATACTCAAGCCATAGTGCCATCTTATACGTATATATAAGAACAAGTACGTGCGACCCATTCGGCAGTAACAACGGTCAATATAAAATGCAACATTTGTTTACATAGATATGCTGTACTAATTACTCTATTAAACTTCGATTCCAAACACCTAAATATTGACCACTTCACACATCGATTTTTGTCCGCCCTTGAACCACTGCACCAGCCAACAGAAGGTAAGTTATGCCAAAATTTTATTCCTTTTTTTAGACTTTTTCTTTTGATCGTAATCTTAAGTTAATTAAATAGTTTGATGACGACATTTTAATTAATTTTTTACACGAAATCAATACCTACCAGTGGCGTGACGTCCATAAAACCCGATTCCTACCGAGTTACCTTTTCTGCTACACAGACAAAAATTGTAAAAAAGATTCTTAAGCAATGTTTACCTTGAACGATGGATCGGACCTGTTGGGCCAATTATAGGTGTGTTTTTTCCAAGCTCGGAGGGAACTGGTTGAAAAAAACGATTTCGGGGATTAGCGACGCCATTAAAGAAAAAAATGGAGTTTCCATACAAACTATCGATAACAAGTATGCAATTCCCGCCGGTAATACAGTTTTTCTCCGTGCTTAAGTTAAGCCCCGAAAATTATCTGAGTTTAGCTAAGCCCATTAGGGATTAGTTGTTGTTGCATTTAACATGAAAGTCATTTAGCCCCGAATCGTTTTTTTCATACAATTTCCTTCAGACTTGGAAAAAAACACGCCTTATGTGGCCATATCGTTCATGGGCCAAGGCCCATGAGCTGTCAATTTCCATCGAAGGATGGCTACGATGACCTCTGAAAAATACGAAAAATTTAGAATTTTATTTCCTGCTCCGGAAAAATGTGCTCATTGTGCTCTATTGAAGCAATCAGAATAGTCAGCTGTCAGACAGATAATTAATCAGTAGTTCCCTATTTGTAGTTCTGTAAATGTAGTTTGTTCTCCGTTGGCTCTTTTTTTCGTTAGTATTGCTTGGTGTAGAGTAGAGCAGAGCTACAAACTAGAAACATATAATAACAAACACTGGATAAATAAATAAATAATAATAAATTGCAAAGCAAATAAATATCATTATTGAACTATACGGATACAACAACTACTCAAGAGATACAAAATTCGGGAAGCACAAAACTCTTGAAAAGACCGTTTTTAAGACGTTTCCGGTCTTGTACAAGAGCCTTGACGCACGACCTTGACGCATGACCTTTACACATGAAATCAATGCATGACCTTTACGTACGACCTTGACGCTTTACCTTAACGCACGAGATGACTATACGCAACAATTTTACGGGGGGTTGATGTCCCCCAAAATGTTTTTTAAGGAATAACTCCCAAATGGTAATTTGTACAAAAAAAAAATGCCAAAGACTATTTTGTAGCTTGAAATATTTCCTACAATAAATATAAGGTAATATACTTTTTTTCATGCAAATAACCGTTTTCGAAATAAAACAATCAGAAGAGTGGGGGGTTTTAAGCGCTAAAATAACTTAATTTAAAAACATATAATTATTGAATGAATTATTGGCTTTAAAAAAATAATACATGATATTGTAGGTGTTGACGTTGTATTTTAATATTCACTTTCTCTTTTCAATACTTTTTTTTAATTTGCCCCTCCCACTTAAAAGACAAAAAACAAAATTGATACATTTATCACAAAATGCACAATTTTGTAACTAAGGGCCAGTTTCACAGTGCACTTTAGCCGCAGTTTTACTACCTGAGTAAGTGGAACTTAAGTGGCCAACATGGGAGACTTAAGTGTAAAATTGGGACTTTTGACAGTTTCTTAAGAACGCTACGAGAAGGCTATATACTAAAATCCAGCTTTCCAGCGATTTTTCTCGATTCAAATGCTTTATTGACTGGACTATTTGGCCGACGCGGCTATTTTTTTATATTTTTATTGGACTATTTGGCTTGTTAGGACATCTTCAGGGCACTAGTTATACATTTAAAATTAGAGTTGTACAAAACTCAAGTTCACAAGATGAAGACAAGTAAAGTAAAAAGACGAACAATATAATAATGAATTTTATAACATTAACGTTTAAATGTTTTTTTTTTAACGAAGACAATAACTTTATTTAAAATATTTTGTATTTTGTGTCTGTTTATTTCTAGAATCTCCTAATTGTCAAATACGCGTTCGGAAGGTAAAAAGTGTAGGAATTCTACATCATCGATAGAACAAACATGTCCAAAGTCTTTGAGATGTTGTGAGAGTACTGAAGATGGGTCCGATAGCATTGAATGTTTTATAAAACGTGTCTGTAAGATCAAAGCTGTTTTACAAATACATATATATGTATGCCTTTGCATCCTTTGCATTTGATATTGTATACGCCGCCTTTTTTAATGTTGTCCGTGCGTCCTTTGATTTTATTTTTATATAGGGATTTCGGTAGGGTATGATCAGGGCCGGCCTCAGCCAAACTTGCGCCCTGTGCAAGATTTGTAAAAAGCGCCACTTTTTATATTTGCACACATACATACATACATACATACACACGGCAAATGGTAGTACATATTTGTTTGCGCAAGATCAGATTACATTTTTTTTTTATCGCCCAAAAAAAATGGATATCGCCCAAATTTATATTTTTCCAAATCTTAAGTTGGAAATATCGCCCAAATATTTGCAACATTGCAACGTAAATTGTTTTTGTGAAATTTGGGCGTTATTTCTTCAATTTTTTGTGATATTTCCAAACTTTCTTTTTTTATTTGGGCGTTCTTTCCTAAATTCCCAAAGTAAAATTTCAATGATAAAACAACCTTCAAAAAATTGTGGCGCATAAACAGTGAGGTTTTTCTGGATTTTTTTTGGGCGATATTTCCAATTCTGGGCGTTATTTCTAATTTGACTTTTATAATTTTTATTTTGGGAGTTCTTTCCATAAAAAAAAAAAACAACAACAACTGTTCAGAATTTTTTTGGGCGACATTTCCAAATCGATTTGGGCGTTATTGCCTACTGCCGATTACATTTTCTTGCTCCTGGTAATGCGCTCCCAGAATTTTGTGCCCTGTGCATTTGCACATCTTGCACATATAATTGATGCGGCCCTGGGTATGATCACTAAAATAGGCTGGTTTTATTTTTGTGAACTGAATGTTTTCATCAACTTTTAAAAAAAACTTCATTTTGGAAGTTAATCAGATTCCGCAAACTCAGCTCTATAAATGGTAAAAACTATGATCCCATTGATAAGCCTGGCTTTTGAGTGTAAAATTTCCCATTAATTTGGACATTGTTTTACTTAAGTTTAGTTGTTATTTTCCACTTAATTGAACTTAATATTTATTTAACAAATATTTTTGTGACTGAAAATTATTCTCGCCACGCCACTGATACCTACACTATAGAGTAAATATAAAAATGCGATTTCCAAGTGATAAGCCCACAACTAAATTAAAAGTCTATGATATGAGGTATATGCGAAGGTAACTCTTGAAATTCGACAAAAGTTAATACACCCAATGAAGCACATTTTTTTCGGAATGTGTTTTATTTTCGTTTAGAATATAAATTTTATGAATAAAAATTTCTAAGCAACGTCAATACAAAAATTATGAACTTGTGACGATTTGATTGAGTGTTTCTGATTCTGGAAGAGCTACATTTGTATATACGCTCAATATAAATAGTCAATGGCTATAAATTAAAATACCGGTGTGCGTGTGATATCATAATTATATTGCGCAAAGTATCAATGAAGAAGCCATTACCACTTTACGAAACGGAATGTACTCTTGTGAGTCACATAGTCGAAGTATTTTACAGAACGCCTATGCCTTTTCAGAATTTTGTTAATTATTTTTTTCTAATTAAATATTAGCTCAATGAAAACTTTACTTCGACATTATTGTTTTTGTTCCATCGTTTGTTTTGTTTGATTAGGTATAGGAATTAAATGAAATATCAAATTCTTTCTCAGAATTCTCTTGGTTCTCCTCTAAGGCAGTCACACGAAAAAAATATTAACTGACGCGCGAGTGTATTTTGCGGTTTATTTTTGACTTTTTGAATCAATAATCACGGTGAGTAAAGTGTTTTTATATTGTTTATCAATTATCAGTTATCATAAAGATGAGCTAAAATAGTTTGCAAGATTTGTTGTAAATAAAGTCAAAGGTTCATCACGATTATGCAATAAGATCATACTAATGCGATGTATATACCTTTTATGGATAATAATATTTTATTGAGTGATCCTAACTTATGTAGTATCAGATTGTTCTATTTGGTGAATGGTTTGGTCGCGATTTTTGACGTGTTTCTAATTCAGTTCTTTGGTGCACTTTTTTTGTTTAAAAACAATTTTTTTCACTGATAAATTTGTTTGTTTCTGGTGCTGACTTTCTGGTGAATATAATTGAATTATTTTAAATAAATGTTCAAATTTTCAATAGTATCGTGCTTTTATTAATACTATGCCTGTACCGAGACTAAAAGTTAGACCGAAGCTGTATATCGAGCCGATAGTGAATTTTTTTTTGATTTTAAAGAGACCAATAATTAATAAAATTCTCGTGACAAGCCTTTAGCTCTTGCAATACATCTTTCGTATTGGTAAATACGTTCTTTTGTTAAAGTGGTCGCGGCTTAGTATGTTTTTGTTGTTTTGGTATCATGTGCGTTCATTGACATTTTTGAACTTCTATTTTTTGCAAACCCAAATCGCAAGTGCGTGCCTAGCATTAATCAAAGGTCACTCATACTTTACGAAGGGTGACTTTGAAGTCAAATCTTATCTCCTATATTGGATTTTTAGATGTTTGCTTCTTTATTCTCTTGTATAGGTACTTTTTAGACAAACCTACAGAGTTTTTTTTTATAATAACTAATTACATACTTTTGATTTCAAATGTTTGTTATTGTGTTATCTAATTTTAAAGTCTTTGAGTGTACATTGAGATCATACTTTGTGATTCGATGTTAAACAATCGATGGAGGAGGTCACCAGTTAAAAAAAAAGTGTGAAAAGAAATATTAAAAAATCTCATTTTATTGTTGACCATAGAAATGCTGTAATTCGAGTTTTAACCAGAAAGATTATTTATGGTCAGATTTTAAGTGTTTTAACTGATGTGTTAACCCTGTATATATATATATATATATATATATATATATATATCAATTATTTGAAGGTATTAATAAATTGCTATCTCAGCATATTGTCACACTATGACTGTGATGATGGTGCAAGCAAGCTTTTGCGTTTCAAAAAAATTGTAAATTTTTGTATCTCTTCAATTAATTTGATGAAATTTTGTATCACATCATCTTGAATGTGTATTGCATGACGTATATTTTCAGTGTGAATAAGGCTTATTTATAATTACAAATTATTCAAAGAAATAAATATATACAAATTTTTAAATAATAAAATATTTGTATTTTTATATTCAGGATTTCGTATTCGTATATGATTTAGACGTTATCTCCCTTTCATTCCTAATGAATTGCTTTCTTAAAAACTCTGTTCCACTCGATAGTTTAATGTTTATAATGTTTGTTTGTATATGTATTACTTTATTTTGAAGCAACACAAAAATACAATCGAGCATCAAAAGTTAGTTGTAAAAATTTCATAACATCTTGACGAATAATTTTTTATTAATTTGGAAATAAATTATGTACATAGGTGCCTTTATTTGGAACTCTGTGATTTTTTGTCAAAAACTGCGAATTTTATTTTTAACTTCCTTTTGTTACCTTCCTCTTCGAAGTTATTGTAATTTGTCCGATTTGTCGAATCAAAAATTTTGACATATCTCCATCGTTTTTAGAGAGATGTCTGTATGTGTGTGTTTACGTAAGTTCGTACGTTCGTGATACATTCTAATGTTCACCGTATCTCAAAAACGAATAGAGATATTGACTTCACATAAATTTTAATTCACACACAATAACGTCATGACATGCAGAAAGGAATTTCAAACAAATTCAATAAGCCATTTTCTTACTGTGGCAATTTAAAAAAAAGTTGTAAAATGTCATTCGTCTCGAATATCTCGAGAACAAGAAATGCGAATGATTCGTCATATTGACGTAATGATTAATGAATAATTTAAAAAATATGTAAAAATTAAAAAAAAAAATCGTTTTTCGGCTCTAATATCTTGAGAACAAACAATGATGTTGACTTCGGGCTTATTTCATTTATTTGATGAATGGTTTGGTCGCGATTTTGTACGTGTTTCTAATTCGATGGCCCAATGCAAAACAATACTAAGTGTATTTATTTATTTTTCAGGAGAGACGTTTAAAGTTTAATTTTGCTTGGTATAAATGTCGAAATTAGGCATAACACTGAGCCCTATTTGACCTCTGTTTTCAAGACATTCTTGTTAGATTCGCAGGAAAAGTATTAAAATAAAGGGCTGTCAAATAGTTTATCGATAACTCAAAACTGTACTATGTGCACTTAGTATAGTTTTGCACGGGGCCATCGAATTCATTTCTTTGGTGAACTTTTTTTTGTTAAAAAAAAAAAAAAATTTTTTCATTGATAAATTTGTTTGTTTGTTTGGTTATTTCTAGTGCTGACTTGCTGCTGAATATAATTAAATTATTTTAGTTCAAATTTTTAATAGTACCGTGCTTTGATTAATACTATGCCTATACCGAGAAGAATTGAAAAAATATATGCAAACATTTTTAAAAAATCGTTTTTCGGCTCAAATATCTTGAGAACGAACAATGATATTGACTTTGGATTAATTTTATTCTATACACGATGCCATATTTGATTACTGGTATGGTTTTTAAAAAAATTCAATTGTCAATTTTTTTTTAAGTAAAAAAAACTAAAAAAATATAATAAAAATTGTTGAACAGCATTTTTTTGCTTCAATATCTTGAAGAATAACTCCGATTTCGAAGCCAGGCTAATTTTATTCTACACACAATAACGTATAGTTAATAACTGATAGAGTTTGTAGAAACATTCAATTGACAGTTTTTTTTTTTAAATCAACAAAATTGTAGAGAAAAATTACTAAAAAATTGTTCAAAAATTTCTACTGAAATATCTCGAAAATAAATAATGTTAACGACGCTGGGATAATTTTATTTTAAAAACACAATTTTGTAACTGAGAATTGATGGGGTTTATGAAAAAAATTCAATTGACATTTTTTTTTTTAAACAAAATAAACTACAAGAAAATACTAAAAATTCTTGAAAAATAGTTTTCATCTCGAATACCTCGACAATGAAAACTGATTTCGACAACATACAGGCTAATTTTAAACTAAACACAATGACTGTGCCCTTCTTAAGTAAAATAAAACGCGTTATTTATTTAATTTTAATTTAGGTTTAAGTTATTAGTTTTAAGATTTAAAGTTGGCCAAATACGATTTTAGATTTAAGACTCGCCGCAGTCACGTTTGAGTTAAGAATGAAGAATGAATTTAAAAATGGAAAACAATGGGAAAAACTTTTTTGGTACAGCTCAAAGTGAAGCTTTGATTTTTGTACAGTTTGAAGTGAGCGTTTACACGTTGATTTTGGCCTTACGTGTAGACACGCTACAATTGGTGTTTTTCTATTTTACCTCAGAGCAGATCACTGAGCTGTGAAAAATAAATTCTATGTTTCTTTTTTGCCTCAGACAAATCAGAGCACATAAGTTGTGTCTCTTTTTTTCATCGAAGCTAGCTCGGAGCATGCTCTGTATGCTCAGAATAAAATGACCGAGCAAATGGAGCAAAACGCTGAGCGAAGCCAACTTCATACAATTTGTATGTTATTTGAAAGATTACTAAGCATATGACTCAAGTGTGTTTCATAATTAAATCTGAGGGCTCTGATTGTTATCTCCTCAGAGCTTTACTCTGATCGCTAAGCCTCTGCTCAGAGCTTTGCTCAGAGCCAAAAAAGAAAAACGCCAAATGACCTTGTTGATAAAGTTTGTAAGAACATTAAATTGACAGTTTTGTTTTGAACCAAACACAAAATGCAAAATAAAACTAATAAAAATTGTTCCAAAATGTTTTTCGCCTCGAATATCTCAAGAACAAACGGTCCATTTTACTTTCTGATAAGGACTTCGAGGATCTTGAATCCTGAATTTTCTTATTAAAAAATAACGTTGGTTCTCATAGTTTCCAAGGGCACCAATAGAAATTACCAGTGTGGGTCGCACCCAGTATCTTTTCTGATTGAACTTTGACTGACTTTTGAATAAAATTGGGACCATCAGCTACATTCCAAAAAATAAACTCATCAATATACATATATATGTGCATCGATAAGGTATTTTAAAACTGTCTTCTTCAGTTTCTCTGAAGATTAAAATCGCATATGCATTTCTTCATCATAAATTGCTGTAACTTTTGACGTTGCGTTGATAGATTCGTATAGTTGGAACAGAAAGAAAATCTAATGGGGGTAGACAATTGAAAGAAAATCAATCTGATATGTCTTATATCTGTTTTCTTCGTCTTAAAAAAAATGTACATATACGTAATGCTATAGTAGAAAGGTCATCACTTTGAATTTTAAATTACAGAGATTCTTTCTCTAGCCGTACGACACGAATGTGGAGTCTTTTAACCAACACTTTTTTCCTTTCCAAATTTACAGCGTTATTTCCTTTTCAATTCTCCCTCTTTTTCTTCTACATCGTACGAGGTTTGTTATTTCTCAGATCTTTTTGATGACGATGGAAAAAGGAATTCTTGGTCTTTAGCCGTGTTTTTTGGCAAGCCCGGGGAGAATTGGATGAAAAAAACGACGCCGGTGCTAAACAATTAACATGTTAAATGCAACAACAACTAATCCCGGAGAATTCTCGGGGCTTAACTTATGCGCACCGAAAAACTGTGTTACCGGCATGAATTGCATACATGTTATCGATAGTTTGTATGAAAACTCCACGTTTTTTACTGTCATGGCGTTGCTAATTCCCGCTGTCGTTTTTTTCAACCAATTCCCCCCGGGATTGCAAAAAAACTCGCCTTTTATTAAATATGAAACCGATAACACACACCTTTGTTTCCATAACTTGAAGTGTACCTTGCTTAATGGAACCAGTCTAATTTTTGCATATAGGTCAAAGAAATAGCGTATACCTTCAATTGATTCAAAAAACTGTTCAGTTTCTGAATGTGTTTTTTTTTTCAATTCTCTTTAAATTGGAGAAAGGTAAATGAAAGTTCATTATACATTATTATTATTTTTATAAAACCTTCTGAAAGCTCTTTACACTGCTACATGTTGCATATAACATAGCTTTACTCAATTTAATTACCCAGAGAATTTTGAAGGTTTCTTTTTTTTTTTGTGAAAATCTTTTCTGAGCACTCTCTGTTCTCTGTTTTGTAAAGCGCTCTTACAATCGGCCTCCCATATAAACCCAAGACCCAACAAGATGTCTACAGGTGGCATCTTAACATTCTTGTTCTGGGTTAATCCTATACCTATACTTGATGGTAGAACGAGAATACGGAAACAATTTTTCTGGTGGTAGTGTGAAAAAAAGATTTGAGGTTGAGCAGGACCTGTAAAATCTCAGAGATTCATTTTCAATTTCAGTCACTTTTTGGGGGACAGATATGCACGTCGTTGTTGTCGCGTCGTCGATAGCTCGCGGTTCTGGAGAAAATAATATACAATTTTCAATGCAAGCTCCTCACCTGGAGCTTTTTTTGTGTGCCAACTGCCATTATTATTCTTGCACTTATATGTACCTTCCGTGTTGTGTCTGTATGTGATTTTATAAGTTCCAGGGAAATCTAGAGATTTGTTGGATTCAGTTGAATTCTTGAATATTTGCAGTGATGTCGCGTGTGCTCCTCGATATTTCTAACAATCAAATATCCTGTATTCTTGCAACCATCTGCTGGATTATCTTCTTCTAATTAAAGTGTTATTTCCACCAATCACAAAGTTAATTGTGATGCATGTCCTTAAGCCTTAATAAAAAAATTTAAATAATATTTGAGAGATTAAAAACAAAAGAAGCCCTTAAATTAACAAAAATATTAAGGAAAAAAAAAAATATGAAACTTAAAGTGTGTTGTTGAAAGGGTAGGATATTGGATTTACGATTCTGCGCGCAAATGCTCACTAAAGATAAAGAGTATAAAAAACGAAAAAATAAATAAAAATAAAACAATATCACACAATACAATTTGTTGTCAGTTATAATTGCGGTAGTACAATAAACCTATACGTGCGTGTGTGTGTGTGTGCATGTGTTGGTGTTCCTTTTTGCAACAATACTCAATCCTGTTTTTTTTTTATGTGGATATGAAAGCAATGTTTATTTCCGTTTGAAAACATAATATCCTGCTCCAATTCCATATGCAAGCGGTGTTCATCTTGGGTAAAGTGATAAATTTTATTCTTTTCTTCTAACGGTATTTTAGATGTATAGTTTTGCATGACCATGATTGAAGTGCTATATTATAGAGATCTAGACAGGAAATGAAGCTTACATCATAGTCAATTTCGAACGTAATTATTTTGTTTCATATATTAAGTTTCAACGAATGGCAATTAATGGTTACTTATTTAATAATGCATTTATTTTTGAGGTACCAAATATAGGTAGCAATTGCGCCAATGATTATATTTTGATTGCCATATTTATCTTTCACATTGTAATTAAAATCGATTTAAAAAGTTTTGTTTATAGCATTTACTATGCATTGTAGTGTTTGCTTAAGCGGTGTAGGAAAATTTAATTGCTTATTTTTCTTTGTTTTAATACGTAACTTTTAAGGCATGCTAATCTATATATGCTAAAAATATTAGTATTTTATACTTTAAAGCATTGAAACTATATTATGCTTTTTTTTTCAATTAATTTTATCATATTTTTTTTGAATGATATCTAGTTGAAAATATACAATCCATAACAGAAATTGGTCTCTTTTATTCCTTGGAAACAGTTATCAATAAGATAGTCACAGATAGTACTTAGTATAACCAAGTATAAGTTCTTTAGATATTTGTTTCGTAATAAATAGGCAAGGTTTCATGTTTTTATTGTTCTTTTAAGTGTTTATAGATTTGTATGAGTTAGGTATTTTAAATATTTAATTTATACTCAACTTATAACAACATTTTGTTGGCTTTGTTGTCTTAAAGTTGTGTTATAATTTATAAAAAATATTATTTAACAATAAAAATTAAAATACAAAATTGTTTTTATTTTTATTAATTTTATTAAACTTATTTTCACAACTTTATTTTTATTTTTAAAACCCTGAGACGCGTTTTGGAGTGTTTAATTTTTATTGTTAAATAATATTTTTTATAAATTATAACAACAAATGCGGGGTAGGTTAAATCACAAAATTTATAACAAGCTAGATTTTGCACATTATTTATTCTCAAAGTCTTGATCTAACCTAACTGTGTCTCATAAAGTAATAGTTAAGCCTTAATTTAGAGTTCATTTGCATTTCAGACTTCAGTGACCGTAAAAAAAAGGTTAAGCTTCCTTGAGTCTAGCTCACTTGTAAATTCGTATTTCTTCCTTAATCTGAAAGTATAGGTACTATTCTTCTCCTTCAAAACTAATTTCTAGTGTTTCAAATCTATCTTCTTTTTCGAGAAATCGGTAATTAGTTGTTTTCATCTTTGGGTTGACCTTTTTTAATTCTTAAAGCCTATTAGGTGTTTTTCTTTTTGAGTTCAGAGCTGATCACTGAGTAGAGTCTGAGTGAACAGAGTATGTTCAGAGCTCTCTGATTTAATTATGAAACAACTTGAGCATTGAACTGTTCACTGAAAGTTTATTCTGAGCTGACAGAGCGTGCTCTGAACATGCTCAGAACTAAAAAAGAAACACAAATTTGAAGCTCTGAACGATCGGAGCTAAAAGGAAACACAAATATTTTTTTGACAGTTCAGGCTCTGCTCTGAATTCAAAAAGAAAAACGCCTATTGTTATGAAAAACTAATAATTTCCCTAGTCATAAATCAAACAGTTCTATTCGATTCAGTAGATAAAACACAAAATTATACTGATACCGCTTAGAAATATTTTCCCAAAATTGATGCCTAAAAAATTGTGTATAATAAAAATTTGAACTCTTGGCTAAGGTGATATAATTAGTGATTGTCACATCAACCATAATCACATGTGATTGTCATTCAGTTTTCCTTCTGGGTATTCAACTCAATTTGATTCAATTGAATATTATCCCAATGACATTTTTCAAAAACATGGTTGACATAGTGAATTTCTTTAAATATTTGAAATGAACTATCGTAATTTTAGCACGAAAATGACGTCTTTGCGACATAATTCTTATATTTGGAATGTAGTAAAATTTTTTGGTCACGCAAGTATGTTATTTTTGTTTGTATATGAATGAAAAAGTTGTTTAATTTCTGTATAGGCTGGTATGGTAGTAACTCTAGTCGTACTACGGCTGAAACGCCAAATTGTGAAATGACACTCAATTTTATGTTGTGATAGTTCTTTAGCTTTCAAATGTGATATGATCTTATACAGACTGAATTGGTTGATATTTGACCACCTCTGTATTTTGGTCAAACTTGATAATACGATGATATAGAGAAGAGAAGACGACAAATTTGGGTCTTGTAATTCTATTTGTTCGGCTTCAGCCTAAAAACTCATGCCGATTCTCTTTAAACTTAGTACCTAGCGGTTTTTAATTTTTGTTTAGGACCAACAATAATTTCTTAAGGTCTTTAGAAAATTTTATTTCTACTTCTCAAAAATGCTTCCCCAGAATTTTTAATTTAAGATTTACTTAGTTTTAATTTAATAATGAAAAAAAGTTATTTTTGTGTATCTATTTTTTTATTATTACCGCTTTGTTATAATTTGTTGTTAGGCAAGAATAAAAGACTAAAGAACATGAAATAAAAAAAAAATAAAAAACATCGCCTCTAGAGTTTGGAAAATCTAATTTGTGCATGTAATTTTTTTGTATTTACCATTCGTTGGTTCGGAGTTATAAGGGTCTAAACTTGCCTGTATTTCCTTTTAAGTTTCATGGTCAAAAAAGCTCAGTAAAAGAAATAAAAAAAAATAAGGAACATCGCCCCTAGAGAAACGTGAGCTCCATGTAGTGCAATTTTTTTTTTTATAAAACATTTATTATATGGTCTAGCTGCACGTCTAAAAAAAATATAACTTAAAAAGTTTAGAAACTCAGTTAAAAAAATATAAAGAGTATCAATTTAAAAAAAAGTAACGGACATCGCCCCTGGAAAAACTTGCCCTCAACATTTTGGTGTTTAAATTTTTTTAATACCATTGATATCTACTTATCACGTGCAGCTCTCGATAAGTAGATATCAATGGTATTAAAAAATGGAAAAAAAAAACTTCGGATCCAGCGATCTTCAACTTCATATTTAATATTGACTACCTTTTGGTGAAAAACTTAATTTCCAAAAAATTGTTATTAATTGCATTTTTTTGTTGATTTTATCGAAAACCGTTCAACATGGTTTTGATCAGTTTTTTGTGGAGATCAGTTTTTTGGATTTTGGATTGGTCGATTTTTAATAAACTTGGCATACCAAAATTTTCAAAAATACATAATTTGATTTACATATACATACGTAGGTATGTATCTATAAAAGAAATTATTTAAAAAAAAACATATACAGCAATTTTTTAAATTTTTTCTCATAATTGGATGGCGTTGGTGTAAAAAAAATTTCAGAAGTTGTTAAATCACTATATTTTTTATTACGTCGATTTTTAATTATTTTTTCAATATAAACTGTAACTTAAGCATACATAATTATGCATATGTACTTATACGGTAATATAAATTCTTCATTTTTGTTTACTCACATAATACTACCCTAAACTATAAACTATGTTTTTGGCAGGTGGCATAAAATCTGGGATCCCACAACTATTTTTTTTTAGAACAGATGAATAAGTTTACAATATTCAGACTTTAAAACCACAGTGTTTAAATAAATCTGGTATTATGAAATTTCGTATTTCAAAAATCTCACCCTCAAAAATATAAATCTGACTAATGTAGAAAATTCCATTAAATTTTTGTATAAGGTATCTTCAATGGTCAATTTTATTAATATTTGGACACAAATCCGCATCGCAAGACATAAGCAAGCCAAACTGGTATATCTAGAATATTTTTTTGGTTTTATATTCATCCATAATTATTTTACATTATTCCACATTCTTTTTATATCTGAATATTTTAATGAAAAGGTTTTTTGTACCTCATCAATGTTTTAAAAAATAACTGCTTTTATCGCATTTATTTAACTTGTATAGCATTTAATTTTCTACAAAAAAGATTCTTATAGAAGATATTGCCACCAGAATGTAAAAACTATATTATGAAGGTAACTCGAATATTTAATTTAAAAAAATCTGGATAAAAAAGTATATTTATTTTAATGTGTAGACTTTTAATCCAATATTCCCTTAATATAGAAAAATATGGGATATTTGTGAAGATTATAAAATTACAAAATTTAAATGTTCATATAGGTAGCTTAGCTATATGTACCTAAGAACATACCTATTTCCAAAATAAAAAAAATACATTATATATCGCACCCTTAGAATGAAAGTGACCTAACTCAAAATTTTTGTAACTTCTGATTTTTCAATAAACTTCTCTTAAAATGCAAAATGAACTCTAAATCCAGGTCGTAAAAAAGATGCCGAAATTTTGAGTTAGGTCACTTTCATTCTAAGGGTGCAATATGTAGTTCACTCATGTGACGGTATGGCTAATTCAAAAGCCTAAATATATATATAAATCCATATACATAGCAATGAATATTTTGGAAAACTTTTTCATGCAATGTTTTTACATTATGTGACCCTATAGTTTAAAAAGTCTTTTGCGAAACCGCGTGCGTGTAAAAAATTGTTTATCTCATATTGACTATGAAAAAAAAAGTAATAAATAAAATCTATGAAGTGAGTATACAGAATTTTTTGACATCCTCTGTATTTTGTACTTTGACTAATTTTTTTGAAAGCAAATTTTTTTCAAATTATAACTTCTAGACCAAACATGTTGATGCTTTCTTGTAAAAGGCCAAATATTAAATAATCTACAAAATTTGTGAAACAAAAATGGATAAAATTTACCCGTTAAGACTTATATGCGAAAAATCTATATTTTCGACACTTCGCCTTTTTGAGGGATCAATATATTGTAATTGATCACATCGTATGGCAAACTGCTTTTTCCACCTAAAAGAATTTTTTTTGTCAAAGGCAATGGTGCAAAATTTTAAAAGGTTTAGCAACTTACTATCTCTTAACATTTTACTTAAGTTAGAATCACCAAATTGGTACTTTAACTTTTAGTTATTAGCTAAATCCATATGACATCTGCCATTTTCCTCGAAAAACAATTCTTGACAATTTTATTTTGAAAGAGTAAAATTGTGTTTTTTTATGATTCGTGGGCTAATTGTTTTCAAAGTAAATAAAACAATATAAAATGTTTTCGGAAGATAATGTCGGAATACACTGAACAATATTTGTAACTCTAACCAAGTCAAACTCTGTTGGGTTCCTGTACATAGCAATATAGAAGGGAATGACATAGCAGATGCACTGGCAAGGGAAGGGTCAATGTCAAATAGAGACAGTAATAGCCAGTCAGATACGATACCAGACGTCACGATTGGCGTGATCAAAATGAAGATAGACCTATATAATAACGAAAGAGCAAATCAACAACTCCTGGATATCCAGGAACGATTGCGTTATCTCTAGAAGTTTATTGCCTAGAACTAATGAAAAAGAAACTCAGTATATTCTATCGCTGAGTAAAAAGAATATTAGAACCCTGATAGGTGTACTAACGTGACATTGCGCCACTGGCGTAATGGCCACTAGATTGGATGTATACGCACCCGATCTCTGTAGGAGCTGTCAGGATGTTGAGGAAATAGAAACCATTAAACACCTGCTCTGCGACTGCGCAAATCTCCAAACAAATTGCCTCCAATATCTTGGAAACAGGATTGTCGGAGAACTGGATGATCTAGCGCAGGTCTCAATGGCAAAAAAGAGGGAATATATAGAAAGCACAGGCTGGTTCGTAAATGAACCAGTCTATATCAATCATTAGTTTAGGTGATATCACTGTTATAGGGGATCACAATGGACCAATAGGCCACCGTGAATGCCACAGCCTCAGAGCTGGGCACGCCCCGCCTAACCTAACCTAACCTTTCGGAAGACGAAGAAAAAAAATTTGCAATGTTCTAATTACCACTTTACTTTAACCAAAAAACGAAATTCTGTTGATCCGATCGCTACATCACAGGATTTTAAGTTGGGCAAATCTGAAGATTGCCTGAAAATTTCATCAAAATCGGTCACGTCGTTTTAGAGTCTCTAAGGAAAATATCGCACCCTAAGAATGAAAGTGTTTCATTCTTAGGGTGCGATATTTTCCTTAGAGACTCTAAAACGACGTGACCGATTTTGATGACCTAACTAAAAAATCGGCATCTTTTTTACCCCCTGATTTTAGAGTTCATTTTGCTTTTAAAGCTCAGTTTATTGAAAAATAAGAAGCTACAAAAATTTTGAGTTAGGTCACTTTCATTCTAAGGGTGCGATATATCTATAACATCGATTTAGATAGATGTCTAAAAACCAAACTTACCTATAGATACAGTTAGTAGTTTTTTTTTCAATTATTTTATAAATGTTTTCGTGCCTTAATTTTGCTGAACTCCTCAATGACATCGTTGAAATCAATTTCTCTTGAAACTTTTCTCTCAATTGAAAAAAGAGGAGAGATTGACTAGACGTTCTTGGGTCATAGTAGATCGAAGGTAATTTTTATAAATTTCAATTTTGAAAAGCTCCTTTCGCATGATGCCACGGAGACACAAATGGTCAAAAACTATTGGATAATGAGTAATGTGTAAGGTAATGATTCGCTAAAGTCCCAATCAAATTATGAACTGTAGATTTTCTTGGGCTGTCCATTTCGCAGCAACATCCACACTGGTAACGGTTGGACGCAATTAATGTCTACGATATCTTTTTATTTCTTCCAGCACTTTTTCTTTTTTAAATTCGTCATAAATATGTACCAGATTGTCCAATGCAATAGCCAAATCGTTATCAGAAGCTTCAAGCATAAACTTTGTTTGAACGATTTGGAAAATGTCGTTAATTTCATTCATAGCTGTACATCGATGGGACAATTCTTGCTTAACTGGCTGAACACAATGCCCTGCTGCAACTGGAATCGGAGTCGCAGCTGCAACTGCTTTCAAAAAATGTCGTATGTCATTTTTTTTTATCTGTCCGCAATGAGCTGTACAGTTTTTTGTATATTTTAGAGAAAAAAAACAGCCACGAGTTAATTATTCACTTTTTTTATTTCCAATATTTTTGTTTTAATTAATAATTTTTTTCGCTATACAAATAAGCACTAAAAACTTCAATATTTTTTTCTGCAGGCTCTTTTTTTCTTCATATAAATTGAAACGTCAAAAGTGCTGCACGTGAAAAGTTAAAAGTTCCCCAACCAATGCGGCTCCGACTGCAGCGCTGTCTGCAGTTGCGTTCCATTCTGCTCGTATAGCATTGATTTTGTGTGTATTTAATATTTTGACAGCTGGTGTTCCAGCTCCAACTCCGGCTGTGGCTCCGTCACATTGTGTTCAGCCAGTAAATCGGTCAAGGCATTCAAACATTATTCGATGAACTTCTTCTTGAATTGATCATGAGCCGCAGAGTTTATCTACCTAATAAGTAGATATAATTATATACTCTGTTCGCTGTGCTGGGGGATCATGGCAAAAATTCCTTTGCTTAGGAACTTGAATTGAGCATTGAATATTGAAAATAAAACTAGTTTGTAGGTACTTATTAACGTAAATTTTTGACAAAAGGTAGTTTGAACAAAATAATTCATTTTTTGAAATTTTGAGCTTGAGGATAAATAAAAAAAAAAAAAACTACATATTTACTATACAAATTTGATTTAAACAGAAAATTAACGAAATTCTGAACTGAATATTTTTCTTTTTATCTAAATTCTTTAAAAACTTAATAGGTAACATTATCACTTTAAAGAAGCTGCTGTTGTTTGAAATATGAAATATGTACTTATGTACATATAATTTCGTTGAATACATTTTTAGAAAATATCGTTTTTGGGGCCCCATACAATTTTGTTTCTTGCGTAATGTAGAAACATTATGACAAAAATTATTATGAGTACTCACTTTTTTTTCAAAATTAATACTTTTGTCTGGTAATTTTACATTTATGTAGCAAAATTCATTAAAGCCAAAATTCTTAATTCTGAAATATCTAAGATTTGAAAAGATATGACTTTTTCTAGCTTGAATTTCAAATTAAATAGTATTTAAGACAGATTAAAGATGAAAAATATGATACAAAAAAAGTGGGTTACACCACTTTTGCACTTACAAATTGTGTTTGAATTGGATTAGGGGGTATGAATTGGTCTAAATCAATTTAGATTAGACCACTAACATTTCTTACAATAATAATATAGTTATACCTAATGAAGGTTTTTTTTTTTTCCTTATTACAGTCAAAGGTACCCAACAAATAAATTTCGAAAACACAGACACTACCTGTGGATTAAAATGAATGACGAAGACGTTTATGAAGTGAAAAAGACATGGGAAATACCGATGGAAAACCCTGATGAATCGGGTCAAGCGATTTTAATTGAATTTTTCACCCAATTTCCGTCCAATCAACAAAAATTCGAACAATTTAGAGAAGTACCAGTAGTTCAACTTAAGGTATGAAATTTTATTGCTATATTTGATTTTTTTTAACTGAAAACTGAAACTGTAACTTTTCGTTAAAATTTAAGGATAACGCTAAATTTAAGTCTCATGCGGGTCGTATAATTAGACTATTTGATGATTCCATCAACGCTCTGGGCACAGACTATGCAGACTCTGCGATTCAAGAATTATGGAAGAATACAGCGAAATCTCATTTTCGAAGAAATATTTCAAAACAATCGTTTAGTGTAAGTTTTTTTTGTTTTTTTTTTTTAACATTTAAGTCGAAAATTTAGCTAAATATTAATTCTTCTTTCTTTTACAGGAACTCAAAGGCGTTATTTTACAAGTCCTTAAAGCTGCCTGTAATCTCAACGATAGACAAGTTGAAGCTTGGACAAAACTAATGGACCACGTTTATGAGATTGTTTTCAAAACACTCGACGAACTGGCTTTAAGTCATCAGTAAGCAACGATTATTTTCACCACAAAAAATATTATTTCCGTTACGGACTTAAGATAATTGTACAACAAAATTCGGCAAAACACATCATTATATATATAATATAATGTGGCACAATGAATAAATTATTAGAATGTTAGAGTCAACATTCAACTAACTACCACTTCAACGTGAAAAGTGCACAATAATTAAATAAATTGGAATTAATATTACTTATTGATAAACAATGTGTTGATTTATAAAAGATTTATATAGTATATAAAAACATACTAAAAAAGAAAAGGAGTATGAACAAAAAAAAATTACATTTATAAGTATATAGGGGTTTCAATGGTGTTCTTTTGCAAACTATCCTCCTCGTTCGTGTCTTGTATTTAGTTTTTACCTCAAAATGCTTATTAACACACAAAGAAAAATGTAAATTAAAAAAAAAAAAAATTGTTTATGTAAAATGTGTTATTTTTTATTGAGAGAAATATATATATATATACTTATATACAATAACGTATGTACGTACTAAGTGAAGCGTTTTAGTGTTGTTTGGTTATTTTACGCCCAGCAAGGCACTACTATAAGGACTTGGAAATAAAATAAGGAAATCATTTTAATCATAAATGTTAAGTTAGTGAAGCAACATGTGCGGATTGAAAATTGGTTGAGTGGATAATTTGTCATTATTTAGTCATAAACAACTTCTACATTGTCGTTTAATGTTTTCTATTTTTTTTTTGGAGCTTTTCTAAGACGATATCAAGTTAGCAAAGCACCCGCCCTTCAAAAGTTTACGGCCTTGTTTAAATTGTTTAATTGGATAGTTTAATTATTTCGTGCAATTTTTTCTATGTTTTTTTATAAATAAACATAGAAAACATTGCACGACATATTTGTTATTATCACAACTAATTAAAAATTGCTATTGGCAAATTATTAAATATTCAATTTTACCGGTCATTAGCTAAGAAAAGCAACAAAACAAAAAACATAGAACGACAAAATCGAAAATATTCCAATTTATTAACAACTATAACTAATGGCACATTATCGACCTAATAAATCTTCGATCCGTGATTGTTGCTTCGCTTACTTGACATTCATATTTCAATGATTATTATAATACCAACATATTCACATTTTTAGGGAAAGTGATTTTGAATTTAATTTTACTTTGGCACATATCGTCGGATAATTACGCCGAAATCGAGATTTTGGAATGGACATCAAGCTTGGTAAAAAAAAGACCTGGGAATATAAGTAGTCTATTAATAGCAATTTACGATACTTTCATACTTTCAATTGTCAACTAGACTAAAGTTAACGTTCATTTATGAGATAAAGGTGTCTTATATCTTGTTGCATAGGTAATGGGGTTTGGGGTCCCCATCAAAGCTTCTTTAGAATAATTGAGAACCTTTTGATAACTTTTTAGTCTATGACTGTAAACTCCAAAATTTGTTGGATCTCTAAGGAGTCGTTTGGCAGTGTACAAATCTTTAGCTGTTTTAACTTGGCGCCAAAAGTTTCCAATTTTGTATTTCTTTTTGAAAATTGATCGATTTAATGAGCACTTTTGACCACCAACATTTTATCGAAACAAAGGTGAGCTTTCATTTAAAGTTAATATGTTTTGTCAAGCTCATATGGGAAACGGTCATCCACAGCGATAGGGAGGGTGGAAGAAATTTTATAAGAATGATGATTAAAAATTCATCAAATCATATGCTATGGTGTAGTGTTAGTGGGGAACAAAGATACACATTACGGACCTTTTGAGAAGAGAAATAGAATATAACCTCAAATAACAAATCATCTGCTTACTTAAAATTGTAAAATTATATTTTAACAACAATAAAGTTGTAAAAAAAAGTCTAAGAAAAAAAAGAAGAAAAAAGTAAGTCTACGCCACAGTGCACCAGTGTTCACAGAATCATATTCTTAATAATAATTTGAGCAGACTGTGACCATTGGGGTGTCTTAAAATAATAAAGCTTACTATCTGGCCCAATACGTGTTGGCGCTTAAGAATGTCACGCCAAAAGTCGTGGGTTCGGGTCCCAGCCTCTGCCACCTAATAACAGAAATGTTTTCACGAGAAATTAATGTTGGGAAGAATTTACAAATTGTCCAAGGGTATCAATTGTCGTAAAAAAGCGACGCTTACCTTAGGCTGAACACATACTGGAGCTGCGACCAGACCAAACTCTGAACATACAGATCGCGGGAGTCAACTGCGCGTTCTGACTGGCCCGCCAAAAAAATTGGTGGTGATAAAAAATTGACTATATTTTGTTCTTTTGAAAAAAAAAAAAGAATTGACTATAATGTATTTTGTTTTTTTGACAAGAAAAAAAGAAAATCGCAAAATAACTGAGTGGGGGCGGCGTTAAAATGGCGATGTTCAAGAGCAGCTAACAACCTGGAGGCCGATTCTGGTTCTGTGGAAAAGTGTATCCACAAAATTCTCGTTCTTCAAAAATGTGAAACGAAACGTCAAAAAATTTCATATAAATAATTTGCTTTCACGGTGGCTGGCATTAGGAAGTGAATCTGTGAAAAGGATGAGTGAATACGAACAAACAATACTCAGTTCAACCACATCTCCTTCTCTGTCCTATTTATGAAGAAACCAATCTTTCTATCTCATGTGTTTCTCTTTTCTCTTAAAATAATGAGAAAAATGAAATAATTGCGTTGACTTCGCATGCGCTTCAGTGGAAATGATAAAGAGGTTCGAGATCGGTTATATAGTTTGATGAAGAACCAAAATCGCTTATTTGCACCAAGTGAATCTAAATAGTGAATTAGCTATGTGTGAGAGCGAATGTAAAAACTATTTATTCGATTCATTTTTTCACCGAACCAAAATAGGTGCAATTATGACTATATCTTTCTATCTCATGTGTTTCTCTTTTCTCTTAAAATAATGAGAAAAATGAAATAATTGCGTTGACTTCGCATGCGCTTCAGTGAAAATGATAAAGAGGTTCGAGATCGGTTATATAGTTTCATGAAGAACCAAAATCGCTTATTTGCACCAAGTGAATCTAAATAGTGAATTAGCTATGTGTGAGAGCGAATGTAAAAACTATTTATTCGATTCATTTTTTCACCGAACCAAAATCGGTCCCCTATGACTATATGCCCGCATCTATTCGGACTTAATTTGCGCTATAAGTGTCAACGTTCAAACCTTACCTACTCCAATCGGAGTAAATTTATTTCAACTCCGCTTTTCGAGATATATCCTCATTTTTGTCCACATTTAAAAATTCAATGTAAAAAAAATAAGTTTTTGAAAAACTGAATTTTTCATTCATTTTTAAATCTACTCTGAAAATTTTCGAATTATCTATTCCACTTTTTTTTATAAATCTGATCCGAAATTTTACTTACTATTGAGGTTTGAGCCTCGAAAAACGATGAAAATTGAAACAAATCCTATGAGTTTTGTTCCATTTTTCAACGCTTCTCGACCAAGATTTTATCAATAAGAAAGAGAGACAGAACGTAGGCACTGACTAGTGTTGGTAAGAAGATACAAATTAATAACACTATATAACGCTGTATTGGAAATGGCTAGCTGTTTTGGACCCTCTCATTACATAAATTCAAACCTAGTCTTTAAATTTGATTGTTGAAGTCTAGTTTCCATATTTCTCGAGAAATTTTCATTTATTTTAAAATTAAAAATTTATTTAATTTCTATTACTCAAAAAAAAAGAAATCATTAAATACAGTTTCTAAAATTGTTACAAATTCATCCTGCTGCGAATATGAATTTTAGAAACAGTTTATGTTTCTAAAATTCATATTCTAATGAATATTATTGTAGGAATGATGCACATTTTAAAATTGTCCTTCCATGGTTTCATTTAAAATTCTCCAATATGGAAAGTGAAGACGATTTTATCATGGCGTGGCATAGCGAGACGAAATGAATATCTTTGTCAAGCTCATTTTAGGAGTCGACAAAACTATTTTGTTTCGAAGGATTTAAATAAATGTTAGGTTTTTTTTTAAGGTTTTTTGATTTCTATTTACATATCATGGTTATGGTCGAATATGCAGTCAAATTGAGTTTAAATTGAATTGAAAAAAAAAACAAATTTAAGAAAGTTTGGGTCTAGAGTTTTATATTATACTATTTGTCTCTTAAAAATGTTATAGTTTATAGCTGATTTTGAATTTTAAACAGAAAAAAAAACTGAAAAAAGTTACAAAAAATTAATGAAATCGAACTATTGGAAACACTTTTAAAAATTCTTGATTCATAATCATCTTAATAATTAACAAAAATTCATATCAGTAATATTCATATCGATCTTTGCTAAAAAATCGAGACAAAAAACATAGAATAATAAATAAAATTTTACAAAGTGGCAACAATGATACAATCAGCTAAAAACAATAATTCTCAATTGTGTTTCTCTTCAAAATAACGATTTATAGGAATTTAATAGAAAAAACACATTACACACATATACCTACACATCCACAAATCTATCCCAACCAAACCCAAACAGTGCTGTCACTTTACCACAATTGTGGTAGATCTACCTCTTTTCTCCAACATTTTCATAATCTACCACTTCTACCCCGGAAGTAAAAAATTCAACCCCTTTTTGCCCGTCCAGAAAAAAAATAAATAAAAACAATAAATAAAATATCTGCTTCGATTTAAAAAAAAAAAAAAATGTCTGCACTTTTTATGCTGTTTTACCTGAATACATTTATTGGCTTTATTTCACAATGCTTTTTTTACTCAATATGAATGCTTTCATCTGTCATTTTGCATACGCGTATCTACCTATCGTTTTCTCTTTTTTCCGCATTAGGTACATACCTACGTTTATTTTGTAAAAAACAAAGTTCTATAGTCTGCATAAGAAAAATAAGTAGATCCTACTTCCTACTCACTTACTCCTAAGATAGTGTGCCTTATTTTAAAATAGTAATATTGTTTACTTGGATTTCGTATTAACGGTAAACAGTTAAACGTTTACTGTTTTCGAAATTTTCTAGAAGAGTGGTCAGTGGAAGTCAATTGTATTTCAAGTGAAAAAAAAATTAAAATGCGAAAATTTTTAATTAAACTGTCTGAAAAGTAAGTAAAAAAAGATTTGATTTTTAAAGCGATCGATTGATATTTAAAACATTGATGTATTATTTTTGCAAAAGAAATGACAGATAAAGTTGAAATATGTATTTATTCCATCTCCAGGAATGATTCGCTTTAATTAAATTAAATTTAAATTTGTTGATGGTAAATTTGAAAAACTATGAAATTTATTTTAAAACTGTATCTACCAAAAATTGGTACATAATATTCAATTAAAGAATTATATATTTCTTTATATGAATGTACATATTTTATATTTACGGCTGTGCTTAAATAAACTGATTCCAAATAATTGTGATTTAATTTTTCTTCAAAAGAAAATGATAAGAGTTTAAGTTAACTTAATTTACTTAAGGTACCTACATTATTTCTTTTGTATCTATATTTAATAAAAATAAAAATTAAAAACTAAATTTGTTTCTCTCTTTATTTAAATTAATTCTACCACGGAAAATCTGAATCTACCACTTTTTTTTAGCTTTATCTACCACTTTTTTTAAATAGGAAGTGACAACACTGAACCCAAACATTTAAATTTTTTTTTTCCATTTTCAATTCTCCCAGTGGAGTAAAACAAAAAAATCTTCACTGCAGGCACACCATGTTGGTTAAACAAGAAAAGAAATAGCAAATACACGAATCATTTTAGTAAATTAGCGAAGGCCTTCATCATCGCCGAGCCGATGCACTTCCTTTTGTTGTTTGTTCTTTCGTTCGACTTCGACCAGAGGCTCAGAGTCAGTTGATTTTCTTCAGCTCGTTGGAGAAGGTCGTTTTAAAAATTTCGTGATCCGGTATCCGCAAGTAAAATAAAAAATAATAAGAAATAAAAATTTTTAATATCCCGACCGCGACGCGTCTCGTGATAAGCGAAAAAGAAAAAAATATTATGGTGTGTTAAATTTCGTGTTCGCCTCTGGTTTAAAACGTGTTTTAACATGAAATAAGGACGGTCATGTTTTTGTTGTTGTTAATTTTTCAATTGCAATTTGTGTGTATGTATAGATAATTATTGAAAATCAAATAATTGGTGTGTTTGTGTGAATTTTTATTTTTAATTCGACGGCTTTGGAGTTTCGGCATCACGTGCGTCGTTGTTTTCTAGTTTTTTTTAAAGGCGTTGTACTTTTTAAATGTTTTAAACTTTTTAAATGTTTATTTTGGCAGAGCAGTGCGTCGGCGTGGCCGTCGGTCGTGGCTCAGAAGCAGTGTTGTCACTTCCTATTTAAAAAAAGTGGTAGATAAAGCTAAAAAAAAGTGGTAGATTCAGATTTTCCGTGGTAGAATTAATTTAAATAAAGAGAGAAACAAATTTAGTTTTTAATTTTTATTTTTATTAAATATAGATACAAAAGAAATAATGTAGGTACCTTAAGTAAATTAAGTTAACTTAAACTCTTATCATTTTCTTTTGAAGAAAAATTAAATCACAATTATTTGGAATCAGTTTATTTAAGCACAGCCGTAAATATAAAATATGTACATTCATATAAAGAAATATATAATTCTTTAATTGAATATTATGTACCAATTTTTGGTAGATACAGTTTTAAAATAAATTTCATAGTTTTTCAAATTTACCATCAACAAATTTAAATTTAATTTAATTAAAGCGAATCATTCCTGGAGATGGAATAAATACATATTTCAACTTTATCTGTCATTTCTTTTGCAAAAATAATACATCAATGTTTTAAATATCAATCGATCGCTTTAAAAATCAAATCTTTTTTTACTTACTTTTCAGACAGTTTAATTAAAAATTTTCGCATTTTAATTTTTTTTTCACTTGAAATACAATTGACTTCCACTGACCACTCTTCTAGAAAATTTCGAAAACAGTAAACGTTTAACTGTTTACCGTTAATACGAAATCCAAGTAAACAATATTACTATTTTAAAATAAGGCACACTATCTTAGGAGTAAGTGAGTAGGAAGTAGGATCTACTTATTTTTCTTATGCAGACTATAGAACTTTGTTTTTTACAAAATAAACGTAGGTATGTACCTAATGCGGAAAAAAGAGAAAACGATAGGTAGATACGCGTATGCAAAATGACAGATGAAAGCATTCATATTGAGTAAAAAAAGCATTGTGAAATAAAGCCAATAAATGTATTCAGGTAAAACAGCATAAAAAGTGCAGACATTTTTTTTTTTTTTTAAATCGAAGCAGATATTTTATTTATTGTTTTTATTTATTTTTTTTCTGGACGGGCAAAAAGGGGTTGAATTTTTTACTTCCGGGGTAGAAGTGGTAGATTATGAAAATGTTGGAGAAAAGAGGTAGATCTACCACAATTGTGGTAAAGTGACAGCACTGCTCAGAAGTCGTCTCGTGCGTCGTCGGTTTCTTTTGTGTCGTTTTCGTCGGTTGAGCAGTGCGTCGTGGCTCAGAGTCAGACGTCGCGGTCGTCTCGTGCGTCGCGTCGATTTATTTTGTATTGTTTTCATCGGTTGAGCTGTGCGTCGTTGCTCAGTGTTGATATAAAATATTTTAAAAGTGGTTCTAAAGTTTTTTTTTAATGATTGAAAATGGTTAGTTTTTATTTTAAAATGTTTTAAATCTACCTGTTGCTTCGGTATACCACGTTTCTAAATTATTTAAAAATATAAAAAGCAAATCTTCGGGCAAATACCATATATGTATAATAAAATGAAGGGAAGAAAGTAGAATCAGTACTTTGTTTTTCAATTCAAATGCGCCCTACGTTTTTCGTTATTTCAAATGTGGTAGAATTTTTATTTAAATAATATAAATATCTGTCGAAGTTCATTCGTATTCTTATAACGTTTTCTTTTCTTCCTTTTTATTTTCAGGTGAGCTTTATTTATTAATTTTAAATTCTCTGCTAAATTTATTTATTTGGTGAGTAACTACCTACCTACATTTTTTCTTATTCTGAATATTGTTGCTAAAGTCCAACAGTTCTTTTGATTGCACAAAACTACCAGTTTCTATTATTTTTGTCCAAAGTCTGTCGAAGTTCATATAAAAAGAAATGTGAGTATTCCGGGACTCGGGATTAAGTTGTGTTAATATCATCAACGTTTTTCCGAATACCGGATTTTTCTTAATGAAATATATAGAATAATGTTTCTACTATTATTATTTATTTTCAAAGCCAAAAACAGCCAAAAATAATTAATTAAAACTAATTATAAATTAATTTGTAAAAACAATTGGTGGTAGCACCTTTAAGTTGTTGTTGTTGTTATTGTTGTTGTTCAAAAATTAAAAAAGCAGTATTTTCATGGGTACTGTCATGCGAAGAATTGAAAAATCCTTCAAGAGTAGGTATCTCTAGTCATGAAAAAGTGTTTCGACTCTCGAAACTAAGACACTCAGATTTAGCAGAAAATTGTTGGTCTCCTGTATTTCTACCAATAATTCGCACATGAATGGTTGAGAGTTATAAGTCCCTAGGCCCCAGTTCTACAAAAGCTGTCGCGCCACCAAATGTATTTTTTTTTATTACATTTTGTAAAAAGGTGGGCGTGACAGAAATGTTTTCTATTTATTTTTCATCCCGTTTATTATCAAATCTGAAAATTAAATCAAAATCTGTTCTACACGAGCCGTCACGCCATTAAACTTTTTTAATAGTGTGCTGCTGAAAAGATTTATAGCTTGAAAAAGTTCTTTTAAGGCTAGAAATTTTTGTAAAGAGAAACGTTTTTTTTTTCAATAAAATGCAATTTTATTAGGAAAACTTCCAGGCAAGGTACTTTTGTGCAAGAAAACTATTACATTGGCGCCTGGCTGGCGACTGAGCATACCCTAAGGAGCAACGGAGTTACTTGAGCGGCACAGAGCCCCCAAAAAGTTAGTTAAAATCCTTGGATCCCGCGAAGTCGGCCAGGTAAGGTTCTTCTGACCAAGAAAACTGTTACATTGGCGCCTGCCTGGCGACTGGATATACCTTAAAAGGAGCAACGGAGTTACGTGAGCGGCACAGAGCCCCCCCGAAAAGAAAGTTAAAATTCTTGGAACCCGCGCAGCAAGAATTTATTTATTTATTTATTTTTTTTTGAAGTTTTGGAAAAAAACTTTTTTTATCAACTTTTTTTTAACTTTTTAGAACTGGCACTTCCTAGATCACGAATATGTATTTTTAGTCGCTAGGTCGTTAATTTAGCCCCAAGTCAAGTTTGAAGGTGTCAACTTTAATGCCTCTAGCATGTCTAGTTTAGCCGCAAATCGCATTTAAAGATAAAAGTCGATTTTTCATCTAATGCGATGCATCAATTGAAAGGTGTCACTTCCAATTAGATTACGAATATTCATTTCTTGATTCCCTAGGACGCTTAGTTTAGCCGCAAATATAAAAATATTTTTTTGAAAGTTTTGGAAAAAAAACTGTTTTTTTGATTTTAGAGTAATTAATTCCTGAATTTAACTCAGTTGTTCCTGTTTTTCTACCAAAACGAAAATACCAATTAGAAAGGGGGTTAAAATCCTTGGAACGCGTGCAGCAGGCTAGGCAAGGTACTTCCACTACACACTTCACTATTTTATTTTATTTCATTAGAGCGTGCGCGGGCTTTTTGAAATTTTGAAATTTTGCTCTTCGTTTTCTTTGGGTTAGTGAATTATTTGTATATTTCTTATTTCTTATTCATGATTCGTTAATAATTACGTGATAAATCATAATGATCAGATTAATATTCGAAGTTGAATTTCCTTTTGCTTTAAATAAAATGTTTTAACAGATTTTGATCTTTTTTTTTAAATTCGTTGTTGGTTAATTTACTAATGATTTTACTACTTCATAATTTTTAAGATCGAACTCAAGTTAATCAACTTTTCTCTTATACAAAATTTGTACGAACATTTATTTCTAAACAACTCCTCACTCCTCACTACACACTCCTAACTCCTCACTCCTCACTCCTCACTCCTCACTCCTCACTCCTCACTCCTCACTCCTCACTCCTCACTCCTCACTCCTCACTCCTCACTCCTCACTCCTCACTCCTCACTCCTCACTCCTCACTCCTTACTCCTCACTCCTCACTCCTCACTCCTCACTCCTCACTACTCACTCCTCAATCCTAACTCCTCACTCCTGATCCCATGGACAACAATTGATACATTATGTACATTGAATTTATTGAGTTAGACTAGGTAAACAAAAGCGTATTGTTTTCTTTAATTTTTAAGTTTTTGAATTGTTTTCTTTTGCTTTTTTTAAGAACAGTTTTTTTATGTAAAAACTAAAAATTGCGAAATTATATTTCATTTTTAAATTTGGTGATTTATTCGGTGGAAGATATTTAAATAAGCCGATTTTTTGGCGATTTAGACTTTACGTTTGGCGATTCCGCTTTTTCAGACCTGACAACCCTGAATGAGGACGCAATGCAAAATTATTTTATTTGTTATAAGAATTCTTATTTTTGTAAGCGTAGAGATAAGTTTTGTTTTTAATAAATTATTAAACAATTTAAAAAATAAAAGTTTAATTTAATTTCAAAAAATAAAAGTTTAATTTGGAAGAAAACATTACAAAAAATTGATATTATTTTAGTATTTTAACGTATTTGTAACGCTTGGTTGCTTGGAATTATTAAAGAAGAAAAGACGTGTTTTTCTGTAACTTCCACAGGGCCACTTGATTCCATGAGCTTTAAAACTTTGGCATATTTAATAAGTTAACCAGCAAGAAAGATACGGCTTTACACTCTTGCTTTTTTAATTAACCAACTCGCCGCGATGTGCACAGGAGCTTTTTTGTCATTTAATTGTGGTGTAGTCTCCATGTTGTGTAAACTTTGATAAAAAATAAAATAAAATTTCAATTGAATTTCGTTTGTTTCTAAAACTTCTTTGGTAAGACAAGCAGGTAAATAGAAAGAAAGTTACCAAAAAGCCAGTCGATTTCCAGTAGAATAAATTATTATTCATCCAACAATGGGTCAAATTATTATTAATTTAAAGAAAAGCACGTGGTTTGTACTTCAAAGTAAGATTGTAATTCTCTGTGAGCTTAATTTAAAAAAGAATTACACATAATAACTAAGATTTATTTCCGGAAAAAAAGTAGATATATTTTCTGTAGATAATTGGCATCCTGAATCTGAAAATGAAACCTATTTTCATCCACCAGCTTTAGTTTTTGAGATATGACATATGGATACTTCTATAGAATAAAACCTACCATACGGTAAATACAAATAAAATAAAAGCAACCAAAAATGATCTTTTCCTTGTAAGTTGGTTGTTTGGCTGATGGTACATTAGAAAAAATCCATTTATTGTGGTTATCTGAGTTAGACCCATTTATGAGGCAAAAATAACAATCACGATTTTTTTATTCTCGCCAGTTCATTGGGGTTTTGAGCTTCAAACAACGTCTTGTTCCACTTGAGCATAGTCGCAAACTAACAACACAGTTTTGACAAACAGTTTTAGGCACCCAGAGCTTATCTAAATTACACATTTGCATTTTAAAGTAATCAAAATAAGCTATTTTCACGAATTCGGTCACCAATTTTTTTTATTTTTTTTAGCTTCATTCACCGCAAATGAACATCATTTAGCCCAAAACTGTATTTTATTTTTAAATCCTTCTACTTTATCACGGACATCGAAAACATTTATTGCCTTTCCCTGAAGAGATAAACTCAAATCATTTAGTTTTTAAAGACATCGGCTAGATACGCCAATTTAAATAGCCAACTCTCATTACACAGCCTGTCGCTCAAAACAAAGTCATCGTCAATTAGGAAGGTTCTGATTTCAGCCCTCATTTCGAAGAGCCGCATCAGTGTTTTGCCGCGAGAAAGCCACCTTACTTCTGCGTGAAGAAGTAACGGCTAATGAAGTTAAATATTTTCACGCTTTCGTCCAAGACCTCTTTTAGAGAGAGTGGCATTATTTTCATTGCAAGGGCATGACGGTGTAGAATGCAATTAGACGGCACCGGACGGTTTTCCAGTCATGGCCTTGGCACCGTCTATACACACATCCATGCAGTTAACACATGGGATGTCATTGACAGTGAAATCGTCTATTAATTTAAAAATTTCAGCACCAGTTGTAGTAGTTGGCAACGGCTTGCAGAAAAGCAGGGACCTATTTCACCACACACTTTTCACTTTTCACTTTGCAACTTTGTACTTTTACTTTGCAAATTTTGTTTCACCAAACCCAAATTTGCAAAGAGGAAATTATTGAATTGAAAAGTTTTCCTCTTTGCAAAGTTTTTGCACTTTGCAAATTTTGTGAAACACTTTGCACTTTTACTTTGCAGGAAATTATTTTTTTGCAAAGTTGCAAAGTGAAAAGTGTTTGTTGAAATAGGCCCCAGGTCTTCTTGAAATGACTGTAGGTATTTGTAGCGCACGAATACTAATAAAATGGCTTACCCTGCAACATCTGTTGATTCATCCATTTGCAGAGCAAATTTTGTGACTTTTATTCGTGAAAGAAATGAAGCCTCCACATTCTCTGCTAAGTCTCCGATACGACGTGATATTGTGTTATTTGACAAATGAACGGTGTCAACAAATTTGTTGGCCTTTTCACCCAACATACATTCAAAAATGTCCTGAACGTATATGGCTTGATTAATTTTTCAGCTATTGTATGGGCTTCGCGAGCTTGCGCAACCCGGAAACTTACTAAGTAGGACGTCATCAATCCATAAATCCCACGATCTGGCATCGATGATATGGAGAAGAGCAAATTTAAAAAAGAATACCGCTCGATTTATTCAAAGTTTTAAAATACATAAATGCTTTTTTCATTTCTAATGTACCTCAAGTATCCGGTAAATTTTTTAAATGAACATTTCAAATTCCATTGCTGCGATCAAAATGACAAGTTCAGAAGCACAAAATTACAAAATTAACTAGTGTGATGAAATTTTGATATTTTTTCCTATCTTTCCGCTAAGCACTCTTTGGGAAACGTGGGTCTAGAGGCAAGAGGTGAACGAATTAAACTGGCGATATCCCTTTACGTACAAAAATCGGAAAAATCGTAATTTTTGATACCTTAATGCCAAATGAAACATATACTTGATCTGATTTTAAGATGCTAATACATATACCTGTTAGATGTAACTTGTATACCTACTTTTAATGTATGTACCTCCACTCCCAAATTTGAAGTCGGCTGTTTGTCATCATTACATTGATGATATCATGTTGTTTCTAATTAAATGCAATTACCTTGTTGTTACACCATTAGAGAAAATTGTAATTAATTTGCATGTGTCCTTTTAGTCATTTAAGTCAGCAACCTATAGGATGATGTGTTATCCAGCATGGCTCTCGGCCTACTGGACATATAACTGATGTCAGCAGCTAGCAAAGCAAGGTGGCACTATAATAGAGACCTTCCCTTTAATATCGTATTTCTTTATCGCTATCAGTGACTATTTAAGTGTAGAAGTCAAAACACGAAGCTTTACATAATTTAACGCCCCAAACACTCCAATACATAAAAAATACATTCATATGTAGGAGAGCTTATTATTATTTTTTTATTTTTACCTTTTTGTTATTATTCTTGATTTCTGTTTTCTATTTTCTCCACTGTCATTCTAAAGACATAGAAACTTTACGGTTAACTTGTTCAGACCCTTAACTGAGTTAAGTCTTTAGTTAATGTCGCTAAGTGTATTCGCATAGTGCGCACAAAAATATTTCGTATTAGGCCATTCCTATAAACGGTTCTAAGAAAAAAAAAATCGAGCAAGTGTGAATATTTATTATTTTCGCTGTCCGATGATAATTTAGATAGATAAAGTCTGCTAAATTTTTAGTCCAAAGTCGCGTCGATAAAATTATCATAATAACGGATCTAGTCAAAATTAAAAAAAAAAACTTCCGAATTTAATATTTAATCTTTACTTTTATCGTGTAATAAATATTGTAACAGTGTGCTAGAAGGAATCTTTTTTGGTGATATTAATTTATGATATGAAATTTATGATTAAATAAAAAGTGTTCGGTGGAATTTATCACACGTGTTATCTGAATTAGGCACACATAAATTATTGAATGTGAAAAAAGTGTTTTGGTTCAATTAAAGTATTGCCTACCTTTGTTTGTTTTTTTTAAGTGATAAAATAAGTAGCCCTTAATATAAATGCATCTTGAAGCTGATATAAATATTTTACCAACCCACATACGGATGTGAATTATTAAATAAAAATTTGAAAATCATTTACTTTGCCTGTATCAAGGTTTGTATACCTAAAGTAGAACAATTAATATTATTCATGTCTTATAAAGGGTACATTTTTCAGTTTAATATTAAAAAAAAAACTACAGCGTTATTCTCATGCTTTATTTAAAAAAAAATAGAGTTTTCCAATGCAGATTTTATGTTTAAAAAAAAAAAAAAATCATCTAAATGCCCATTCCTATAAACACGCCCTTGTAGAATTAGAATTAATTGTATTCATTTCCGTCAATCTGGCTCACGGCAAATGCTATGCCAAAACTATTTTTGTATTCTTTTATATATGTAGGTAATATTTATACGGAAATGAATAAAATCACTTCTAGTTCATACCCTTGTAATCGGACTTTTAAATTTGAGTGCAAACGACATTAAAGCGTGCGTTGGTTCAATAGCTGCAACTTCACGGTGGGTATTTTCTCGAAGAGAATGGGTCCTTATTGCGCAAAACGAAAACGATCAAACGATATCGTTTTGACAATAACTATCTCTATCACATCTTAAGAGAAAGACAGGGACAGCTTTTGACAAAACGATATCGTTCGATCGTTTTACGGAATTGCGCCCTTGAGTTGTGCAGGGGTTGTTGCTGTAAGCCTTAGACCAGGGTTGTAAAAAAATGCAATCCTTAATGACATGAATTATAAAAGATTGCATTGAAGTTGGATTCTGCGTAGCCAATATTTGCTACAATTATAAATCTAGTATACTTGGAAAATACTCGGCTTTTTTGAGATTAGCTCTTTTGCTTTAATTTTTTGTGAACAATACATTCCCAATCGACTTTCCTAAATTCTTAATAATTGTAATTTAAGTTAAAAACTACTCTAGCAATAATTCCAATATTTTTCAAAAGTACTTAACGCTGAATAAAATAGTACTGAAAAATTCCTTGTAGATCTGTATACTTTTCTCATTGCTCTAGGATATGGACTTACAAACTATTAATCAAAAACTGAAGTATTTTAATATGAAAATATCACGACTGTGACGTGAAAGCTTGGAACAATGGAAAATTCTTGCCTTCTAAATTTTCTTTCAATACTCATGATTGATTTTGTTATGAGGTTTAGCACCCATGTTGTTAAAGCAACATTTGTCAAATTTCTTGTGAATTGTTCACGATTGTTTAATTATATGGTAGTTCACCATTGAAAAACTTCAATAGTACATAAAGTTATAACGGGTGATTTTTTAAGAGGTTTAGAACTTTAAAAAAAAAAAAAAACACAAAAAATTCGAAAAAATGAATGAAATATTTATTTGAATCGATAGTTTGAACCTTGCAATTTAATGTTTAAAGATAATTTCATGCAAATGTTGACCGCGGCTGCATCTCAGGTAGCCCATCCGCTGAGTCCAATTTTGGCATACTCTTTCACACATATCGGCCGGTATCTCACGAATGAATGCATGGATGTTGGCTTCCAGTGCGTCAATCGAAGCGGGCTTGTCCCTATAGACATTAGCCTTGACATACCCCCACAAAAAATAGTCTAATGGTGTCAAATCGCACGATCTAGGCGGCCAATTGACCGGCCCGAAACGTGAAATTAACTGTTCACCAAACTCGCCTCGCAATTGCGCCATTGTTTCGCGTGCTGTGTGGCATGTGGCACCGTCTTGTTGAAACCACATATCATGCAAGTCAAGAACTTCCATTTCGGGCAAAAAAAAGTTTGTTATCATCGCTCGGTAGCGTTCACCATTGACAGTAACGCTGCGATTCGCATCATCTTTGAAGAAATATGGCCCAATAATGCCGCCGGCCCATAAACCGCACCAAACAGTGGCTTTTTCGGGATGCATTGGTAGCTGTTGCAATGCTTCTGGCTGATCTTCACTCCAAATGCGGCAATTGTGCTTATTTACTTACCCATTCAACCAAAAATGAGCCTCATCGCTGAACACAATTTTTCGATAAAAAAGCGGATCCTCGGCCAGCTTTCCAAGAGCCCATTCACCAAAAATTCGGCGTTGTGGTAGGTCGGCTGGCTTTAGTTCTTGCACCAGCTGTATCTTAAAAGGCTTTACGCCCAAATCCTTCCGCAAAATTTTCCACGTAGTGCTGTAACAAAGGCCTAACTGCTGGGAACGGCGCCGAATCGACATTTCGCGGTCTTCTGTCACACTAGCTGATACGGCCGCAATATTTTCTTCACTATACGCACAGTACGTAAACGTGTTGGTGGTTTAATGTCCAACAAAGTAAATTTGGTGCGAAATTTGGCCACAATCTTCCGAATAGACTGCTCAGAAGGTCGAGAATGCCGACCATAAAATGGAAGCAGCGCGCGATGAACATTTCGAACCGAGCACGAATTTTGATAGTAAAATTCAATAATTTGCAAGCGTTGTTCATTTGTAAGACGATCCATGGTTAAATTGCAAACCAAACTGAAGCTGTTTGACAGTGACACAAGGTACTAAACACACGTCAGCTGTCAAAACCAGTGTTGCCAAAACCAAACCAGCTAAAAAATCACCCGTTACAATGCGTGTGCAAATCATCATATATTTTTTTTCAAAATCAGTACCCATGTATGGAGTAATAGCATGGACCTTATCAAATACGTATGAAAATTTGATGTGATTTTTGGTACACAGTGTATTGAATTAGTGTAGATGAGAAAATTCAACAAAGAGCTTTACCAACTATACAACAGCGCACAACCATCAAAAAGCTAAACAAATACAACGAATGAGATGACTGGGAAATACGTTTAGTGTTTATGGACACCGACGCACCAGCCCGACGAGTCTTCGAACCTAAATTTGATGGTCTACGCAGCAAAGGAAGTGTGAAGAACCCATCTTTGAGAACGACTTTAACCAACTTGGTGTGCGTCTGTCTTAAGCTAGCTTATGAATTGAAAATTTTCCTACTCATCACCTATTAGCTTATGAATTAAATTTTTTTAAATCATAATTCACCAACTAGATAATTAATTAAATTATTTTAAATCACAAACCACCAACCAGCTTATGAATTAAATTTTTTTAAATCATAATTCACCAACCACGTTATGAATTAAATTTTTTTTTAATCATAATTTAGCAACTACAAAGCTTATGAGTTATTTGTTTTTAATTCATAAGTCACTAACTATAGCTTATGAGACTTAGGGTTTGTTTCACAAAGTCTGATTAAAGGTCCAATTAAGCTACATGGAACTTATTCAACAATTAACAACCTCATTTACGTTTCACAATGTCTGAATACGACTAATTGGCAATTAAAGTTGTAAGTATTAAACTGCCAATTAAAACATTCAAATCTGTCACTGATCACACACACTTCGATTCAACACACTTCGCTTCAACGCACTTATTTGTTATTGTCCAGAGCTCTTGGAATCAATCCTCTCGACACTTTTAAGACGTACAATAAGACGACCGAAACTGCAAAATTAACTTTTTGATTTAATAAATAATTTTTCTTTAATATTTGACATCAGTCGAATTTAATTTTTCTGGAAAACTGGAATAACGAAGGAATAGCCAATTGATCATTGTGAAACGCAAAGTTTTTTAATGGGAGGATTTAATTTTAGAATAAATTAAATGTCGGATAACTAATTAGAACTTTACTCAGACATTGTGAAACAAACCCTTAGGGTTATATGAAAATTTTAGGGCCAGTTTCACAGTGCACACTTAACAAAATAAGTGGCACTTAATTTTTCCATTTTGGCACTTAAGCCGCAGTTTTACTACCTGAGTAAGTGGAACTTAAGTGGCCAACATCGGAGACTTAAGTGTCACTTATTCCGATAAGTTTACACTGTGAAATTGGGAATTAGTTTTCCATATTCGGCCCTTAAGTGACACTTACTTCACTGTGAAACTGGCCCTTATCATAAATATTATTTCTGTTGTTCAAACTCCTTTTTTCTCATTTATAAAATAGTCAAATCTAATAAATAAGGTATCACTGGATAGGAATTTACACATAGGTATGACATTGCACAAAAACTTTATGTTACACCACACTATTTTCTATAAATTTCGGCAATTTCAAATAATTCAATAAATGAATAATTTGACATTAAGAATGCCGCACTTTTAACCCATTGAATGAGTGAAAGAGAAAAATATGTAAAGGGTGTTTTTTTTAGACGTGTGATTTTGCAAGAAGAAATAAAACGCATATAATTTAATGTTATGGCCAAGAATTAAGCTTTATTATAAAGATAAGGGCTTGTCATTAAGTTTTAAAAATGATTTCGGGCAAGTGGCCGCCGCATAAATTCCAGCCAAGAGGCCCCAGCTCCAATTGTTGCGCGCGATGGCGGATGGACTCATTCGGGTCTTTTTCGATACTCTGCTCCACAGATCAAGTGACAACTGTCAAAAAGACAAACTCCGAAAAAAGAATTGCCTGACTGAAAACCACACGACTAAAAAAAACACCCTTTATTACTTCTGTAATTCATAAATCATGTGGGGGAAAAACATATTTGACACTTCTGTTGTTTGTAATCTTTTTTCTCATTATAAAAATCCGAATGCATTTATTATAGGTATCACTAGATTGCATGAATGAAAAAAACATATATATTTATTCTTTAATTTAAAATCCTCTTTTTTCGCTTGCACATTGAGTGAGTGGGGGAAGTTTTGTAAAGAAAGAAGTTTTGTAAAACTAAAATATGTTCATATCAATAAAGAATTTATTTATTTTGTTCAAACATTCTGTTGAAAAATTTAATTGCAAAACCTTATTGAATGTGCGAAATTTTTCGCACGAGTCTTCTGGTTTATTATAATTCTTTAAATCTGTTAAGCAAAAAAGCTATCATTTTATACAAAAATTTCAAAATATGGCTATAAATGGAACCATTTTTTTGATTTCGATATGATTCGAAAACGACTTGATCGATTTTTAATAAAATTGGTGCCCAGCAGTTTTTTTTTAACATTGTCTAGCATATTTTGAATAAAAATTGTTCTTATAACCAAAAATAACGGTACTTCCCATACAATTGTGCTTAAGAACCGGTAAGGACAATCTCATTTTTATCAAAAACGACTCTTTCGATTTTGATTAAAATTTTTATGTCAGCTAATATTAGTGTACGATCTATGATTTTATCTATCTATGGTATCCTTCATAGAGCTATTTTTATGGTTTTCGACTATCTCATTTTCTGTTAAACGGAATGAAATTTTTGTATACAAGAGCTTCTAATATGTTTGAATAATATTGCATATTAACATTTTCAAAAACAGAAATTTTGGATAAAAAAAAAAAACAATTTAAAATTATTTTTAGAAAATTCGGTAATTCGAAATAAGTATGTAATTTTTTTTTTAAATTAAGTTTTTAACTCGGCATTAATAAATTCTAAAAATGTTCATATCAACTTTTTTTTCATTAACATGTACCTATACAAAATTTTATTTATAAAAAAATATTTTTTTTAATCTTTTATCAGATTGATAGATAGTTTTTAAAATATTAAGGGCCTGTTTCACAATGTGTGAGTAAAGCTATGATTAGTGACTTGACACATAAATATTGGTACAAGGGCATAAGTCCACAGTCCCAAAAAAATTATTTTTGGATTTATAACTCATTTGGAGTGGGGTCAAAAGCTATTAGTGGTTTTTGCTACGGAGGACTTATGACCCTGTGCCAATATTTATGTGCCGGGTAACTAAGAAGAACTTTACTCAGACATTGTGAAACAAACCCTAAGACTTTAAAATCACAGTTTGATAGGACATAAGAGGAAGTTCGGCTGATCCAGTCGATGGATTTTATTTACCTGTGGAGCTATTTTTGAGAAAAATAAGATTTTCCAAAAATTCTAACAAAATTTATAGGACGAGCTTTGGTCAACAAAAAAACAAGTCGCGAGAATTTCCAAAAAAACGCAAGTTAACAATAAAAAAAAAATCAACTGTAGCCGAACAGACAGACAGACGGACAGTATTGAGAGCCGAGAGGTCCCCTTTTTTCGTCTTCCCTACCTTCGTAATGTCAATTTTGACCACCATCACAAATTCGATTTTTTACGAGATCATAACTCGGCATTTACTATTTAGTTCCCATCTCATGTATATTTCGCAAGTAAAAGTCAATTGAGAAAAAGACGAAAAATAAGCTGAATTCGATTTACCAAGATATCATAAGGAAATTCTTGGTGCATGGGCTTTAGTTCCGCGGGTCTTATTGCACTGCACCGAATTTCGTATGTGTTGAATTGCGATGTATCTTAAATCTTAAATTTCGTTTCTGTTTTAATTTGGATCGTCAATATTAAAAAAAAAAAAATTCAATTAAGCTATGCGCAAACCGACACGATGGCGGTGGCGATTGCGATAACTTTTATCGCGCGATAAAGATGCGTTCAAAAACCTGCTCACATCAACGCGATATATTGTGTAGCGGGCTAAATTGTCAGCGACAATACAAACGTTTAATTTTTGAAGTTTAATAAAAAAAAACATATAAAATGGAATTTCCCCTAATTTTTTCTATTAATTTTTCAGTTTTTCAAATTTTTCTTTTTTAGACTGTAATTTTTCTTCAGGCGATATAGCGATCAAATGGTGCTTGCTGCGTTCCAGAAAAGTCGCGTAACTGAACGCAGCAGTGGAATGTGAACGCAATCCACATATCGCGTCGATGTGTGCCCCTCCATTGATTTACGTGTGCGGCATCCACATTGTTATCGCCATCGCCACCGCCATCGCGTCGGTTTGCGCGTAGCTTTACGGATAAGTAGGAGAAAATAGATGAACATCTTTTTTGAGTTGATAAAGGAAAAGAATAGGAGATCAGAAATAACATACCTATACTCAGACAAGTGTATTTGAAAAAAAAAAAAAAAAAAAATGAAAATCGTTATTGGAGACAAACCTGTCACTTTTTCTTTCATCTGATAAGCAAATAACATTCAATCGACAATGTGACAACATTTTTTTAAGTGGTATTAAACTTATAACTGATTTCGGGACTTAATGATTAGATTTGCCATATCAGGTCTGTCTAATCACTTAGGGTTATCAAGTCTACATATTGTGTAGGTATATAGGGTTATACCTTAATTTGTCACTGTACATTTAACCTTATCATCGTTATAAAAAAAATTATCTTAAAATAGGTTCACGCTTTGACATCTCCCTTGCCCCACTAGTATCCCTACTTGTTTATTTTTACCTATAACAAAAAATTGCAATTCGGATAAAAATTCTTGCCTTTCGTTATCATTTTATGATGGTAAGGTAAATATTTTTTTCAGAATCAATTGCTTTATCACCAGGAACATAATATATACTCGTAAACAGAACACATAGTCAACACACTGCTAACAAAATATTATTAATTGTATATGTTTGTACGAGTGCAAATTTTATTGCGTGCAAAATTCCGATTAATCAATTTCGTATGCAGGGTGTTTGTAATGTATATTGAAACAAAAACTTATGCTTATAGTTTTTCTCGAGGGAAAAGCTATTTGACAGTATTTTGTATGTATTAACGAGCTTGAAGCTTAAATTTTATATTCTTTTGATAATTTTTTAACACGTTTTACAAAAATAAAATGTATTGTACTTTTCTTAACTATTTTTGAAAAATCTTTTGCATTTCATTTTAGTTGGGCTACTTAAATGCATCTTGCCCAAAAAATATTAGCAAAATTGGTGGAGCTATACGGAACTAAAATAAAAAATATCTTCTCTTTTTATCTTAATGTTAAGTTTGATCAGAATCTGGAGTTATAGATCATTGCCACTTGTTTAATTTTATCACTATGATCACTATAAAACTTATTTCTAGAAAAGATCTTCCTGATTTTATGTGATTTTTTTAACCAACGTCTATTTTCAATTTTTTGTTTTTAAAATACATATTTTAATCTCGATTTTTAGATTTTCTTTTATATAATATGTATATGACTTTATCGTATTTATAAGATGTATCGATTAAAGAAACACTTTCATTCAATTCACTTTTCGTTTAGAAAATAGAATCTAGACCTTTCTCTTCGTTTACCCTAATTTACCCTACTGAAATTTTTCGCATTTTATTTTCAAAATTTTGAGTTCAACTTTTAAGTTCTACATACTGGCTTAAGTTCCTCTTATTGGTTTGCACCAAAAAAAAATCTTAAACTTAAAAGTTGCTATGTAGAACATAACTTAGGGGGAAGAAAAAGTAGAACCTAAATTTTCTAAGTAGTACATAAAGCAAAAAATAATTTTGTTGTCAATTTTGATTTAAAATTGTCAGAACAAGAAACAAATTTATAAATTGAAAATGATTTTCGAAACGCTGCTGGACGTAATTGAGGATGATGTTGAAGTCCTAGAAGTTGGAGTGAACAGGCAATTATACGAAAGAAAAGAATATTTTTATTCTTTTGATGAACTGGAATTTTATAAAAGATTTCACTTAACAAAAGAAATTAAATAGAAAAAATCAAAAATTCAATAGAATGCTCATTGAATCGGTAAGATTATTAACATAAATGCGTTATCAACTTCATTAAAAAATGTATACATATACTTGTTTTCCCAGAAATTATTCTACTGCTCCGATCAACCAACTTTTGGTTGCCACTTGAGACTTCATAAAACTTCCAGGTGGTGCCATTGAATTGACGGTACTCATGTTAGAGAGATGAAATGTTAGTAAGCTCAAGATGAAATTTTATTTTTGTTAGCAACGTAAAATAAATAAAGTTAATCTTAAGAACTATGTTCCACATAGAGCTAAGTTGAGAATTGTTAAAATCCAGATTTATGACTCGTTTCAGCAAATGGCCTTAATCACTTAAATAACTTCATTTAAAAACATAATTAAAATGTGAATTACTGCAGCTTTAAAAAAAGTTATAACATGATATTTTAAGTGTTATCGTTGTGATTTTTTAATCATTTTCTATTTTCAATATTTTTTTCAAATTGCCCCTCCCACCTAAAGGGGTGGACAAATAGAGTGGTCCAATATCTTAAATACATATAATATACCAACATATATAATGTACCAACAACACAAAGAAATTGATGCTTCTTTTATCACAAAGTGCAAAGTTTTTGAATAAAGGCGCCTCACTATATACAAAAGTTAAATCCTTATCTTTGGTTATTTTTATGAAAAAAGTATGTTAATATTTTTTGTAGGAAATTTTCTAAGCTAAAAATTAGTCCTTCACATTTTTTCTGTACAACAAACCGACGTGGGCGTTAGGTCTAATTGCCCAAAACCATCAAGCCCAAATTGACAATGTCATATTGCCCAAAATAACTCTACTAACTTTTTGTTGTTGTACGATTAGGGCAATATTACCAAGGGTTTGGACATTATGACATTTTGTTTGGGTACTATAATGCACATCCAATTTAAGGTTCCCCCACAGCAACGCGAATTTTCGGTGGCGACGACGAAAACAATAATAACAACGTGTTGTTTTCATTTACAACCACGTGTTGTTATTGTTGTTTTTGTCGTCGCCACCGAAAATTCGCGTTGGTGTGGGGGAACCTTTAAAATCAGCGTTTGGTCCTATTGCCCAATGTAATAACGCCCAAATAATAAAAATGTCGTAGCGCCCAAAATTTGACATATTATGCGCCCAAAAACTTTTTCTGAAAATGCCACAAAGATAAAAACAAATGTCATAGTGCCCAAAACAATTTTGAAATATAATAACGCCCAAATTATTACAATTTTGAAATATAATAACCCCCAAATTATTGATTGTCATCTCGCCCAAAAGATGTCATGTGTTTCAACTTTTAGGCATTGTGACAAAATTTTTGTTTATTTTGGGCTCTACGACGGCGACATTTTGAGTTTGAAGTTACATACATCCATCAAAAGTTAAAAAAAAGTCAGATCGCCCCTCAACGTCAAGAAAGCGTCACAAATGTCAAATCGTTCACAAAATTTGTTGAGTAAAAAAATAACGATAATAAAAGAAATGAAAATTCCAAAAAAAGAAACTATTGTATATCTATTAAATATTCTCTCTGTAACGCGGTGCGTTTATCGCTCCCCTCGGCGCGCAGCGCGTTAGAGGAGCAGCGTTTTTTCCCGCCGTGCGAGAAGGGGCGCGAAAAACGCGGTTCCGTCAACGTGACGCTCGCGACCCGCCGCACGCGCTCCACCCCCACCCCCTCGCGGAGATTTGTTGCGTGGTTTGATATTACCTGAGGCAATCATTTTCAAATATGTTTCCGATGTCACTTGAAGAATTGGTAGCACTCAACAACACTGCAGGACTCGAACATTCTTTTTTAATTGCTTGGGCATTATGACATTTGTTTGGATTATATGACAAGCTATTTGGGCTTTGCGACGCTTTATTCACGACATTCTGGAAGATATGTATGTTTTTGTGTTTCCTGATTTGCTTTGGATGATACGAATAAAGAACAATAGAAATTAAAATCGTCATAAGAAACAAAACAAAAGTTAAAAAACCCAAGGCCTATGTCATAACGCTCAAACTAAAAATTTAAAAAATCATTTGGGCGAAATGACAATGATCAACGATTATGGGTTTTATGACCACTTTTGGGCTTTATGACATTTTTCAATTTGGCCTTATGGTTTTTGGGCAAAAAGACCTAACGCCCAACTTACCATTTGGGAGTTATTTCTGAAAAAAAAACCCCCACTTAAATTCTTAGCGGCGTTCATATCGATGGGGACTTTTGACAGTTTCTTAAGAACGCCATGAGGAGGCTTTATACCAAAATCCAACTTTCCGGCGATTTTTTCGGAATCAAATGCTTTATTGACTGGACACTACTTTTTGGTCCTCAAGAAGAATTTTTATTGTTTTAGAAGTTATATTTCTAAGTTTAACACGATGTTTGCTGTCAGTAAGATAGCTTATAATAACCATCTCAGAAGTAAGCGATAAAATTCAAAAACTTAAGTTTTATAATGGAATGATAAATAATATTAAATAAATAAATAAAATTAATTAAGTGGCACGACAGCGTGGGGAAAAAAAATTATTCAAAAACTATTCACTAAAACAAGTTGATTTACAAGTAAATAAAACATAGAATAGATTTCAAGCTTTACATAATTTTAACATTAATATCATAAGTGTTACCGCTGTTTTTCATTTATTCTGTTTCTATTTAAGTATTTTTTTTTATAAAATCACTCTTCCTGGCGAAGCAACGGCGCGGCGCGGGGCGGCGAATAATAAACATACGATTTTTTCTTGTTTAATTTCATAAAACTGAACCACTTAAGTGATTTTGATGAAATTTTCAGGCCTGATAATGAATGAAATGAGAAATCAATAATATTTAATTCCTTACACTTTTTAAAAAATATTATTTTGTTGTTGTGAAAATTGATAAAATCCGTGATGTTGTCTAAGTAAACCTTATACCTTAAAACTTTTTGTGAGAAATTTCGATTAACTAAAATGTATTAATTTTTTTTGTGTAAAATAACTGATCTATAATAATTTAGCTATTGAAACTAAGAAATGTAACGTTAAAGAAATTAAGTTTAACAAAATTCATTAATTCGGAAACCAGTTAATATAATAATTACAAGGTTAAATCACACACCGAATTTGCTTCGACGTAACAAAGCCTATCCGTTAGTTTTTAACATAGTTTTTTTAAATTTATCCCTTACTAGCAGCGAAAAAAAAAGTTTCGAAAACTTTGCGCTTTTTTATAAAATTTTTTAATTTTTTCAACTGATATAATTAGCAAAATATAAACATATCAAATGGACATATTTTCGAAAGTACATATCTCTGAGGAACCAGAGAACAGGGTTGCCATTGTGGACTATTAATTATCGAAATCCTTTTTGTTGATCTTTATAAATCTATTTTGTTTTATTTTGGATTCATCCTCAGCAATGTTTTTTTTTTATTTTATTGTTCGTATTAGAAATAAAGATTTAAGATTTTTAAATGCTATTTGGCTAGTTTTTGGGCTACATTAAGGACTAGAAACATTCTAAAATTGGAAATTAGAATGGAAAATAATTTTATTTCTTAATCTTAATCACTATCCGATTTTAAGCATTATCAAAACTAAAAAAAAAAAAAAAAAAAAAAAAAAAACATATTTAATTTAACATTAATTCATAAAATTACAAATAAATGTAGTAGAATATTTGTTTTTTATAAAAACCTAACTTTCTTTGATTTAAAATGATTGTGAGGAAATGTATTCATTTAAAAAATTTCCCCAAATTCAAGAAAGTATCCAATTGTATCCGCCGACACGAGGCGGAGCCCGAGATTAAATCAAGGCCACCTCACCGCACTTCACAACTATAGCCGTAGCTTGGGTCAGCCGTTTCGTTTGCTGACCTTCGCTGAACTCAGAGCTGAATTGGATGTGCCGATGTCGTTCCGATCTTTACAGAAGCTTTCTCTTAATTTTTATTGGTTTTAATTTGATATTTAGGATACCGGGATTCATTTGGATTCTTTCTTGAATTTAGAGATTGAAATCTCGAAAATATTACTCTTTAATGAGAAAGATATTAAAAACAGTACCAAATATCTTCTTTTTTGTAAACTTTTTTTTTTCAAATAGATGGCGGATGCTTGAAAATTCAATTTAATTTCACTGATTGTTTTTTATCTATACTTTTAGAATATAAAAATAAATTATAAATTTAAGTGTTGTATATATAAAGTCAAATTTATAAGCAAAGTCATCGATCATTTTCTTTAAATAAATATAAAATTTATTTATTTATTCCTTATCTTGTCTTGCACCTGCTAAAAATATAATGCCATAGCATGAGCTATACGTGTTTTAATTAAATTGCAAATCAGTACATGTGCGGTGATTTTCCATTAATCAATTAATGTCTTAATTTATATTAAATCGTTACGTTTAAAATAACTGTCATTCATGAAAATAAAAATAAAAAGCGACAACTTAAACATTAACCACCAAGTATATATAGAAAATTAAATGCCAATTTATCTTTAAATAAACTTTAAATAGAATTATAACATACAGCTTTGCTTAGTAAAAATACAAATAGATACTCTTGAGAGTCTATTATAGTTATACTTTTCAATTCAAGTGTTGTTATGATCCTTCAATTTATTTTAAGCAGTTAAGAGTATCGAAAGCACAGCTTTGCGCCAACCTTGTTTACCTTATTCAACAACTATAGTTTCCGATATATTATTTTTTTATTTCAAGAGTAAAATAAATATAAATTTATCCCTTAACCACCAGCGGCAAGGCTGTGCAATAGATTGTTTGTTTGAGAATGAATTTAAAAATTATGATGTTAGTCGTATCTACTTATTACTAATCCATTTATAAAAAGGCCAATGCGAGATAGGTATATTGTAATTTTGTAATTTTTTTGGCCAAAGTTATATGGTCAACAAATTTACTATTCAATTGTTTGCCTTAAATCACTAGTAAGTGTTCATTTTTTCAAACCCACGATGAGAAAAATTAACCAAAAGTCGCTTCCCGAACTATAAATATCAAATGCGTTGCAAATGAAAGCACCACTTTGGGCACACTTTTTCAACTTTAAATTGAGTTACAAAAAAATTCCGAAAACTCCACCTTAAACTTAACGAATAAGAAATTCTTATATAGTATATATGTGTTTGTATAAATAGCGGTAGAAAGATTCGATTTGAAGAAGTCAGTATATTTTTTTTTTCAAAATTTTGAATTTAAAAATAAAGTTTTTCAAAACTATTCAATAAATCAATTGAATTTAAAAACAAAACTTTTGGATGGAATTCTGGAATTTAAAAAAGGTATAACGTGACATTGTAAGGGTTGCCTTTGATTTGTAATATTTGTTTTCTTATTCAAGTCGATTTGTTATAAAATTGTCCATCTGATATGATTTTTTTTCTTGTCTCAACCAAACCTATACGCCCTAGCCTTTTTTCTTATGCAAAACATTATGATTTGTTTAATTTTTGTTTTCACTACTTGACTTGTAATTTTTATTTTGACTTTCGATTTTTTTTTGTACCATTTGACTTGTTAAATGTTTTATTTTGAAATATAGACGTATTAAACAAAAAAAAAATATATTTAAAAAAATGGTTTATTTTATTTTTTCCCCACTGTTAAGATTATATTGGTTTATTTTATTTTACTAACTCCAACTGTTTTACTAAAATATGCTTTAAAACACTCATCTATGACTCTAAATCCTTTATACAGTGAAATACAAAATATGCGTCTATGGCCTTAAGTACAAATTCTTTTTGTCAACAGAAAATTCTGAAACACCCTGTATAGTTATTTTTTTCTTAAACTCAGCAGTTTGGTAGCCTAAGGGCCAGTTTGTTCACAGCTGATCATCTTTAATCAAGGATTATTGCAACTGGTAAATCATCGAATGTGCAGGGTAATCAAATTTTTTTTCAAGGAATCGATAATTTAAGTTGTTAATCATGGAAATCGCTAATCAGCCGATTTTGGTTGATTAGCGCCATTTAGTTAGAAGCTGTGAAAGTCATCGTTCAGATTTAACCCATTGTGAACAAACTGACCCTAAGAAATTCTCTTTAATATATGTATATAAAAAAAAATTGTTACGATATCTTTATTCGTTTAACAATAATGATTCGACCAAAAAAGTCGAAACGGGTCACTGTGCGCCGAAAGCCTTGGGTTCGATTCCCAGAATATGCCACCTAAAAACAGAATTGTTTTCTACGGGCTACTGCCTCTTGCAGGGAATTGACAAATCTTCCAAGAGTGCTTCTCGCCTAAGCCGTTCGGATTCAGCAGAAAATTGTAGGTCCCATCCATCCCTGCCAATAACACGATCATAGAAATGGTTGAGAGTTTTAAGTCACTAAGCTCTGGTTCTACACGAGCTGAATCTTCGAGGTTGCCATCAAAACTAACACTACGATGATCGAGAAGTCATATATAAAAAAAAGTAAGTTTCTTCCAACCGTGTGATGGTTTGTACGTCTTTGCATCCGTCCTTCCAATGTAATTTGAGCTTATTTTTGACGCACTTTGACCTGTAGACCGATTTAAGTTAAATTTGTATTATTTCACTAAAGAGGTGAAATTTGAGCTTTTATTTTATGTCATCTTGAATGGGTACAATGGCGTAGATAGTTAGATGGGGGCAATGAAGTGGTAATAAATTCCATGCATTTTTTTTTTATAAAGTTATATTTTTATTTAGAGTGGCAAAAACAGATAACAAATTACTTAGGGAAATTCGTCTTTTAGTAAAATATATAAGTATAAAAAATCTTCTAAAATGTAGTATTAAGTTTTGTTTTTAATAATTCATCTGTAAGTAATAAGACTAGTTCTCTGGGATTCCAATCTTTCGATAAATTTACGAAGCAGCCAAACCATTCAAACAGTTCTAAAATAACAACAAAATAACCAAAACTTGTGTTTTATATTCCGCACTGTTGATGATCAGAAAAGAAAAAAACTCACTTCTTTTGTCATAATTCCTTTTCCGTATTTTTCCGTTTCAAACTAGAAAACGTTCGTTCGACAGAAGACGTTGATATCGGCAATGTAGCAAAAATCCTTAGCAACATATTAATGTTCGGGCATTTTTCTTCTGGATGGTTGGCCATCCAGCCCTTCAATTGAATGTTTAAGCTTGCTAACGCCTCTACGGATCAAATATCTCTTCCCCATTTCAACTGTTATGTTTATGGAGAAATTGTTCTTCCTGAACACAGCAGATGGCCAGCAGTAAAAAATATTTTATGAAACTCGTTTTAATAAGTCATTCTTGAAATGCACCAAAAATCCTTCTAATATATCGACCGCGACGTTTAAAGTGGGGGACCTCGTAAGTCGAAAAATTCAAAACAAAAAAAATGTATTAGTACAAAAAATCGACAAATTGACAATTTCAGCGTAACAACTTTGTTCTGAACATTTTACAGAAAAAAAAGCAGAATACAAAAACTCTTACTTTAAATCATCATACAAAATTTTGACAGGCTTCATTGATTTCTGAAAAACATGCCAAAACGACTTAAGAGGTTCTGCACTTTAACCGTATTTTCATGATTTGTGAATCTCCAAGTTTAAAGAAGTCAGACAATTTTTCTGTACTTTTAACTTAAGGATTTCAACTATTCTTCTGCCTACCAACTATTCTTTTGTATTCTTAAATCAACTGTATCAGAGTATCAGAAATTATTTTTTTGAAGCTTCATAAATTCCAGAAAACGCATCATCTTCTGCTTGAATGTTTTTTATGTTCATCACGTTAATCTGTGGCGATATCCTAACTTTGTACCATATCTAAATCTATCTTCTGAAATTCGCGACTCAAAGGCCGAAAGTTGTTGGTAAACCAAATTGATAACCTGTAAACTAATTAAAAATTCAAAGTCAACAATAGCTTTTTAAACATTTTTGGCGTCACTTTCCGAGATTCTTATTTCACGAAAATCATCGACTGTTTCATCCTTTGACACCAATCGGGTATGAAAAAAAATCTCTTTAAGGTCTTTTTTTTTTGGAATTTCATCAGATTCTTCTATGGTGTTTTCCAGAATTGACTTCTTTAAGTAAATGAAGGGATCATCTTGACCACCCCCCCCCCACTGAACGGGTTTGCGCATAAAACGATTTTGTTTTTTTTTTTATAATTTTCTTGAAAACGGCTCTTACTTGATTTAATGAGAGAAAATTTCATTTATGGTTTCTGACAAAAAAAATTTCACATTCCCATGTTTTTTGAGAAAACGGTCTTATTTTGGACTGGTTTTCATATATTTTTTCAATGACTTGACCAATTTTATTATAATTGTTCAATAGTTTAAACAATATTGTATTTATAATGTATATTTAAAAAAAAAAAAAAAATCCAACAAAAAATCCATTTCTATGAAGTATTTTCGACTTTCACAATAAGTTTTGTCATTTTTGTGCACCCGATAAATATCTTCTAAGAGGTTAGCACATTTAAATTAAATCTACTATCAAAATCTATTACAAATGGAACTAATGGGTCCGCACCTGAGTTGATGATTTATAATATATTATTGCATGGTCACTTCAGAGTTCAGACATAATTATTATCATCAAGCTAATTAAGTGGTGGTCATAAAACTGATTGATTGCAAATATAATAATTGGATACCATAAAATATGTTTAAGCGATTGTTTGTTTTTTAAGTTATTTAAAAATAGATTTTTATATAAAATTTTATATCAATTTTGATAAGAATTTATATATCTATAGAAAAAGTTCGTTGAGTTTTTAAACAGTATATAAGTATAAATACGGTGGCCATGACGTTCATTTTAATTTATTCTATTATTTATTTATTTAATTTCAAAGTTACGTTGAAGGTTTGTTGAGGTTTGCTGAGATTTGCTGAGCTTTTGTTTTTGTCAGAATGCATTGTTACGGGAATCATAAATTATTTCATTTTTGGATTCATTTATTGGAAATGAAAACAAAGCGATTAGGTGGTTATAATTGTTTAATTGATTGTTTGAAGTTATAAACAATTTTTAATCTTTTTTAAAAATATGATTAGATGGATTCTTAAGAGGTTGCGGTTTTCAGTGCTGAACAGTAATACATAGAAAACTCAACAAAGACATAAACATTTTGACAAATCCGTGCAGTAATTTTTGTTTTTATAGATTTTCGAAAAAAAAAAACATGGGCTAACCCATTGCCAACAAAATTTACTTTTAAAATGATGTTTCTGAAACCTACATATATCGAGAAAGGTTTTTTCAATTTCTAGGAGCACCTAAAAGTCAAAAACCTATAAACTCTTAAAATCAAGGGCGCAAAGTTTAAACGATTTAGTAAAATGTTAAAGCCATTTTAGTAAGTGACTAAGTTAAAAAGAAGATTACTAAAGTTAAAATCACAAAATGGCTACTTTAACTTTTAGTAACTTGCTAAATTCATATGAAATCGCTATTTTTAAAAGAGAAATAATATTATAAAATAAATACAAACCTTCAACGAACAGCACCGAGGCAAAATAAAATAAAAAAATAGTTGTATTGTACTTTGTCACAAATCACAGTACGTATTATATGGCGCAGGTTGTCAAAGTTGGAAGTGTCAAAAAATTAAAAATGGCTCTTCCAGTGCCCACAGGAACTCAGCACGCATCATTAGAAACAACAACAAAATATTGAAATTAGACAAGTAAAGGGGCACTGGATCCACCATTTTACAATTCCATAATACCTCAATTTTGACAGATGTGCAGAACTAACTAAACATGAAAACTCTAATGATATTACCTTTAATATGTGTACTGTGGTCACAAATAACAAAATAAATTAGGCGTTTTTCTTTTTTAGCCCCCAGCGGGGCACAGAGCGGGCTCTGAGCGAATAGAGCTCACTCCGAACAGAGCGTGACCTGAGCGCACCGATCTATTTAAGAAACTCAATTGAGCACTGAACTCTCATATCTGTCAAATTACATGAAAATTGTATGAAGTTAGCCGCGCTCAGCTTTGTGCTCGATGTGCTCGGTCATTCTTTTCCGAGCTCATCGAGCGAGCCCCGGTCGAGCTCTGAGCTAAAAAAGAAATACAAGTTGAGAGCTCGGAGCGCTCCGAGTTAAAAAGTAACATAGTTTTCTTTTTGACAGCTCAGTGCCACGCTCGGGGCCAAAAAAGGAAAACGCCTATTGTAGGTTGCCACTTTGACTTCTGACATTTCAAACTATTAGGTCCGTTCCCTAGGTTTAGGTTTGTTTGTGTTGTTTTTCATTCACGAACTGTCATTGTTTGGACGTGTTCAGGTGCACCGTTTTTAATAAAAGGGAATTAGTATTTTACTAGTTAGTAAAACGAAAAAAAAAAGGATTAAAATTTTCGAAGAGCAAGTAAATTACAAAATGTTTAGCAAATTGCTAACTAGTAATATGCTAAGTCCTTAACAATAGGTTGTTTAAAATTTTACGCCAATATGTATTCGTTTTATTGAAATTTATAGTAAGACAAGTTCCCATCTGTCAAATAATAGACGACGCATTTTCGAGTCTATTATTTTAGGTTATACATATATTAAAGTTTTTAAATATATTTTATTCTTCAACTAGGAAATATATTTTTTAGGTCCAATAAAGTATTTAAAGCAAGTCATGACACAATTATGAATATTCAAAATGTATCTTTTCTGAAATCTTCTATTATCCTATCAAGCTCTTTTACTCTTTTCATGTTAATGTTTTACTTCCATTTTCTTGACACCATCAAAGGAAGACATATGCACTTATATTTTACCAACTACAAAACAAAAACGTCAACCAACTTATGCCACTCTACCATTTATATCAACTGAAATATAAATTACCTCTGACAACACAAATGTGTATGACTAAATTCAAAAGAGGACTTTCCTTCAGCCACACACTCTCTCTCTCTCTCTCTCTCGTATTATTATTATTTCAATATCCTCTTTATGTTTGTTTACCTGGTGCAAACATTTCACAAAAATTTGCTAAAACTTTTACAATAAGGAAACTTAGGATTGTAACCGTGTAGCTATAACATACATTAATTTCCTTTGCGATGTTCAGATGAATATAAAATGGCAAAGGATGGGGCACACCCTTTCTAGTATACCTTTTACATTGTCCACGGTTAGGAATTAGGATGTGATAAATCAGCTTGAGTATAAGAGCCTTTATTAAGATGTCCTTGAACTGAATAAACAACCTTCGTTGTTTTACTGTCAGATTTAATTATGTCATCTACAAAGCTGGTAATAACTAAAGTACACGAATGTGTCTGATGTTCTTGCTTTTAAAGTCAGGTATTGTTAACATAATGACTAAGATTATAAGAAGAAGAGAATATTATTCAAAATATTGAAGATAATTTTAAATATAAAATATTGCAATTTTAACTTTATGTTCTTGGGAAAAAAAAAATATGCTATGTCCAAATCCGCAAAATAACTCTTGAGAGAATCTCGAGATATATCGTAAATCGCAAGTGAAATATCTGAAACTTTGTTGGCATTTATGTTTATTTTATGACTTTTAGACTTAATCTCGACAAAAATACCACTTTACGGATGTAAAAACTTTTAATACGAATTTAAAAACTATTAAACTTAGCTTACAGTTAGGAGTCATTGATTTGATGGACGTTTTCCTCACAAAAATTTGTGAAAAATTCGCATTCAAGAGATTTTTTTAACAATTATACGAAAAAAAAAAATACGAAAAAAAACTGTCTGGCCAGCTTCTGGAGAATCACCATGGCTTGAGTAATGACTTGCGTATGTTGTAAGTCGGAATTGAGGAGATATAAATATTCTGCCGAATCTAAACAACTTAGATGAGAAGAGCTTTATCATAACGAGAGATAAGTAGGTACTTGATGACATTTTATGGATTCGTAAAGAAAATTGAACTCGAGATTATGATCAAACTTGAAGTTATACGATTAAAGGGAAGACGAAAAAATCGTTTTCGAAGTTCTGCCCAAATACTGTTCGATCAGCTACATCAGCCAAAAGGGATATGTACGTCGATTTTCTTTGAAATTCGTACCTAACGTTTTTCGGAGTTTGTCTGCGACAGTTTTTTTTTTGGATATGATAAAAGCTATACTTTAAGGCCTAAACAAATGAATTGGCATTTTATTGCTAGTCTCGTCGGTTGTTTTATTTTATAGTACATAAACATGCTGGTTGTTCTATTTTATAGTACTCAAACATGCATTTTTTTAAAAATTATTTAGTACACATTAACTTTTATGTTATTTGGCGATTTCGATTGATATATTCATGGTTTGGTTTCAATCTTCAGATATTTTGTTTTGAAGCGCAGACAGACTTGGATTTTTTATTTTTTGTAAATTCTTTTGCAATATTTGTAAGATTGTTTGATTTTGTATGATAAAACAGAATTTGGTCAACAATTCTGCCCTTCGCTATCTCTCAAGTATTGTGTTGTTCCTTAATAATTCTTATTGGGAGATTGAATTCAATTATCTTAACAAAGAAATGAATTGTGTCCGTGAAGTTAGCATATCAATTATTGAAATGTCAAATGTTTTTAATATTTTTCTAACGTACATATAACGGGTGATTTTTTAAGAGGTTTAGAACTTTTTTTAAAAAAAAACACAAAAACTTCGAAAAAATTAATGAAATATTTATTTGAATCGATAGTTTGAACCTTGCAATTTAATGTTTAAAGATAATTTCATGCAAATGTTGACCGCGGCTGCGTCTCAGGTAGCCCATCCGCTGAGTCCAATTTTGGCATACTCTTTCACACATATCGGCCGGTATCTCACGAATGAATACATGGATGTTGGCTTCCAGTGCGTCAATCGAAGCGGGCTTGTCCCTATAGACATTAGCCTTGACATACCCCCACAAAAAATAGTCTAATGGTGTCAAATCGCACGATCTAGGCGGCCAATTGACCGGCCCGAAACGTGAAATTAACTGTTCACCAAACTCGCCTCGCAATTGCGCCATTGTTTCGCGTGCTGTGTGGCATGTGGCACCGTCTTGTTGAAACCACATATCATGCAAGTCAAGAACTTCCATTTCGGGCAAAAAAAAGTTTGTTATCATCGCTCGGTAGCGTTCACCATTGACAGTAACGCTGCGATTCGCATCATCTTTGAAGAAATATGGCCCAATAATGCCGCCGGCCCATAAACCGCACCAAACAGTGGCTTTTTCGGGATGCATTGGTAGCTGTTGCAATGCTTCTGGCTGATCTTCACTCCAAATGCAGCAATTGTGCTTATTTACGTACCCATTCAACCAAAAATGAGCCTCATCGCTGAACACAATTTTTCGATTAAAAAGCGGATCCTCGGCCAGCTTTCCAAGAGCCCATTCACCAAAAATTCGGCGTTGTGGTAACTTTGTAAGACGATCCATGGTTAAATTGCAAACCAAACTGAAGCTGTTTGACAGTGACACAAGGTACTAAACACACGTCAGCTGTCAAAACCAGTTTGCCAAAACCAAACCAGCTAAAAAATCACCCGTTATTATGATTTTTTTAAATTGTTTAATTTAATTTTTACATTTTATTACAACGACCTTGATATTCTGGCATTTTTTTAAGAGTTCCACTTCATTTATGGTTCTAAACTGAAATATCTAATGTGTTTAAAACAATAGAATCCGTAGAGTTCTCGTTTCTAACAATTTTCTAACAACGTTTGAGAGTTTTTTTGCTGAAAAACTTTCGAGAATTTCTCTCGGATGTCCATTCGAGAATAATTTTTTGAGGTTTTAATATCGCGAGTCCACTTGTAATATTTTGAGAGATAATTTCCTAACAGCCAATTTCTTCACAAAGTTCTAACACTAATACCGGTACTAGTCCTTAAGTTAATACTAAAATCAGTATTAACTCATTTCTTCACACAAGATCTTAGTTCTAAAACTGTCAAATTGGTACCAAGTATTAGTTAGGCCCCGGTACTAGCTAGCTCCTGAAAATCAGCTAGTACCTGGTTATTATATACCAGTTGTTAGTACTCAAATCGGTACCAAGTGATTTCTTCACACAAGTACTAAGCTCTAGTCCTGTCAAATTGGTACCGACAGGGCCGGACCAACCATATGTGCAAGAAGTGCAAATGCACAGGGTGCAATATTCTGGGGGCGCATTACCAGGAGCAAGAAAATGTAATTGGCGTTAGGCAATAACGCCCATATTGATTTGGAAATATCGCCCAAAGAAATTCTGAACAAAATGTTGCTTTTTTGCTCGATTTGGCGTTATTTCCAATTTTTTTATTTTTTTTTTTAAAGGAAAGAACGCCCAAAATACAAATTTCAAAAGTCAAATGGGAAATAACGCCCAGAATTGAAATATCGGCAAAAAAAAAAAAATCCAGAAAAACCTCACTGTTTATGCGCCGCGATTTTTTTTAAAGATTATCTTATCATTGAAATTTCACTTTGGAAATATCGCCCAAAATTTAGGAAAGAATGCCCAAATTAACAAAAATGTTTGATCGCCCAAAATTTACAAAAACAATTAACATTGAAAGTATTTGGCAATATTTCCAACTTAAGATTTGGAAAAATATAAATTTCGGCAATATTTCCATTTTTTTTGGGCGATCAAAAAAAATTTCTGCGATATTTCCTTTGGCGTTTTTGCCTAACACCTATGTAATCTGATCTTACGCAAACAAATTTGTACTACCATTTGCCATGTGATGTATAGGTGTGAACATATAAAAAGTGGCGCTTACAACAAATTTTGCACAGGGCTCAAGTTTGGCTAAGGCCGGCCCTGGGTACCGAGTACTAGTTAGGACTCGGTATTGGCTAGTACCTTGAAATCGGAAGTCTAGCATGTTTATACTAAAATCAGACCAAATAATTTTGTTCGTTTGATAATTTATTGGCTGTCGTTTGTTTAGAAGTAAGTAATAAATGCTTTTTTGTCAATTTTGTTGTTTTTTTTTTTTTTAATTTATATTTTGTTTTTTCAATTTTATATATGAATTCGGTTACATATTTGAAAAAAAAAATTAACACACTGAAGGATGAGAATTAAATCTCTCAGCAATGAATATCCAATCCGCCTTCTTTATTTCATTCGTGGTTCCATTTGTTTGATAATTAAGAAAAGGAATTTAGGATCTCGCGTACCAGGTTGCACATCACTTTGTATCACATTGATTCCAGTTTGCACTAAGTGACTTTTTTGCCTCGTCGCGTCGGCGTCGCTTTCGTTCTTCACTTCGCGTCTCTTTATTATACTGTAAGAAAATTAGAAATATTTTTTTAACAAACGCGAGGAACAAATACGACACTACTAATATTAAAATTACTTCATTTATTTATAAATGCGAAACACAATAAACAAAGAACTAGATAGATTATATAGATTGCAAAGCAAAATTTACATATGCATGTAGTTACATTATGCTGAAAGGGTATTCTAAAAACGATTTTTTTATTTAAAAACATCACTATACATTTTCAGTTAATATCAAAATATTATTTAAATATGTCAAAATACAGTAAAAATCTGAATTAGACCAGTTTTAGAAGTATTAAGTTCCTAGTACCGCTCTGTGAACTTTGATCCGGTACTAGTGATGTGAAGAAATGCTCAGTTACTAACTTTTCATTGGGACCGAGTATCAGAGCTAGTACCTACCACTTACCAGGTCTAGCTAGTCTGGGTACTAGATGGGCTTAGTACTTCTGTTAAGAAATTGGGCGTAAGAGTACTTTCATATACCCATATCCACTTGATATTTTTTTCCTGATAATTGGAAGTTGAAAGAAGTGAAAAATACATTAGGTGTTAATTCTTACAAGTGCAATGGTTGTGGAATCTTTTTTGGGCACTGTTCTTAAAGAAATAAAAAAATTGAGAAATGATGGGTTAAACCACGGGTTATAGATAATCGAAGCAAATTCGGCGCAAAGTTTGTTCTTGGAATTATTATCTTACCTGCTTTCTCAAATTATGAAATTTTCGTTTGAGTTTACTTTTAGAGTTCAAGAACGGCGTTATCAATAAATTTTTTTTAACATTACATTTTTTGGTTCCAATCTCTAAATTATCGATCAGATGTTTTCCACAAAATTAAAAAAAAAAAAAAGTTTTCCAAAATCAAAAAACCGGGATCAATTATATCCATTCACTTTAACCGGGGAAATCTTGGATACGTTCAGTGAACATTTTTGTCGTTAATATAATCAAAATGCTGCTAAAGGCACTATTTTCAAAATATGGAGTGTGATACACCATCAAAGAGACCTATCAGATGGTGAAAGAAATTTGTTTCAAAACGTGCTAATTAATTTTAGTTTGGAGTTGGAAAAACTAATTTTTAAAATTGTCTTAATATATTTTTAATAAACATAAATACCTAAAAAAAACATTTCTCTAATGGACGACGCGACGGTCCTTATGTTTATTTAGTCAATTTAATAAAACAAACTTCCATAAATCCATAAATAAGGCTCCCATAGCAAATTTATTTTTTTTTTAAGATCCGATTAATAGTTTCAAAATATTCAGACTTTAAAACATTAATGGCGAGTTCATAAGACCCGGTCGTAGATTTTCTTTTTTTTGTTTTCTTTTTTGATTTCTGCAGCATTATTTTCTCTCTTCGTTTCTTCAAAAATTGCTTTTAATATTTGTAAATTTATAAATCTCGAAAGAAGTTTGTCTGTTCTTATCACAAGAAAAAATTCAATGATTTTACGGAAGTGGTGTGGAAATGAAGATGTCAGGATGCGGAAGTTGAGCAGAAATAAAATATCCGTTAAATAAAGTGAATTTTATGGTGGTTTGGAATAAGAGTGGCTGAAGGGAGGTAACTTTTAGTCGAAATGTCTATTTAACATTAAAACAGAATACATAATATGTAGCTATGAATGTATCTATGTATATAGCCATATGGGTACATATGTATGTACTATGTAGAAAGATATCAAATTGCCTTGAAAGTCTATTACATCTTAGTGGTGCTATGGCTGTAAAAGACAGTTGGTTCTGGTTCTTATAGAAAAAGGAAAGGATTTATGCCGAAGACTACGGATTAGGTCGAAAAGTGTTAGGAGATATTGATTGAAACTGGACAAAAAGATTTTATAGTGAGGTTGATACTACGGGGAGGGTGTACACATTTTGCATTCAAAATATAAGTTGTTTTATGTATATCGGAGCCGTGTTTTTTTTGCAAGACCGGGGGGAATTGGTTGAAAAAAAACGACAACGGTGATTAGAGATGCCATCACAGAAACAAAATTGAGTTTTCATACAAACTATCGATAACAAGTATGTAATTCACGCCGCCACGCCGCCGCCCCGAGAACTATCTGGGATTAGCTAAGCCTGCAAGGGATTAGTTGTTGTTGCATTTAACAAGTAAATTGTTTAGCACCGAAGTCGTTTTTTTCATCCTATTACCCCCGGGCTTGCAAAGAAAACGCCTAGGGTAGACCACGGGAATAGAAAAAAAAATGTTAGAAAAGATGAACCATCCGAGGCGAGAACGTATTTTTCGAATTGAAATGACCTGAAAGCATTTTTAAATTAAATTTTTTTGATGCAAATATTGCAAAATATTTATCAGCTTAGATTCAATTAATGATATTCTTCCACAAAAAAAAACGATCCAGACAATTTTTCGACTTTAACGAGACAAACTTACAAAAGTCTATTTAATTATGTTATGGCACTTAATTGTAATTGTAATAATTATAATTGTAATTGTAATAATTGTAATTGTAATTGTAATTGTAATTGTAATTGTAATTGTAATTGTAATTGTAATTGTAATTGTAATTGTAATTGTAATTGTAATTGTAATTGTAATTGTAATTGTAATTGTAATTGTAATTGTAATTGCAATTGTAATTGTGAGGTTAAAAATGCAATTTTTCCAATTATTGTGTGAGGAATATAACCACTTAAATTCATATATTACAACTAGGAAATGGTGCTCTGTCACTTTCCTAAGCTTAAAGACCTCAATCTTGGTGATCCGATCAATAGCACCTACTCAAGTTATAAGCTTTTTACACTCTGTTTTGGAGTTTTCTTTTTTTTTCAATTGTTTGAATTGTGAAAAATCTCCAAAGAAAAAATATGGTTTGTTTAAAAAGATTATATATTGGATTCTATCCATCAGATCATCAAGAACGAGGTCTTTAAGCATAGATAAAATCACGGAGCATCATTTAGATTTTCTAGATTAGACTAGATTTTTCTTTTATATGTACCTATGTCTTTCTTGTATTTATAAGATCTATCGATTAAAGAAACAAAAAACTGTCTATCATTTTTCGTTTAGAAAATAGAATCTAGACCTTTTTCTTCGTTAACCATAATTTATCGTACTGAAATTCCAATAAAAAAAATCACGTATTTTAAAATTTTTAAATAAAGTTTCCTTTCACATGATATTTTTATATTATCAATAAAACTTACCATATGAACTGGGTCAGATAATTGAAAACACCCAAAAACCGAACTTTAAAGGGTGGCAACCCTATGCCAGATGCCTTGACCATATTTCTCCAGGCAACCCAAGAGCAAAATGTTAGTTTAGACACTACCTAAAAACAGGGTTGCAAAAGCTTAAGTCACTTTCTAGCTTAAGCTTGGCTTTAATTCACAAGCTAGTGGGTGACTTATGAATTAAAAAAAATGTAATTCAGCAGCTAGTTACTGACTTATGAATTAAAAAAAATTTAATTCATAAGTCAGTTAGTGACTTGTGAATTAAAAAATTTAAGTCATACGCTAGTAGGTGACATGAATTAAAAAAAAATTTAATTCACTACCTACTAAGTGACTTATGAATTAAAAAAATTTAATTCACTGCCTACTAAGTGACTTATGAATTAAAAAAAATTTAAGTCATGAGCAAGTTAGTGACTTATGAATTAAAAAATTGTAATTCATGAGCAAGTAAATGACTTATGAATTAAAAAAAATTTAATTCACAACCTAATAAGTGACTTATGAATTAAAAAAATTTAAGTCATGAGCAAGTTAGTGACTTATGAATTAAAAAAAATTTAATTCACTATTTACTAAGTGACTTATGAATTAAAAAAATTTAATTCACTACCTACTAAGTGACTTATGAATTAAAAAAATTTAATTCATAAGCTAATGGATGAATTCTGATTAAAAAAATCATGTTTTTAAATACTAAAGGTAAAAAGATTATAAAAAACGTACTAATAAACGCATATGTATATTTTTTAAATTTTTTAATATTGAATATTCACTTTTTTCACTTTTTCACTTCACAATTTATGTATAAATTTAATGTGCACTGGTCACTAGTCACTGAACAATTGATGGGTGAATGATTTATGTTTGTAAGTTAAAATATTTTTTTTCTATTATTTTTATAAAATCTTCCAAGAGAGAGAATGATAACCCATCATTTGCTCAACACAAATATTTTATCGATATTGCTTTTTTATTCTATTGGGTTATAGGGACTGCATAGACGTAAACTCACACAAAATTCTCAAATAGCTTGAAAACCACTTTCGTTAATAATGAAAAAATTATGTAGTCAAAACAAGCTTAAGAATTTCCAATACACCAACTAGCTTATGAATTAAATTTTTTTTAATTCATAAGTCACTTATTAGGATGTGAATTAAATTTTTTTTAATTCATAAGTCATTTACTTGCTCATGAATTACAATTTTTTAATTCATAAGTCACTAACTTGCTCTTGACTTAAATTTTTTTTAATTCATAAGTCACTTAGTAGGTAGTGAATTAAATTTTTTTTAATTCATAAGTCACTTAGTAGGTAATGAACTAAATTTTTTTTAATTCATAAGTCACTTAGTAGGAAGTGAATTAAATTTTTTTTTAATTCACAAGTCACTTAGTAGGTAGTGAATTAAATTTTTTTAATTCATAAGTCACCAACTAGCTTATGACTTAAATTGTTTTAATTCACAAGTCACCAACTGACTTATGAATTAAACTTTTTTTAAATCATAAGTCACTAACTAGCTATAGAATTATTTTTTTTTAATTCATAAGTAACTAACTAACTTATGAATTAAATTTTTTTAATTCACAAGTCATCTACTAACTTATGACTTAATGATTTTTTTAATTCACAAACTCGCAACCCTGCCTAAAAAACTGTATACTCCTTATCTGGTAACTCGATGAGGGTAGGTCGTTCTATGGCGAGATTTAAGACTATAACGAGTCTCGATTACAACAGAGCCATCCAAACAATTTTTTTGGATTTATTTTCGAAATTATTCCGAAATATAATTTGTCAAGACGTGCAAAAATTTTTACATGAAGGTCGTGAATTTCTAATTCATAACTAAAAACCGCAACCATTTACGATTCCCTCGCAACAACTATTCGACTGTAATAGTAACCTTTTCTAATAATTTCCTGTCACTTAGACTTATGGACTGGAGATTCGCCGAATTTGAGCTGATATATTTTATCTTTTTCGCGAGAAATAAGCCACTCGTCACTTCACTGCATAATATGTACCTATACATTATTTAGAGCGTTGTTGAAATATTTTAAAAAAAGAAGAAGGATTTCATCCCTGTCAAAACCTTTTGCATAATAAACATTATTTAAAATTTAAGACACTGTTTTAAAAATTTATCTAGTATGTAAGTTCTTTTTGTGATGAATATAATTATACAAACTAAGTTTCCCTTTGTTTTATTTTCAAAAAAAAATATAAATTTAAAAAAAAATTTTTTTGTGCAGTTAAAACTAATTATTTCCTTTTTTTCTTTCAGTTAAAATGAAAATAAGTATTAACAATAATTGCTGAGAGATCAACATAGTTTTTAAAACGCTTATAGAAACAAAACACATTAAAAACACAAGACCACCTACTATGCAATTAGATTGTCTCGAACGTGATTTGTCGTTCATTTTGTACCGCCAGCACTTTCAGTGGCAACTGACCAGCAAAATTGGTCAGCAGAAAGCCACCACCAAAACCAGACCCAACTTCAACCTTCGCACATTCCAACTTAATTGCCAATTTGCTAAATCCCGAACAGATTTTCATGAAACGCTTAGTTTTATGTTCGTCCTTTTGTTATCTTTATCATTGCTTGCAATACTCCTGCCAGCGGTTGAATGTGGTTGTCGTATACAAGATAGCGAACCCTGCGAAGCTGTATGCATTACCAACAGGACTATAAACAGCACTTATTGTACCATAAGAGCACTTGTACTTTTGCCACAGGATGATTTTTATGAAGCCTCTCTGGGTCGTGTGCTTCCGGTTTTAAAAGTGGCCGAGGAGAAAATTCGTGAAGCCCAGCTAATCCCATCACAAATACAATTCCAATGGATTCCACAGGACGATAAATGTGATGCTTCCTATGCCCTAATCAATGCAATGGATGGAATTTTAAAGAATTGCTCACATGTTATCTTTGGACCGTCCTGTGATTTTCCCTTGGGTAAGTTTGGTTTCTTTTTTTTTTATAAAATATTTCAACGCGTGTTTTTTCAAGAATTTTTCATCCTTCAGCTTCAGTGGGCAGAATAACGAAATATTTTAATGGCAAAGGAACTCCCTTGATATCTGTTGGTGGAGCTACATTTGATTTTCAAAAAAAGAAGACATCCTGCGAGGATGAATTTTACATGCTATTGCGGACAGGGATTGTGAGTTTTCAATCTATTGCGAAGCTTACAGTGAAAGTTATGCACGAGTTAGTCAAAAGGATAATTTATATTCAAAACAATTTGTATTTATTTTCATAAAATCTTTATCTACATATTTTAGGTATAAATGGGAAAGAGCGTTATTCCTGCATGAACGAAATGGTCAAATGAATGTCGCAGGATTTCGTACGTGTTATTTGATGATGAAGAGTTTGGCAGAACAATTTCACCATGAAAATAAAACTTATTCACAATATCTATTGGATTCGATGAGCATGAAGAATTTAACAGCTGAATTAGAGAGAGAAATCGGGACACACAATTCAAGTAAATTATTATAAGTTAAGAAATTTAAATTTAATTTGAGAAAAAAAGCTTTGAAAAGTTCAACTAAAAGCCTTTTTTAAAAAAAGGTGTTGGTCTTCGATAGGCTTTTAAATAGGTTTTGTGAATTATTATGAAAAGTTTTGGTTTAAAGTTTAATTACCAAACGAACTATTGTGAGTAAAACATATTCTATGTTTTAAAAACGCTGTTAAATTTGAATTTAAATTCATAATAGACAATTTTGTATTAATTTATATTCATATTTACAAAAGCCCGTATGACACTAAATGTTTTACTTATTTTTTCTCTTATTTCTACACACTCATATCGGAATTTGGTGTAATGAATTCTTCGAACAACAATAAATTAAAAATGAGGAAAAAATGTAATGTCATACTAGCGGGCTTAACATATTAATCACAGAATTATATTTCAATATTATTAATATTAATTTCAGAAAAATGAGAACTAACCGATTGTCAATTCCCTAGTGTTTTTCTCCTTCCCATACAAAATTAAATTTTCAGATACCACCATCATTCACCCCTAAATGTATGCAATCTCAGGTTTTCATGGTTTTGCAACTTTTTTGGTCGAAATTTCTAGCTTTTGCCTCCGTTCTTAACTGGTTCTGTACGAATCCAACAGCAAAAATCCCTATACAAATCGGATGATGTTCTGCCGAGTTATGCGCACAGAGTTCAACTTGATATTTTACAGAAACGTGGGTGGGACCTACAATTTTCTGCCAATTTCGAATGGCTAAGATGAGAGGCTCTTGATCATGGAAAGAGATACTCAGACTAAATTATGTAGCGGAACAAATTACGAATATAAAACTGCCATCCAAACTGCGAACAGTAGGTTCCTAATTTATATTTTCTAGTTTTAAATTAAAAAAAGTCACAAGAGGTCAACATTTACAAACAAAAAATTTTTATAATTATAAAACAAAACTTTTTTTTCCAAAAGACAAAAATGTTCCACATACGCCACCTCACACCGCCACTATGCATAAGAAAAAACTATTACATTCTATGACATTTGTGAAAAGTAAAAATGTGGAAAGTTTTAATTTAAACAGGAATTATTGGGCACTTACGTTTAATCGAAAGTTTTCATGCTTTACATGACTAAAAATATAAATATAAAGCTCAGGAAATTATTATAAATGAAAGTCAAACCTCAACAAAAATTCGACAAAGCTAAACTTGCTACAAAGATATCTATTTGTATGCGTTAAGCATTTTATAAAAAGTACCGTTAATTTGGGCTAAAGTTTGTTAGGAAGAGGGATGAAATTTAATTATTCTATAAAGTTCTATATAAAAAGATTGGAATACTTTTTTTAAGAGCAAAAGTTTTAAAAAAATTTTTCGGGAACTACAATATTATTTTTTTTTTATTTTATGTAAATTTTTTTTTTTATTTTGTGAGTTTGGTTTTTGTGATTTCTACAGTATGACTTATCCGTATTGAAAACCATACAAAAAAAACAAAATTCAGTTCCTCCAAATGACCAACTAATTCTCTGAGTGTAACCCAGTAAAATTGATTGAAAAAGATTCCAAAAAAAATAAATTTTGGTGGAGAGCTTTTTTTTACGTCGCGTCGTATGGGAAAAAGTATCTATTTCCTCCTCTTTAAGTAGCGAAGGATAATTTTTCATAAAATGTAAATTAAATTGAAAAATTTAAATTTTATTAAAAAGCAACTATGTCCTATAGTTTTTATAAGCGACAGATATCCAATTCTTATTTATATTTTGTTAAAATTAAATTTAATAAATTACGCCACTTTAAAACAGCAATTTTTTAAATTTTCTTTAATGAACTATCAGTGTCAAATACACTTAGTTGGCTGTCAAACCTAATAAAATAATTTCCATACTCACAGATACCTATAAACCTTCTGTTTGAACAAAAAAGACGGTGGTTATCACTGTCTACCTGATATTTCAAAATATTTTTAAACAATTTTAAATGGTGTGCTAGTTTTTTCTTTCTTTCCTATAAATAGCTAAAATTTTAAAATATCTTCGATGTCCATCCTCTTATGTGCGATATAACACTGTGTTTTTAAAGTTTTAATATTTCAAAAACTATATTTATCGTTTAAGGTTATTATGCGATATTATGCGAGTAGGTACATTTATTTATATGAACAATATAGCACCGTGTTGCAAATATGAATGGAACTTAAAGTTTAGACTGAAAAATTGTAAATAAAAAATTTACCCGATTTGCCATTCGAGCATAGTTGAGGTACATTAGAAATGAAAAAAGCATTTATGCCTACGAACAGGGTTGGCCAAATTAACTACACTACATTTTTTACATCATTAACTACGCGTAGTTAATTTAATAAACTACACGTCTTATTTTCTACAAATTGTTACGTTTTCATATACATACAAAGTAAATTTAGAGAAATGGTTCTATGAGAGATACATACCATTTTTAAACCGTAGAAAACATTTTTTTTTTATTAATATGGTAGATCGTATAAATATTAGATCACACATAAAATTTTAATCAAAATCGAAGGAGCCGCTGTTGAGAAATATGAGATTTTCAATACCGGTTTTTAAACATTTGTATGGGAGGTACCGTTATTTTTGGTTAAAGCAAAAATTTTTTTTTTAAAAATCCAAAAAAAAAATTTTGGTATACAAAACTTTTAAAGCTTTTTCAACCATAAAAAATTGATCAATATCATTTGAACTGTTTATGAGAAAATCGAAAATCAAAAAAATGGTTCTATGGGAGGTACCATTTTTAACCATTTTTCGGAAATTTTTTTTTATCAAATGGGTGCCTTTTTGTAAAAAAAATTACTCAATGTTTTTTTTTAAGTTGTGTGCACGTTTTTGAGATAAATTACATTTCCATTTTTTGCAAAAAAAAAATTTGTACGGCATGTAGATACCGTTATTTGTGGTCTTAAAAAAAAAAATGCGTGGGGAGAATGCCCAGAAAACGCTTGGTAGCAGCTTTGAAGAAAATCGACCCTCCCGTTTAGGCTGCAGCCAAAGGGACAGACGGAGAGAATTGCGAAACCCACTTTTTCCGACTTCGCTATCATCGATCAAAATCCCGAGTTCGGTTTTTTTTACGGATTCATAACTTGCCATATATGTAGTACCTATACATATTATATCGCAAGTAAAAAAGAATCTTCATATTATTAAAATATGAAGATCATTTTAATTTACGAATAATAATACAAATAACGAATCTTCAAATCATGTTATTTTTACAGGATGCGACAGTCAATTGATTTAACAGGAACATTCCTTTTATTTTGACTTGATTTTAAAAGAATCGAGTGTCATTTAAACATGGTTATCAATGTGATTCAACTGCATCGATTTAATTAATTTAAATTTGCTGAAATGAAACTTAAATATTTATGTTCAACATCAGAGCATATGAGACAGTTTACTCTGAGAGATAAGTAGAAGCGCTTAATTTTAACATGAATATTTAAGTTTCGTTTCAGCAAATGGGCTTTAGAGCGCTAATGATTTAAAGAGATTTTTCAATACAATTAGTACCGGAGAAGGATTTGTTGATTTGGTGGGTTTAATAATTTTAAGCTATGACAAGGGAATACAGTAATTGTTTAAAAAAAAAAATGGTTCAAGAAATATCCACTGCAAATATGCGGAAGAACTTTATTAAATGCATGACTAAATTGAACGTTCTTGCTATTATAGTTCAGTTGGCTCATAATTTCTACATGTACATTAATTGAATAAATAAACATAATGTAAAGTTTCAAGAATTTAAACCGTATGAGGTTCATTCGAATAATTCTTTGAAGAAATATTTTTCGAAACATAATGAATAAGTCATTTATATGTATTTTTTGGAGTGTTCCATTCCTTTGGAATATGGACATTTATTTCCACTACTTTTACTCCAAATTTTTCATATTTAATAGAAATAGAACACTCCCAAAATCCAAAAAAGAAATAAGCTTCATCTTATAATGACATCTTTAAATTGTTTACTTACCAAAAAACCGACAAATTACATCAAAAATGAATAACCCCATACGTCCCCACCAAATAAATATTTATATACGTCTGTTTTACTAATCCATTTAAAAGTTAAAACCAAATCATTTGGCAATGTGACATACAAAATCATTCAAAATTATCGAAGGTAAATTGAGGCTAATTAAGAAATTTTCTGGAGTAGAAAAGTATAAACAAAACTGAACGAATGATGCGAATAAAACAGACCAAACAAATTATGCCGCCTTTATGATTTATCATAGTAATTAACGGTATACTCGAGAGAAACTTTTGAATTAAGAAAACTCTTGATTTGTTTAATGTTTATTATTTGATTTTAATTCTTAAGTCTTCTTAATTTTCCACACGAGTTCATATAAAAATCAAAAATTATATTATTTACCTTTTTGTAGACACAATAATGAACCTTTTTCAAAAAAATCAATAAAAGTTCATTCCACTCTATAGGTGTAGTTAAATTCATTGGAAGCCTATTAATACATCTACTCGTAGATAGATCTTTCCCTTATTTATTTAAAATCAATCGAAATGTATAGAATTTGAATATCTATTCAATGTGATTTAAAACCATTTGTTCAATCCTTAAAGTAGTAAGGTATATTCTTGAAAAAGTTTTTTTTTTTTTTTTTACCTTTATTTGAGGATTGTGGTACAAATACCCTTAATACTCTCTATATTCAGCACAAACAAAATGAAAACTATTTTTCCTCCTTTTCGTGATTCCATTACTGAAGGTATATTGTCTTGTTTTTTTTTTTTTTGGTAAACCTATATTCCTACATTAAATAAATGGAGCGTATTTAATTTTTTAGGAAATACATTTTGTGCCAACTTCGTTTATAGTACATACTATGACAATGTTATTCGAATCCTAGATAAGAATAGGAAGATATATATTAGAACATTAGCATACATGAATCTGTAATAAAAATATTTCCATTTGCATGATAAAGTTCTTTAAAATCCACACGACATTTGAAATAGAAAAACAAAACTCTTTAAAAGGATCTAATGAAGAAATCCTTGACATATTTACGACTAAATATCGTTTGAAAATATACATAAAATATCTATTATCATCATTACGCCTTTAACGACTATCAATTATCAATTGATTAATATTAAAATTCGACATTTTAAAAATTTATTTATAAAAAATGTGCACTTTATCTAAAAAGGCAGAGACAAAAAAATGTTGCTGCAGAAGAATCTATTGGAAAAAAATGTTCTAAGATGTTCTTCCAAAAAAATAGTGGTATTCATGAATCGGTGCAACAGGCCTGGGAAAATTTCACGCGAAATGTAGTATTTACTTTTTTACCCCAACAACTATAAAGGTAATAGCTTATAGCGACTTCACGAAATTATAGGCCCAAGGAAATAAGCCCTCAAAGAAAAATTTAAACAAGGCCCCGAAATTTTCATGATTTGGGGTGTTATTAATTTTTTGTGATCATATTTAATTTTTCTTTTTGGGGCCATAAAAAAAATATGACCATACAATGAAATATGACCACAACAATAATTTTGATTTCATTTTATTTAAAAAAAAAATTTGTGTGCCTTATTTCATTTTGCTTCAAAATCATTGTATCTATTACACGCAGAAAAACAATTAGTTACTATCCGAAAGCGTTTTTCTGTGGGTTATAAAAAAAGTGCGTAATATTACGTAGTCAATGGGTAGAAATTACATAGCTCAATATGTCGTCTCGATTAAAACAAGCTGAATAAGTTGAATTATATATTTAAATAATTTATTGGGTTAAATTTTGTTTTTTATCATTTCCATGAAGGTTTTTTTTGTATTTTCCTCCGATTTGTTCTTATAATTTAATTATTGTTATTTTTGTTAAATATAAGAAAATGTTTCCATGTTTAGCAAGATAATGTATCAAAAATTTGAATTAGCAGTCACAGAATTTTTTTTTTAAATATCGATACGAAATGAATAAACCAATCTATTAAATTCTCCACAAGTGTTAGGTTGAAATGTCAAAGTACATGCAAGAAATAGTCGCAGGTGGATCGCTACAACGATTTTTTTTTGTTTTTAATTCAAAGAAACTAAAATTTATTTTTTTTTGTGTTTTTTTTAATATTTTCAAAATTTCCAAACGCAATTTGCATCAAATTACAAATTCTAAACAAAATCAGTGCATAGCCATTAAAAAAAATATATACGTGAATAACTCAAAAACAAGGAATTTTTTTGAAAAAAACTTCAAAACCCTATTTCCATAATGCGAAACGCAATTTTCTTACAATCACTTTGACGATTACAAGTATAGTTTCTCCATTAATACGAAGTTTAATAAAAATCATTATGTCCGTTTTCGAGAAAATTGTATGGCAGCGTGAATTTTTCCATCGTATTCTGTTACTCGCTGATGGTTCTCAACACGATCTTTACATTGAAAAATTATTTCTGGGTCGACAATAAGCGGTATTTTGCAAGCCTTGAGTACTGGATTAGCGGATTTTCATTATACTTTTTGAGTAAGACTGTTACGCGCGCCGAAGGTCTTTGGTTCAATTCCCAGCCTACGCCACCTAAAAACAGAAATGTTTTTCATGGGTTACTGCCTCTTGCGAGAAATTGACAAATCCTCTAAGAGTTTCTTTTGTCATGATGCTTCTCACCTTAGCCGTTCGGATTATGCAGAAAATTGTAGGCCCCCTCTATTCCTACATGATAATAGTAAGAATAGTAAGCACACAGGAATGGTTGAGAGTTGTAAGTTCTCAGGCGTAAGACTCGGTTAAGTTTAATAACAAAAAGTTAATAAACATCCTGTAAATTCACAAGCTTTAATTATACGAGTGAACTCGATTAAACAAAATTATTTAAATCCACACACTGATTCGGTTAAAGTAGGTATATTAAATTTTATTAAACTACTTCTGGGTTAGTTTGTTCGGTTCCAATCGGTTATTGGTTAGTTAGTAAAACATATTAAATCGCTCTTAGCAACCAATCCACTCATAAATGTGTGAAATTAATTAAATATAATTATTTGATCTAAGCAAGCTAATCGTTTAACATAATCGATCTTCAAAATTACGAATCCTTAAAAAAGTTTCTCCATTAATATAACCTTTTTAAGGTTTTTATTTTTGTTATTTTTTTATATAATTCAACTTATAAATAAAAAAAATAATTTAACAAATACACAATGTAAAGCAGATAAATAGTTTTAGTTTAGGGATTTTGGCTTTGGGGATTTTCTTTTTGGGATTATGGATTTTTGGTAAACATCACTAACTTGTTTTTAAGAAAATTAATTTCATCCCCTCTCTTCACCTTAAAAACTTGCATCATGACCGTCCAAATGTATGATACCTATACTTTATAAACTAAAATGCTTAAGACATAAAAATAAATTATTAAACTTTCGAATTTATTAATCCAAAGAATTAAACCGATATTGTAGTCGAATCAATTAATCAAATTTAGGTAGAAATCCCTACCTAAATTTGAATAAAAATAAAGTTCTATAACATAATTCAGCTATGGCAGAAATTTGTTGATGATTGCTCTTTTTCTTGTGTAATTTCCGTGGGCTATTTTTAATTTCAAAATGTATCTTAAAAAAAGTATCATAACACAGGGGAACAATATTTAATTTTTTTTTCTGTTGCCTGGAATTCTTTAGCTATTGTTTATTAATTCGAGGTCGCTGATTTCAAATCTACTCTTCATTTTTTTCCAACAGCTCCAGTTTTTGAGATACAGCTAGTTACTTCATTTTATTATTAGTTACACATAACTTAAACAAAAAACCGAGTGAATTATTAAAACATTTTTTTTTGTTAAAATGTCTACATCAAGAAATATCTGCAAAATCGATCCAAACTATTTCTGTAACATATGTGGCGAATATACTTTCAAAGATAGTAGACTTAGTGTGTCGAAATTCATAAAACGCGTGTACCTTGAATACTTTGGATTTCCTATGGATATCCGTGACAAGTACTGGATGCCTCATATGGTTTGTAAGACATGCGTGGAGTCTTTAAGGTTATGGGCGAATAAGAAAAGACCCCATTTTAAGTACCAAACCCCAATGATCTGGCGCGAACCCTCAAGCCATCAGAATGATTGTTATTTTTGTGTGGTAAATATAAACGGAATTAATAAAAAAAATCGTTCCAAATGGGTTTACCCTAATTTACCGTCTGTTACTCGAGCAATTCCACACTCTGGCGATGCGCCATTGCCACAAGCATCTACATTTACACAAAGTAATCACGACTTCGACGAAACAAACTCTTATGCAAGTGACAGAAGTGGAACAAGTGATTTTAATCCGCATATTTATCCTGAGCAATTTAACCAGGAAGAGCTCAACGCATTGATCAGGAACCTTGGCCTTTCTAAGAAAGCATCAGAGATTCTAGCTGCTCGATTAAAACAAAAAAATCTTCTGACTCAAAAAACGCGAATTTCGTTCTATCGGCATAGAGAGAGAGACTTACTTACCTTCTTTTCTGAAGATGATGAATTTGTTTATTGTTCAGATATTGCGGGCTTAATAAATGCAATGGGAGTAGACAAATATGACCCAAATGAATGGCGCTTATTTATTGATTCTTCTAAACGTAGCCTGAAATGTGTTCTTATGCATAACGGCAATAAGACAGGTTCATTGCCGATAGCATATTCAACTAAAGTCAAAGAAGAATATGCTACTGTTGCTTCTATAATGGAAAAAATTAGGTACCAAGAACACAATTGTCTGATATGTGTAGACTTAATAATGGTGAATTTTTTGCTTGGACAACAAGGAGGCTACACAAAATATCCTTGCTTTATTTGCCTGTGGGACAGCAGAGATAAGTCTCAGCACTGGATTCGAAAAGACTGGCCCCAAAGGGAAGTTATGGTTGCAGGAAAACTGAATGTTATAAATAAACCTCTTGTGTCATAGGGATCGCATAATCCTGCCACCTCTTCATATTAAACTAGTGCTCATGAAACAATTTGTAAAAGCTCTAAGCAATGATGGTGAATGTTTTCAATACATCTCTAAAAAGTTTCATAACCTTAGCGCTGAGAAATTGAAAGCAGGAATTTTTGATGGTCCCCAAATAAGAAGGCTAATAAAAGATGACAAATTTAACGGATTCATGACTGAAATTGAAAGAAATGCCTGGAATGAATTCGTTTGGATTACACAAAATTTTCTAGGAAACAAAAAGGGTGAAAACTATGCAGATCACATTGAAAGTTTGTTATTGCACTTTCAGCAGCTGGGTTGTAACATGATCATCAAGGTGCACTACCTTCATAGTCATTTGGACCGATTCCCTGAAAATCTTGGTGATCTAAGTGAAGAACAGGAGGAGCGGTTCCATCAAGATATCCGAACAATAGAGGAGCGGTACCAGGGTCACTGGGATGCCCACATGATGGCGGACTATTGTTGGAGTATTAAAAACAGACCTTGCGATCAAAGTGAAGCTAGAAAATCCTATAAAAGAAAATTTTTTAATGAATAGTGCTTGTTTTCTAGTTTTATTTTTTAATAAAAACCTATTTTTCTTGAAAATCACGTTTTTTGTATATCTAAAGCTGCTACAAAAAATCTGACTTCATATTTTAAATCAGCACCCCAGAAATATATAAAATTAGTGATAAATTGTTATGCAACAAAAACTTTGTTCCCTTGTGTAATCAATCTAACTCCTGAAAAGTTTGCATGTATGTACCAAAAATAGAATTTTTAACGTTATTGGTTTCCTGTTAAATTCAAATCACTATAAAAGTGAATGCCTTATTTTTTTTTTAAATTTGAATCTGTACGTTGCTTTAAATATTGATTTAAAATTTTCTCATTTATTGTATTCAAGTCAACCACCTTTAAATCGAGTGTGGTGGTTTTTTTTCTATATAATGTGTTAACTCATTCAAGTGAATAATTTACGATTTTAAAGCCATGTTGCCTTTGGTGAATGATTACATTTTGTTGTTGTTATGTGCCTTTTATTATATCTAAACCAAGTGCCTTTTCGATTGTGTTAACTTTGTTATCAGTTCCTTACACCTTACCACCTAATAAATCTATACAGAATAAATTTATTTATGCAACATAAATCACTTGAAGTTGTCAATATAGCATACAAAAAATAAAAAAAAAGATCAAAGATGAATTTAAATCTTATCCCCGTTGAAGAACCCTTAAACGAAAATGCTGGTATATATTTAAATAGAAAAGAAAATCTCCCAAAAATAGCACAACACAAAGAAAAACTCAGAAATTATTATCTAATGACGCGAAGAATAAATAATGTAAATAAAATTTCCATCATCTTATACCTATATGATCTCTTTCCATTATAAGTCAATTCAATGAGATTAAGAGAGTATAAAGACTCTTGCTCTTGGATGTATTTATGTTTATAATTCAATATTAACTCGAAAATGGAAATAATCTATAATATGCCTGAATATTATAATATTATGTACATTATGAGATGTTGCTTATAAAGGTCATGGTTTAAAATTGACATAAATAAAATAAAATCTGAAAGCTTGTTTGTTCTTGCCTTATGCGCTGCTAAACCATTCATCCGATTGGGTTCAAACTTTGTCAACTTATTCCTTGCATTTCCGTGAAGATTATGGGCATAGTAAATTTAACTTACAGTAGATGGTTATTTGGCAAAATGCACTAAAAATTCATCCACTTAACCAAATTTTGACCAAACTTACCCGAAATCTTCGTATAGGCATCCTCAAAAGAAAATACCAAAGTTTAATTACAATTTAATCAATCGTTTAGGAATGCATAGAATACAAAAAAATATCTAAACATTAATTTCTATTCTAATCTTTCTATATTTAGTTTAAGAGCGTTAAAAAGGAATTCAAACAGATTGAAGATAATAAATTTGATCGGTTCATTCGGTTAAGTGGATGCATATTTAGTGCATTTTGCTAAATAACCACCTACTGTAAGCTAATTTTACTATGCCATTGTTTCTATTTTTTAACATCTTTTGAGCCACAAAACAGCATAAGTACGATTTAGAAGTAATTACACGTGTTTTGCTTAAATATACGATGTAACTTTAAATACACGTGTAAATATAAATACACGTGTTCATACAAGAAAAATTTAAATACACGTGTTCATACACGAAAAATTTAAATACACTTGTAATACGGGTACACGTGTGTATACGTGGATTAAGGGGCTCCTACTTCGTGAGTTGAAAAAATCCAAAAAATACTATTAAAGCAAACAAATCTGCAGAATCAGAGTCACCTTTTGGCAATTTTAGCGAATTCAAAACCACTTACCACAGATCACCACACAAAATTTCTCAGTTTTTTTTTTTTTGATTTGTGAAAAATATGGAAAAAAGACTTACGTGGTTCTGAACTTTATAACTAACGATATGCATTAGCACACTTTTCAAAAATTAGAATTCCACCATCAGCAGATAGTGAATATCTTAATAAACATTTTTTTTTCATAAAAAAATCGCAGTTGAAAGACCCTTAAATTTTTTTTTTTTTAAGTTGGGATTTAAAATTTAACAAATTGCAAATTATAAGTGGGTGCATACTTTAATTAATAATTAAATAAATAAATTATACGCTGTTTTTGTTCTCAGCAAAATTCGCCGAGGCAGTTTTTCATCTTTCATTTTTGTCGTCCTATCCCAACGCATTTCTTGATTGTCAGTGATATCTTTTTTGTGGCAGTCAAAAGCCTTAACTCTAATTGGTCTGCTGTACTTGGTCTATTAAGGGACCTATAAGATTCCTTTAATTTAAAATTAAGTCAACCCGACGCGAAGGCGACGACAAAACCTCAAACCTTTAACTTGGAAGCCTATCCCTAAGTATATGTATAACTTCAAGGACAGGGATCCGGATAAATCGCTATTATAAAATATATACAAATATATGAATAGGTAAAGTGTTAGCTATAAGTATTTCATCCTGACTGATACTGTACCTAGGTATAGAAGCCCATTGATTGCATCTGGGGAATTCTTTGGCAGCCATCTGGATACAAACAGAAATGCCTCAGGGCGAAGTGGAAATACTCGTCTGCAAATGAGTTGAGGTATTAGACACCAAATGTTCACCAAGGGGACAGGTTGGTGTCCTCTTAAATACCATCCTCTATACTACACTATATTTAAAATACCCTCCCACTGGATCCCTTGTAGAAATGAATAGACAGTTTATGCGATTTACAAGTACAGTCTAATCGATTTAATCCAAATTCTGTGAAGGTTATAACAATCAGAACGCCAAATCTAGATACCATTTATTTTAGTTTGCTTAATATAGTCATAACTAATTTGATGACCTGTGATTCCCAAGCAGACCCAATGCATTGTATTGACCTCCGCATGGTATTTCAGTTTTAGAACTGATTTGTTATGCGTGTGCATCGCTTGCACTTTGCATGTTGCATGGCGAACGAACGATTTAGCGTTTTTTCATAAATGTACAAATTGATAAACAGAAAATCTAATAAAGTACCCCTATAAGCGTGCGTTAGAATTGATTTTTTAACAACATTAACAAACAGCGCCATCTGTTGGTGACAAAGCATCTCACGCTTTACTCAGATCTCAGCAATCTCGGTTAAGTGAATTTTGTCTTTTTATTAAGATTTTTCGATTTTGCTGTCAAATAATTAGGACATTTGATGACCAATTGGTCAAAATTTGACTTTTGTACATACATACATACATATGCCTATAGAATTCGATTTTAAAATTTTTATTTGTGTTTGAAAGATTTTACTTAAATATGAAGTTGAAGATCGCTGCATCCGAAGTTTTTTTTCTTTATAGGCCTGCAGCTCTCAATAAGTATCAATGGTATTGAAAAAATTTAAACACCAAAATGTTGAGGGAAAGTTTTTCCAGGGGCAATGTCCGTTACTTTTTTTGAATTGATTTGACCCTTTTTATATTTTTTTTAACTGAGTTTCTAAACTTTTTAAGTTATATTTTTTTTAGACGTGCTGCTAGACCAAAACAAATGTTTTATAAAAAAAAAAATTGCACCATATAGAGCATACGTTTCTCTATATCGCCCCTATATTTCCTTATTTTTTTTTTTATTTTTTTTATTGAGCTTTTTTGACCATGAAACTTAAAAAGAAATACAGGCACTTAAGTGATGATTTAATATTAAATTTTGCCATATTTATAAGATGAAATGGGGTAAAATAAAAAGATCAGTTTTTAAATATTAGTTTTTTCTATAAAAGGTTATGCTATTTTTCGTGGATTGAATTCGAAGATCAAGGAAAAGCTAGCAATTTTTAAAATGTAGGTGAAATGTGGAAAAATAAAACAAAAATAGCGTCCAATATTAAAAATTCTCTCTGTATTTTCGAAAGGTAGATATTTAAAGGATGATTTTCGTGATGCTAAAATGTCTTCTAGTATTTGAGAAATATCAGAAATTAAGTTTAAATTAATTTGACTTAAATTCTTGATAAGCCATGTCAACGAAGACAAAATAATGGCGTAAGGTCGCAAAAAAAGTCAAACATCAGACAAAGATTTACCTCGCAGGATGACTATTTTAGCCGATATTCTACTGTAAAGACGGCTAAAACTATAATTTTTATCTTTAAAAAAAAAGACAAATTTTGAAGATGCTGTATTGTGAGAACTATTTATTTAACCTACAAAGCTGCGGTTGCGCTTAAATAATAGGAAATTTTTTCTAAAGGGTGTTTTTTTAGACGTGTGGTTTTCAATCTGCCAATACTTTTTTCGGAGTTGGTCTTTATGACAGCTGTCACTTGATTTATGCTCAGTTTGATTTGCCATTTCATAATGAATAGACTTACTCCTGAACAAAGTTTGCAAATCGTGCAAATTTATTACCAAAATAATGGTTCGGTTCGCGCGACGCATCGCGCGCTGCGTCCAATACTTAGTCGAACAAAATCGCCCAGCAGAGTAATTCGAGCAACCATGGATCGGTTTCGCACCACGTTTACTCTAGTGGATAATGCGCATCCTCAGAGATGCCGTACAGTGCGTACCGAAGACGCTATTGCTGCTGCAGTGGAGCAGAGTATCGAAGAAGACCCGAATGAGTCCATCCGCCATCGGCCATCGCGCGCAACAATTGGAGCTGGGGGCTCTTGGGCCTCTCGGCTGGAATTTATTCGAGCCAGCCGCGACGGCCCGAAATCATTTTTAAAACATAATGGCAAACCCTTATCTTTATAATAAAGCTAAATGCTTGGTCATAACATAACATTTAATTATATGCGTTTTATTTCTTCTTGAAAACCACACGTCTAAAAAACACCATTTACTTTAAAAGTGTAACAGGTAACTTTTAAAAGTTATGAGCCAAAAACTAAAAAAATTACGAAAAGTCGCTGTTTTTTTTTACCACCACGCAGTTAGCACAGGTCTAGCGAAGATATGCAAACTTGATTTCACATTAATTCATTACTAAAATTTCCCAAAAAATCAGTACAGCGCAATTTTTTGTGATTTAAGGCTTTTTTTTGTCTTCGTTGACTGGCCAACAATGTGAAATTAATTATATACCTACATAGATTCTATATGGCAAATTATGCATTCGTAAAAAAATCGAACTCAAGATTTCAAAAACGTGCCACAACTTTAAAAAAAAAATTCTGAAATTTTTGTTTACAAATAGCCTACTGTTATAATATAAACAAATTCAGAAAAATGGTTATAAATGGCACCTCCCATAAAACCATTTTTGTGATTTTCGTTTTTCGCAACTGATTTTGATCAATTTTTTTTATGGAGAATACTTCAAAAAGTTTGAAAAGAATTTTGTACCAAAATTTTCCAAGAAAATTCTTTTGATTTTTAAAAAAGGGTTCAACAAATTTTTTTTGAAGACTTAATAACTCGAAAACGACTTTTTTTAGATCATCTATAGCTGATTTTAAATGAATATAATTCTTATAACAAAAATAACGGTACCTCCCATAAAGTGGTCAAAAACCGTTAAGGAAAATCTTATTTTTCTCAGGAACGACTCCTACGATGTTGATTCAAATTTTCAAGTGAACTAATATTAGTAGGATCTATCGATTAAAAATGGTTCCTCTCATTATAGAACTATTAATTCTTTAGTTTTTTTTAGATATAGATAGATAGATAAAATCTTTATTTAACAATACAAAAAGTTAAATAATATTCAAATAAAGAATTACAAGCATGGAAAGTGTGCCATCTTTAGTTTTGGACTATCTCATTATCTGCTTAACTGATTTTATACACAGGACCTTGGGCCTTGTGAATAAAAAAAAATCTAAAGCTAAAACTTCGATTTTTAAGTAAAAGCTTAAGGTGAATAAAAATAAGCTTAAGCTAGCTAGTTAAAGATGTTTTCTAGTCATAGCTATTGTAAAATAGCCAACGCTAAATTCATTTAGTTTTAGCTTGTTTTCCCAGCCTAAGCTTAAATTTGTGTGAGTAAAAATAGCTTTAATCAGGATTTTATTAAAAAAAAAAAAACAAGTACAAAAAATAAACAAAAACATTAAAATACAAAATAACGACAAATATACAATCTATTCTAACTATACCAACTAAAACTATATCAGTCAAAAGTAGTTTCATCATCACATTCCAAGCCAGTACATGTGGGCCAGTTTTTAATATCCTCATAAAACGTTTGTTTCTCTTCAGGCATATAAGGTAAAAGTCTCAAGATATCCGCTATCTTTTTTTCGTTAATCGGTCCCTTGCCCGTGTAGGCCTTTTCTGTTGGAAATTGTAAGAGTTCTTGGCCGCAGTTTTTTATAGGTAGCCTTAAAAAAAAAACTGAACGTTGACATTCCATCAACGAATTCCTTGCATGTCACGTTTCCAACATTATCACTTTTATGTATGAAATGGGTATACTTTGTAATCTGGAAAGATACCTTTTTGTCTCTAGGGACAGACTTTCCATATGAGTAAGTTGATAAGCAGGTTTTTTTTATAGAATTTGTGCCACCAATTCTTGAATTGCAGTACATCGTGTTGTTGTATTAATTTCACTGTGAAGTTTTTATGTGAATTAAGAATAATCCTGGTTAGTTCTTGTATGTCATACACCCTGTCATATTTTTTTAAATTTCTTTAGTGGCAAAACAAAATCCAAAACAACCTTCCTTTCGGTCTATATATATGAACAGTTCAAGCTAAAGCTACCTAGTCTAAACATGTGAATAAAAAACAAACTGCTTAAATTGCGAAGCTTAAACTAAAATTTTCCAGCACAAGTTATTTAGCGTAATCATTTTTTTATTCACGCATAAAACAAATCTTAAGCTAGAAATGTCTAGATTTAGCTACTAGTAAAAGCTATATGACTAGTTGGCTTAAGCTTCCTTCAAAAAAGCTTTAAATTTGTATTTTACTCACAAGACCCCTTCTTTTAAATTAAAATAAAATTGCATATCAAATTTTTCAAAAAAAAAAAAAACAAATTTTGGGTTTTTAATAAAAAAAATTCAAAATTATTTTTTGAAAATTCGATATTTTAAAAATTTGTAGATGGTTTTTTCAAAATTATTTTTTTAACTCCATATTAATAAACGCTAAAAAATTGGGCACCAATTTTATTTCTTTAAAATGTTTACAAAATTTTATATATACAAAATTTATTTTTTTAAAAAACCACTCCAACGATCTTCAAATTTTTTTTCATTAATTAAGATTTCTTTAAAAAATCAAATGGTGTACCTACATCGCGTTTGTGTTAAATCAATTTGAGAAGTTGTTTAATTAGAAGTATATTCAATCACTCCACTCAAACAGACGTTTTCTAATTATCTTCATCTACGTTTAAACACTTTATTTCTAATTATGTATATTGATTTTTTAAAAATTTTGGCAGGTGGCACAAAATATAGGCTCCCATAACAAATTTATTTTTTTTTGTCATATAAATAGTTTTTATAAAATAAATTCAGACTTTGAAAGTCCACATTGTGATCGCACATAAGAGCAAATTCGTGCGAACCAGTCGTGAATTTTATTTTAAATAAAATTTAATAATTTGAATGTTTTGGTCCAAATTCACAAAATATTTGACAAATGTGGCTTTGGAAACATCAACATGTTCGCTTTACCCTTTAACTAAACAAATTTCGAACATTCCATCTAAAAAAAACCCTTTACAAGTTAATTACCCTTCATCATAGCTGTTCGGATTCGACAAACAATTGAACGTCCCCAGCTTTCTTGTCGTCTAACAACAAGGACACAATACTCCCTGCTGATTCTCCACAAACTGTCACCCCAATTTTTTTTAATTTTCACACTCAAGAACCATTAAAAAAAAAAAAACCAAAAATGCTATTACATTCCCCACTTGAACATCTATCCTAAGTCAAAAAGTTAACGAGACAAAAAACAAACCATGTCCTTTTTAATAATTTCAGAATTATTACCTCTTTTCCATAGAAGATGTATCCACAATTATCAATGCTTTACATGGTCTTATTAAAATCTGTCGTAGAATTTTCTCAATGATTACAATCCACAAAAACAAAAGCTTTGACACATAATTGTAAGCTTTCCATCCACATAGATATGGAGGATAGATATGTACAAAATATATATACAGTCCACTCGTGCAAAATCGTAAACTTCAAAACAATCCATTTATATATATATGATGTAGGTATACGTCTACTATATACATTTTAAGCAAAGTTAGACATGGATTTTGTGCCGCTATAAGAGTATATAGTACATTTTGGAGGCAAAACCTTGATTGTGGTGTCCTCGTTATGACAGTTTTCCATTGAACCTTAAACCGAATGGTACTTCATTGGTTAAGGCGATCTGTTATTTCCCATACAATTGAAAATATAGTGTATAGGTACTCAAAGATTTACGTAATTTTTACCGCGCGTATCCTATTTACATAGTGTATATATGCTTTTTTTATTTTTTTTCGTTACATCTTATTTCTTAGAAATCAATGTGAGAAAATTGTTTATAATTCCAAGTCATTTAATGACATTACATTGGTTTCCATACATATAATATTTATTTATTATTTTTCCCAAATTTTGTTTTAATAACGTTTTCAAAGCAATATACGTACACTCAAGAAGCCATACCGCGTGATGGGTAATATCTTAATGGAAAATGAATTTTTAGAATGAAATTTTTTTTTGTGAGTTTTAATTAAACTATTAAATATGTATGTGTGATGTACGTAAAGTACCAACAACAAAAAAAAAAGTGAAATATTAATATAAAAAGACTTGAAAAATCCTTATGTTATTATTTGAGTGCACATCCTATCTAGATACCTCAACTTTTTGTTTTCGCGTTGGAATTATTTCACTTTTGCTTTGTTGGCGGCCGACGCGGCGCGGCGCTGGCGGTCGTTCTAGTGCAATTTTCGAGGTTTTGAAATTTTTAATTTATTTAATTTTTTTTCGATATTCCATAATCATGACCTATTGCAGTGCTAAAGCAATTAATTAAACTAAAAGTTATATGTACCTTTTTATGTAGATTGTACATTTCATACTTAAATAAACAAAAAGATATTATTGTTTTCCTTCGAAACACATTCTGAGCAATATAGTATAAGTTGCATCAGCAACCAGCAGTCAGAAGCAGTGGTGGAGTCAACATTCTATAGATAAGAATTATTTCGCGGTCGAAGATATATGAACTCATATGGATAAATAAATTACGTTCACCATCATTAAATAATAATTTCTGAAAAAAACAAAAAAAAAAAAAAATAAATAAACGCAACAAAATGAGGTTTGTATAAAAATAAGATAAAAAACATACACACAGACAATATTTAGCGAAAACGGATTGGCAAAGGTAAAACTTTTCTTCTATCTTAAACAAATATAATATGTATTGACTCTCTGCATTGTTGGATTGGAATTTCACATTGTTGAATTTTATCGTTTTAACAATAAAAACAATAGATAGTATCCTAGGGAACTTAAACATTATATAGGTAGGTATATCTTTATATGTTTCTTCGCTTATATTGGATATATATAAACCCTCCCAGGCGTAAAGTTTGTGTGTGTCAACTTTTAACCTTTTTGTGGAAAAGATAATATTTATTTGGTGTTTTTATTGTTTGAAGTTCATTTCCGGTAACAACGGAGGCTTATATAGATGTTTTCATCTAAATACTTTGCTTATATATGTAAATTAAACGGTTTCTAGCTCATATATAAAATTTAATTGTGAAAGCACACGCAATACGCATTTATAGAGATAGAAGAATTCAAGTCTATAAAAGAAAGGTTTTTAGGAACTATTTCAATTTAAGTATAGGATATTTAAGGATTCTCTGTTGTGGGTTTTGCGGGTTGTGTATTGTATGTTAGATATACTTTACCACATCATAAAACTCTTCCTAATTTGATGGTGGTGTTGTTTGTGTTTTTAATATAAGGTTTTAAATTGAACAAACCTATAACAATCAATTTTATTATTTTTAAGAGTCCAACAAAAAACCTAGGATAACACCTAGGAATTTGATAATTTTTTTGTTTTTACAAAATTCCACTCTATCTATATACGTCTTTCCAATATTGGTACAAACAAGAATTCTTCGTCTTATGTTGTACATATAAATTGTTAAATAATCAAACACATCAAAGATATGTGTGTAGTTTTTATTATTATTTTTGTAGGGTTGTATCTTTATTTGTTTTTTGTATTATATAAAGAACTTGCGTAGGTATGTACCTATAAACTTGTGGTTTAGGTTTAATTTAGCCTTAGGATGTATAGGTATGTCTATTCGATGGGATTCAGTTTTTATAGCATTGGTTTCAAATTGATGCTGGTTTTATATTGGCACATATTGGTATTTTTTTTCTATGCTGTTGGGAATTTTACTGGTTTAACATCAGGTGTGGCAGTGCAGGCTCTGAATCAAAAAAAATACATTACCTATACCTACATAATACATATGTATATATGTACATACCTAAGTGTAGTAAAGTTTTTTTTTCCTTCATATTTGTTTGTGCTTTTGAGCATTTTTATTGAACAAAAGGATCTTGCTATGAATAATGAAGTTTATTTTATTAAGAAAAAGAAATGGATACCGAACTATAATAAAGGGAAAACACTTATTATATGAAACGTGTACCTTATACATACATATAGGTATATATGAACCCTACGTGAAAAGTCTTAGTATAACAAGCTATACTTTTTTAAGTAAATAAAAGCAGAGATTTACTTTGAATAATTAATTCTTTTCTTTTTCTTTTTATTCTTTATATTTTACTTTCATTAATTAGGAAAATAAAAACTTTTTTTGGTTGGCTATACTAAAAATGTTAGTTAATTTGAATGCAGTTGTTGTCAAAAAATAAAACCTATGATTACGTGACTTCAATAGAACAATTTGTAGTGCATAATATATCGTCCCTCATCTCACGAAGTGACGTAACTGCTTTTTTTCATATTTTAAAGAACGCATGTTGAAGGTTTTTCTTGATATTTTATTTTGCATTAAATGAGCTTTAGAATATCTCCGAATAATATACAAATACTAATACATTTAGGGTGGTATTCATCGAGCATACTAATAGCGGTGTTAAAGTTAAGAGTCTATTAGTTTTAAATTTTTGGGTCCTATTCACCAAGCTCTAATAGGTTCGCTAATACTACGTTTTCATTTGGGCCAAATGAGGTAATTTCGTTGAAAATTTCCAAATTCGATTCCAAATTATCTCATTTCCCATACAAATTCACATTTCGAAATGAGGTAATTTCAACCAAATTTACACGAAATTTGGTTTGAAATTACGTACAAACTTTATGAACACCCAAGGTCAATGCATCCGTAGTGGAAACCCAGTGAAAACGTTATAAAATGTCAAAATTTGATGTAGGTATAGAACACAGAAGTAGAAAGAGATCACAGTAAAAATAAGGTATTAACTCAAATCAATTTCAAAATGAAATTATCTGTCAAACGAAATTAGCAAATTTGCAATGAAAAAACTTTTTCTGTAATTAACGAAATTACCTCATTTCGGCTCCAATGACAACGTAGTATAAGTCGATATTTCGAAATTTTATTGTTTGGACCTGATGAACGTACCCCTTTCGAATATGCCAAAGACGATTGTGAATCGTGAGCGTACCTCTTTCGAACATGTCATTGTCAACGTCAGTTTTCATTTCAGTTGTTTTCCTTTTGCTATTAATTGAAATAAAATAAAACAGATTTTTACTGTGCATACAATGTATCAAAAAATTAAAAAAAAAAAACTTATTTTGAAAATAATAATCATAAGTAAGTTTTTCCTGTCAAGATTTAACATTAATTTAGATTTATCAGCTGAGCATCCAGGTAGGAAGAATTTGGAGCATTTCTGTCTGGAGGTGAAATTATTGCGTTCTACATTGTGATTTCGAAAAGTTTCGAAGTTACTTCTGATATCCTCCGATATTTTTTACTCTCAATTTAATAGTGGTCAGGACCACTATTAACTTTTGAGAGCGCTCGCAAATCAGCACTAATATACATTGATGAATAGGTTTACGAAGCTATTAAGTATTAACCTAATAGTGTTCGATGAATACCACCCTTAGGCTTCAACTATCATTCTGTAAATTAACCGTGAAATAAAGTGCATGAGAAACAAATTCTTCAGTTTTAAAATTTAAATTTAATTTAGGTACGTCACTCTAAGCTTTTTGAAAATTTTAAATACGCGAATCAATTTATTTCGTACAAATGTTATAAAAAAAAACGCCCAAACGATTCTTAATTTTTTTTTCTTAGAATTTATTCTATAAATATTGCAACACGGTGCAATATATATGGCTAATTTTTGTGTGCTCACTTATATAGCAGGACGTTTCATAAAATAAAGGCTTCCTTAAAATTATGTGTTTCTTTTATGAATCACATGAATAAGTTTACAATATTCATATTCAGAGCAAGTTCGTGCGAACCATTTGTGCATTTTATTTTTTAAATAAATCTGTTTGCGATTTATATGAGAAAAATTATCCTTAATGGCTTAAAATAATTTTGTATGACAGGTATACCGTTATTCATGGTTGTACAAAAAAAAAGAAAGTGTAGCCGTAGGAATGTCCAAAAACTGTAGGTAGGTACTCGTACCCAAGCCTTTCAATTGAGAATTACAAAATATATAAAAATAGTTTATTTGTTTAGGTACTTTTTTTGGTTTAAATAATAAGTATGTTACTAGTTAAAAAATGTTTAAAACAAACAAATTTTAGTAAAAAGTAAAAAAATTTAAGTAGTATCATGTTAATGCCTTAAAATCAGGGGCGCAAAATTTTAAACATTTTGACGCGGATCTAAATCTACTTTAAAATGGGAGTCGGCTCTAAATAATAACTTTAGAATGAGAGTCGGCTCTTTGTAAATTTTAACGACATAAAGTATAGTTTAGCGTTAAAGAGGTCTTCTAACTTTAAAACCAGCAAAACGCTTCTCTATCTTTTTAAAGTATGCTTTATCTGTAGGAAATTATCACTGTGAATGTGAGTTACACAAACACAAATGCATCCACACAGGGAAGGCGTCCAGTTAAATAGCTAAATGCTAGGGCACCCAAAGGAATTTTGATCTGTTTTGTTTTAGGATTGTTTTGAAATTTTAAATCGTTAAAATAGTAAAAAAGCTTAGTAAATACAAAAATGTACAAAAACAGGAAACTACACGTTGTTGTTGCGTTAAATTCTGTAAAAACACCTATAACAAGCATTGTAGTTTTTATTCATTTCACAGGTAAGCTGTCTCATTATTCCACATAAAAGAAGTAAAATTACTTTGCACTACGGGCGCTCAATGGATTTGAGCGCCTTGCCATCACCAACAAAAACTAATGCTACCATGGACGAGAATTTCAATTTTCACAGATCGTGTTCAGCTAATTCCCGTGATTTTTATTTTTATTTTCAAACACTTTGCTTTTTTATAGCAAAATGCTACGAAATATAAATTGAAAAGTATTCTCAGATAATGTATTAACCTTAAAAAACATCACTTCACATTACTTTATGTGGAATATGAGACACAATCAGCCCGTAAAAAGAGAAATTTGAAAACTCTATATATTGTAGGTGTTTTTACACGATTTAACGCAGCACCTCATGTTGTTTTATGTTTTTTTTTTATAAAATATTGCAAGTATTCACTATGTTAACTTTTATTTCACTTTTTTATTTAGTATTTTCACTATTTTAACGTTTTAAAATCTCGAAACACTTTCCTATAGCTCGGCAAAATTACAGATTGTGTTCTTTTTGTTTTTTTTTAATTTTTCGTTGTTTGATTTATTCAGCTGTCAAAATTAGGCATGTTTTACAAACGTTTGTTGACGTTTTGTTAAACGGGTTCTTTAGTTAGAAGAGTTGTTTAAAGTGTTTAGAATTAAGAAAAATTTAAACAAGTATTTTTAAATAAAGGACTATTTTAACTAGAGCCGGGTTTATTGCTTAAACGAGAACTGTTTAAAATTTTGCGCCAGGGTGTTTAAAATTATGGCAAGTTAATGATTCGTAAACAAAATCGATCTCGGGATTTTGATTAAAGTTGACATTACGATGATAGCGAAGTCGAAAAAAGTGGGTCTCGCAGTTCTGTTCGTCTGTCTGTCTATCCTTTCGACTGATAGCCTAAACGGATAGGTCGATTTTCTTTAAAGTTGGTACCTAGCGTTTTTTGGGCATTCTACCCACCGGAGTTTTAAATTTTTTTTAAGACCAAAAATAACGGTACCTGCCGTACAAATTTTTTAAGCAGAAAATGAAAATCTTATTTTTTTCAAAGACATGCCCACAACTTAAAAAAAAAAGAAATCAGTACTTTTTTTCACAAAAAGTTAACCATTTTATTAAAAAAAATTTCCGAAAAATGGTTAAATGGTACCTCCCATTTTTTTGATTTTCGATTTTCTCACAAACTATTCAACTGATATTGATCAATTTTTTATAAAGTATGTTTGAAAATTTTTTAAAAGTTCTGTATACCAAATTTTTTTTGGATTTTTAAAAAAAAGTTTCAAAATTTTTTTTGACGGTACCTCCCATACAAATGTTTAAAAACCGGTATTGAAAATCTCATTTTTCTCAAAAACGGCTCCTACGGTTTTGATAATTTTTTTTGTGTGAACTAATATCTGTACGATCTACCATATTATTGGAAAAAAAGATTATCTATCGTTTAAAAATTGATATCTCTTATAGAACCATTTTTTTGATTTTCGACTATCTCATTATCAGTTGAACTGATTTAAACGAATTTTTTTCCACAAAAGCTTCAAATAAGTTCTAATAATAATAATATGTAATTGCATACCAAAATTTAAAAAAAAGATAAATTACTGATTTAAAAAAAAAATCCTTTTTGAAAATTCCATATTTTGAAAATGGGTAGATGATATTTTGTTTATGAACTTTTAAATTCGTAATAATAAAGGCTAAAAAATTGCGTACCATTCTTTTTTTTTTTAATTTTTTCAAAATTTCGTGCGACCCAGTCGTACATATATTTTTTTTAAGAACAAATGCAATTTAATTTGTTCCATTCGAACATTTTGTTTGGAATTAATTTGATTGTGATTAATTGATAGCATTCTTTTAAATTTAATTAAACACTTCAGAGGTATCAATTAAAATTTAAAAGTCTGAAAACTTTTAACCCAATTTTTTAAATTCTGATTTCGTTCAAGTTTAAATTGCTATATACATAGTATCGACTGCCTGTTTATTCCGTTATAATATTGTATTGTATTTTTATCAATGTATATAAAATTTAGTATAGCTGACTTTAAGCAAATTAAAATTGTCTGCATCCTCTGTACAGAAACATTTTTTACAACTTGCGTAAGAATAAACAATCTAAAACTGAAAAGCCATAGCAATGCTTTTATCTATTTTCCTGTCAGACAAAAATAGGTACATATATATATGAACCTGTATCTATGCCTCTTTTTCTTGGAATGTTTTCTTGATAAAGATAAAGTTTACCTTCATCCAACAATATGACGAGGCAAAATAAAATTAGCATTCAAAATTGTTAAATTATAAAATTGAACATTTCGCTAGTACCTATATCTATATACATATAAGAAAAGGCTTTATACGTATTATCTTCATACCTCGTTTAATTTAATAGTTAAATGATTTTGAAAATCATTTTCAATTAAAATACAAAAACCTTTGCTTTTGTTAAAGATTACTAAACAAAACCATAGTATTTAATATTGAACATCGTCATCAAGTTAAAGATTTATTTTGCTTATTTCTATTATTTCATGCTCAAAAAGGGTTTTAAAACATATTTTCTCTTCATTACTTATTTTTGTGTAAATATTGAAAAAAAAAAATCAAGAACAAACAAAATATGTAATTATTTTTTGCATTATAAAATTCTGAAAGGTTTAAAAATGGTTTTGTCATAAAAAATTGGTCCCAGCATATAATAAGGCGTATTAACCCTTTGGTGCCACACTATACAAAGAAAAGGGGAAAGGAACCCGCATATACATATGTATAAGGAAAGATGATGATATGTATGTTGAAACAGAGAGAAAAGCTTTACAAGAATGGACATGAATATTTTATTTACATAAATAGCCAAACATGTGTATAAGGATACAAATTTTGGAGACATTTTTGTTGTATGCATTGTCATAGGTCTTATTAAATTGTTAGCCTTCTTTTATCTTTGAAAAGGGTTAACAATTTCCAAACTCAGTTTAAGCGTTTATTGTTCTGTTCTATGATATTTGAAAAGAAGTGTTTATAAAATTTAGGTATTTAAAAATAAATTTTCTTTTTATATTAACTTCTGACGAAATATAAATTAATTTTAGTCTGGGATGAGATGAGCTTTTATGCAAAATAAAAATTAAATATTCCAAAAAATAAATATATCACAGTTCGAGGCAATCAGCAGAATTAATGAAGTGTTGCCCTTAAGTCCTCTAGACAATAATTGACTATATAATTTAGCAAGAATATATTATTATTACTTCTTTGCAGTTATGGTAATCTCATCTAGCCCATCAGGCACAGAACCAGAGGGGAGAGATAAGAATTTATTTTTTTCATGGCAATTTTTTCAGTTAATGAAAAGTGAATTGACTTATATATTTTAGAGTCTCAAAACAAATTTCAAAATATGTGCACTGCATACATATTGAAAAAAAAATCGGACTTCGGAACATTCCGAAAAAAACGTATTTAGCTTGCATTAAGACGTTTATCTCTTTTATCTCAAAATTATGAAGCAACTATTGAAGGAGAAATTTAAAATGAATAACAAATACATTAATTTATGAAGAAATTTAATGGTTTTCTTAACATTAAAATATATTTTGCCTTTCAAACAAATTCACTAACCCAACTTTGTTGGTCTTTCTTGGATCCTTGTAAAAGGAGATTTTACTTGCTTTTCTTTCAAACTTTCGATAAACATAAATACATACATATGTATGTATGTAGTATGTAGGTATAGGTACTATATTATGGCAATTTATATTTACATTCTTAAAAAATATTCGAGTTTTGAATTGATCGCAAGTTTGACATATAGTTGACAAGAAGACAAAAATACACGAGAAAAAAAAGTCTCATTTTGAAATTATATATTTTAATAGATAGCAAAATCAAACGAAACCCGTATAAATAAAACATGCTTTGGAGTTATTTTAGTTTTATATTTAAAAACAAATAATTCAAGCAAAATAAATCAGTTTTGTACACCTTTTAAGGACCAGTTCACAGTGGGTTAAATCTGTATTTTGACTTGATTAAAAACTAAAATTTTGGATTCCTTGATAAAATTTTTGGTTAAGGTGCCAGTTATAGCTTTCATTGAAAACGATCATTGAAAATTTTAATTGTTAATTTTGAGGCGTCTAGAAAGAAAAATAAGTTAATGTTTTTATGCCAATATAAAGCTTATGGTTCAATTATTATTTCTATCCAAAAAACATTTCCATTTCAGCCCAACCTTTCCCATGCAATAACTTTAAAGTTTTCAATGATCAATGGTAAGGAAGTTCAATCATTGAAAAAATAAAAGTTATTTTATGCGAAATCTTGGGTCAAAATGAAAATTTTTTTAAGGTAAATATAATAATTGAGTCATAACCTTTATTTTGGCATATAAATAAACACAAATTTTCCTTCCTCAAGGCCTCAAAATTGACAATTAAAATTTTCAATTATCGTTTTCAATGAAAGCTATAACTGGCCCATAACATGGATTTTGATGATATTGCAATTCAGTATAAATAAGTTCAATTAAGTGGTAAATAACAACTAAACTTTAGGAAAGGGAAAGCAAAAGAGATCAGTGATCAGTCAATTTAAAAAAAAAAATGATCTATGTACTATTAACTCGTTCTTTAAAGTTAAAACAAACAATAAATTAATTTATTATCAATAGAATTTCTTTTAAAATAAAAACAGATATTAAGTTTATTATTAGTAATCGACAAAAACGCGAATGCGATCGAGTCGAACCAAACACATTTCAACTCGATTTCGTTTTACAGATTGAAAATCTGTGTAACTGGCATTGTGTGATGTGGAATAAGTACCACGTGAATATTAATTTCAATAATTGGTTGGGAACATTTTTTCAACATCTTTTATCTTTTCCATGCATTTCGCTCTAGAAATGGGGTCAGAAAAGTCGCAAGATTAAAAAAAAGGGTCAAAATATGTTCATGTTCATATGGTCATGTTTCAAAAAAAGGGGTCAAAATGAAACTAAAGTCGCATAGCGGCAACACTGCTTACGAGCCCATTTTTCTGTCACGCATTGTAAATTGTGTAAACTATTTTGGCTTTTTGATTTGATTTGTTTTTTTTTTTTTTTTTATATTTAATTTTTAAAGCATTAATTAAGATTGTATGATATTCAAATAAACAATGGAATTAACGCACTAATTTCAAATGGAAACCGCAGCAACTAATGATCGCAAACACCATTATTATGATTGTCAATATATTATCGATTATTGAAAATCGATATTTAACAACTTAATTGATAGAAGTTTTGATAATTGAAAATGCTAGAGACTGTTTTAAATTACAAGAAAATTGATAGATTGTTACAGAATTGATAATCGTAATGTGTCGTGCTCGCACAACACATCCTCACGAGCAAAATATTCGCAGTGAATAATTTTAAATTTAACTTCTCAAGCAACATGAACATTGAACACGGTATTTTGGTGAGCTTTGGAGCTGACAGTGGTAGCCCGTAGGGTAATGGATAGTGTGTTCGGCCGTTACGACGCGCCGCATTGAAGGACTGCAGGAGATTAAGTTTCAGCTTCCTCCCAACTAACAACAGAAATGTTCACCCCATTCTTGAATTGCGATCGGCTATACAAATCCTTTCGTTTTCAAACTCAAATTGTTTTTAGTAGCCTGTGGCGTTATTAATAGGTAGTGCGTAGGATTGTTACGCCCGCGCCGAAGATATTGGGTTCTATTCCCAACCTACCAAATGTTTTTCACGGATTACTACCTCTTGTCAGCAATTTACAAATCTTCCAAGAGTAACTCTTGTCATGAAAAATCCGTTTGGATTCGACAGAAAATTGCAGGTCCCCTCAATTCCTGTCAATAATACGCACGCACGCATATGATGCCTGATTCACAATGCGACGAGACAACTAAAGCATTGCTCGTCGTCATGTCGCGAAGTCTCGTTTTCACTCCACATTTTGAATGAGAGTTGAATGTTTGAGAGTTGTAAGTCACCGCACAAGCTTTCGCGCCACTAAATGTTTGTATTCTAAAAAGTTTTAATAATTTCCGATGAATTCAGAGTTACCAATGTGATACAATAGTACCCAGAGGGATTCTTAATTCGGTGGGGTTCGGGGATACATTTTTTTTTTAAAGGACACATTTTTCATAATCATTTTAACTCAAAGAATGTTAAGCATTTTTTGAAAAGTAAAATTCCATTGTATTTTATTACAATATTTATTTGTATATGAATGAATAAATGTATTTAATTTTTAAAAAATTGCGTATTGACAAAGGCCCTCACTAGTCAACTGATGAGTCCAAGTGAGATCGCCGGGACGAAACGCCAATTTTTGTAGGACTTAAAGGCCGTTAAAGCTATTTTGAATCAAGTATTTAATTTTTGTTTTAAAAAATAAAAACGCTTTGATAATTCTTAAAATTTGACATTTTTGTTTATTTTGCATTCATTTTCAAAAGGATTCATTTATTGTCAAAAGGATTCTTTTTTTTTTTTTTCATTGGGAGGAATTCATAAATAATTTTGGCTGCGGTAACACTGCCGATGATATAAAAACGAACTGAAATTTATTTTTTAACAGAAAAATTAATAATTAATAATAACTAGCTGGCCCGTCTCCTCTTCGCAGTGGTGGAAATCTAAGTTGCGTACAGAATTTACAAAAACAAAAACTTCCATCCCTAAAAGTATGCAATTTCGGGTTTTCATGGTTTTTTTGGATAACGGTAAAAAAAGTTTAAAATATTTTTTGAGAATTTAATAATTCTTAAATTATTTGGTTGATTTTTATTAAACTTGGTGCCTAGCAGTTTTTTAACAGCAGATTTAAAAACAAATTATTCTTATAAGTAAAAATAACGGTACCTCCCATACAAGTGTTTAAAAAATTCTCATTATTTTTCAAAAACATCTACTACTTTAATTAAACTTTTTGTTTCTGCTTAACTCAAGCGGCAAGCCTACCATTTATCTATCTACTATTAAAAATGGTATCACTCATATAACCATTTTGTTTGGTTTTCGACTATCTCATTTTCTGTTGCACCGATTATGATGAATTTTTTTACACAAAAGTTACGAATATGTTTGAATAATATTGCATATCAAAATTTTCAAAAAATCTTATTATGGATTTTTTAAAAAAATTTCAAAATTATTTTGTTGAAAATTCGATATTTAAAAAATGAGTAAATGATTTTTTTCAAATGAATGATAAATGATATTTTTTAAGTCCTCATTAATAACACTAACAAATGGCGTACCATTTTTCATTTTTTAAATGTTTTCAAAATTTTGTATATAAAAAGGTATTTTCTTTAAAAAACCCCTGTAACGATTTTAAAAATTTTTTTTCTTATAAATTAAAATTTAATTAAAAAATCAGATGACGTACATAGCGGTGGTATATTAAAACAATTTCAGATTTTATTTACTTAGTTTATTTCTGATTATATATTAATTTTTTACCATTTTTTAAGTTTAAACTGTAAGATCCATAAATGCATGTGTGCACCGCGGTATTATATTGTTAATTTTTGTATTCTATACTACTTTATACTAAAATACGTTTTTAGCAGGTGAAATAATATTTGGGCTCCCATAACTAATGTATTTCTATTAAAATCAAATAAATAGATCTTAATTATTCGGTGTGATCGCACATATAACAGCAATTCCGTGCGACCCAGTCGTGCATTTTAATTTATTTTCGGGACGAAGTTTCCAAATGTTCGGTTCGGTAGTGTGTTTAATTGGTTCAATAAAAATCCGGAACAAAAAAAATTTCATGCAAATCGGATGATGTTCAGCCGATTTATTACGAACAAAAACCAAGTAATTTGTATATATATTAAGTACATATATTATGATACAAAATGTGTAAATATGAAACAGTTACCTACCTAAAAAAATTTTATATCAGTTTTCTCATAAATTTAAATTTATTAAAGAAACCAGATGGAGTTCATCGCATAAATCAACACTATTTCAAAAATTTAAAGAATGAATTTAATGCTTTTTTCATTTTTCCATAGTCAACATAATCAAATATGTAATGTAGATAATGTTACATATATTTTTCAGCATTAAATTTTAAAATGTCTCTAAGCGATTACGAACAAAGATTCTTATTTTGTTCTTTAAACATTCCTTCGAAGTATTCATGATTTAAACTTTATATACCATACACAAAATTTCAATCAAATATTTATAGAGATTCCATTTACTATAGAATTATAGAGATACACCCTCAAATAAAAAGTAATGTTCTAAAAATATTTACTCAAGTAAACACTATAGATGGGTTTTGAAATAAAAAAAATAAAATATTTTTTAAATGACAATCGTTGAAATATTGTCAATAAACCTCTTGTGATGGGAAACAATGGACGATCGATGGATAAAATGTCTCTTGCTTCTTTGCTTGCTATGTTATACTCCTTGATGGTTATTTTACTGCAAAAAAAAAAATAAAATCACAAAAACTTCACAAAGCACTTGACCGAATTTTTGTTTTATAGCTCTTTTGGGAAATTGTAAGTTTATGTAGGATGATTGAGAGGACGTCGCGACGCAACGCACGTTATAGCCATAATTATTATAAGGTTTTTTCTTTAAAGAGACTTTTATTGTTTTAAAATTCATTAAGTTATTAAATATACATACATAAGTTCACATCAGAAGATAAATTAATCATAAAAAAAAAACAAATATAAAACTATTTTAAAATAGGTTAATGATGCAACTTTTCATATTCAGCTTTAAACAATTCTCATTTCTGAAGAACTTATTTTGAAATATTTATCTGATCACAAAGGCTCTTTAAAACCCCAAACCAGTATTTGGGATATATTTTCATCATTATGAAGCCAGATTTTATGCTTTGTTCTAAACACGTGCGCCCAATAGCCCAATCTTTTTCTCTGCAATAAGAAATAAGTTATTGTTCCCTTTTGTAGGATTAAATAAAAAATTTATTGAAAACAATCAGTTATATTATTTTGGTTATCCCATTTCAATATTGACCTTCTGTTTGTCGTCATTTTATCCACAAAGCCCAACAGCATTTTGTCCTGTTTTTGATTTTCACAAACAAAAATATCCTTTTTTGTTCTACATTTAATTGTATTTGTGTGTATACCTAATAAAAAAAAAGTTTGAAAACGCTATATACTCGTAAAAGTATCATTTGGAATGTCTTTATGATTTCATTCGGTTATCATTTAAGTTAATTTTCCATGTAAGCACATGTTTGTAGTATAAGTTATGTATATAAATCAAGGAGGTAGTAGATATAGATTCTTGATCTCTTCTTAAAGCGAATAAAATTTAATTATACAGCTCTTCTATCCAATGACGTATAATCACGATTGAAATCACACACGCAAGTATTTTCTGGGCAAAATATATATCCAAAAAACTCAATTTCCTTATCCTATTACTGAAATTAGTTCAATAAACGTAACCAGTAAAATGGTGAAACAATGATACCTATAATGATACATACCTATAACCTTAATATATATTGATACATATACATATACATATATACTTATGGGTCTATTAAATCTATTAAAATATACACACACTCTTATACATACAAACATACATTAGTACAGAAAACTTTATTGAATTTATGATGTGGATCTTTTCAGAAACAACCACCGAAAAGTCCAATTTGCAAAATATCATCCCAAAAAATTCATGAAAATCAGCTTCAACTGAATATTTCATTTTATTAAGGGCTATAACCATAATATATCCTTATAGACATTTTGTTTCTTAAACAATTTTAAAAAGCAAAAAGTATACAACATAAATAAAAAAAAAAAAAACAAACAAAGCATTTAACGATACGATAATCGTTAAGTTTAAAATACTTCCAAAAGATATTTCGAATTTTATTGTATAAAAAAAGTGCTATTAAGGGAAAAAACAGGAATGGTTACGTATTTAATGTTAATCCAGTGAAGACAGTTGAAAACTGCTTTGGTTCCTGATTTTTTTATGGATATGATTATGGTAGGTTCCGTGGTTGTGTAAAATAAAATAAATTTAATAGTTAATAAACTTTAGTATCTTCTAACTGAAGAATTTAAATTCACTTAAAAAAATAAAATTGAAAAAAATAAAATACACGACTGGATTGCAGAGTTATAGCGTGGCTATAAACATTGAAGATCTATGGGAAATGCTACTATAATATTTTAATATTTTTAATTTAATTTTAAAAAAAGTCCAACATAGGTACTAAAAACAAAAAATGATTTACATTTTTTTAAATGCAATATTACGTTAACTACTTTGCGAAATCAACCCTATTTCCCGCCGTTGTCTAAAACGTCATTTGCGTCAAAAATTCAGTTGCGAAATGTTTTTAAACCTACAAAGCAAAAGCATTATTTATGATAACGCAGTTTGCTTAACTAATAATGTTCCATAACATCAATTGCAGTGCAACTCTGCAGTAAAACAAAATTCATTTGACGGAAGTTTTTGAAAAAGTCAAATCAACATCAATTTGATCGTCAAATGATCGTAATTTTTTGACGCAGATATTGTTTTCGTCAAATATAAAATAATACTGCTTGCAAAGAATCTGTTTGATATCTGACGTTTACGATCGCGCCTCCTTGTTTTTTACCTGCAATATATGTACAGGTACTATATGGCAAGTTATGGATTCGTAAAAAAATATGTACACGACAAAATTGTTAAAAAAAATATGTAAGTAAACCAAAGAAATTTTTAATAAATTAGGAATAAATTAAAACATTTTACCACAAATAATTAATAAATAATTTAAGAAACAACACTACAAAATATCATTTAAAACAAATAATAACATATTAAAACTTTTACAACCAAAAAGAAAATTGGAAAACAGGACAAGCAATTGTGTTTACAAATGTACATGCGACAACTGCAACAAATACTACATAGGACAGACAGGGAGAACCTTTCTCGACAGATTCAACGAACATAAAACCAACAAAAACACTAAATCTAATTTTGCTATGCACCTGATGCAGACAAATCACAACTATACAGACTTCGACCACAACCTAACCCCCCTTCACCACTGCAAAAAGGGTGACTACTCGACGCCTTGGAAGAATTTGAAATTTACAAATCTTACAAGTTAGAAGAAAACAACACATTAAACGACAAATTAATACAAAAAACAAACGCACTATACGACACGGCTTTAAGGCACATCAAAAACAAAAGAGACAACAACACACCGCAGCTTATCACCAACATCAACTGATAATGAAAATACCACCAACGGACTATAAAAGCTTTGATGACACAGTTCAACGTAAACTTGTAACCTGATGATGGAATCTATTCCGAAACGCGTTGTACAGTAAAGTAAAAAGTTGTGTAATTTTAAAATTAAAATATAAAAATAAATATAAAAAGTGATTTTATTGTTTTTTAATTTATTTCTAATTTATTAAAAATTTATTTGGTTAAAAACCACACAACCGGAGACGAAACACCAAAAATGATGTAATTAAACATAAATTGATTAAACAATCTCAGAAATTGTTTTGACACCAATGCGATGTACATCATCCGATTTCTTAAAGAAATCTCAATTTATGTGAAAAAAAATTGCAAATCGTTGAAGCGGTTTTTAAAAAAAATAGTTTCTTATATATAAAATTTTGAAAAAATAAAAAAAATGGTACGACATTTTTTAGTATTTATTATTGTGAAGTTTTTCAAAATGCGGAGTATTTTCAAAAAATAATTTGAATTTTTTTTTTAAATCAATAATTTTTTCTTTTGAAAATTTTGGTATGCAATATTATTGCAACTTATTTGAAGCTTTTTTGCTATAAGAATAATTTTCATTTAAAATCTGCTAGATAATTTTAAAAAAAATGCTGGGTTCCAAGTTTAGTAAAAATTGACTTAGTAGTTTTCGAAGCATTAAGTTCTCAAAAAAAAATTTGAAACTTTTTTAAAAATCAAAAAAAAATTTTTTTGAAAATTTTGGTATACAAAACTTTTAAAAGTTTTTCAGGCATTCTCCATAAAAAAATTGACCAATTTTAGTTGGACTGTTTTTGAGAAAATCGAAAATCAAAAAAATGGTTCTGTGGGAGGCACCGTTTTTCGGAAATTTCTTTTTAATAAAATGGTTGCATTTTTGTAAAAAAATTACTGATTTTTTTTTAAGTTGTAGGCATGTTTTTGGGAAAAATAAGATTTTTATTTTTTGTTAAAAAAAATTTGTACGGCAGTTACCGTTATTTTTGGTCTTAAAATAAATTTAAAAAACGGGTGGGGGGAATTCCCAAAAAATGCTAGATACCAACTTTGAAGAAAATCGACCGACCCGTCTAGGCTACAGCCGAAAGGACAGACAGACGGACAGAATTGCAAGACCCACTTTTTTCGACTTCGCTATCATCGTAATGTCAACTTTGATCAAAATCTTGAGTTTAACTTTTTCACGAATGCATAACTTGCCATATGTAGTACCTACATATCTATATATCGCAAGTAAAAATGGAACTCAAAATTTTGATCAAACTTGACATTACAATGATAGTGAAGTCGAAAAAAGTGCGTATCGAAATTTTGTCCGTCTGACTGTCTGTCCTTTTAGCTGCAGCCTAAGGGAGTCGGTCGATTTTCTATAAACTTCCTACATAGCTTTTTTTAGACAATCCCCCACACGTTTTTTTTTTTAAGGACCAAAAATAACGGTACCTGTCATACAAATTTTTTTTTAGCAAAAAATGAAAATCTTATTTTTCTCAATAACATGCCCAGAACTTTAAAAAAAATCAGTAATTTTTTAACTGAAAAACTACAATTTTATAAAAGAAAAATTTTTCCGAAAAATGGTTATATATGGCACCTCCCATAGAACCATTTTTTTTTTTATTTTAAATTTCTCAAAAACGCTTCAACTAATTTTGATCAATTTTTTTATGACGAATGTTATAAAAGTTTTGTATACCAAAATGTTCAAAAATTGTTTTTTTTTTAATTTTTAAAAAAAGTATCAATTTTTTTTGAGAACTTAATAATTTGAAAACAACTTAATCGATTTAACCTGAGAACCAAGAATTTTCTTTTTAATATTATCTAGTAGATTTTAAATGAAAATTCTTCTTAAATATTAAAATATAACAGTAGGTACCTACCATACAAGTGTTAAAAAACCAGTAAGGAAAATCTCATGTTTCTCAAAAACGGCTCCTAAGATTTTGTTTAAAATTTTTATGTGAACTTATGTCGGTACCATATTATTGAACAAAATTTATATACCGATTAAAACCGCGTTATCTCTCATAGAAGCATTTTTTTTTGGGTTTTCGACTATCTAATTATCTATTAAACCGATTCTAATGAAATTTTTTCACACAAGAGCTTCTAATAACTTTGAATAATATTGCACATCAAAAATTTCAAAAAAACAAATTTTGGATTTAAACAAAAAATTTCAAAATTCGATATTTCGAAAATGGGAAGATGATTTTTTTTTCAAAATTAATTTTTAAACTCTGCATTAATAAAGGCTAATATTTTCATTTTGTTCATTGTTCATTTTGTAAAACCGTTCCAACGATATTCAAAATTTTTCCTCGTATATTGAGATTTGTTTAAGAAATCGGAAATATTTCAGAGGTTGCTTAATCACTTTATTTCTAATTAAATTAATTATTAAATTAATTTTTAAACAATTTTTCAGTCTAAACTGTAAGTTTCATTGTTCTCACACGTTTTTGCCCGGTGGCATAAAATATGGTGTTCCATTTAAATTATACAGACTTAAAAACATATAAGAGCAAGTTTGTGCGACCCAGTTGTGAATTTTATTTCATTTACAAATGTGGCCGTTTTTAATTTTTTGAAAAATCATTCCCAGGGTCATATTTCGTTGTGCAATTTGCCAGGTGAATGTATTTTCCATATGGAATCTTCTCACATGTCTTGACCTTGTCACGGCATGTCTTTTTATTTTAATTAATTGAACTGTATTGCAATGGGTTTTTACGAGTAACGAGTCAATCTTCCTCTTCTGGAGTGTATACTATTTTTCAACTTTTTTTTTTTAATTTTTATTTAGAATTATGTACTTTAAAACGAAACAGTATTTAAATAACAGTTAGCGAAAATGAGGCAAAAAGCACCAAATTCATAGTTGATACTGACTATTTTTTGACATCTGTCACAAATATCCCAGCGTAATTTTTGGAAAATGTAATGTGGTCAATTTTTGAATTTCAACTTTAAATTTAAAGTTGAAATTCTGAACAATTTCCAACTTTCATATAAAATCACAGATATAAAGACTTACTAGGAAATTGGCCAACTTTGGATTTTGCACCAACAAGTTGAACAAAATCAACCAATTGATTTTATAATTTGAAAACGTTAGAAGCTGCACTCTCATCGTACATCAACTTATTGATGCATAAAATTTGTCTTTTTATTTTTTCTCTCTTTTCTTTCTGTTATTTAGTAAATAAGCATACTTTTATCCGCTCATTGCTACAATATCTTTTTGTTCAATACAAACTTTATATTCATTGGAAAACTTTTATAAATCTTTTAATTCTATTTTGTGTGTCAATAGCAAAAAAAAAATCCATATTATTTAAGCTTAGCGATATCATCTTATATTCAAAAGAAACTTTTAATTCAATGCGTGGAATATTTATTTCGCTTTTTTTTTTGTTGTTTGATAATTTTTAACTTGATGTTGTCGAAAGATAATAATTTGTCTGAGACATTTTTTTTTTACCAGTTTAAGTTTCGAAATAAAATACTTTTCAATTGAGACAAAAATTATTTAGACAATGTCACTGTGAGTTGAATGTTTCGATCTTTTATGAGCTATTAAAATCGATTTTGATATTCAATGAATTCAAAAATAATATCAAAAACTCGTAATTCCATCAAACTGAAGCCAGACATTTTTATCTGATTAATCTCAAATTCTTATTTTTTTTTTAAGGAGAAAGACAAGAAGAAAAATAATTGAAAAATTCAATTTAAAATTTGTTGAAAAATTAAAAACAATATAAAAGATTGTTTTTTTTTTTTACTTTTGAGGGTGAAATCGAACGAAATAATGTAAATCAATGAAAGGTTATAACCCCGAAAATTGTATTAAAAAAAATACATACATACATACATTGCCCTTTATATATGATGCTTTTCAAGCCCCAATAATTCAAAATGTGGAAAGGAGATTATTACAAGCAAGGGCATATCATCAACAATGATCAATAAAATAAGCCTTTAATGATATACGAAATATAATAAGCATATACATCATACATATGCACTCGTAAAATGATGTTCGGATATAATTTTCTTTATGATATATGATGTGTTGTATGGCGTATACTTGATATTTTCTCACAAACTTTTATATACAATACATAGATTGTTAAAATCGTTAGAAAGTATCTTTATGCCTGTGTTTGTTATTGTGTGTTATTTCATAATTTTTTTTTTGTTGATGTTGTCTTTTATGTTCACATTTTTAAGTCTAGAATTTAAACTTTTGAAATTTACAACGTCAACGCCCGGCCTTTCTGCTTAATTGAATATACATACTCGTTCCTTAGCAAAAGAAAGCCTTCGAGCCGATTAATTTTATATGTACAAAATATACACTCTCCATTTCCATCTCCATCTCTACAAAGAGAGCTTACTCTCAAACAAATTTATTCGTATCGCCCTTCAGATTGATTGCATACTCTTATTGAAAAATTCTATTCATATAATAATTGGTGTGGAAGGGATTTGCAATTTAATGACTACGAGTAGGTACCTATACGTAGGTATACGCGATTTAAACAGAAAGAGAATATATATATTTACATTTTAAAGCCTCGCATGGAAATGGAAATGTGAAAGTGGTGGGATTATAAATCCATTTTGACAAATGAGTGACAAATAAATATTCAGAGAGGTATTATATTTTTTTAACATTTCTCAAAACTGTCAGATTCTGTAGCTACATAAATTAAAAAAAAAGCGTAACGCAAAACAACCATGCACCATTATAATAATTGATTAAAAATAAGACCACAAAAAATGCTTCTAATTGGGTTTTGATTTTTTTTTTGTCAAGGAGATTTATTACTCTTCAACAAAAATTATACAGTTTGTTATATCACTGTTTTCTTATTTGAGTACAAAAGCACGATTTTCGATGTCTTTTGATAGATAGGTTCAATTTCAGATGTCTTGTCTTTCAGAATAAGCAAGGTCTTCTAATTTTTAGTTATAAATAGGAACCAGCTATACAAAAAAACAAAATAAAGGCCACGACTTAAATAATTTGACTTTGACTGTAGTACGATAATTTTTTTTCCACAAAATTCCTTGGGACGAATCAAAATCCCACCACTTAATGATTTATAAATATGTTATAAAATAAATTGAACACTTCCCAAAGAAGTTGAGCAACCTATATTACCGTATAATCCTTAATGTTATAAGTTTTTTAATTTTCAGGTATAAAACCATTTAAAAATCCAATATCGATAAAATACCTATATTCACTAAATTTGTTAACAAATTATTTTACAAAGAAGATGAAGTATTTTAAGAAAATCAACTAATCAATCAATTAATCTAAATAACTCACTTTGCAAACTTATTTGTAAAGTAGGCTTAAGGATTCCACCTCAGCAGTAAAAGTTAAGGATATATAAATTCCATATAAGGTATAACTTATAGACTTATTTTGTGCTCGAATTTTTTACTTATTCTAAAGTAAAAAAAAAAATTACAAAATTTCGAGGTTTTAATCGAAATATACACTACGATGATGGAGAAGTCCATCAGTCGACCTGTGCGTCCAGGAGAACATCGAGCAGAACCTAAAAGGATTAGACACAAATTTGATACGAATGTATATTATATTTGAAAGCAGTGGCGGATCCACGGAGGAGGGAGGGGTTCGGGTCCGGACCCCCTTTTAAAGCAAATATTTTTGTATTAATTTATTAAATATTTATTTCTCTTCGACGTAAATCTTAATTTGAACTACTTAATTCCAGAAAAAAATTTCTTCAAGTATAATGAATAGGTATACCTACCTCCAAAACTTCAAATACAACTTAGGGGAAAAAGGAGTAAACCTCCTTACATTAGATTGCGTAACATGTTTTATTTATGTGGGAAACTTAGGGCCAGTTTCACAGTGAAGTAAGTGTCACTTAAGTGCCAAATATGAGAAACTAGTTCCCAATTTCACAGAGTAAACCTATCGGAATAAGTCTCCCAAGTTGGCTACTTAAGTTCCACTTACTCATTTAGTATAACTTGTTGGACCTGCGGGTTAAAAATGGTTTGAGAAGTCTGAGCCTCGCAGCGGACATTCCACGCTCGGCAGTTTGTCGGTTGGCTCCGAGACGTGAGAGGTTTGACCTTTAAGGATGGTCGTCTGGTCCTAGGAAAGATGTACAGTATGCTACTGAGGCTTATCCTAGAGCCAGTGCGTTTCGTTGAGGAAGGAGATCAAATCTTTGATCTTCACTTCAAAGAGTTCGTTCAAGTCACTGAAAAAAGCTAGATGATTAAGCTCTTTTCCTGGCCAATGCGGGGCATTTACAGAGGAAATGGATGACTGTTTCCCTCTCCTGCTGGTCCCCGCAACTACGACAGTGGTCATTGTTGGGAATACCTAGCTTCGCTGGATGCTCACCGATTGGTCAGTGTCCTGTACAATGTACATGTCGCAACGACCCTGGCTATGTCTGGCCTGGGTCTGCAAATTAAGTCATTTGTTCGGGGTTTACTATAGGTGAGCCATATCTTCCTAGAAATGATGCAGTATGACAAATTGCCCCACCTGCGATTGGATTCAGTAAGAAAAATAGAGAATATATTGCCCTTCATGACTCCAAGCAGAATGTTGACTCTTTCCGCAAGTGAGTCATGAAGGGCTGAAACTTGCCTGGCCAGTTCGTCAGCCTGTGCGTTCCCCTCAATGCCACAGTGACCCGGAACCCAGATAAGTGTCACCTTGAGATTCAAGTTTTGGCCGGCGAGCTCATCAAGGCATTGCTGCACTAATTTGGAAGAAGATCCAGCTGAGCTAATGGCTTTAACAGCTGCCTGACTGTCTGTCAGGATAGCGGTATTTCGGTATTGGTTAGGGTCTTGTTTGAGTATCTTACATGCCTCCCTAATTGCCAGTAATTCAGCTTGAAAACACTAGCAAAATTGGGTAGTCTAAAAGATCTACAGATATTAAAGGATTCGGAAAATATTCCTGAATCAACACCACACTCCATCTTTGAACCATCAGTAAAAATAGTTGTGTCGAACTCGAAGTCTTTCGTCCCGACGTTGTCTTGCCAGTCCTGTCTGGATGGGAAAAGACTTTAAAATCCTTACTGAGGCACAACGTAGGAGCGCAGTAGTCAGTAGTTGTTGAAAGAAAATTAATAAGAGCAATTAATTTGATATGTAATTAAAGGTGATAAAATAAGCTTTTCACTAGTACTAAAAAAAGTATATGTCATCACTGAATTTTTTGATATATCGGTGTATCAAAATACAGCACAAAAAATTTGTGTTATTAAGAAGTTAAAATTTAATATCTCGAAATATATTTCACATAGCAAAATATTTTTAGTACTATTTATACTATTTTAAAGATATATTTCATACCTTTCATTTGATACCAATATCATTTTTCTACGTCTGTTATTTCGCACGTTATGAACAATTAATTGAAAAAAAGCTGAAATATTTATTTTGCAATTGGCAACTTCAAGCTCAAATATCTCGACTTGCCCATGAACGATGTTCAAAATATTTCACCAATCACAATGTAACGGCCTCAATGTCACCTTTCATTTTATACCAAATTCGTTTCTGTACACTCTTGGCCAACGCTCCATAGTAAAATGGGCATTCCCTTTGGAAATTTTAGGGATTTTTTTTTTTTGCAAAATTACGATTTTCAAAAACATCAAAGTTGTGCTTTATTTTGCTCAAAAAATGATTCGCATATCTATAGATTTTAGGGCCAAAAATTAATTTTGGGAAGCGTGAAGTTGGTACCGCTATTTTCGATTTTCAAAAGAAATAAAGTTGCGCTGTATTGTGCTTAACTTATGCTGCCATTGTACCTACCGTAAATTTTGTTTTAAATTCGCAAATTTGATTTTTTTTTTCAAAAGTAATCTTTTAAAAAGTTATACTTGCGCTGTTTTAAGCTTAGTTTGTGCTTGTTTGTATTTTTTTTTTCAATCGGAAATGGCGGGGCTAACTTCACGCACACAAATAATGAAGCACAAAGCCCACGCAAGTTTTATTTATCTTTATGTTTTCTATTTGTAGTTTGACCCCCTATGACCAAATCCTGGATCCGCCACTGTTTGAAAGTACCTAATGGATAATTCAAATTTTCTCGAAAACGGGTCTAACGATTTTAATTGAATTTCATTGTTTTGTTTTTTAAAGCAATTTCAACAATACTGGTTTTAGCAAGAAATTAAGAAATTCTAATATCGGAGAAGGAGTTTTTGAGATTTTTGAGAAACTCTTAATTAAATTAATAAATACCCCTATATTTAAACGTAGACAAATTTACCGAATTATTCAGCGCAGCGAACAATTTTTTAACCTTCAGAACAGAGTTTGCCAACATGATTTTTCTGGATTTATGGCCATCATCTCATACTTTTTCTTAAAAAAAAAAAAACTGTGTAGGTACACCTAAATAGCTTTTCCATGCAAAATACTCACAAAAAAGTCCAATTATTGAATTAATTAAAAAATATTAGGAAATATTACAAATTAACTAAAATGTATCTTTATCTTATCTGTGAAGTTTCTCACATTGGTAAAGAAGTGTGGCTTTATAAATTTTAGTTTAATTTATTTTTCTTACTAATATAAAAGATCCCAAAATATTTAAGTTCAATTCCTAAACTCACATGTCCTTTTTTCCTAGCAAGCTTAGTATTCTCAATATAGATGTGACACAAGTGCAAACATCATGTCACTTCCAATAAATTCTTTCAATAACCTGTCATTGCCTCCCATACACTTTTGTAATGTTGTTGAAGGAAAAAAAAAGAAAAAAGTACAACACATTTGAACAGCTTTTACACACAGAATAAGATATATAAATTAGGGGAAGGTTTAAATAAAAGAAAATCTGAAATCTTGCTGTGATGTACAAAGTAAGTTTTTTTTTACCTTATCCTTCATTTTTTTTTATTTTTTATTATTCAATTTGTACTTGCTCAAAGGATAAATATTGGTTTTGTTAAAAAAAAAAAACAAACTGAGGGAGCCTTGATGGATAAAGTTTTTAACAAATATAAAGGATAAGTAAATGACAGATTTTTTTTAAATATGTAGCTTAAGAATAAAAATCACTCAATATTTTACATTGTTTGTTTATGTATTGAAATATTCAGAATATTTATAGAATTTGTTTTTTATTTTTATTTTTTTAAATGTGTCTCACATTTTTTAACACATTTTCGGTAATTTGTCGATCTAATGCGCAAAATCTTGGCCAATTTTATTGTTAATATCTGAATAGATTTTTACTGTCAGCATCAAATCTACATAATATGTCTAATGGTCTCCTTATAGAAAAAACAACTGTTGGTGTGTTTTATTCATTGCTGCATAGCCAGCGCAGCACAAGTCTGAATAAAACGAAAGCTCACTCTATACGTTCATTTCAATAATTGAAAGCTCTATCGCCAGCACAGCCATCTTTATTTTTACTGACTTCTTTTTTGCCAGCAATCAAATTGTTTTTGTTTGCCAAGGGAATTTTGCTGCGCTGGCTATGCAGCAATGAATAAAACACACCTTGTGTTAGCAACATTTATAGTCTAAGATAACGCCATAGTACCTACGATCTACCCTCGTCGAATTAATAGACCAGGAGTATACAATTTTCAAGGTAGTGTCTAAAATATAACATTTTGCGCATGGGTTGCCTGGTGAAATATGGTGAAGGCATAGGGTTGCCACGCTTAAATTGTCGTTTTTTGGGTTTTTACAATTATCTGACCCAGCTCATATGGTAGATTAGGTTTTAGTGATAAAAAAAATATCATGCGAAATGAAACTTTATTGAAAAATTTAAAAATCGGAATTTCAGCAGAGTAACTTAGCGGTAAGCGAAGAGAAAAATCTAAATTCTATTTTCTAAAAGAAAAACGATAGAGAATCTTTTGTTTAATCGATCTATATAAATACAAGAAAGTCATACACACAAAAGAAAATTCTAGAAAATCTAAAATTCGAGATAAAACCGTTTTAAGCTAAAAAATGAAAAAAAAAAAGTTTGAGCAAAAATCCACATAAAATCAGGATGATATTTTCTAGAAATAAATTTTATAGTTTCGAGAAACAAATAAGAAACTAAAAGATCCATGTTTTCAAATTTTCCAATTTAAGCTTTTTTCTCAGCTAGATATGAATTTTTGAACAATATTTATTTTTTTTCATCAATTTTTGTTTGATTTTGATTTTTTTTCCTTTTTACTCTAATTGGTATTTTCATTAAAAACAACATCAACATAAAGAAAATTTTATTACGAGTACGATGGTACTACGTTGTTTCCAAAAACATCTCAGAGAGGTGAGGAGGTAAATTTGGTGATTGAAAGTAACGGGTGATTTTTTAAGAGGTTTAGAACTTTTTTAAAAAAAAAAACACAAAAAATTCGAAAAAATGAATGAAATATTTATTTGAATCGATAGTTTGAACCTTGCAATTTAATGTTTAAAGATAATTTCATGCAAATGTTGACCGCGGCTGCGTCTCAGGTAGCCCATCCGCTGAGTCCAATTTTGGCATACTCTTTCACACATATCGGCCGGTATCTCACGAATGAATGCATGGATGTTGGCTTCCAGTGCGTCAATCGAAGCGGGCTTGTCCCTATAGACATTTGCCTTGACATACCCCCACAAAAAATAGTCTAATGGTGTCAAATCGCACGATCTAGGCGGCCAATTGACCGGCCCGAAACGTGAAATTAACTGTTCACCAAACTCGCCTCGCAATTGCGCCATTGTTTCGCTTGCTGTGTGGCATGTGGCACCGTCTTGTTGAAACCACATATCATGCAAGTCAAGAACTTCCATTTCGGGCAAAAAAAAGTTTGTTATCATCGCTCGGTAGCGTTCACCATTGACAGTAACGCTGCGATTCGCATCATCTTTGAAGAAATATGGCCCAATAATGCCGCCGGCCCATAAACCGCACCAAACAGTGGCTTTTTCGGGATGCATTGGTAGCTGTTGCAATGCTTCTGGCTGATCTTCACTCCAAATGCGGCAATTGTGCTTATTTACGTACCCATTCAACCAAAAATGAGCCTCATCGCTGAACACAATTTTTCGCGCGATGAACATTTCGAACCGAGCACGAATTTTGATAGTAAAATTCAATAATTTGCAAGCGTTGTTCATTTGTAAGACGATCCATGGTTAAATTGCAAACCAAACTGAAGCTGTTTGACAGTGACACAAGGTACTAAACACACGTCAGCTGTCAAAACCAGTGTTGCCAAAACCAAACCAGCTAAAAAATCACCCGTTATAACCACAATGTGAGTAAGAGGGTTAAAAGTTACAATTGTCATGATATCGAATTCAAACGTCTGGTTGTGTTTTTTCAGCTGGTAGATCTGGCAGGTTAAAAGTTACCATTTGGATGGAATATAAGTCTAAAGTTGATATATGGGCTTATAACCCCCCCAAGTGGGTCAAAAGCCAATTATAGACTTTTGACCTGTGGACCCACTTGGTCCACAATTGAATTGTGAACTTATGGCTCACCTAAGTGGCTCAAAAGTCTTTTGGCCTGTCGACTTATGATCCTGCGTCAGAAACAGCACCTGATTTATATTTTTATTTTGCAATCCCGAGCTATTTTATCAATCTCGAGCTGTTTGTTCTTCTGTAACAGATTCGACAGCATTCAGTATATTATTATAATGCTTAAACCTTTCTTTTATCTCCAAAATAACTGAGTCGATATAATTTCAAAACAAGCTCGATTTAATGCGATGCTGTTTCATCCTCATTGTCACTTTCCCCAAGTCAAGACATAACAACGGATTCGCATAATAGGGAAGAGTACATCAACTTTTCATTCTCCGTGATCTTAAAGAGGGAACATATTCAAATTCAACAGCATTCTGGTTTTCATCTGCTGTAAGCATTCAAAAACTGTTGAAAGGAGAATTTTAAAGGGAAATTTCCGACTTATTGACGAAAGAAATAAATGTGTGGATTTAAACGGGCAAAATTAAACCACTTAACGCACATTATAGAATTTGATATGAAAAATATTTTCTATCAGAAGTTTAAAATTTGGAAAATATTAAAGTGTCCAACATTTTGTTGGATGAGCTCAAATATTGTTTGAGTGAGCTCAGCTCACCCTAGCGTATGGCTGGCTACGGACGTACTCTGCTGTCTCAGTCTGTGATTTAGTGATGTCTGCTATCTCATTAACACTTTTGGAATATAAAATCTTAGCAATAAAACAAAAATTGATTTCGGCTTGTACAAATTATATAGTAATAAGTAATAACTTAAAAGTTAATATAGACATTGTGTTCAAATTATATACAACCAGTGGTTGGTTAATAAATATAACCTGGAATACACCAATGTTTGTTGCTTTTTTTGGTGAAACCCTAAATAACCAATTCTATTATAAAAAGCATCTCAGAAGCTTCAGAATTTTATTTACATTGATGTTTTGTATTCTAAAATTTGTAACTTTACATATAGGGGTTATAATGGTTCGGGGCAAATTAATATTCTATTAAAAATATCGGCCAAAGTATCTTTTTCTCCTTTATATTTTCTAGAAATATATTTCTAATAAACTCGTTCAAAAGACTTTAAAATTATTGTATCTGGATTCAAAAGCTTCCTTCCTCACTTCCTCACTTAATTGACTTATTTATTTAGGAGAGATGTAAATTGAAGTAACTACATAACCATGAATTATTTTTTGAATACAAACAATTCATAAATCACCATTTATCTTCCTACAGTCTAAAACCATTGAAAATAAACTGCAGGAAAATGACATGGAATTTTTCAATGAGTTTTTCATCAATTCCTGTGATACTGTGATAGAAAGACACAGACAAATTCCTTTTTCCAAAAAAAAAAAACGAAACTTCGTCTAACGACATTTCCCGCAAATGGTTTTTTTCCAATAGTCTGAATTAATCCAGTTTGTTCTCTAAAATTCTTTTTGAATGCGCGTTTTGTTCAGATACTCTCTATTCTTGGACATAATGTAATTTGTAAACCGAATGCAAAAGACATTAATTTTTATCTAATAAAAGTCATGCATACAAAATAGACACACCCATAGATAAAAATACTCTTTAGAAATATGCAGATTAATCATTTTGTCGATGTCATTAAATTCCTTGGAAGTGCAATACAATATTTAGGTAGGTAGGTATAAAAGCTTTTCGCCAATCATTTAAAAATATAATAGGTATTCTGCTTTATTGCGAGATTTCTATTTATGATAATTTATATAGTGATGCTTGAATTTTGAAGATTTCGAAAGTCAATTATATTTTGTTTTTTTCTTTTCACTTTTTTGTCAAAAATAATTTTCAATAACGACGTCAATAACGCGGATAAGAGATTTTCAGAAAAGTTGCAAAAAACAACTTTTAAAATATATGTTTTTATGGGCATAGGTAAATTTGTCATCACTTTTATGCACACATATATAATATCTCCATTTGGATGGTGACATTAACTGCAACTGAAGCCCCAATTTGACGTTGAAATGAATTTAATTTGCTTTCAAATTCGATTGGTTAATTTTATTTTAGGTACATCGACAACGTCTGTCCCCAAAACATGAAAAACAAGTTAAAAGTTTCAACTTTTTTTGTTTGGAGAATTTAATAATTCGAAAACGGTATAATCGATTTTTATTAAACTTGGCACGCAGCAGTGTTTTTATATTATCTAGTACCTACAGAGATTCTAAACAAAAAATATTGTTATAACCAAAAATAACGGTACTTACCTACCTAAACAAGTGTTAAAATATCAAATTTTTCTCGAAAACGACTCCTACGATTTTGATTAAAATTTTTAGGAGATCTAATACATATTAACATGATATAAAGGATTTTCCAATAAGAGGTGTTATTTTGATATTCAAAGAAAAATAGCATTTTTTGAGATAAATGATCGGATATTTATTTCAATGTAAAGAGGAAAGTATGCCATTAATAATGGAAAACAATATCAGCCAAATGGCCACCCACAGCTACGCTTACACAACAACATCCTTTTCATGAAATTTTCCATCACCAAATCGCAAAGTGACTGCTGTATGCCCTCAATAGCTTCACGAATTCCATTTTTGAGGTCTTGAATTGACGCTGGGCTGTTGGCGTGGACCTTATCTTTCACGTGGCCCCAAAGGAAGAAGTCGCAAGGTGTTAAATCACAAGAGCTCGGTGGCCAATTGTGATCACCTCTTTGAGAGATAACACGGTCCGGAAACTTTTCCCGTAAAAGATCGATGGTTTCGTTGCTTGTGTGGCACGTAGCGCCATCTTGTTGAAAGTAAACGTTGTCCAGATCAATACCATCCGATTATTATAATACATTCCGATGATTATTAATCATCTCTCGATAGCGCAATCCATTCACCGTAGCTGTTGCTCCAGCCTCATTTTCGAAAAAGTATAAGGGTCCAATGACCCCGCCGGACCATAAACCGCACCAAACAGTTACTCGTTGAGGATGGAAAGGCTTTTCAACAATAAATCTTGGATTTTCCAAGCCCCAGATGTGACAATTTTGCTTGTTGACGTAGCCACCGAGGTGGAAATGGGTTTTATCAGTCAAGATGATTTTTCGATGAAATTCCGGATAATTTTCATGCATTTCAAGGACCCAATCAGCAAAGACACGACGTTGTTGATGATCGGCCGGCTTGAGTTCTTGTGTTAACTGAACTTTATAAGGCGACCCAAGTCTTTATGCAAAATACGGTGTAATGACGTTTGTGGAATCCCCAATTCCAAAGAACGACGAGCAATAGACAAACCTGGGGTTTTATTCTTCACGTCGCTAACTTGTCCCAACAGCTCAAATTTTCCACCAATTTCTAAATTGCGGCTCAACAAGGTGCTTCACGATGACTAAAAAATGTTTTAGTTTTACGAACCGTCTCTGCCAAATTTTCACCATTTTTATAGTCAATCTTAATAATTTCAATGCGTTGTTGAGGCGTGTATCGTTCCATTTTTATTAATGGCGTAGTTGTCAAATGTCAAAAAATTACAACTTCAAAAGTGACAACTACCGAAATAGCGGGCTATTCAAAATAACACCTCTTATTGGAAAACCCTTTACCATATTACTGGAAAAAAAATTATCTATCGATTATATTAACGGTATCTATCCTAGAACCATTTTTTTTGGTTTTCGACTATCTTATTATCTATTGCACCGATTTTAATGAAATTTTTTACACAAAAGATTTTAATAAGTTTGAATAACGTTGCATATCAAAATTTTCAAAAAAAAAAATTAAAAATTATTTTTTGAAAATTCGATATTTCGAAAATAGGTAGATGATTTTTTGAACCACAAGAGCAATTGCGTGCGATCCAGACGTGCATTTTCTTTTTTTTCTCCCTTTTTCAATTGAATCAGCAACAAAAAACACAAAAGGTATCTCTATCAATAAAAATGCCTATACCCCCCACACATCAAAATTTTTTTATAAAAAAAAAAAATATTAAATATAAATTTGGAATTCTACACGCACAACAAATTTCTTCGAATCAATAATTTTTCCAAGGTTATGAATTCTCGCTTCATGTTTTTGTTAACTGTCTCACCATCACTGCAATTCTCTTGAATCATCTTATATTTATATATACAGAGTGGAGAATTTGAGTGACACATCCGGATATTGGGCTTAGAGCTTCTGTCTGTAACATTTTGTTATAATTTCATCAATGTTCATGTCTTTGTTGAATTTAAACAAAACTGTCAAGTTCGTGGAATATTTGTATCTTCATTCATTCGGTCATTCATCATGATACGAAAGTAATAACAAAAATGAAGTTTAATTCAAGCGGAACTAAATTTTAGAAATAAATCGTAATGAGAATTTCAACACATCCGTTTGTCGTAGCACCAATATAAACTTAATTGCTGTGCGTATAGGAAGAGGAGAAGGACATTTCAAGTACAACATCCCTTCCTCTGATTCCATCAATGGACACTGACCACTAAGTTCTTCATAAATAAATCTTTTGCCAGACCAAAAACAAACAAAAGAAATCAAAACAAACCAGAACTCCAGGACAAGGCAAAACAAGACAGAAATGAGGCAAATAAAAATCTCATTTATTCCGGTTGGAACTTTTAATGGCCGACTTTTGTTTGCTTTTTGTATGATATCCTGTTTGTCAAAGGCAAATGGTGTATTTTTCTTCGTCTTCACAAATTAAATTTGAAAAAAAAAAAATTTCAAACAAAGTTCAATTTAAAGCCTTCAATTTTTATTTTGAATTTTGATTTATTTTAATGGTTTTCTGGAAATAAAAAGGATAAACACGCGCTGCAGCTTAATATTTCACACAAATTAAGAAATCATTTTGAAAATTTCTAACTTTTGATGGTCGTTAATAAAAACCAACAACCATCAATCTTAAATCCAGTTGGCCGGTTTATTTTTTTTTTTTGTTTTTATTAAATATTTGCGCTATTTATTCCTAATTGTATCCTGCAAACGGATGTACATAATTTATAGCTTTCAATGTCCATAAAAAAAGTGCAAAATAAAGCAATTTCACACACTGTTTGCTGTAAAACAAAAAAACGAAAAAAAAAAATTCCGATTTCAGGGATTAAGGATAATGGAATTTAAATTTAATTTGGATTGGTGCGGTCAGTGTTGTGAAGTGACTATTGTCAATACCTAATGAGGAAAGTTATTCATATAATCTAGGATTGTCTGGCTGGCTGATGGCGTTATTATTTGTTTATTTACATTTTTTTTTTTTATTATTTCAATGAGAGAATAATTGCATTTAAATTCCATGATGAAGCTTTATTCTTTTTTTTTTATAATTTTTGTAAACAAGTGTGATGAATGAAATGCTGAATGAATAATCATTCGTTACTTTTTATTTAATATATAAAATTCTTTTGCTTGTATGTATACATTGTATGTATTTGATGTTTATGAATCACGTGTTTCCTGGCACGTATATGTACTTTAATGTTACTCCTGAGGCAATTTAAGTATTTTGCACGCCGTTGTCGCCATCATGTTGTCATTATATAGTCAAACTTTTGATAAGAGCTCTCTCAATCACAGTTAAATTTAGTTTTTTTATTTCTGGTAAGAGTAAGAGTCAATTGTCAAGATTAAGGACGAAAACAGGAAATTAGTCAGTTAAATAAACTGTTGAAGATTTAGTCAAAATATTCATCAAATAAATTGTTTGAATGGTAAATATAAATAGACCTGGGCCCAAGCATTCCACCAATCATTTATACAGATTTGCTTTGTAACTTTTTAAAATAATAATTTCCTGCAAAGAATAAGTGTGATGTTTAACTTTCTGCAATTTCCAATAAAGAATCATAAATTTCTGTAAATTTTCTTAAAGACAAGTATTCGCTTTAGCTCTGTTTGACCACCGGGTATCGGATTAATTTTTCAATTTGCTTAGAATATTCAGCATGTTTTTTAAAAATGGTCCAGCGCTTCGGACAGATGAACGAAAAGTAATTGAAGTAGATTGATGTATTAACCTTTTTTGCTTTGAAATTATTGTATTGATTTTGCCTCCCTAGTTAAGTGCCGCCCTAGGCAATTGCCTGTTTTGCCTACAGGCAGGTTCGGCACCGGCAGGGTACCTTAGTTTTCTTATGTTTTAAAAATTAAAGTTAAATATAAAGATTCAACCAATCTTATATTATATCGTCGGCTAAATAAGTAAAGCTGCGAAGTCCACTTTTGGTCGAAAATCAGATTTTGATGCCATTTTCTTCAGAAACACATTCTGCACAAATTGGCTTCATCTTTATATGGAGCCTTATGTAAATAATTTTTTTTTTCGCTCTCCTCTAAAATTTGCATTTGTTTGTTTTCGTGCGTCTTTTATTTTTATACGTAATTTAGAGAATTTTCGCACGGACAGACTAGTAATTTCTTAATCTTACTATTAATGATTTCGAAATGGCCATCAAATATTCCTCTATCTCACTGTACGCCAAAGATATATCAAGTTAGTTCTTCAAGATAATTTATTTGTCTCTATTCAAGATATTGACAGTTTTTCAGTCTGGTGGTTCAAACAGCTTATAGAACGTAACATTTCTAAATGCCAACCTTTAACTTTTTTACGACAACGTATTAAATCTCCCTCCCATCTCTACTTTCTCCACGATCAATTCCCATTCCCACAGTTCAAAATATTCGAGGCTTTGGCATAGGAACTCATTCTTCGTCAGGTACATATATGGACGAAATAGTCCTTAAAGCTAATTCAGCATTTGGCTTCGTGAAACTATCATGGTCTGAAGAATTCTCCAAATTCTATGTTACCTGGTCCCTATACATAACGTTTGTTCGCCCCGTCCTTGGATATGCCTTTCAGTTTTGGTCCCCTTACCAAGAAAATACAACGTCATTTTCTTCGCTTTGCCCTTCGAGATCTATTTTGGAACAATCCATTGATCCTACCTCCATATTTAGACTCCGTTAAACTAATTAACCTGAATACAATGGAAAATTGTAGAGAAATTTCCGACATTCTCTTCATTCATCGACTACTTTCCGGATTCGTTAACTGCAGTTCGCTCTCTCGTTATATACGAAATCCTCATCTTAATTCTATCTTCCCTCCTACCTTACCTTACTGCTTCTTGCTCCACTGAACCTATCTCTCGCATGCTAAGGCGTGTTAATTCGAACTTGAACTATTTCGACTTTAACCTCAGTATATTCATTGCCTAAAACTTCGCCTTCTTAAACTCCCTCCCTCATCACGATCTTAGCTTAAATTCTTAGTTTTTAAGTCGGTTAGTTTGTATTAATCCAAATAAATGGAGGCTTTTGTCCCTAATGCGTAGAAATTGGTAAAAATTGTACTAGATTATAATTTAAAAAATTACGCTTATTTTATCATTTGTGCGAGTTTTCTTTGAAAAAGTAATTAAAGTAGGTACTCTACAGAAAATTCGGTGTAAAATTTTATTGAATTCGGTTAGACACGTCATCGAGGTTGTTCCAATTTTGAGCAAATTTTCTAAAAAAAATCGAGTTGAAATATAAAACAAATATTAAAAATCAAGTCAAAATTAAAAAAACAAAAAATTTAAACAAAATTTGTCCAAACTATAATTTTGTTCAAAATTTTACGTTATTAAGTAGTGTTTATGTTTTTAATATTCAATGCTCTTATCACTTTTTAGTCAAACACTAAAAACGAGATTCTTGAATGTCTTCTAGTTTTTGATAAATAAAAAAAAATAACTAAATCTACTTTATTATTTAATAAATTGGAAATAAGATCTTTAGATCATCTTAAACAAAAGTTTGAAGTATGATGTCATTATCTGTGTTTCGAGCGTAAATGAATGTGAGAAAAAACAATTTTTGAGCGCTTGAAATCAAGCACTTTAGTCAATTGTTTCATGAATCCATTCAAGCCTGGATTATCAGAAATGCTATGTACGCACTTATTTGGAAACGAGAGATTGTTTTGTCTGGCAATACAGCTGCAGCGGATTCAGATATTATGATCTGTCTGTCGTGGAAAGCTAGGTCTGACTATTAATGCTATCTATATGGCATAACTATATAGTAAAGTTAAAATTAAAGTATTTTTAATAAGGGTATTCACGAAACGTCGTAAGTTTACCAATTGTGTAAAATGATAAATTTACACAAAAGTTTGCGTGAACGGCCTTTTAATTCATTTGGTTAAATGCGGTGTAATTGAATCAGCCCGATTTCGGGGTTAAATGTAGAACTATAATAGTCGCAAACTCATGGCACTGATCGATAGAAAATGAGCGAATACAAGAAAAATGATATGGTACGCCCATAATGGTGCAGGATATCTACTTTTCCTTCAGTTTAGTTCACTTTCGTTTTGAGCAGTAAAAGTTGTCCTGAGCTCAACTCAACTGAAATTTGATGAAAGAAGAATAAAAAGAATAAATGGTTCCTTTCACTTCGATGGCAATTCGGAAACCATAACAAATGCAAGTAAAAGCATTTACTTTTGTATATCCATATTGCCCATTATATGGATTTGTGTAAATAAACAATGCTGATCAATAGTCAGAAAATGTGGATGTCCTAATTATTTTTTTTTTTTGTATAAACAACGTTTTTATTCACAACTTTCATCGCCAACTAATCTCAATGCGATAGTTAAAGAACACAGAGTTTTTTTAGTTCTCTGAGATACCTAACTATCATATTTCTGAACACGCCTTATTCTAAAAGTCACAATGATGTTTGGTTAAGTTTACCAAAAAAATTTGGTTAATTTTATCCAGCAAAATCCTTGGAGAATTTTAACCAAATTGTGTAAATCATTTCTCATACCAAATTTGACAGTTCATTAACCAAATGGTAAACTTATCCAGTGTTTTACATCATTGCGTGAATACCCTTAATATAATAGGTGCCGTGTCATAAGGCCATGTGTCATAAGGCCATATTGAGAAATATGGCCTTATGACGCATTCGAAATGTTTCATAAGGGCATACTGAAACATATGGCCTATTGACACTTTACCAAGGTGTCATAGTGCCATATTTTTTTGCGACTTAAGGCCATATCTAAATATGGCCTCATAATACTTGCGTTAAGTGAAAAAATATGATTTGTTTTTTAATCCAGAATCTTTAAATGCAAAAGAAACTGCATACACCCAACCTCGCACCTACCCCAAATCCTATAGTGTGCCCAAGCAGGGGGGTTGCAGGGGGGCAGCATGCCCCCCCATACATACCTCACTATTTATACACCGTAACTGAATTACAATTAAAGTGTTGGACAAAAACATTTGGCCAGGTTTATTTATCAAACAAGGAAAGACGGTTGAAAGTGACATAAGGCCATATGGCCCTATGTCTTTTTATTAATGAGTCAAGAGGCCATAAGTTGGAATATGGCCTTATGTCACTTTGTAAAAGCGTCATAAGGCCATATTTCTTAATATGGCCTTATGACGCATGGCCTTATGACACGGCACCAATATAATATGTGTGCATATTATTATGTTTTTAAAGTTTAAAGAATTTCTATCAACTTGTTGCTTATGGAGTTTGCATGTTGTTGAAATAAACCAATTTCAATAAAATTTTATTGAGCATTTTTTTATATTTACCTATCATCAATTTTTGTAGAAAATACAAAAGAAAATAGAAAAGAATATACAGCTTCAAACATTGCTAAAATAAGTTACACCCTAACTTAGATATTCACTCTTTTTTCGTACTAAATTAATTGTCTAGAAAATTAATTGTGATGAAATTTTAGTTTTATTTCTCTTTTTTTGTGTTTTTTCTTTTATTATTTATCTGCTGTATTTTCGTAAGCATTTCACTGTTTTTTTGGAGACCACAGAAAATTACGTTCCGCATCAGCAGCACACTACTACTCGGTAAGTATTCGAGAAATTAAAACAGAAAACAACCCGTCTTATGGGAGATGAGATAATCTATCCTTCCTCGAAGGAACTACATATGTACATATACATAAAAAGAAATTCTCTGTACCTAACAAATGTAAGCAAATCCATTCATCTGTTAAGACATCTATGCCGATATACCTTACAGACGAATGTAGATATATACATACATCAACAGAAATCACTTTTTCTGACTTATCTTAAATCCTGGATTTTGTTCTTTTTTTTAAACGAAACCAGTACAAAAAACCTGACAAGCATTTAAAAAGAAAACTTTATTTTCAGTGGTTGCTTTTTTCCAGTTTTGTAGTATTTATAAACAAAGAGCTGAGCTTGACACAATGTTCAGTTAAGTGGAAAACCACTTCAATCCGATGGAAAAAAAAATAATTGAAGAACGCAATTTCTGCTAGTTAATACAACTAGGTACATCATAACATCTCTCATTAATTAACGTATCGAGAGCGAATGTCTGTTGTGTATCTACCAAATGCATTAAGCGCTGTTATTATGATTTTAAGCTTTAAATTCAAACATTAACTTTACAAAATCCATCATGTCTGAATTTTGTTGAATTTATTCATGAAAATAATATTATTTGCCACAAACAATACAATTATTAAGGCAGATTTATTTAATATACCTAGTAGGATTGTATACTTTGCCATTGAATTTGATTATAATGACGACAAACCTGAAAAAGACACATTTTCATTAATGCTCCATCATCAGATGTTGTTAAAGGAGCTTATATACCTTCTCATACCTACCCAAATTCAATTATATATACGATATCCTCTACCTTATAATTTGCATTCAAATGAATATGATTACGGTTAAATGAATGATGGAATAAAATGTTTTCAAGCGTTCATAATTTGAAACTTAAAACGTGTCTATGCGGGTAAGATGCCTGAATTTCGGAATTCTACGTGCTGATGTATAGATGACGAATGATTTTATAAGGGAAAATAAAGGCATTGTTATTGCTATATATATCCTTCATTCACACAATTCAAAAAAGAAGCCTTCCTTTTGGGTTTGAATTTTCGAAGAGATAGATAAAGGACATAATAATATGTAGGTATTAATAAAATATGTATATTTAAAAATAAACGCAATTTTGTTGGCTTTACTTATAAAGTGACCATATTTTCAACTTTAAAGGTAAAACCACACTCGGCGGAACTGCACTTGAGCGACACCGCGCGCATTTTCACACAAGACTTCATTCAGCGACAAAGTTGGTCAGATTATCAACTTTAACCCGTAGTGCCACGCGTGCCGTGAAGTGCAGTTTTCGCTTAGTGCGATATAGCTCATACAATTTCAAATAAGTCATGAAGTTCAGTTCCGCTGAAGTGCAGTTCCGCCGAATGCTATCTTACCTTAAAACTGTTTAAAGTTGCCATAAAATAACGTCAATATAATATGTACGTGGTATCATCAACGTTGACTGTTTCAACGCATGAAACGTTGACGTTCAGACGAATGACGCTAGTCAGTCAATGCTTTCCCAAAATACGTTGACGTGTTATCTGCGTCAACACACTTTTTACCCTTTGGAGTCAACGTGTTGACATGTTAAACTATGACGATCACATGTCCGAATACTTTAAAGTGTTTACAAGGCCTAAAGTCAATCATTTTTCTCATTGACGATCACACGACGTTAAAATGTTGACAATCAATGTGACTTTTTGCGCCGAGCTTTACTCTGTCAAATTGAGATTAAGGTCAAGGCAGGTTAATTTGATGCGATAAAAAATTCTGAAGTTCAACGTTGAGATACAGTCAACGCAATGACGAACAGTCTGCAATAATTGTGTCCATACTGCGTTGATAGGGTAATTACAGGGTTATACAAAAACTTAAACGCACTGTCCGTGAAATTTGTGGCAGCTCGAGTGTCAACGCAGCCGTCAACGCCTTTACAGTATTTTGCGTTGACAATCACACGCTTTGACAAATATTAGGACAGAATTTTACGTCTTTTTGACGTTAGACAGTCAACGTTTTAATTTCACTTGATATTTTTATAATAAAAAAATCTTAATCTAAGTACAGACGATTGTCAGATCTGTCAGTGAAAAAACTGTTTCAAATGTCTTACAATCGTCTGTACTTAGCTTAAAGATGAAACTCCTCTCACAAAAAAAAAACATATCTAATGGTCACCTTATTTATTTATATTCCCAGGTTAATGTGGTGACTTTGTCTACTTCTAAATTAACATCGAACTGTGTTATGTTAATCCAATTAGGTGTAAATATTTCATCGAATCAAATCAATATCCTAGTCGCTTATATTCACGTGGGAATATTATGTAGGTTTCTATATTTGATAAATGAAAATGTGATTTTGAATGAATATTTGATTTTGAATGTAATTGGCCTATTGGAAGTATATAAATAGGGTTGGATTAAATTGCATGTCAATGTGTATGTTAATATATTAACAATTATCTTAATTTAAAGGTGAAAGATTTTGGTGTGAATTTATTTTAAACTTGGTTCTCTTTTTTAATATTTATGTTTTTGGTGTGATCTCACTACTTTTTGCAAAGATTTTTTTTTTTAGATAAGAGAAAGGTCAAATTTTCGAAACATATACTAATGTAGCTATAAGAACTCATTCTACAGCAATCGTAAGTGCTCCATTTAATTGATAACAATTCTGGGTATTTGGATGGATATCACGCCACCTGAATGGAAAACCTCAATTTTGTTCCTTTGTATATGCACCACAAGACCTACTGCCGTGCGAATTACAATTATAAGATTCTGCGGTTTCGGAAAGTGCTCCATAATTTTGAGGATCTGTAAGTGAGTCAGTTAGTTTCGGTTTTAAAGATTTTATAAGTCCTATATCTCGGGAACTACTCACGTTAAAGTGAGGCGCTTTGCTAGCCTATCAAATATTCTGAATTCTAAGTTTCTAAATTTATTGGTACTGAAGTTAGAGGGGGTAAAAAATCGCCTGAGTTTGCTCCTTTAAAAAGGGTGTAGTGCCGGAACTTGATAATAAGACTACACAAAAATGAGTAGTAATATAGCACCGAGTTGCACATTATGAATGCCTGGAACTTACAATTAGATGTTTAAAATTTACATAATTGAAAATAAATTTATTAAACAGCTTAAACCGCCACTCAGAATTTTCTTAAAAAATTACTTGAAATAGAAAAAAATTAAAAATCAAAGGCAACACCAACAAAGGATAAATCATGGCAACGTAAGTGTTGCCGTTGGTTTTTTCTTATTTTTCTTCTATTTTTAGTCATTTTATAGAAAATTCAAAAATGGTGGCGTTAGGCCCAGCCAGATTTTCCCGAAAAACTACACATATGCTCCTAATAACCCCTACTATTTAAACGAATTGTGAAAGAAAAATGTACAATTAAATTTTTTCCAGATCAGTGGTCTATTTCAGCACTTTACAATTTACAACTAAAAATTTGTAACAATCTTGTATTAAATAAAAGTAATTGCATTATTATTTTTTTATTCTGACGCTCAAAAACACTTCAGACAAATTTAAAAGAATACAAAATTGTAGAACAGATCAACTTTCACCTGTAAAATGTTCTTACATAAATCAACAAATTTGTAAAATAACTTATTTATAATGTATGCAATTACTTACATTTGAATGCAAGATCAGGGGCCTATTTCACCAACTTACAAATTTTTATTTACAAGGGAATTTTGAAAAAATTTGTTGAAAAATCAATTTATTCTGTTTCACAAAACGTTTGTATTACAAAAAAGTATATTTATAATTTACAAAGGGACATTTGTGGGAATATCTTCATTTTCGTTTCACCAACACCAATATTTGTTTGCAGTTTACAAGTACATATTTGTGAAAACTGGGTTATTTTTGCAAGTTTCTGTTTCACCAAATAAAAGAATTTTACAAAATTTGTAGAAAAAAACTTACAAAAGATAAATGATGTGTTATATCTTCTACAAATAGTGATTTCTATATTAAAATTGCTTTTTAAACTTAAAACCGTGTAAACTGTGTGAGTAAAATGTGTTTTGTTTATTAATATCAAGAATTTTAAAAAGCAGAATTTAGTATATAAAAGATAGGACATATTTTTGAAAATTAATACCAATATGTATGTGAAAAGGAAAAATGTTTTAATAATAAATAGATCATAGAATATTTCTGAACCTTTTTTGAAGTTTCTAACAACTTTGAACTTTGTTTTGCATATTTAAATGTATTGCCTTTTTCATTTTACATATACGACTCTCACAAATTTGTGAGAATAAATGTTTGTTTTAAAATCATGCATATGATTGGTGAAACGCATGTTTTTTTTTATTGTAAACTACAACTATATTTTGTACCACTTTTTTCATTTTTGTTACAAACTTGTTGCAAATATGTATGTAATTTATGAAACAGAAATTCTGTTTACAAATTCGTAAATGTAGTTTACATATATACAATTTTGTATTTGTAAATTGTATTTGGTGAAATAGGCCCCAGTAGTCAGTACTAGTTTGTAATTTTAAATTGTAAAATGGTGAAATTGACCACTGGCCTTTTTTGTACATATAGCGACTTGGCTAAGATTTTTGTACGTATTCTGTATTCATATATTGTTATACAATACAAAAATATTAAATTTGTTTACAAAAATAATAAATTTGTTTACAAAAATAATAAATTTGTTTACAAAAATATAATCTTACAACATTACTCCAACTTATCCTCATTTACCATATTGAAAATTTAAATTTAAAAAAATCCTCTTAAATTAATATTGAGAGTAAAGTATATCTATAGAAAACCTGACATGATATAGATTATAGAACAATTCTGGTAATTCAGAGGTTTCTATTTTGCAGCAAATAAAAGTCAAATTTGTCACACTGTGTTATCGATCATTGTTTGTTTTATTTTTGTCCCCTGTTAAAGATAGCTCCATTTCAAACAACTCAAAGATATAGATATATGAGTATTTACAGCCAGAAATGATAATTATTATCGCTTGCACAAATATTACTTAACACAACACTCCCAATGGGGTAAGATTATCGCGAAAATAGAAAAAAAAAAAAAAAAAAAAAAAACATTAATTAGGAATAAGCCATTTATTAATTAAAAGATACCAATTTTCATATCTACTATAAGCTATATTAAGCATAATATAGACAGTGTGTAATTGCATGTATACATGGCACAAATTTGATCAATTCCCCATAGAATCTTCATCAGCCATTTCAATAACACTGCATCTTTTTTGTATAATTCTTTGTGATTGAGTAGGTATCTATAGAAGCTAATTCAATTCAGTATTTTTATCCTTATTGAATATTCAATCTTAATATACCTATAAATATCCAATCCACCATATTATTAAGAATCGATATTAGGTAGATATACTATTCAAGTTTACTTAATTATTATTTTCAACTTTCGTATATAAGTAATAATAAATCTAATGTAACCTAAGGTAACTTTATTTCTTTATGTCATTGGCAGCTTCAAATTGACTATATTTATATACTGTCTAAAAAAAACCGTAAAACTTTTGTCTCGCATCCAATTGAATTAACGTTAACATAAAAACTTGTTCACTTTCATTTATTATTCGGTACTTTCACAAATTTTTTTTTTTTTTTCAAGGCAAAATATATTAATTCACTTGCAGTGAGTTTGGTTTGTTTCATGTTTGAATAAATTTTGCACTAAAGTGTCACAAACATAGTTACTAGCCAATTAAGGAACTAAATGAAAAGTAAGGGTATAGAGTGCTTAAATAACTAAAGCCGAATTTACAACCATAAATAAGAAAATTCAAACATTAATTAATTATCATCGTAAATGTAATGCTTTTCCAAATTCAATATTAAATAATTACTTTTTCCTTAATTCCTTCAAAGAGAAGTTCTCACCACAGACATAATTTGGTACAGTCAACACGAATAACTATTGATAATTTTATGTTGAGGTTTCTTTCTTTTTTTTTTTTTAATTATGTTTTCACTAAAAGGGTCAAATCTTAATAGTCAAATTTGTATCGATTTTCGAAAAAAAAATTGGGCTAACTATTTTCCGCAACCGAGACTCGTTTAAGGTGAAGATTTTCAGTCCTAAATAAAGAATCAATAGACTTTTCAATCGATATACAAAATTTGAAGAATATTGAAAGACATTTTTTTATAGATTTTCAAAAAAAAAACCATGGGCTTACCTCTTGACAAAAATAAACATTCTTTTTAAGAATATTTCCAAAACCGATCAAGAAGTAGATGCATCAAAAATAAGGTCTTTTCATACTGCTCCCGTAACTGAAACTGTGAAAAGCTCGAAAAGGTTATCGAAATACTATAGGCGTTTTATTGGAAACTTTTAGCTATCGCAGAAATGCAAGTCCGATTAAAACATTATACCTAATCATCATCATCATCAATATAATAAAACGACAAACACGAATTTTGGGGTACCATTTACGCGGTCTACAAAAGCCGAAAGTATATAAATTATATATCGATGGAAGGTTTTTTTGCACAGAAGTGCACAAAGCAAAAATTTATTAAATAATTTTACCATAAAGACTAAAAAACAATAAAGTAAAATTGCATTATAAGTACGAGGAGAGCGAGAACCATAGCAAGAGCCAGAGCGAGACCGAGTATTTGTTCACAACACTTATTATATTTTCGTTAAATGCAATGGTTCGTGCATTTAATATATTCATTAAGATGGTTAGTGAATTCGAGTGAGGGATTTTTGTGGGAAGAATTTTATTTCAGAGGATTTTTATTTGTTGTGTTGGATTTTCGGCCGTTGGTCGATTTAATGCGAGGAAGCATAAATTATGTATAGTTGTAGGTATATTGGTTTTGCATGGAAATATTCTGCAATCTATTGTGTCTCTCGCTCATTGGGTGTTGTTTTTAAATTGAAATAAAATGTGAGCAAAAAAGGAAGAATGCTTTCAGTTTGTAGATGTAGTGTGAGGGATGTTAATGCTGAGGCGTGGAACAATAACTTTTTATTTATATTCCTCGCTCCAATTCACTAACCATCTTAACGAATAGATATATTAAATACACGAATCAATGTATTCGACGAGTTTTATTTTCGATATAAATTTAATTGGTCTTTATGACTACTTCCGGGATATTCTTGGGACCAGTGGTTCTGGGATCGGCTAAACCCAGCCCGGCAGCGTTCAGTGCTACAGGAAATATTAATAAGTAGCTCATATAAAATAACTAGCTCAGTTTTTCTCCACGCTCAAGACTGCTTTTAAACGATGGAATTATTCTTGTGATTTTTTACTTAATGTTGGAGTATCCACATCCAAAAATCGTATGCATCGAAAAATAAAGTTTTCTAGAATTTCATGTGAATTGCAATATATTTTCTAGAAGTTGTTTTTCAATTAGACGATAATGTTATTAGCACTCGAGTTTCGGGGGGTGGACGTACTAGTCACTATAAATCCTCGCAAAATTGGTGTCAAATTCAGCTGTCATCGAAATACAAAATTATTTGAAAAAAAAAAAAAAACTAAAAAGCGTTAAAAAGTAAATTTATTTATTAATAAATCCCATTTGATGACTTGACAGATATGGATGATAACCTATTTTTTGAGACATAGAGAATATTTCGTTCCAAATGTCACTGCCCCAAAAAAGCATTTTTCCGGAGCAGAAAATAAAATTCTAAATTGTTCGTATTTTCAGAGGTTTTGTAATCCGTCTTCATCGATGATCGTAGGCATCCTTCGATGGAATTTGACAGTTGATGGCTTGACAGATATTTCATATTTTTTTTACAAAAGAATATTTTCACATTAAGATTACATCTCATAGTTTGTGAAGGATTTACAATCACAAGCCTTATGGTGGATTTACATTCATCTTCGTGCGGAGTTCCGCAAATGTAAGGTATGTAAGATATAAAATTGACATTTGTTGAATAGAGAGAGAAGACCAAAATGCAGAGATCTTCATGAATGCAGATTATAAGAAGATGCCATAATTCAGATATAAAGATGAACATGTTCATCTTCATATAGGTACTCTTTCACACATTCCTATTTTCGGCATGAATCTGTCCCGCTCTGGTTTTCTTGATATTTGTGGATGAAGATGAATGTAAATCCACCATTAATTTTTTAAGTTGTAGATTGTATTGAACTATTGAACTAAATGAACTAGACCAGCAAATTAATTCAGATAATACTTTTGATGTAAACTGAGTGCTCTTTAAAATGAACTAAAACGCACAAGCCTATACTGTCCAAACTTCTGTCCCACAATAATGAACGACATTTAATTACACGAAGTCAAAAAAAAAAAATTAAGAAAATTATTCCTACAATATTTATATGACGCGAGTACAGTGTTATTTCTAGATTAAACGTCAGTTGCACTTCAGTCAGTTTATATGATGAACAAAATGTCAGATTTTGATGAATGAAGTTATAAATTAGAGTTTTCATTGGGAATGCAATTTTTTTCATTTCATTTTATTTGACGAATTTTTAACGTGTATAGAATATTGTGCTCAATTTCTGAGGTGAGAAATAAAATATCAATTTTGTTGGATTTTCCATTAACATCGTAGCCATCCTGCTTTAGGGATAAGAAACGAACTGCATAATTATCTTGCTTTTATTCAGTACATATTTAATCCGAACTGTCACCGCAGAAAGTGCAAATAGCGTTTTCGATGCGACAGGCCTTTTACTGAAAAGAAATGCATCCAGATTTAATTTAGTAACCGAATCCAGAAGCGTTTGTCGTTTACACAGATTACCTCATCTGTGTACTGATAATTTTTTGCGACGTAAAGGAGTATTGATTATATTTACGTTGACTGTCTTACTATAGCTTAATTTTCCAAACCAACATATTTTGCTTCAAATGAAAACAAAGTATAAACATTGAACAATATCAACGAACGCATCCTTATATGTCAACCTTCAATAAAAAATATTTTTATGTAATCTTAATGATTGTCAAACTATTCCAGCCACTCCAAAACTTAATTTCAACTATTATACTCACTATTTTTACTGAAAAGTTTATTGACACTATTCCTGTGTTGTTGTTTACTGTGTTAAAATTTACTTGTTGCCTATAGAATTACCAATAAAAAATAGGAACGGGTCGTTATTCTGTATTACAAAATTCTGTAAATCCATAATTCTGAATATGAAAATTCTGTAAATCTAGAATTCTGTATTTCAAAATTCTGTAAATACAAAATTCTGGAAAATTATAAATACTGTATAGTCTGAACTCCAAAATGCTGAATTTCAAAAATTCTGTAAATTATAGAAGCAAAATTGTTTTGATAATGAAAAAAATTGCGCATTTATTTCAAAAATTCTGTAAATTATAGAAGAAAAATTGTTTTGCGTACTTTTTTTCATTATCAAAACAATTTTTCTTCTATAATTTACAGAATTTTTGAAATACAGAATTTTGAAATACATAATTAATGGTTTTACAGAATTTTGAAAAACAGAATTTTAGATTTTCAGAATTTTGAAATACAGAATTTCAGATTTACAGAATTTTAAATTACAGAATTTTGAAATACAGAATTTTTGAAACTGAATTTTGGCACTTACAGAATAATGACCCCAACCTATAAAAAACGTCTATTATTTCCAACCAAAGTGATTTAAATAAATTTCGATAAAATTGAAATTGAAGTCACCAATATATTTTATATGACACTAAGACTAAAAACTAAAACCTATCATGGCTTCGAGACCTATACTACATTATATCGATTTTGCAGTTCGGTAAATGATATTTAAGTATCTTGAAATTTAAACTACATTCTACAAATGAAAATTCGATTTATGTCTATCAAATTGAAAACAACGAAACAATGAATATTACAAAATAATTGCACAACCTCTTCACTATCCTCCAGTTTAAATCATTTTACTATGATATTTCAAATATTAACGCTTTTGTAAATGTCAGCAGAAATACATTCGATACATTTAAACATTTTCTCTCTGAAATACGAATATTCCTTCTCAATTTTCATGCTGAAGGAACTATTCTTGAACAATTTGCATAATGCTTTTTGTGCAAAAAAAAACAAAATGCATTTCATTTAATTATTTCTTAGTTTTATATTTCATTTGGGTATATTCTTGATGGAAACCGAGAATCTTAAGACCGTGCTTTTCTCTCAAAAAAGGCTTAGATATAATTAAACCACTAATTAAAACAAAAAGAAGGGCTTGTGTTCTTTCCTATGTTTTTACTTTTTTGTATGTAAGCTTCTTTTTTTCCCAAAAATACCACCACATCTTTAGGATAGGTATAGAAAGAAGGTTATATGAAGGTATCATTATTTTTTTTTCCCCAAAGGATAATGAAAATTACTAGCTAAAATGAAATCAATCTGAAGTCTCGCTTTATTTTGAGAAATAAACCCAAAAAATATACAAAAAATCCTAGAATATTATTTACTTGAAAGATAATAAAATAACCATCGGAGGTGAAAATAAATTCTATTCGATCAATAATCTAGAGGGTGGCTAAAGGTATATGCACATATATAATATCCCAACCTTTGAGTAGTGATGTTTTTTTTGCAAAAGCACTAGACTTTTGTGTTCACGCACAAGATAGCATCGTTTCGTAATAAGTTATTGCCACAAGGTTTGGTTTATGTGAGCTTGATTTGGCACCAATTTTAGAGAGAAAAAAAAAACAAATATCATGCACAATTGAATGAGCAAATTCAATGAAAATTCAGCAAACTGTTTTACTGGCACTGACAAGCTTAACAAATAAAAAAAAAAAAGACGTACGATAAAACATTTATACAGGTACGTAACCTAGAGAGGTTTCATGCATCAGAAAATTGTCTAAAATTGAGGGAGCAGTCATAGTTGTTTTCCCGTCACACTTTATAGAATAAATTGGTTCTTACTCGTTAAATACACAAAATATTAAAAAAATATCATTCATAACATTTTTTGGAATTAAGTCTTATTTGTCTGAAATGATGAAGGTTTTTTTTTCTGTTGGATCAAAAATATTTATGAAATAATATTCGCGAAACACGAATTTAACTTTAATTTAAGAAAGCGGCAACCATGACAGGGGTATAATAATGGATCCAAAAAAATGTTTTCCCCAATGAATAATTAAAAAAAAAAATAAATATACTAAACAATTTTATGCAATTTTACCAACATATTATTAAACATCATTTAACCAATTAAAAATTTGGAAATAGAATTTGAAAAAAAAAATTTTAAATTAAGTTTCAAATAAAGCTATACATGAAAAATAATTTTGGTTGCGGTCTTGTTAACCGATATTGACCTTTATACCTTTGGCATATACATATACATACATATGTATAATATACGAGAATTCTTTTTCTATATTGCCTTGAAAGTTCAATTAATAAACTTAATTAACCAATTCCAGGCCATTGCTCAATTGCTAGCTCTCCAAGAAGGTACTTGAAATAAAGAAATAAATATATAAATATCCTTTATGCTTCAATATAATTGATCAATTTTATTTCCTTAAATACAACAAACACATATACTCCAATTGTCAGTGTAAGGTCTGCAATTAGCCATGTTATTTTGTATAAAAACTAACTGACTTGCATGTCCTTTTCAAAATAATTTCAGGTAGGTTGTAGGTAGGCATGGGTATACCCTCTCATAAATCAAGTTTATTTACAAATTAACACAAGCGGACTTATAAACCGAGAGCCCACAGCAAATTTTGGGTGTGAATGAGCAGGTTCAATAAAAATAGCTTTACATCTGAATTTTCAGATTTCTGAATTTATGTCGTTGAACGCAAAAAAAAATCTTAAATTTCACTCGAAAATCACTGTGTCAAATTCCTGCATTTACTTGAACGATTTACATTGAACGAAATAAAATAGAACTTTAATTACATTCGTAAATTAAACATTGAGTATGGGTAGTTGTGAGGATTAAATTATTTTTAACTAAATCAGCAGGAGGTTTTATTTATTTCATTAAAAGTCTTTTTAATGTATGTATTGTATGTAACATCAATATAAAAAATTGTTGATTTAAAAATCCACTAAACAATAAAAAAAAAGTTCGTTCATTTAAATAAATATTGAATTTTCATGACGAAAATTAAAAAAAATTAACTACCAACAAGACGAAAATTATAAAGTACAACTTTTATGTGCAGCTGATTTGGCACCTCTCCCACCACAAACAACTTTCATCTGAATTTTCAGATGAGAATTTCTTGTCTGAAAATTCAGATGAAACGTAACTAAACGTAACTTAAAGTCACTAAAATTCATTAAACTTTTTATGACACCTGGCCAATCAGAAGCTCTAAAAATTCAGAATTCTGAAAATTCGAAACTAAAACGTAAAGCATTTAACGTAGCCAATGATAGCAAAAATTCAGTGGTATTTTTATATAGAATTTTCATAAGCTAATATGAGTCGGAGTAAATTTACTCCGTCGCTAAAACGACTTAATAAATAAGAATTTGTTTGACGTGACGTAAAGACGGAGTAATTGCTTCGACTCGGTTTAACTATTCCGGGGTTGAAACGAGTGTTAGTGAAATTTAATAAATAAGGCTGTTAATCTTTAACAAAAAAGAAAAATGGGCTCCACTGTACAATATATTTTTTTCAATTTGGGACCATTTTTCTGTTTGGGTTCATTTTTACCAAGAATAAAAACTAACTTTCGCTCTTATTCCTATTACGCCGCTAATTTTTAGCCTTTATAAGTGCAGAATTAAAAATTTTATTTTGCGAAAAAAATCATCTACATAAAAATTTTCGAAATATCGAATTTTCAAAAACTAATTTTGAAATTTTTTTTTTTAATCTAAAATTTTTTGCTTTGAAAATTTTTATATGCAATATTTTTCAAACTAATTAAAAGCTCGTGAAAAAATTTCAATAAAATCGGTTTATCAGATAATGAGATAGTCGAAAACCAAAAAAATGGTTCTATAGGAAGTCCCATTTATAACCATTGTTCGGACTTTGTTTTTATAAAATTATAGCATTTTAGTAAAAAAATTAACTCATTTTTTTTCTAAAGTTGCGGGGACGTTTCTTTTGAGAAAAATAAGACTTTCGTTGTTTGCTAAAAAAAAATTTATGGCAGGTAGATACCGTTATTTTTGATCCTTTAAAAAAGCGAAAAAAACGTGTCGGAGAAATGCCCAAAAAACGGTAAACGGTACCAAGTAAAAACAAAATCGGACCACCCGTTTAGGCTGCAGCCGAAAGGATAGGACAGACAGACGGACAGAATTGCGAGAACCAATTTTTTCGACTTCACTATAATCGTAATGATCAAAATCGCTAGTTCGTTTTTTTTACAAATCTATAACTTGCCATTTGGTACATACATAGGTATATTATGTATATCGCAACTAAAAATATCGCAAAATTGGTAATATTATATACCCACTTCAAGTTTAGGTCAAAATCTTTTATGGGCAATAATTTTGTTTTCAAATTATTATATAAAAAAAATCTCTATTTAATAATTCTGGACTGACAAAATACTTAAATAAATAGAATTAGTTAAATTTAAGTAGCTAAATTAATTAAGAAGAAAGTGGTTGGGTTCCATATACTGCTTTTTATAGTCCCTTATGCTCGTTATTTAAAATCCGCTTTTTATAATCCTGTTTTTTATAATCCCCCTTTTTTAGAATTTGATGGTACGAGTAAAAACAAAGGTTGAAACAAACAAACAATTTGTACATATATCATCACGTAAAACCGGACTTGAACCCCAAAAATAAAAAATAAATAAAAAAAAACAAGTATACGCCTAAGTGTACAATTATTTAATTTATAGATAATATAGTCAATTGTATTATTTCCACAAAAATAAGGGGAGGAGGTGCCATCCAAACATTTGTAACATCATCGGCTTTACAATTTATTGTTCATCAAATTCTAAAGTAGAGGAAACTAAATTAATGTATATTCACACCTTCAGCGCTCTCACATTATTTTACCCCATTAATTTTGAAATCAATTTATTTCAATTTATATTATTCGGAAAGAAAATATTTTAAGGCAATAATAATTTGATTTTGAAATTTTGAACATTTCTTGTTAATTATGTATATGTTGCCCTTTATCCAAAAAGATAGAGGGCTATAAAGTTTCTATAAATTAATGTATTGTTTTCATATTTTGACCTAAAAAATTATATTAAAGTAATTGATTTATGAAAATGACTTCATTTTCGAGGTTGACACTTATCTGTACTAAACTTCGTAACTAAAAATTATCTACATAAATTTAATCTCAAAATTATAGGAACCCACTTATGAACTCAAGGTCAATTTTTGATTTTCTGACCTTAAGTCTACAAGAGATACCTGTAATATCAAAGGGCACGACATGCCCAGCCAAGTTCTAGCATTTCATCCTTTTTACAGGAAGAGTTCCAATTTATAGGAAAAAATTTATTATTTATTGATTACTGACTTTCATTTGATTCGTTTACATGGCAAGTTTTTTTTTTTTTTACTCACAATTTAAAAAAGTTTGAAAACTTGACCCAGTGATTCTCAAAATTTTTCTTTAAATTTCTTTCATAGTTTGGAAAACGGCGCAATAAAGCGCTAATTTGGTCACGGAGCTAGGCGTTCGTGGCCGCCATTTCTACCTGCCTTGGAATTGTGTCAACATTACCCTACTTTTTGAACTCACTTCTTTTCACGGCTGACTTTTTACAACGCACAGGTTTTTTATAAAAGAACTTTCCCTTTCATTTAACATTTATGTTTTTCGTCTGATTAAAATTATATTATAAAGAACCACAAACAACGAAATTATGGGTACATTACGCAATACATAAATTGAGAAAATGTGCAAAATTAGAACAAAATTGGTTAAGCCATTAAAAAGCTATATTTAAAAAAAAAAGAAATTTAGTCAAAATACATTATTCCCGTAGTGGTAATTTTTTTGGGAACGGGTCGTCAATCTGTTTTACAAAATTCTGTTTGACCAAAATTCTGTAAATGTATTGAAAATTCTGTATGAACATAATTCTGTATTACATTTTTCTGTAAATTTTTATTCAAAAATTCTGTAAATCCAGAATTCTATATATCAAAATTCTGTTAATCCTAAATTCTGTTAATCCAAAATTCTGGAAAATTTTAAATACTGTAGAGTAAGATTTGTCTCTCAATTAATCTTACATTTTGAAATATAAAAATAAAAATATAAAATTTTCAATAAACCAATTTTTTTCATATCGAACCAAAAATAATCAATAAACATTCCTACATGTGTATACTGTGTTGTTATTTAACTGTAAATCAAGAAGATAATTAAGAGTTCGAGTTACATACATACATGCGAAATATACTCAAAAATTGTGAAATAAAATAATTACTAATTTATTTATATAATTTTGGAGGCTTTAAACTTCCAATTCGACTCTAAATTTAATACATTTTCAAAGAATTTGGTTGGTTATAATGTTACTAATTAAATTTGAACACATCTACATTGAGTTATTAACTGAAAAAAAAACAAAACAACTAATCCGTACATGCAATCAATATCAAAGCGAATTTTTAAGTTTTGAACACATTTTTTCTAAATATACATATATGTATGTTCAAATAAATTAATTTGGACTCTAATTAAACCTTAGTAGGTATAAACAATTTTTTGTATTCTGAAATTCAAAATGATGAATATGGATTTTTCATTATCAAAACAATTTTTCTTTTATAATTTAAAAAAATTTGAAATATAGAATTTTGGATTGTCAAAATTTCGGAAACCGAATTTTGGCACTCACAAAACAATGCCCCCACCTTTTTTTTTTCTTAAAAACTATGTTCATTACAGGTACGAAGTTTAATCAAAATTGTTATATGGCACCTACTACTAAAATAAAAATTCGAATTTTCCCTGTAGGGAATCACACGTTTTGTACCAAATTTGAGGCAAATCGATGCACCTGTTTAGGTTTTAGCTCAAATTTCAATTTTCAGTGGATTTACGGACGTACAGTTGCACAGAGCTTATGATCCTGTGATCCTGTTGTGTATATTTTTTTTACAAATGATGTACGGTGTACAAGTAGGTACAGACATACATAAAAAGTCTATTTTTTTTTCCACTTTTTTAAAATACTTACGTGGAATTTAGAATCGCATAGTAAATATAAATAAAACGACAAACACGAATTTTGGGGTACCATTTACGCGGTCTACAAAAGCCGAAAGTATATAAATTATATGTCGATGGAAAGGTTTTTTTGCATAGAAGTGCACAAAGCAAACATTTATTAAATAATTTTACCACAAAGACTAAAAAACAATAAAGTAAAATTGCATTATAAGTGCGAGGAGAGCAAGAACCATAGCAAGAGCCAGAGCGAGACCGAGTATTTGTTCACAACACTTATTATATTTTCGTTAAATGCAATGGTTCGTGCATTCAATATATTTGTTAAGATGGTTAGTGAATTCGAGTGAGGGATTTTTGTGGGAAGAATTTTATTTCTGAGGATTTTTATCTGTTGTGCTGGATTTTCGGCCATTGGTCGATTTAATGCGAGGAAGCATAAATCATGTATAGTTGTAGGTATATTGGTTTTGCATGGAAATATTCTGCAATCTATTGTGTCTCTCGCTCATTGGGTGTTGTTTTTAAATTGAAATAAAATGTGAGCAAAAAAGGAAGAATGCTTTCAATTTGTAGATGTAGTGTGAGGGATGTTTAAGCTGAGGCGTGGAACAATAACTTTTTATTTATATTCCTCGCTCCAATTCACTAACCATCTTAACGAATAGATATATTAAATACACGAATCAATGTATTCGACGAGTTTTATTTTCGATATAAATTTAATTGGTCTTTATGACTACTTCCGGGATGGTCCTGGGACCAGTGGTTCTGGGATCGGCTAAACCCAGCCCGGCAGCGTTCAGTGCTACAGGAAATAATAATAAGTAGCTCACATAAAATAACTAGCTCAGTTTTTCTCCACGCTCAAGACTACTTTTAAACGATGGAATTATTCTTGCGATTTTTTACTTAATGTTTTAGTATCCACATCCAAAAATCGTATGCATCGAAAAAATAAAGTTTTCTAGAATTTCATGTGAATTACAATATATTTTCTAGAAGTTGTTTTTCAATTAGACGATAATGTTATTAGCACTCGAGTTTCGGGGGCTGGACGTACTAGTACTTATAAAAAGATAAAAAGGGTTTTTAAAAATAAAAAAATTTAAGATAATTTATATATCACAAAAAAGGGGACTTGAAAACCAAACATTAAAAAAAAAACACGTATACGCCTGAGTGTACCATTATTTTATAAAATATCCTTATACGTATATAAAACATATCATTATACTAAACAAAAATTGTATAGGATAAAATTTCCACTCTCAAAATTCTAGTTTTCAAAAACAGTGTTTTACGAAATATTTGTATAAATTTCAAATTCATTATTTAAAACTAAAACAGCCCTATTAATAAAAATACACCATCCGCTCGTAAATACACGTTTTACCTAACACATGGATAGTGGACTTATCCGTTTGATTAAATAAAATATTAATAAACTTATTCTGTCTTCATTATATCGGTCCACTGAATAACACCAAAAAGTAGGCAGCACTTCCCTCAATTGTACTACATATTCCAGTACTTCTTTCATTTTTGAAAGCTAACTGTCATATCAGTCAGCTTTGAATTTAATTGTGAACGGTACAGTTATCCGCTCGTTGAATACCAAAATTGGTGAGATAAGTTATCCGCTCATTGTCAAATGTCATTTAAGGCTAAAACACGTTTATTATTAAGAATTATAAGTTAAAACATGTGTTACTGTTGCTTCATATCTATTTGGTGATTATTAATAGGGCTGCAACTATTTTATTGATTCATTACTTTAAATGTATTTTCGGTGTATTTTCGTGAAAGTGCCCCGTAACTCGTTTCTAAGATATTTATGAAAAAAAATAACAGAATTTTTGCAAATGAAGGTAAAATTTTGTGAAAAGCCGAATTTTAACTAGCTCTGACGAAAATAATTATCTATGAATTGATACCTTTTTTTATTTCTTTTACCGAAATTCACTGATATTTGCTATTCTACCAGAACTTTTGTGTTTGCGGCATATGATTCTCTATAGTTCTCCGAAAAATGATATAAAAATATTTGATATATGAATTATGTAGAGAATCTAACGCGTTATAACTTTTTTATAAGTAACTGTTCTTTTGCGTCAAATTGATGATTTCGTCAAAAAAAAAGAAAAGTATAACAGTTTCTAATTACTAAACTAATAGTTTTCAATATTTTAATATTTGATCTAAAATACTTATAGAATTGTTTTTAATTTTATTTTCAAAACGCAATTCAAGCATGAAAAAATTTTTAATTTTTAAAAATTAGTATGTTAACAATGTATTGCGTCTTAAATTGCATTTATAAAATTGTGAGCTGTGAAATATAAGGGTTATTGTAATAATGGAGTTGAAAGGAGCAATATTAATTTGAATCTCAAAAAAAAAAAAACGATTTTGAATTAAAGTTAAGAAACTTAACGCAAACAAATGTCTACCCTCTTAAAACCTTATCCTTAGTATGATTCGGAATTATTCACGTGAATCTGAGAGCAAAAACAGTCGCACAGTTTTCTCATTTGGACAACTTTTAATTAACACTCAATTACGCGCTATTTGACTCTAATGGCCCCAAATCGATATTTCCATCAGTCCACCACTGAATATAGACCACCCAAGTATTGTTTCATTATCTTCGTCCATAAATTATTCAATAGTCATTCAATACAGTTACTGGTTACTAAAAGCTATAAATCTATATTTTGAAGAGGAACTATGGGGGTTAAATATTGTTAAGAACTTTCAACGACATTTTATATACATACATACATAGTTGGTATTTATGCGTTGTTTGAATATATTTGTTGATAATAGTGTTGTGGTAGCTCTATAAAGTTCAAATGGGCATATTTAATGTGTCAAGAGTTTATGGTAACAGTAATTAGACTAGAAAATACATACATAGTTATAATTTATTAGTTCAATACATATTTTCCGAGGTGATATTGAGCCTTTAATCATAGGTCTTTAATTATTTAGACAAAATAGCAGATGATCACTACAAGGCATGATGTATATAATTTAAAATAACATTCTAAAAAGCAAATCTGATGGGTGGTAAAATATAGAACCTGTGAGTCATAAGCTATGAGCAAGCATAACTTCTTTTGTGGCTGCAAAACTTATATTGGTAGTAAATTAGAGTGACATTTTTTAACAATTCCATACTTAGCTATTGCAGATTCTTCAAAAATTGATGATTTTGATGATTTTTTTCTCTTTCCAGTTAGATATTCTTTGATACTCTTTTTAACTATATAATTAAATAAATTACCAAACTGGATTGCATAGGGACTTGCTGAAATGCTTCGAGGTTATAGATTAGCTAAGCACTAAAGATTTAGGAAATACAAAGGTGTATTAAAATACAGTCAAACTTCTTTATAACGAACTTCTTTATAACGTAAATAGTGAATTTCATTTTGTTCCCCTTCCCCTTAAAAAATATCTCATATGAATTAGGTTCTTTATAACGAAATTCTCTATAGCGAAATTCTCTTTATAAGGAAATTATTTTTTTGGTCCGAAAGCAAAGTTGTTTCTTTATAACGAAATCTCAATTTTCAAATTTGAAATAAAAGCCGACTACGATTTTTGTTCCTAATTTTAAAAGGGAACTCCCCGTTTTGGGAAGAATTTTCTTAAAGGTTCCCCCACACCAACGCGAATTTTCGGTGGCGACGACGAAAACAATAATAATAACGTGTTGTTTTCATTGACAACCACGTGTTTTTATTGTTGTTTTCGTCACCGCCACCGAAAATTCGTGTTGATGTGGGAGAACCTTAAATTGAAATTATTATGTATGTATAAAAAGTGTGCATATGTAGTAGAACTTTTACGTCGAGTTTGAGAGAATAGGAAGATTTTTTATAATAAAACAATAAATAAAACTCAATTGCAATCGAAAATTGATATGTTTTTAATTAAAAAATAAAAAGACACACATATCTTTAAACTGAGTTTTTTTACCATTTTTTTTAAAATATACTTCTTGCAGTGTTAAAAAAATTACAGTTTCTATATAACGAATTTTGTATAAACTTCTTTATAACGAAGCAATTTTTTGTTCCCTTGAAGGTTCGTTATAGAGAAGTTTGACTGTAATGACAATGAATAACAATTTTGTCCAGTCTTTAAAGAAATTGACTGCCGAATAATTCCAGAAAAGCTGAATTTTGGTTAAGAGAGAGCATTTTTAAGATGAATTTTACAGACGAGAAACGTTTATATTTCTACAAAAAAAAGATTATTTACAAAAATAACCGGCATCGAAGAAAAAGACATATAAATACGTCGTATGCTCATTGAACTTGGAAATGAAGATTCAATTTCCAAAGTTCTTTAATAAATATTTATTGTATGGACTTTTTAATTATTTATCATTATTCTCATATTTTTGACAAGTTTCTCAAGGGTCGAAATTTCTATATAAGTCCTCATAACTTTTTTTATATATTTGTTTCGGAATGCCTTAGGCCTATTTCAGTTTTTTTCACTTTGCAAAAGTTTCCTGCAGAGCAATAGTGCGAAGGAATAAAAATTTGCGAAAGTGAAATTATTTTCAATTTACAAATTTGGAGTTTAAAGAAAAGTATTTTGCAAAGAGGAAAACTTTTCAACTTTTCATTTCAATAGTTTCCTCTTTGCAAATTTGGCATTAAAAATGCGAAGTAAAAATTAAGAGTTGCAAACTGTTTAGGGAAATGGGCTGGGTTCGATACACCGCTCTTTATAATCCGGTTTTTTTAAATCCCAGTTTTATAATCCCGTTTTTTATAAACTATAGGATTTGGGATAAGTGCGAGGTTAAGTGTAAGCAAAGTTTCTTTTTAACATTTGGTAGTTTTTATTTAGTGAGACATAACCCTTCATTTGCATTTTGGACTAAGTTCACTTTATGTTGGGAGTTAGTTCCAAAAGTAATGGGAATTAGTTCGTAATGAACCTAGAATTAATTTAAGTGGGAATTATTGCTTTGTGAGTTAGTTCATTTTGGAGTTAGTTCGTAGGGCTAATTTTGTGAATGAGCAAATATACGTACATATACATATAATATTACATATTTTCATTTATTCGAGTAATTTTTTATTTTTTGAAATTACAAACTCGTTATAATTTTTCGTTTAATGCCCAAATGAGATTGACGGGATTTTAATACATTGGGATTATGAATAAGCGGGATTTTAGAGGACGGGATTTAAAGAATCGGTAGTTAAGGATTTTAAAACTTTTTTCGGGATTTTCGAAAAACGGGATTTTAAAAACCGGGATTCCGATACGCTCCCGTTGAAATAGGTCCCTGCTCAGAATTCAACTTTTTGGAGCAGATTCTCCAAATGTTATAAATAAATTTCTTTAATTGTACTATGCCGTTATGAGTTTTGTGAAGAAAAATCAATTTTAAATTATGTTAAATCTGAAACATTTTATGAACATTTATTCGCTGAGATAAAACTAGTAAAATATTGCAATAAAATCAGGATATTTATTGCTATTAAAACTACAATATAAATTTTGTTTGGGTAAGCGCGGCCGCATTGATGTCCAAAATGATATTTTTTTTCTCGTTAAAAAATCATAGTTTTTGCACGAATAAAGATATAATAACAGTTTTGTTATTTCTCAAGCAAAAATGTATTCACAGGGTGTAGCTAATCGTACTTTAAAAAAAATAAAACTTAAGGAAAAGGGAAATTGTGCAAATGGTCAAAAATCTTCCATTATTCCCTTCATTGACAAAATCTAACTGACGTTTAATTTTACCAGTAAAATAATGGCATCATATTTTGCTAACATCATTTTACAAATTATGAAAAGAAAAAACAGAAGAATAAACTTGTTCATTCTTTTCTGGTACATTGACATAATCTACCTTCAGAGGGCAATTTTATAATTTCGTCTATAATTAAATGTATATCATTAAAAATGAATTATCTTCTATGACATAAAGCTATGTAGAACGCCAAGAAAAACAAAACAAAAGCAAATAAAATTAAACATGTTGTCATTTAATATTAAGCAATATTTCAAATAATTAAGAAAAACAAAATAAAAAACACCATGTACCATGGACATATATTATGATTAAATAATTGTTTATAAAGCAAGTAATAATTCTTGTTTTGATAAAAAAAAAACTTTTTAGGGAAATTCAAAAATTCCATTATACCTACAGCTAAAATATTCATGTGCATATTCAGAGCATTTATATTGTAGCAAAAGATATAAATCTCCCACCTCTTATACATGATTTCGAATAGCACGGTAACGAATATAATTGGAGCATTCCCCTTATAAGCAAAGAGAATTACGAAAAACAATTGCACGTATAAAGTACAAAACGATTTCAAAGTTGTAAACGAAATCTAAATGGTGGAGCTTATTTGTCTTTCTTTCAGTTTTGCTATTTTTTTTTTTGCTTCATTGTACCAGATGCTATAGGGCTGTAAAAAAAACCCTAGTAATAAAGACAAAATTCATTTTTGATGGAAGCTACATTTTCTTCCTTAATGAATTGGAATAACGAGAGTACCTACTCATGTTCTGATTTCCTGATGAATTCTTCTTATTTCCATAACAAAGATAAAAAAATTAATCCCTTATAGGTATGTATGAGCATTTGTGGAATAAAAAATTTGACAAATATTTCGAAAATGATTGTTTTATTTTTAAAATGGAAAAGTTAAAATGAATTCTTAAATAGTTTTTTTGACACTGTTCTATCGCTAGAGCACTAGATTTTATCATATTTTACTGGATTTTAGGTCCAAATAAAAATCTTGTTCAATATAAATAAAAACTGATAATATTTTTCCATTTCGCACAACTGGAACACTTCTTTCCAATAAGAACTCAAATTCTTATTTCTACTTATTCCAATGCCAGAACTGTGCGATATAAATATATCAATATATTAATAGGAAAAATTCTACGGTGGTCTTGGAAACTGACGTTTCTATTCGCTATAAACGACAATTTGAAAAAAAAAAATTAAATTTTATATTGTTTTAACTTTTCCTGATGCGTTTTTCTGGTCGTTTTAACACTGACCTCTAAACAGTGCCTTTACTTTCTGCCATCTTATCTCACAAAATTAATGTTCCGGGTCCGTTCATGTGACAAATTATTTAACACGAAAATAGAAAAAAGACTTTACCTATTAGAATTTGCTATATAATACAATAATTATCAATTTCGCGAACTGGATTCTGCTGAACGAAGAAGAGAAAGAAATTTGTTTGTTAGTAATTTCATTGATTATTTTTTTGGGGTAGTTTAAGTAGCGACAGCAAATGCTAGGCTTAAATCTAGAAAATTTTCTCAAAACTAATTAATAAAGACAACAGTTGTTTAAAATCCCATCGGAAGTATTCCAATAAAGCTCAAAATTATAAGTTCTAAAATCTGCGACTCAAAAAAAAAATTAAATTAATTAAGTACGCTGAACACAAATCCTCAGGGTTTCATGAAATCTAGTTTAGCGGCATAAGCATTATTTTACTTTCTCCTCAAATACGTCCATTAAAGTAGATAGTTTTCTACGAATTTTTTAAAACGACAAACCCTGATTGCTACTTCTTCACACGTACATGATCCAAAAATGAAAAAAAAATCTAACGCACTCCGTGTCCTTCATACTAAATAATTCAATTGTATAAATGACAAAAAAAAAAACTGATAGCAAAAAGACACAAATGAAGTGCAAAAAGTTTTTCTATAAGAATGGAGAAATATATATATATATAAATAAATTCGTGATGCCCGCAAGGAGTATAATATACAGTAGAAAGTCTAACCCCATTATTTAACCCCCACTGTTCATATACCTTTTTAATGAAAATATTTTCTTTGTTCGTATTCTTCATTCTCCCTTCATCGCTCTTGTGTTATGTATATCCCCTCGAGATATTTATTTAAAAAGGAGGTAGATTTTTTTCATGTCATCACAGTGTTTTTATATAAACTTCCCACGATAATAAAATCAAAACTCAAGAATGCCTCATGGGCATATTATTGAAAAGCCCCGTGTATAAGAAGATAATAAATATGCAGAAACAATATTTTTTATAAAATTTCATGAGCACCTTAACACATATAATTTATACTCACATTTGAGACTTGAAAATCAATGATGAGTTATCCGTGTCTCGTACACGTTGATAAGAGTAATACCATAATCCTAAATATATGGTATGGATTATTTTTAAATTTAATTATTAAAAACCTGCAATCGATTTTAATCTCATTTGGTTGAAATGTTATATCACAGATAAATACGATATACAAATTTAATCATGACTCAATTAAATTATTCAATGGTAAATACTTTTTAATAAAATATAAAAATAAAACAACACAATTATTTTTAGTTTTTGCCGAAACATATAAATACATACATATATACATATTATGTATACATATATCAATCACAACGGTGGAGCACTGGTTCGAAACATTGTTTGAATCCTACTTTATTGATCGTAGGTATTTAAATCGATATAAGGTGCGTTTAAATTAAAAAGCTTTCATATTAGTTTAAGAGGATTATTTATATTTACTTACTTAAGATGGCGCTTCAGACGGATGTAGACCTGGCGGCCGATTCTGGTTCTGTGAAAAAGTGAATCGAATAAATTGTTTTCACATTCGCTCTGCATGCATTGCTTTCACTTTTTCGATTCACTTTGTGCAAATAAGCGATTCTGATTCAGTGAATAAAATTTTCCGACGAACTATACTACCGATCCCGAACCTCCTTATCATTTCGCCTGAAGCGCAAACGCAAAAAGGGCAATTCACTCAATTATTGAAGAGAAAAGGGAAGTGCATGAAATAGAAAGATTTTTTTCTTCATGAATAGGACAGAGAGGGACATTTGGTTGATATGAGCTTTTCGAGCTTTGTTTATACGTATACTACCCTCTCTTTTCACAGATTCACTTCCGAATATCGACGTGAAAGCAAATTATTCATATATGAATGATTTTTTTACGTTTGGTTTCACAGAACGAGAATTGGATTTATTGTGAAAGGGTGAAAAAATTTTCGATTCACTTTTTCACAGAACCAGAATCGGCCCCCTGGATCTCAGCCAACAAGCTTCCCAAGTCCGCTTGGCCTCTATAAAGCTAGCTGTTTTTTGCAAATACGTTTTACCAGTACAGCAACATAGAAAATTATATTTTCGAAAAAAATATTTATCCCTTAGGGGCCAGTTATATCTTTCATTGAAATTCATCATTGAAAATTTTTATTTCTGGTTTTGAGACACTTTGAAAGCAAAATCAGTAAATATTTTGATGCAAGTAAAAAGCTGATAACTCAATTATTATTTCTAGTCAAAAAAATATTTCATTTTGGACCAACCTCTCACATAAAATGAATTCTAAGATTTCAATGATCAATGGTAAGGTAGTTCAATCATTGAAATAAAGAAATTCATTTCTCGTGTTACATTCGCCCAAAACGAAATTTTTTTTGACAAAAAATAATAATTAAGTCTGTAGCTTTATATTGGCATCAAAACTGATTTTGCTTTATAAGTATTTTAAAACTGAAAATTAAAATTTTCAATGATGAGTTTCAATGAAAGCTATAACTGGGCCCTTAGCAATATTTGAGGCAATGTCAATTTCAATGGCAATGACATCTCATTGCCTGAGTACGACTTCCATTGCCAGTTAATTTCAGTCAGAACTCAGTATAGAAATTAAATGTTTTTTTTTTTTTTGGTTGGTTTTTAAAATCCCTGTTATTGATAATAAAAAAAATGTATTTAATTTTTTCATATCTTCAAAATTAAAACCAAGCAAAATTCATTCAAAATCGCTGAGAAACCATTTTGAAAAAGGTTCCTCAAATATTCGACCTTATCACAGGCCCCGTCGTAATATATTCGTACTACGATTCCCGAAAAAAAGTATTAAACCTGCCATTGTAACAGAAATATTTCCAAACCGATTCAGAGGTCGTGAAAAGTTATATCGATAGCCAACAAAATCGTGTCAATATTTTTTTTACGACGACGATGCTATGACACTTTTTTCAAGATTCGTAGTATACGAATCTATTACAACTGGGCCTGTGATAAGGCCGATTGCCAGTGGAGCCGCTGGGTAAGAATATATTTAAGCTGATCTTAAGGAAAATATACAAACAAGTCTTTAATTTAAATGAACTTATTAATATTTTCCATTCAAATTAATTATTATTTTCCTATTAAATCTGTGCAGACGACATTAAAATATCAGAAATTTTAATTTAAAACCCGATTAGAGAATAAAAAAAAAATAAATGGTTATACAAAATAGCAAAATCTTTAGTATGTGTACCATAACAATGCATTTTCTATTTTAACAAACCAAACAGGAATGTCAAGGATTTCCTATATAGGTACTACATTCATATTTCATATTTTATCTTCAAAATATCAAAAATGAAAAACAATGCTGCTTCAAAGAAAAACGATTATGTATATGGTTGCATTTCATTGTATTGTTATGGTCTTGAAAGAAAGGATTCTTAGAACTTGAGGAAATAATTTATATTATTTCTTGCGATGTTATGCCAAGAAGATGAATTGTTTCCTTAACAGCAGTGCAGTGTAAAGAATAAATATTTTTTGTAAATATGCATGATGAATGATGATGCATTCCAATTTGTTGTGTTAACTTTTGAATTTATGAAAGTACATAATATTATGATTTCTTCTTTAAGAAAATCAATGATGCAAATATTTTATTTAATTTTATTTGCTATTTTTTAATAGCTATATAAAGGATAAAGAGATAGTTACATAGATTTTGCTGGTATTCCCGCTTAAGTGAAACTAGAATTTCACTTCAGCGGATTAAAAAATTACAAATACGGTTGTGGTCTATCAAACATTCAAATGGCATTTTCGTGGTGAAAATTTGGTGGAGGTGAAAAAGAAAACAGTAATGATAGCGTTCAGCAAATGTTTTGTTCTGTTCGATTCAATTTTTTTTGTCACTTAAGTTTTTGTTTCAATGAAAACTATAAAATTTAACTGAACATATGTTTCAGTTACACGGGTTTTTCACTTAAGCAAGTTTCGCTTAAGCGGAGTGTTTTAAAAGTAATTGGTCGACAAATACTCGGGGATGAAAAAAGTGTTTCAGATAAGCAAGTTTTTCTCTTGATCGGGTTTCTCTGAAACGCGTTTTACTTGTTTTAAATCGTCTGTTATGTTAACAAAATGTACGTTCTTTATAAGAGCAAAGCTAAGAGAGTTTTGATTAAATTTGTTTATTATAAGATTTCTAAATTTAAATGAGTTTTTTTTTTAATTATAAAGGTTTTGGTAATTTATGCCGTTTAAGATATTGTGAAATGTCGATCGGTCTATTATATTGCTTCATAGATATTTTTTGCGATATGCTCTAAATATGGGGCACACCAAAGGAATTAAATAGTAAGTATTTTCTGTAGCATCCAGATAACATATTATGCATAGGCCTACTAATCCTACTGTATCATTCATTACGAAAAGTTTTAGAATTTAAGTTGAGAAGACCGCATCTTGCTTCGAAGATTTGATTCATTTTATTTCGTGAATTACTATCATGAAAATAGTTCCGGACTTCAGTGTATATGAGGTTGCAATATTTTGTGGCAATGACATTATTTTCCGTATGTACGCTAGGTGAACTTTTAATGTTGTATATAAGTATAAGGAATCTCCTCGGAAGACATATGAATTGCGTTATTAGGTGTGTTGTATCTTGATGAAGAAGCATTGAAGTTCTTCAATTTGAGCGAATTCTTTTTATCCCTACTCTAACACGCAAAAGTGCATTATTAATTTTGTGGTTGCGTCATGTACTTTATATTTATCAGAGTGCGTAACAAATTTATGACGCACAAATTTGGACAATATCGATTTAAAAAAGTTTTTTGATGTCAAGGGTTCAGACCAAGACATATTATACGTAAAGATAACTTCAATATATTTATATTGGTTTGATATTTTGATTTCACTGTCGTTGTCATTTTTCAACTACCGCTCTTCTGCTACCGTTTCTGAAAATTACGATGCCAAACTTTTCTATATTAACATCTAGGATCCATTAACTGCAGTACCTACTACCTACTGAATATTTCGATAATCATTTTCAGGGTATTAGGACTATCAGAGAGCAAAACTACGCCATCCGCATAAGGACGTTAATTTCCAAATTATTCAGGATGAGGCCAGTTGGGAGTTCGTATTGAAGATAATCCATGAACAAGACAAAAAGTAAGGCACTCAGTAAACTTTTTTGACTCATTATGGTTGTATGAAAGAAGCTTGATGTACTTTTTGCAGAAGTATCCTCGTACAGAGATTTTCTTTGAGACACCTAGCCTCAATAATTTGTAAAACAACGCTGCTCTATTAATATGATCAAACGCTGCTGTCAAATTAACCAAGAAAGCATAAAGCTTTTTTTCTGACTGAGTTGAAGTTGGATGATATACAGGATACATATATTGTAAACTTAGTTAACTCTACTATACTGACTTCTGTATGCAGCCTGACATTCATTCAGTATATTGTTTTCTTCAATCAAACTAATAAGTCACCCTTTTTGTGAACGGGAAAAATAATTGATGAAATAAAACAGTATAGTTACTGTATCAAAGATATCATTAAGCAAGAAATAACGGGTGATTTTTTAGCTGGTTTGGTTTTGGCAACACTGGTTTTGACAGCTGACGTGTGTTTAGTACCTTGTGTCACTGTCAAACAGCTTCAGTTTGGTTTGCAATTTAACCATGGATCGTCTTACAAATGAACAACGCTTGCAAATTATTGAATTTTACTATCAAAATTCGTGCTCGGTTCGAAATGTTCATCGCGCGCTGCTTCCATTTTATGGTCAGCATTCTCGACCTTCTGAGCAGTCTATTCGGAAGATTGTGACCAAATTTCGCACCAAATTTACTTTGTTGGACATTAAACCACCAACACGTTTACGTACTGTGCGTAGTGAAGAAAATATTGCGGCCGTATCAGCTAGTGTGACAGAAGACCGCGAAATGTCGATTCGGCGCCGTTCCCAGCAGTTAGGCCTTACAGCACTACGTGGAAAATTTTGCGGAAGGATTTGGGCGTAAAGCCTTTTAAGATACAGCTGGTGCAAGAACTAAAGCCAGCCGACCTACCACAACGCCGAATTTTTGGTGAATGGGCTCTTGGAAAGCTGGCCGAGGATCCGCTTTTTTATCGAAAAATTGTGTTCAGCGATGAGGCTCATTTTTGGTTGAATGGGTACGTAAATAAGCATAATTGCCGCATTTGGAGTGAAGATCAGCCAGAAGCATTGCAACAGCTACCAATGCATCCCGAAAAAGCCACTGTTTGGTGCGGTTTATGGGCCGGCGGAATTATTGGGCCATATTTCTTCAAAGATGATGCGAATCGCAGCGTTACTGTCAATGGTGAACGCTACCGAGCGATGATAACAAACTTTTTTTTGCCCGAAATGGAAGTTCTTGACTTGCATGATATGTGGTTTCAACAAGACGGTGCCACATGCCACACAGCACGCGAAACAATGGCGCAATTGCGAGGCGAGTTTGGTGAACAGTTAATTTCACGTTTCGGGCCGGTCAATTGGCCGCCTAGATCGTGCGATTTGACACCATTAGACTATTTTTTGTGGGGGTATGTCAAGGCTAATGTCTATAGGGACAAGCCCGTTTCGATTGACGCACTGGAAGCCAACATCCATGCATTCATTCGTGAGATACCGGCCGATATGTGTGAAAGAGTATGCCAAAATTGGACTCAGCGGATGGGCTACCTGAGACGCAGCCGCGGTCAACATTTGCATGAAATTATCATTAAACATTAAATTGCAAAGTTCAAACTATCGATTCAAATAAATATTTCATTCATTTTTTCGAATTTTTTGTGTTTTTTTTTTTTTTAAAGTTCTAAACCTCTTAAAAAATCACCCGTTATATTTCTTCTCTTTTGGTGTTGGCGTTTTTGTAGAACTCTTTTGGAATACTTTGAATACCGAGTGGTTTGTTTAGTTTTTTGTTGATTCAATTAATACCAAGATTACTTCATACAGTTCTAGTTGGTTATCAAGTTCTTGATGATTAATTGATTCCAAAGCTAGCTAGAAAATTAATTTTTTCTAGCGATGTGACAGTCTAAGTCATACCATGGTTTCTTCCTTTCGAATTTTATAGTATGAGTGTTGTGTATCCCGTTTTCTCCATATATACACATTTTGTTATGGTTTCACATTTTCTTTCGATTATTTCTTCATGGGCGATGTTTCATGCTATACGGCTACATATTTAGCTTTTGTATATCCTACCCACTTCAGCCTTGGAAGCAAGTGTATATAGGAGAATTTCCAGAGATGTCTTCAGATGATTTGAGTGTCAGAATTAATGAACAAATCGTCACTACAATGCAGAACTAGCCTAAGTCACATTTACAAAAATTTTCAAGAAGAACCTTAGTCCGTAAAATCCTGACATTCGATACTATGTGTATTCTAATATTAAAATTCTGAAGGAACTACTGTACATATAGGAATATTCGGAATATGTAGAAAATGCGCGAAACACAACAAATTTCGTTATGACGTAAAAAAAAACTAATTTTGAAATTTTGGACTTAGACTAGTTCTGCATTGTAGTTACGAAATGATCCCAGTATGTTTTACATCCAACAAAAAAATCTTCCACCAAGTGATGATGATGATGGACAACAGTAGTGAACTAAAGTGAACTCTCCAATTTTTGCCACCAAAGCTTCTCCCATTAAGAATAAAAGCCTCAAAGTCTTTTAAAAACACAAGAAACCCGTTGCAGTTTCTATCAGTTATGAAATATTCAAAAGATCTGGAATGAGTGATTGGCTGCTAGGACACTGCTTGAATATCAATAGAACCATTTGTTCCCGTTCTGATATTTCGACCTCCTAATGATATAAAATTTTTCAACTAGAATTCATTGAACAAATTTATATAAACGTGTTAAAATCCTTCATCTAATGGATGCAAAACTATTGACTAAAACAATTTGATTTAAAAACAGAATTAAAATATATATTAATAATGACTTTAAAAAGGGTAAAACATGACATTTTAGGTGTTGCCGTTGATTGAATTGAATTTTTTTTTTAATTTCAAGTATATTTTTTAAAAAATTGCCTCTCCCGCCTTAACAGGGAGAAATAGAACCAAACCCTTTCTATACGATTTTTGTTGTCTTGAAGAAACCTACACGCTTCATGATTTTTATCGCATCTTTATAGAAATATATAAAGTTGGTTGTAAATCTTTCGACATACATTTTTGATATTTAAAAATTAAAAACAATAATTCTTTGGATTGAAGACATTCCCAAAAGGGAATAATCAATTTCCTCCCATTAAGACCCAAATGGTATTAAATAAATCATATCATTAAAGACTTTTCCATATAAAAACTAATTTAAAAGTGAACAAACCATAGATCGATATATAAATTACATCACACGTTTGGAACTTGTTCGAAAATAAATTAAACTACATAATATTCAAAAACTTCTTCTTTTTTTAGATACATTTCCATGTCATGATGGAAACAACTGCTTAATTTCCCTTTTTGCACTGAAAACTCAACAAAGGCATTTCACGGTATCATAGTAGATACACTAACAAAAAAGTTTCTATACAAATTAAAATAATATACAGCTCTCCAAAATAGTAGTAGTCTTTTTGATTCACATTGTTTACTTTAACAAAGGTAAAACAAACTCTCTGGATCAATATTTTTTCCTTATTAATAAAAGTGTATACTTATATTGATATAATACAAAATGCAGTCATTCCATTCCAATGTGATGTAGGAATAGAACGAAAAACAACCTTAACATTTCAATTTACTAGATAATAGTCTAGTATAGTCCATGTGGTTGTGAGTTTCAAAAAGTTTTTTTTTTTTATTCTCTCTTCTTTATTTTTATACAGAAGAAAACTTATTCTTTTATATAACTCATTCCAGAATCAACAATATTTTAGCAAATAATTTTATTGAAAGAGCTTTACCTTTAATTAAACAAAAATATAAAGAGGGATAGTATATAAAATTTTACTGGCGCCAAAGAACCAACAGTAAATACTAAAATATAGAGAAAGAAATCACAGAAATATTTATATCCTTTTGTTCGATGTTATCAACCTCTGAAATAAATCTCCCAGACATAGATTGAGCAACGTTCGAGTTTATTTCCCTCATAGGTATAGGTACGGTATAGTTAAAGTTCTATAGATTTTGTTATGTCGAAATAAAAATAATCGAAGTTATGAGTCTGACATGCAATTTGCCATGCAATTTGTACAAAAAGTAATCACGTCATCGAAAACGGTAGCACTGTGGTGCCTCATTTTATTTTTCTTTGCTTAAAAAAAAAATAATTCATCCAAAATAATTCATCCAAAATATAAAATTTTTAATTTAAAAAAAATATTTTAAAATCGTTGGAGCTTTTTTTACACTATTTTGTATATGTAGGTAGATATACATATATAATTTTGTAATTATTTAAAAAAAATGCCAATGTTAGTATTTATTAATATGGGATTAAAAATTCAATTTCGAAAAAATCATCTATCCGTTTTTGAATCTTCGAATTTTTAAAATATAAATTTGATATTTTTATTTTTTTTTAACTTTAAAACGGAATCGTAAGTTTTTTTTCAATTTTTCACTAAAAATTTTTGTAGAGATTTGTAAAATGGTCTGTTTATTGTCAATTTAGAAGTGAAAACCACAACCACTTACGAGGTTTAAGGTTTCGGAGATATCGGGTTTCGAAAGAAATCTGTAAAGCATGTAATTTGATACAATCGAGCATAGGCAGTTTCTAATTTTGTTAAATCGAATCGAAAACAGTCGACCGAGTTACATTAGGAACTGCCTATCCTCGATTGTACCAGTGAACTCGATTGTATCAAAGTTACATGCTAGACCCCCTGATTTTTAAACTCTGTATAAACAGATAATGAGATAGACGCAGCATCATAAGTCCACAGGCCAAAAAAATCCATAATGTAATTTTTAAATGTACACACCTGTCTGACTACTGAACATACCCTAAGTGGAGTAACGGTGTTGCGTGAGCGGTGCAGAGAGTTAAAATCTTTTGAACCCGCACGAATCGGGTAACCCGATATACTGGTTGTCTATTAAAACTCGGCGAACACACCCACCAAGAGAGGTTGTCTGGAGTTTAAGCTTAAAATAGCAGAGTAAATGGTTTCTTCAATATAAAAAATAATAAACTGAATATTTTTGAAATTTATTATTATTATTTATTGTATTATTCATACTTGAATGTCAGTTTATTAGACTTGACCATTCTTTATTCCGTCAATTTCATTGAATTTCTGAACAACAACAACAACTTAAAGGTGCTACCACCAATGGTATACGAATTAATTTATAATTCGTTTTAATTAATTATTTGGCTGGAGATATAGCTATTTCAAGGGGTGCCAAGCCCTATCATCAGTCTCCTTATTAGTGGTGCTGAGCTTTAATCCAATTTTATTATGAAAAACTTTCTGCACACCATGAGATTCGAACCCACGCATATCAGATTTGCTCAGTCTTAGAAGTCGTATGCACTACGCATTCCACTACTTTATACCACTGACGTCACAGGTCGAGATGTGTATCGTTTGTTTATCAAATGCATTTGGAGCATCAGCATTTTTCTAAGCGCCTTAATTCGTATACCATTGGTGGTAGCACCTTTAAGTTGTTGTTGTTGTTCAGAAATTCTATTTTTGAAATGTGAAGTAAATGATAAGTATTAAAGATTTTCTTTTGTAATTAATTTACGGTAGGTATTTGAGAGCGTTCTCAAAAAGCTTTTGAAATTTCTTTGTTTCCATGTTAAGAACATATAGTGTTATTTGGGAGCAGGAAACATCTTTTGATAAAAAAAAAAACGCAGTAGTTTTTGAACTGGATCCAATTTACTTTTGATGCAGATTCATAAATTTTGTATTTTCCTGAATGAACGTTATTACTTCTAATAAAATTTAAGGTTTATTGAATTCACTGACTTTGAGAGTCTTTGAGAGATATAGTCTGACCAGGAGATATTACTCCGAGATATTTACATTTATTCGTGATTTTTATTTCTGCTGCTCTCCGTTTCGAAATATGACTATATGTATCCCCAAATTCTTATTAAGGTTCCATCTTCAACTGTAATCAATGATAATATCAATCATATTTTACATTGAGATAGTAATATCTGAGATAATAATAATATCATCTGCATACAGCAAAAACATTGATATTTTCGTCGGATAGTCCTCCAAGCAGTTCTGAATGCAGAACGATCCCTTAACATGTTCTTAGAGTTGTAAAGAAAGTATCGTAATGATGGCTAAGTTAATTAAACTAAGTTTAATCAACCAAAGTCTTTTCGAAATACATACCTGTTTTTTTTTTTAAACAAAATTTTAAACTTTTTTTTTAAGTCAAAAAAAAATTATTTTTGTATTTAATCTTTTCAAGACATTCTTTATATAATTTTCAAGAAAAGCGAAAGTAAAAAATTAAATGGTTCTATGGTTCTATTAATAACCATTTTCGAAAATATATTTTCGGACGAATGTTAGCCTATAATTATTAATATTATCTTTGTTTTTTAAAGAAAATATTCAGTGGAGCAATATATTGAGAACAATAAGATTTTCCTTTTTTGGACTTATACAATTAGGTATATTCCAGGTACCTACTATTATTTTTGGCTATTTCGATCATCAACTCATTTTAAAAAAATCTAATTTCCAAAATATTATAATCTATTTTTTTTTTAATGATGCAATATTACAAATATGCAATATCATTTAAATTTAATTATTATATCGAAATTTCTGTACCAAAAAAAGTTTTATTAAAAATAAGTACATTTTAAGTATATTAACGCAGATAAAGAGAAAGTCAAAAATAAAAAAATAACCCTTAATTATGGCTTAATATAAAATGTTTTTTTTTGTCTCTTGAATAGTAGATCATACTAATAATACACGCACCACAACATCGTAAAAGTCGTTTTTGAGAAGAATAATATTTCACCTATATAAACAGACTATAAACAGTTATTAGGCGAATTTTTTTGCAAGTCCATATAGACTTAGTCGAAAAAAAAATGACATCGGGACTTACCAAATCAAAGTCCTCACACCAAACAAGCCCATCACTGTTACAAAATGTCATCACTACCCTTTTGAAAATAAAATTAAATAAAAACAGGTAGATTTTAATTTCAATTCTTTGGTAAGAAAACAAAATAAATTCCATGACAATGATCGCCATTTTTTTTTGTTTCATAAAATAATTGCTGCATTCGATGGCTCAGATAATTTGACGTTTCCATAGAAACTATCGATATTTATAATTATTGATCAAGTCGATCCCAAGTGACCTCGGTAGCGCAATGCGTATGCATATGGCTCGGAGGGAGCTTGATCCGAGTTCGAGTCGTAGCTGGGCATAGAAAGTTTTTCAATTAAAATTTAACAAAGACCAAGCCCACTAAAAAGCTATAACTTCAGCCTATAAAAACTTGGTGGTAGCTCACTCAAGTGTTGTTGTTCATTCAAACCTTCAAGACTATTATTATTTTTTTATTATTTGAAAGTTATTTTTTTGATTTAATGAATAATTTTTGTTTAAAATTTTTTAGATAATCTTGGGTTTAGTTTAATAAAAATCGAAGGATTTGTTTACGAAATCTATTGATTTTTGAAAATAAAAATATTTTTTTTTAAATTGTAGTTGCCTCGTGCCTCTTATCTATAATTCCCAAATGTATCAAAATTAGTTCAAATGGTTCAATGAAAAGTGCCATTTATAACCATTTATTGAATTTTTTTTAACCAAAAGGCTTATATTGAACCGAATTCTTTAAGTTAAAGCTGTGGGTCCCGTTTTTGAGAAAGTAAAATTTTCTTCAATGTAAAAAAATTTGTAGGTATCTTGCCAAAAAAAAAACTTTTCAGGGGAATGTTAAACAAAATTATTATATCGGTATCAAGTTAAAAGAAAATCGACTTTCCGTTTATACACCATATATAGCCGAACAAACTAGAGAGACAGAGTGACAGAAATGCGTGACTTCATTTTTTTGGTATTTCCTATATCATCGTCATATCAAGTTTGATCAAAATTTAAACGTAAATATTTATATGTATAGGAAGTAGTTTTTCTTATTTTTTCTTCATCTTCTAAGGGTATAACCAAAAAAACCCCACATGGTTTCCCACCTTCATTTTCTACCAAAAGAGTAGCCACCATTTTAGGCTCTTCAATAGTTACGCGTAAAAATATTGGTTTAAGAAAAAAGTGTTAAATTAAAAAAAAATGTTTTCTATTTGATGGCAAAATTAATTAATGGGAAAAAAGTGATGATTAAATTGATTTCGCTTCAGAACCAGTCAACAAAAGTTGCCTAGGTTGGAAAAGTGTAGGTAGATGAATTTAGACATGGATATAGTGATCCAATTGATTGATTGTCCTAATATAATCCTTCCAATGATTGAACTAAATATACACCATACCCCAATTATACTCTACCTATATGTATATCATATCGAAACTTATATCCGTTGAAATCAATCTAAGGGTGAGTTTTGATTTCATGGACAAATGACCTTTATTGGAGACATCATGTTATATCCGGACAGAGCAGACGATGGCATACTCCAGTGTTACATCCAAATACGTGGTAAACTGAACAATCCCCTTCGTGAATCAAATGATATGTGCATTTGAACCAGCCAACAAATAGTCCTGCTTGGCATATTTTGGTCAAACTTAGGGCATGCAAAATGATCCGCTATATGAGGTATATCCAAAAACCATAATATGTTTATCTATACCTAATCATTTTCACAGGTTATACGAGTAATGGTATATGCATAAATATACATTCCGGCGAATGTTGGTTTACTAATCTAGGTTGCTCGGGGACACCATTTCTACCTATCTATTCGACCAACCAATGCAATTGGATATTAAAATAAAAAAAACAAACGAAACAAACAATTAAAATAAAGTAAATATAGGAAACTTCGGCTGTTATTCCGATTAACCTAAAATTGAAAGTCATAAGATATTGCATAAATTTTGGCAAAATTGATAAGATTGTGTGTGTAAAATAAGTTTTAATGTTTCGAACTCATTGTGAAAAAAGACAGTGGATGCTATTAAGCACCATGCAGAACTTCTTAGTATAGTTGATACAATGTACCGTGGTTCATAAGACCTAAAAAACCACTCGAAAACGGAAATTATTAGCATTTTAAGCAGAACATATTCTGGAATTTATTTGTTTGTGTTCCTATGAATATTTTAATTATATTTCCAATTGTACAAATGAATAACAAATGTTGAGATTTTCTGGAAAAAAAATCACGTTACACTTTTTGATATTCAATTTAAGGCCATTTATGTGACACCAATTTAAAAGAGAGTCAATGGCTGTTTGAAACTCGAAATTTAAAAAAATAGTTTTAAATACCGCATATAATAAAGATTCACAATAACTAAAGACCTAGACAATATTATAAATGAAAATTATGAAAAGCAGCGGACCCAGGTGGCTACCTTGCGCGACACATGGGCCCTATTTCATAAAAATTGACAGGTGACATTCCTACAAATTTCTCACACTTGTCTAACAAATCTGTATTTCATAAAATATTGACAGGTGAAAAATTTGTCAGAAAAATACAATGACACATTTGTCATGACAATTTTGTCATTGTATAATCTTCGAAATTCGTTATGATCGAAAAACGATGAAATATGGAACAAAACCTTTGCATTTTGTTTCAAGTTTCATCGTTCCTCGACCGATTTTTTCGATGTTTGAAGTAACAGAACGCTGGCACTCTTTCAATTTTAAAATTTCACAATTTGCAAAATCGTGTTTTATTATTAAAAAGTGCAAAGTGCATAAAACATAATAAAAACAAATTAAGTTGTTAAAAATCGAGAGTTTATAAAATGAATGAAAATGATTAACTTTCTCACAAATAACTAATAAGTGTACTAAAGTTGCTTTTAGAAAATAAAAAAAAAATTATTCGCGCTGGCGACGCACGTATTACACGGAGATCCATCTGAGAATCGTCATCACTTTCACTTTCACTTGAAAATATATCATTGATCATTTTAGTTCAACTACTGTCTTTTCATTGTCAACACTTGACCGTAACTAAGTTTCCTGTCGCAATTATTGTCAATTAAATACTAACAAATATGTAAATTGTAAATTTTTTTAAATTTCATAAAAGAATTGTCAGTACAAATTTATCGGAAAATTCCCGACAATTGTGGAAAAATACATGACAATTCATTGTCATGACAATTTCTTTATGAAACGAAAAGATGACAATTGTCGGGTGTTTTCCGACAATTCAACAAAATTGTCAAATTGTTTATGGAACAGATTTTGACAATTGTCAAGTTGTAAATTAACAAATTGTCACCTGTCACCTGAAATAGGGCCCTGATGTACACTGAATTTTTTTGAATGTGTATAATCTTAACTTGTTGTGTTCAATAAGATAAATATTACGAAAACCAACAAAGAAATTGCTCGAATGAAAACCAAAAATCTCGAGTTTTTTTAAAAGTTTTTAGTGGTTCACAGAATCAAAGGCTATACAAGTCAGTGTATAAGCTGCGACCATTTGAAATTTTTGTTCCATAGCGTTACTGACATACGAAGTGAAATAAGTCAGATTAATAAAACAGAAGATCGACCGGAGACAAAACCATGCTGTACTTCTTATAAATATTCAACTTGTAAGAAACTCAATAAAACCAAAATTTATTTAATTTGATTTTCACCATACTTTAAAAAATTTGGGAATTGCGGAGAGTTTAAAAAATACCTCAATAATTTTCAACATCGTTTTAAAAACCTGTGCTTCCGTTCTGTACCTCTCGCATCGATAAAATCAGTCGAGAAACGATGAAATTTGAAACAAACCATATGAGTTTTGTTCCATTTTCCACCGTTTCTCGACCAATTTTATCGATGCGAGAGTTACAGAACGTAGGCACTGAATGATGAATAGAGACCAAGTAAGAAAGTTTCCATTTTCCAATTAAAATGCATTTTTAAAGGGACTCATTGAATATTTCCCTCTATAATAATATCTGTTATTATTTTGAAATGTCTAAGTCATCGTCCTTATGTCCCAAAAATTTGCCGAAGTGAGTACTAAGGTAGTATTCCTACTCCCGCACTCCCCTCAACTTGAATGTAATCTCGAAAATATGAAAAAATTCTTAAATTATATTTTCACACTAAAATTTTTTTAAGAAATTAACTCAACAATAAGTTTTTGACGATGAAGTATCTACCAATTTTATTAACATACAAATAAATTGGTGTTAAATTTTATCATTATGCTTCAAGTCGTGTAAATATTGGACTAACAACATTTTGGATATTATCAGAAAATACATAAAGAATGGAATGGACAAATATCTTGAGACTGTATAGTATCTTCGTGTAAATAAATGTCATTAAGAATAGATTTCGTTGATTAATTTTCCAGTTTTGTTACAAAAAATCTTAAAATATTTATGTCAGAAGTGTTAATCCAAATTTAGGCTTTACCTCAGTAAAGTTCTTTTATAAAGCTCCTGATAGTTATTAATTACAAATAATATACATAATGTATTCTCGTCTTAAAGTCTGATTTTTTTTAATATTTGTTCACCAAAAATGTGAGTTAAGCTTCTATAATTTTGAATACCTATTATTTTTTCTTTTTGATGTAGGTTATTTATAGTTTTGTGTAAATTTAGTTTATTAAATCAATTGATCAAATATTCCCCTTTTTTCACTTCAACTGATGAAGTATTTGAACTGTAGTAAATTTTTTTAAAATCTTTTAATAGTTACATATATTACTAAAGACTAAAGTTAAGGTGATTTTTTTTCCAGTGAATGTTAGCCTCTGAAATACTCCTGAAACCATTACGCATAAAGCCTAGTATACGCAGATCGTGTTAAATTTAAACTTCCATATAAAATTGTCTCCAAATTTTAGCCAAGTTTCCATCCCTATTGTGGCAATCCTCAGTTATACCTCACAGATAACACGTTTTCGTATTCTGCCAGCACCGTCACAACTTATGTAGTACCGCACTAGAACTATCGAATTTGTGATCTCCTTTTGAGTAGCTCACAACTCACAAGTTTGACATTTCATAATCAAGAAAAAACAATTATTTAATGGGTCCGTTTAACAAAAATTCAGAACTTAACAGTCAAATAAAAAATTCACCATGCTTGTTTTTTTGAGATTTCTTTTGAGGATTGTCTGAGAAAATGTTATCGAATCACAAAAACCTCAAAAGAGCTTCCGACTTGTGAGCTCTGACAATGCCAAAATTACTTACTTACTCATTAAGGTGGCGCTACCAGTGCGGAGTGGACCAGTGCCTCAGCCAACAAGCTCGGTCTCTAGCTAACTGTCTCCAGTTTTGCACGCCAAGTTGGTTGTGGTCCCGTTCCTCTTGCGTGCGCCACCTGAATCACGGTCTTTTAATGCCAGAATGACCCTGTAAAAGTAGGACAAGCATTTTAGCCGAATAATACGCATCTTAAGCTAAAAAATCAAATATTTGTTTCTTACCTGTTTAAATCAAAATTTAGCACGAGAATTAATGTACCGAACAATTATTTCGTGTAGATTCTGTATAATTCTTGAATTTTGTATGAACTTTGCTTTGTGAAAATAAAAATGGAGGAATATTTGGAAACATACGATTTATCTCACGGAAAAAAAAATTATTTTTTCTGTTCGGAACAATACAAAACAGCTTTATTTTACAGGAGTTATAGTTCAAAGCAAACGCAATATGCAAAAGTGTGAGGGTCTTGTAGTTTCTTATATAGTAAAATCTTAAGTTAAAAAGTCGAAAGGTCATTTTAAACTTAGGTAAGTCAGAAATCAACAAAAAGTATTCTTCTGAATTATTGTATCCCATCCTATATAATGCACTTAAGTGAGATGATTGATCTTTCTCTCTATCTCTCTCTTTTTTATATTCCTATTTCACAAAATTTAAGATGTGATTATAATATAATAATAATCGTTCTTATCATTTAATATTTTTCATTTGAACTTAAAGCTTTAGTTAGAACATTTTAATATTTTGTTGCGACTTGTCTCGTATTCGGCGCCACAGTCTAATATAATTTGTTAGTCAACTTAATGCAAAACCAGTACCTATATACGTTTGTTGTGTATCTTCGATTTGAGATAAACTGCAATTCATAGAAACAACTGAATTGCGAGGGCAAAATATAGAACGGGACAAACTAAGCTATGACGCTTGATGGTTATTTGGTTCTTGGACACAATTATTATGCTATTTACATTGACCTGTGGGAACATTGTTTGAGCTCTTGTTGATTTAATTTGGAACATTGAGTACTGCGGTTGATATATGTATGTACTTATGTAGGTAAGGCATGGATGGGTTTAGAATTCGTGTTGGTTTATATGGTACGGAAAAAAACAAAACGTGATTATTCAAAGAAAATTGGAAATATCATGTACATGTATCCACTTCAATGTAGGTGGTTCGACAATTGACATGCATATTCGAATTAAGTTTTAAATTTATTTTGCGAGGAATTATTATTATACAGGGTGGCGCACCAATTGTGCTACAATAAGAAATTCAAATAATTTTTTTTAATCGATGTATTTCATTTATTTTTTTTTTATTGGTTAGAAAATTAAATTTTATTTTAAATAGTTAGTTGTTTTTAAAGATTATAGACCGCAAATGACCTCCACGCTGTCCCACGCATATGCGGCACCTGGTCAAAAAATTATTCATTGCGGCCTGAAGAGTTGAAGTTGGGATCGCCTCAATTATTGTCGTTATGGACTGCTTTAATTCAGTTAAATTCCTGGGATTCGTTTTATACACCTCTTGCTTGACATAACCCCATAAAAAGAAGTCTGGTGCAGTCAGGTCAGGTGACCTTGGAGGCCAGCGAAGAGTGGAGTTCCTAGAAATTAATTTGTTTGCGAATTTTTTTGTTTAGCTCCGCCATAACTGGTCTGGCTATATGTGCAGTTGCTCCATCTTGCTGAAACCAAACGCTGTTGAATAGTATACGTCTTCGGCGCAGTTCTGGGTAAAAAGACTCCTTCAACATCTTTAAATAACGGTCCCCATTGACAGTAACGGTTACACCGTTTTCTTCAAAGAAGTACGGCCCGACAATACACCTTGATGAAACTGCGCACCACACAGTGACTCGTTCTGGGTGCAGTTCCGTCTCATGGAGCATTTCTGGATTAGACTCATTCCATATACGGCAATTTTGCTTGTTTACATTGCCGTTAAGATCAAAATGGGCCTCATCAGACATGAACAAACAATTGATCAATGTGTTGTCTTCTTCGGCCATTGATATCATTTTTTGGCAAAATTCCAGGCGAACAGGCAAATCCTGAGGGTTTAACTTGCTAGTAATTTGGACTTTGTACGGAAACAAGTTTAAATCGTCATGAAGTATCCGTTGTAATGACCGTCTACTAATTCCAATTTGCCCCGATAAGTTTCGGGTCGAAACGTTCGGATTGGCCTGTATTGCAGATGCTACTGCTGCGATTGTATCCTGAACCCGAACATTGGCATCTCGATGGTACGGCCTTCGTGCGATGCTTCCATATTCGGCAAACATGTTTACAAACCTCATAATGGTCCATCTACTCGGGGGATTACCGCCAAACTCCCGCCTAAATTCCCTTTGGACGGATATCCAAATTCTTTTCTCCGTATCCCAAGCATCCATTTTTATAAATCTAAATAGTAACCTACAAAAAAAAAAAAAAATAAGCCGATTACTCACACAGAAAAAAACTTATTACGTTTTATTTTTGTAGCACGATTCGTGCGCCACCCTGTATATACTTATATGACTTAATAATTTTTCCTCTACAGGCGATTGTACATTTGTACCAGCACTTGGCTGGGCACTACCGTACCCTTGGATGTATGTTAATAAATAAATTAAAGATGTATGTTTATAGTTAACAAAGAATAATTGGTTTCTAAGAAATTTGATTGGAAGAATAGGTATGTTTTGAAGAACCTTTGATAGAATACCTATAGATAATGTAGTACAGTTCCTCCAGCGTTCATAGTTAAAATCCAATTAAACATTCTTTAAATGATTTTGTGTAAAAACATTTAGAACACATTTTTTTAGATAAAGAAGTAAAATATTAAACCCGAGTTTTACATGTGCGTAAAAAGTTGTGCTGCCATTGTGCCATATTTAAAAAAAAAATCGTACTAATGGGTATATCATATGAGTTTAAAAGGTAAGTCGTTTTTGTTAGCGGAAACTTAGCACCACATTATTCAATTTTGAAAAAATAAGTTGTCCTGTAATGTGTTTAAATTGTGCTGTAATATGTGTATATAAAAAAAGTTTACGCTGCTAAGAGCCTAACACATAAAAAAAAATTAGCATATTTGTAACTTTTACGGCCGAAAATAAGGCCGAGTTCCAAAACGCAAATTATGCTAAGCAAATGAGTTTCAAAATACAAACGTTGCCCCAACACTTAGTAGATTTTTGTTTTCTTTAGCAAAATCAAAAGCATTTATGCAAATGTATAAAAAGTACGCAAAATCACTTAACTTATTTTTGAATTTGTTTTGAGTATCGATTTATTTATTTCTTTTTGAATCAAAATGACTAACACAAATAAAGAAAACTAAGTAAAATTGATTGAATTTTTGTTTTTTTTTTTTTTGGATTTGATTATTAATCTAGAAACAGACAATAATTTAAGCGAATATTCGTTCCGAAACAACATACGCATGTAATTCAAACATAATAATATATGCTTTGAACATCTGTTTTTGCATTTGTTTCGGATGTGTTTTGCTATGCAAATGTTACTTTTAAAATTTTTGCCTAAGTATTGCGAAGCACGTCGCATGAAGTGAGCACCACTATTTTCAATGTTCAAAAAAAAAAAACTTGAGCTACCATTTGTCGTAAATATTAAAAAACAAATCACAAGTTTTAAAATTTTACGGGTGGTTTGTTTTTATTCAACAGTTACGATTTTGTTAAAAACTTAAGCTATGCTCTTTTATATCCTTAGTTTTTAGTGCTAAGAACCGAAGAGATAAGAATAAATTCCCATATTTGCAACTTTTATCCTAAGAAAATAAATTTTGCGAAGCGCCTTAGATTAAAGTTAACAATGCCATTTTCGATTTTCAAGAAAAAATATTGTACAATAATGTTCTCAACTTCAGCTGCCATGTGCCGTAAAAAATTAAAAAATAAAATTCGCAAATTTGCAAAATTTTTCAAAAATTACGATTAGAAATAAATTAAATTGTGCTGTTTTGTGTTCGGTTTTTGGTATTATCATCCGATGACTGATGATATAAAAAATTCTTAACGAGTTTTATAATTTACGATAGTTAGAAAATTTCTTATTCTCGCGAAATTTTCTAATTTATTCGTAATTGATGGAATTTTTTTTCAAAACTACAATTTTTTTTTAAATTGTTGTTGTGTTTCGCGGCTCATTTTGTGTTGCTAAGAGCCGAAGCGATAAGAAAAAATTGGCATATTATTTGCAACATTGGCAGCCGAAAATAAATTTTGCGAAGCGCCTTCAAGAAGACGTAAGCACCAACATTTTCGATTTTCAAAAAAAAAATTGTGCTGTGAAGAGTGTGACGTATGCTCAACTTATGCTCCCATCGCCGTAAATAGTTAAAAAGAAATTACAAATTTGCTAATTTGCTAATTTTACAGATGAGCATTTTTTTTAAATGCAATTTTCTAAAAAAAGATAACATATGTGTTGTTTTGTGCTTAAATTGTGCTGCTTTAAGCTCAAATTGCACGCATATAGGAATGGTTAAGGATTGTAAGTCAATAGGCCCTGGTTCTAAGCAAGCTATATCGTGCCACCCAATTTGTTTATTTATTTTTATTTTACTAGATGCTCTCTCGTAAAAAATTTCATTAAAATCCGTTCAACAGATAATGCAATAGTCGAAAAAAAAAAAAAGAAAAGTTGTATGTGAGATACCAATATTAAACGATAGATTACATTTTTTGTCCAATAACATGGTAGAACGTAAACTAATGTCTGATATTAACTCACATACACTTGTATGGTAAGTACCATTTGTTTTTTTTATAAGAATAATTTTTATTTAAAATCTGCTAGATAATAATAAAAAACGCTTTGTGCCAAGTTCTTATTATTATTATAATTATTGAGTTTCAATTTATAAATTCAAGTGACCTCAACTACAAAAATAGCGTTAGATGCTGTCGTACCCTTCTAAAAAGCGAATTATGGTCGATTCTTACCGACTCTTATTAAACTCACAGCATGAATATACGGTAAGCATCGACCATAATTCACGTATTAGAAGGGTACGACAGCATCTAACTGATGAGATCATCTGTCGTCGTACCTGGGCGAAACCCAATTTTTTGAGTTGAGGTCACTTGAACTTATAAATTGAAATATATTTAATCGCTCAACTTAAACAGAAGTATGTTTTCTAATTATCCTCATCTACGTTATTAAAATTATTAAATAAGTTTTCAAAAAAAATTTTTTTCTAATTCAAAAAAAAATTTGAAATTTTTATACATAATTCTTTAAAAACTTTTTGAAACATTCTAGATAAAAAAATGATCAAAATCATTTCAATCGTTTTTGAGAAAATAGAAAATAAATAAAAAAGGTTCTATAGAAGTACAATTCTATTAAGTTTGATCAAAACAACATATGTATTTCCAAAATCTTATTTTCTAGTTTTGAGATAAATTTTAAAGCTCAAAAATTTACTCTAGATCCAGTTAAAAAACAAAACTGAATTAGTGTTATTAGGACCATGGAATATCCTATGAAACGATATTTTTTTTTCAAAGTTGTGGTTATGTTTTTGAGAAAAATAAGATTTTCATTATTTGTTAAAAAAAATGTACGGCAGGTACCGTTATTTTTGAATGAAAAAAAACATGTCGGGGGAGTGCCCAAAAAACGATAGGTACCAAGTTTAAGGAAAATCGATCTACCTACTACCCTACTTTTTTCGACCTCGCTATAATCGTAATGTCAAGTTTGATTTTTTTTATTATTTTTGTATTTATTTATTTTACAAATCTATATTACTTGACATGTTGTACTCACATATGTGTACATAATATAATATCGCAAGAAAAACAAAAGTTTCTATAAAACTTGCTTAAAATAAAGAAAATTTATGTGACATATTTCTTGCTCTAAGTTTAATGAATTTAAAAACTTACATAACCAATAACTTCTTATTCATATTTTTTCATGAAAAAATTTTGTAAAGTAATTTAATTAGATTTTATAGCAGTCTAATAAAATATAGGTAACATTATTGCTGTTGTGCATATACGCAAGCATAATATAGAGATGATGTCTTTCTTTTTTTATTTAAATAAGAGATGATTCTAAGAATATTAAGTATAATGAAACTAGTGGCAAGGATGCCGAAACAGGATTATTTGGTCTTTTCCTTTTAGCAGCAGCTTAAATGGGGAACATGTACTTCGTTCGGCATAGCATTACTCACCGTAATCTGTCTCGAATGCTTTAAAGATTACTGGAGCAGTAAATCATTATTTTTTTTGCTTTATTTTTTATTTTATACTTTATTTCTCCGTTTAGTTTAATTCTAAACTTGTAAGTTTGTAGTTTTTAAAATATTCTTTTAGGCACTGTAAAACCTTTAAATGGACGTTTCGTAGTCCTTGGACACCAAATTTCTTATACAAAGCACCGTGAGCTGTGTATTTTATATTTCGCAAAAGTGTTTCTGTTTTTCTGGGGACAGCATATCTACTTCCTGGTATTCTTAAATGACAAGGGTATGAATATTTTTGTGCGATAAACTATCTTTTTACGGCTATTTGTCTACAAAATTTTTATTAAGGCAAGAGAAGTAATGCGATTTCCGTTCTGCTGACACACATAATTCAGGTTAAAAGGTAATTTTATTAATTTATTTCATTGACTTGAATCACTGATTTTAATATTTTTACTTGAGAAATAGTATGTATAAATGTAACATATGGCAGTTAAAAAATCGAACTTTATCAGATTTATGTAAATTAAACTTGGCATTACCATGATAGGGAAGACGATCGAAATTTTGTTCTTCTGTCTGTCTGTCTCATAGGCTTCAGCTGAAAATGCCTAAAACAATAACAGTTCATATGCAAAACATATCGTCAAACGTACCATTTTTACATGGCATTCGAAGTTATTACAAAATTAAGTTTTTCAAACGTGGGGCTCCAGGAGCGGGAGTTTATTATAAAAATAGGCGCTCTTAATGGTTACTTAACCCAATTTTACTCAGCATGTTCATAAATGTCATTGTAGAATGAAAACAGTTTTTCTAGTTTAGAATATTTATCGCGAATTGCTTTGTCTTTTTTATAATTTGGTGAAATTTAAATAAATTTGGTAATATTACATCACAAAAAATATATTTTAAAAAATGTTCTTCCTTACCTTTCTTTGAGCTCTGAAAATGTTTTCATCCAAATAGAAATATCGATCGATCTAACCCTGAAAAGTATTTGGACAACCAAGACTCTTAAGGACTAGCAGTGCTAAATCATGGGTGTTGAAAAAAAAATGTATACCTTGATACCCAAGTTTTTACTTTCAGTAAAAATTTAAAATGTTTAAGAATAGTACGCAGCTGATGCCAAATGAAATTTTTCTGTGATCTCCAAATGGGAATTTTACGTTTAAAATAAGCTGAAAGGAAAAAGGGATTTTTCACACCTCATATAGTACAAAAATAAGGGATTTTAGGTTATGCTTAAATTTTTTCCTAAATTATTAATTTTAATAAAAAAAATTGTATTGAGCTATGAACAAGGAACCTATTTAGATTTTGACTATTCACAACGCCATGACCATGATCAGTGAAGGGAACAGAGCTCCTCACCCACAAAATCATGATCGTCGTGATATAGCGTAGTGAAAAGTCACAATCCAAACAGGATCAAATAAAACATTATCATGCCTAGAAAAAACTCATTTTAAATATCTGGATGCGTTCATTTTCATTTTGCATTTAACTCCTTAAACCTTGTGTGAATTGGATTTAAAACGCGTCAAATTTAATGGTGAATCTTCACGTGGAAACATCAAATTTTAACCTTGGATAAAATGTATTCGAAATTGTAATCCATTTCACACGGCCCACGTTGCTGATGCGAAACGTAAAATCCCATACACAAATTACACAACTAGATTATAATCGAAAACTGTGATTTTCGATGATATAAATGTCATTTGATTGGGTTTGCTTTTTTTTGTTCGTATTAATTTCTGTGCTTTTATTTTTGCCTTTTTTTTTTGTTGCAAATGGTTAAACTCGTGCATTAAATGTAAATTTTTTAAATTTATATTTTTTACCAATGGCGTATTTGTTTCTAAACTTTACTGCGTAATCAAATTGTGTGGGAAAAAAGGGAATTTTCGGGTATCACTATGGGAAAACCTGATCCCAAAGTCTGGCATCACTGCTCTAAACCAGACAACGAAACGCTTGCGAAAACACAACGGAAAATATCCTTGGAGAGTTTTACTAATTCCTAAAACAAAATAAAACATAAACGCAAACGCAAAAAATCAGAAAATAATAAACAAAAAAAAACACAAATAAAACTCAAATGTCATTTTTCCGCAGACAATAAAATAGTCTGTATAGTTAATTCAGGTGCGGAAAAGGAGCGGAGACTTCTTCAAATAATCTGCTACAATTTTGAATTTCGCTCTTCAAACAGCGTACCTACTGCAAAACGAAATTTTCCGTTTATGATTTAAAGACGTCCCTTATTTTGGCGGACACTTTTTGGCGGAATCAAAAAATTTTGATATCTGAATTTGTAGCTAATTAAATACTAATTTGTTGCCAATAAACCAAAAATTTGTAGCTCGGATAGTTTCGTAGTTATTCAAGTTTCCGCAAAGTCTGAAGTTAGCGGACAAATTCTTAAATAATACAAATTTTTAAATTTGATTGGCACCCAAATTTGTAGCTTTTTAAATGCTCTTGAGTTGCGAAAACCGCGATTTTGTAGCTCAAGTGGTTTATTTTATATTCAAGTTTCCGTTAAAATAAGTCTGAAGTAAGCGGTCGAAAATACGAAAACCATAATTCTCTTGGTATCAAAAATTGTAGCTCTTTAAATGCTAATTTGTTGCGCAAAAATTAATTTTTTAGCTTTTATATATCATTTTATATTTGCATTTTAAGTTTAAAAAGTGCATTTCCAGTAATTTGAAATAAAACGGAAGTTGGCGGACAAAATCTTAAAAAATGAGATTTTCGAAAAAAAATTTTTTTCAGAAATTGTAGCTTTTTAAATTCTATTTTTTGGCGCCAAGAAGAAATTTGTAGCTCTAACGATTTTTTTTTTATATTCATGTTTCAAGTTACCTCAAAATAGAGCTTCCAAAATCTAAAAAAAATGAGAAAATCAAAATTTTTTTTGCCATAATTTGAAGTTTCCCTAAACTTACGTAAACACGTAAACCCCGATTTTGTAGCTCGCATACATTTTTTGTTATAAAAGATTCCGCTAAAATAAGACGTCATTCCCATATGTAACGGTTAAAATTTTTTTAAAAAATTTGAATTTTTTAATTTTTTTTTCTCAGAAATTGTAGCTTTTGAAATTATAATTTTTTGCGCAAGAATCAATTTTGTAGCTTTTATGGATCGGTTTTTATTTGCATTTAAAGCGTACTAGGCTTTAAAATGAAAAAAATCTTAATGATTGTTTGTGAAGAACTTTCTCTTATTTGTGTATCCTGAAAAATAGAAATCATTTTCTTATTATTTTTGTTTGTCCATATATTTTCTTATTCTGAAGAACTTTCTATGCATTTCTATTTTTGAAAAGAATTTTAATGCATAAAATTTGATGTATCTTCCTTTTCTTTCAGCAAACAAATCTAAACTGAATCTTGAACATGAACAAATTGCATGTCCCATGACAAATCCTTTAATGCATTTAAGTTACTTAGACGAAATATTGATATTGTCTTTACAATCTGTGTCCAATGACTTTGAAACTTCTCCCTAGATAATATGGTAAACTTTCTATCGAAACTATCGAAGAGGAAGAGATTTAAATTCCATCCATCATATACAACCGAAAGACTATTCTCTATATAAGCAAGATGGGAATTTAACGACTTAAAGTCTTTGCTTGAATTAGTTTAAAACTTTTTTTTTTTGTAGTTAACTGGAAGGGAAGAAATCCTATTTACATAAGTTTTAAAATCAGTCACTCTTATACTTTGTTTTCTCTTTCAAATTTTAATAAAAATATTAAACCACCACAGAGACACAAGGGTATCCTTCATAAAATTTATCTAAGAATAATTTAAAAGGAGGAAAAACAATGGAAAACATGCATGTTTATTTTTTCACCCACTTAAGGATATATATTACATAAATGAAAATGTGCCAGTGTATATAGATATACCTACTCGTAAGTGTGGAATTTGCATTAAGAAAAGGAACATTGATGGCACTTGTAATTCGTATCATAAACAGAGGCATGCAAAGTAAGTTTTCTTAAAATAAAAATTATGCTGTGTATACGCTTTGTGAGTCTAATGTGTTGGATCTAAAGATTTTAATTTCCCCGGAATAGGAATTAAAGAATGAATTAGAATAAATTAGATTTATTTAATTTAAACAAAACATTTTTATTTTCAAAGGATTGCAGTTATTTCAGTAAGCACATTTCAATGTCAACTTGAGTTGGCATATCCACCAGGCTTAAAAGTTGGAACTAATGTAGCTATAATTTCTATAGAAGGAAAAAAATTATGTAGGTATTCCGCGATTGCATTTCTGGGGTTGCAACTCATATTTATTTTTAAACTAATAAAATAAATTTTAATTCTGACACTGGGCACCGTATTTAAGTTGCTCGCCCAAATTTAACAAGTCTCGTGTTAAGCTTATAACGCGCACTTTCTATTCAAGTCTTAGAAATTTACGTGATCTCAATAACAATTATATTACAATGTTAAATTAACAAAGCACAGAATCTGTAACTGGAATACGCCATTTTTTTTCAACACTAAATTATTGTAAGTAGGAAATTTTGACTTGAACACAATGTTTGTTTTTACCAAGTTTTATTATTTTAACGTAGAATAAATTAGATTTATTTAATTAAAACAAAATTTATAACATTTTTATTTTCAAAGGATTGCAGTTATTTCAGTAATTATTTGTTGTCTCTTGTAAATTTAAATTCATCTAAAAGCCTTTCTACTTTAGGTACGTTTCAAATACATAGTTATTTTTTATAATTTTTAACCTGATGAATTTTAAATTCTCTACTGTTGAATTAGAATTTACATAGCTTGAACCAAATCACTTGGCCATTTTACTGCGCAGCTCTCTTTTAATTTCTCTGCAGATACAAAAAAAAATACAAAAATCACTGAGTTTTGCTTATAACTTCGCTCACTTTACTCATTAAATATCTTGCGCACCATTTTTGTTCTCTTAAATCCTCTCTCTGCGCAACCGATCGTTGGCCAAGTGATTTGGTTCAAGCTTCATGACTCCAACTTCCAAGTGGAATGTGGACTCTTTCCGCAAGTGAGTCATGAAGGGCCCAAACTTGCCTGGCCAGTTCTTCAGCCCGCTCGTTTCCCTCAATGCCACAGTGACCTGGAACCCAGATAATAAGTGTCACCTTGAGATTCACGTTTAGGCTGACGAACTCATCATGGCATTGCTGCACCAATTTGGAAGACGATGCAGCTGAGCTAATGGCTTTAACAGCTGCCTGACTATCTGTCAGGATATAGCGGTATTTCGGTATTAGTAAGGGTCTTGTTTGAGTATCTTACATGCTTCCCTAATTTCCAGTAATTCAGCTTGAAAAACACCAGCAAAATTGGGTAGCCGTAAAGATCTAGAGATATTTAGAGATTTGGAAAATATTCCTGAACCAACCCCACACTCCTATCAACAGTTGAGTATTCTTTTTGGAACCCAGCTTGGTATTCACCCAATAAATAGATTTCATGTACCCAATCATAAAGTCTTTCGGGCAAGATACCTGTGAATATTTTTGTGACTGTATTGAGAAACTGGGATTCTTCAATGTAATTAAATTAAATATGAGCTCTGTCATGAAGCTTGTAGATAATTTAAAATAATATAATGAAAGTAAAACTACGTTTTCACCTGCCGCTTATCCGAAATTTAAGTAGTTTTACCCTAAAATCTTCAAATCTCAAAGATGTACCATACAAATTTAATCCTAGTAGATTATATATTAGTCTTGTTAAATCCTCATAGGGTCAATAGTTGTACAAATCCAACACACCTATTCCTCTATTGCGCTGAATACAATATTCAAGAATCGAGAGAACACTTTCGAGAATCTAATTTTTTTTCATCGTCAAACTATCTAACTCACTTCCTCTTTAGAAGAAAAAATGAAACAGCATTTGTATTTTGGAAGGAACTGCCAAAATTAATCAACTTTTTAATCTTTTTATGCGGTGGAAACACTATATAGGATTTATTAAATCTCAACGAGATTAACTTTCGGTGAAAACGTAGTATAAGAAACAAGAATCTCCTCCTACATATGTTAACGCTGTGTATGTACCTATTACAAATATTTTTATATCAACAAAAGAATCAAAGAAAAAAATCCATGCTTTTTTCTTTTTTTTCTTTTTTTTCACATTTTTTTCAATTTAATTTATTTTTATTGAACCATTATGATACATCTCCAAACTCCAATGTCTAGCCACATTATAATTTTGAACCACAGCACAGGAGAAAATGCAATGTGTCACTGGTCACAAGTGTTACCCACCCAAGTGGTTCAAAATGTAGCGTCACTTATTTAAATTGTAGTAAAATGTCGATTACTTGAAAATTACTCGTAATTTTTTTAAATTTTAATCAAAACAATAAAAATATGAAACAAAAAACCCAGCCGCAAATCGAGTCAAAAAAAATGTAGGTATACTAAAAGTTTTCTGAGCCAATTAAAATTGTTCAAGTTTTTCAAGATATTTTGCAAGTTTCAAAATTTTTTTTTTTTCTCGCGAATTTAAAGGAAAAAACACAAAGTGCGATATCATTTTTAAGAATTTTAATTTCAGAAATTTTGAAATTGTAGTGTTTTACGAACATTTTGCGATTGTACGTAATGACTTTATGTGAAAAATGTAGTGAAAAATGTATCAAAAACGCTACAATTGTACTAGAGAACGGGGGGAAATGCTGGATGGGACCAAGAGGTGAATTAAGTACAAACAATATTCGTCGGTTGATTCACTTTAAAGTTTTTCTTACTTAAATTAATTACAATATTTATATTCACTGCACTGGAAACTTTTTTTCTCCTTCAAAAATGCATTAATTAAATGTATATATATATTTTTAATATTTTTATATTTTAAATTTATTTTAATTTAAAAATTTTAATTTTTCACAACATTTTATTATATACTGTATTGCGACGCGTTTCGGTTTTTAAAAAACCATCATCGGGCTCAATTCTGCGACTTTGGTTGTTGGGTTGCCAAGAATATTTGTTTTCAGTGCTTGCCGTGGTCTATGTTGAATTATTATAGTTGTTGTTTGTGATTTATATATTTGTCTCGTTTAAGCTAGCGTTGTTGTTTGCCTGTTTTGGTACTTAATGGCTGTATTAAACAGTGTGTTAGTTTTAATTGTTAGTTTGTCGTTTAGTATTTTGTCTTGTTCTGTCTTGTTAGCTTTGTAAATTTCATATTCTTCAAGTGCGTTTAGTCTTGTCCCTTTTTTACATATATGTAATGGTGTTACGTTCGTTTCAAAGTCTGTGTAGTTGTGGTGATTTTCTATTATGTGTTGTGCAAATGTAGATTTTGTATTTTGTTTTGGTCTATGTTCTAAGTATCGTTCGTAAAAAGTTCTACCTGTCTGTCCAATGTAGTAGCTGTCACAATCATCGCATTTAATTTTATACACTCCAGAAGAAGATTTGTTGTCGCAATACAGTATATAATAAAATGTTGTGAAAAATTAAAATTTTTAAATTAAAATAAAATTAAAATATACAAATATTAAACATTTTTATTACATTTTCATTTTTATTTTATATTTACATGTATACATTCATACACACAACATGGAGACTACACCACAAAGAAATATTAATTAAATATAAGAAACTATAAATAATCATCATATATGGTGCATTGGCGGTATTAAAATCATCAAGGGACAACTAAACAATAGGTACATAGCTCAAATGTCACTCTGAATAAATTGTATGATCGATAAATTGACAATTGCCAATCAATTGCAATGAAATTGCTATCTTACCTAATAAAATGTGATGTGCCCCAGAATTCAACTTTATATAGTTCAATTGATATAGAATATAGATTGTACTACAAAAGCACTTACACTATACCTACATTTACATAGTACGAGTTATAACATCCGCAAATGAATATTCAAAGGGTATACATACATCCATTCATCGACAGATTTTATTCTATGATATAGGGTTGTATTACATATTACATAATATGTACAACATACATATAATATTCAGGCCGACAGATTCGCATTGATGGTTTTGACAGGTTATTCGAATCATTCCTGCAAATAGTTTCTATATATGTAAATGATATACGGCACACAAAATTAACTCAATAAAACTTGTCGTTTGGATGTTTCAAAGTCTGAATGATTTCGGTAGGTTTAAGGGGGCGCGTTTGCAAAAAACTGCACTGGTATTAATCGCAAATTTTAATTATAGTCCACCTATTCAATGATGGATGGTACAATGATGGTATATCTTTCAAAATTTGTAACGTCCTTGACTTTACATTTTATGTATTGGCGTATTCCCACTATAACCAGCGCATTCCCATTCCATTTTGTTCCCCTTTAAAAAAGATCGATTTCTTTCGATTCTTTTAAATCAGAACTCAGAAGAGAAGAAGTATGTACACCCAGAGAAAAATGGAAGTCTAATTTTGAGCATATTTAGATTGAATTTAAGAACGCGATCCTTCTTGGCATAACATACTCAATTTAACTCCGCTTTTTCTTATTTTACATAAAAAGTACTCAATATAAAGCGCTCGGAGTTAAAATGACTTCTATACCATCAAAACAAAAAAATGCGTGCTTAAGTTTACCAGCTTAAATTTGCTGGTCGTGCTTAACAATTAGGAATGCAATTACTTAAAGAAAGAATGCGTTAATATTGATTCAAATCCGACGTACTTAATTATAGTATAAAACACGATCGCGATGAAAAGAAGTTTGAAATTTGTCAATTTGAGTATGTTTCTCCTTAATTATACTCTTTTTTTCTCTGAGTGTAACTGCACAACCAATACGTAGGCAAACACAAAATCGCGACATTTAAAAATCGATTTATTTAAAAAAAATAATAGCAGGTCTGTTTCTACCGTAAATTTTTAATGGAATTCCGATAAAATTCTATATAAGGTATGTAGCTTACATAAAGAAAAACATTTATGTATTCCTGAATGAAACTACTAAACAATTAATTTACTGGCCCTGTTTCATTAAAATTGACAAGTGTGAGAATTTGTCATGAAGGATTTCGAGAAGTTTCATAAATTCACTAATGAAATTTTTAGAAATTTTTTTTTTATCAGACCAAAATATACAATTTACATATTTTTCGATATTTAGCGTCATTTAGGCCAAGTATTAGCAGTGAATTGACAAGTTCACGAATTAAGGCTCCTCCAAAATTTCTTTAATTATGAGCCAGACCCTATAATGCTTTACAACTCTCACACAAATATTTCTGTGTGCTTGTAATCAGCACAGATGGATGGAGGGTACCTACAATTTTCTGCCAAATGTGAATGGCTAAGGGCCGGTTTCACAGTGTGCACACTTAACAAAATAAGTGGCACTTAATTTTCCCATTTTGGCACTTTAGCCGCAGTTTTTCTACCTGAGTAAGTGGAACTTAAGTGGCCAACATGGGAGATTTAAGTGTCTCTTATTTCGATAAGTTTACACTGTGAAATTGGGAATTAGTTTTCCATATTTGGCACTTAAGTGACCATTACTTCACTGTGAAACTGGCTCTAAGGGGAGAGGCACTTTGTCATGACAAGAGATTCTATTCGAGGATTTGCCAATTATTGCTCACAGAAGGCAGTAAAAGCCTTATCAATTTGATGGGCGAAGATAAGCGAGAAGAATGTCTCTAGAAGTATGTGGCGTATTGATGCCATATTGTTGGAACCATGCGTGAGCAGAAAAAATTAAGGATAGGTACTCTTTTATAGACTTTGAACAAATCATTCATTTATCATGCGCTTTTAAGAATCACCGTCCACATGTAATAGAATTTTTGCTTAGTGCGAATATAGCATATAAAAAAATTAAATCCGAATTCTGCCACCGGACACCCTGAACAGCTCAGAAAAATAGTTCCATAATTCTTCAATTTTATATAATAAATTTGAATCCGGGTTTTTAATTTTGTGCCGTGAAAGGGGTAGGATTATTTTTTTTGCTGTTCGAAAACTGTCTGGTTTCTTAGAGAAAATCAAAGCTTAAAAAATTCTACACAAAAAAGATTTTGGTACAGTAAAACCTGCTTAAGACAAAATGTCAGTTTTTCTTTCACTTAAAAGAACCAAATTTCACTTAAGCGGAGTCCGGAAAAAAAACGAAAATAAATGGTTGTGACATATAAGAAATTCAAATGTCATATTCTCGCTAAAAATTTGGTGGAGGTGAAAAAATACAAAAGTAGTGAAAACGTTCAGCACATTTTTATTCTGTTCGATTGGATATTTTTTTTTGTTTACTAAAAATATAATCATAATAAATAAAAATAAGAATATAAAAATATAAAATTTAACTGAAAATATGATGTAGACTATAAATGTAGACTACGTGTAGACAATTCAACGTAGACAATTGGTATTTGTCTACATAGCAACGTTAACAATGTAAACAATGTAGACATTTCATAATTTATTTATTTTACTTTCCTATAAAATATTAAAAGATAAACATCTATTTCTTAAAAATGCATATCTTATTTGGAAAGTAATATGTTGTATGTAGGTATGTTCTTTTTAAATTCAAAAATAATTTCAAAACAAATCAGTTGAAATTTAATCCGAGTCGTCTTCCTCAGAGTGAAGGCCTCTGCCTTCTTCTGTTCGTAGGGAGTATAGTAGACTTGAAGGAGCTTCTTTGAGCGCTCAAGCGTTAGACGGTTCCTTGATGAAGAGTGCACGTGTCCCCAGCTGGAAAAAAAAACTCCCTTAATTTGTGTCGAAAAAGCAGGAATTTGTAAAAGTTTTCTGGCTAGATTTCCCAAATTTGGGTGCTTCATGGCAGCCATGTTTCAGAAAACTATAGGTTTTGAATATAGTTTTTTAATATGTGTTAATAATATGTTAATATGTAAACATTGTATACATAATTGTTGACATTGTCGACACAATTGTCTACGTTTAAATGTAGACAGTTAAAGTCGACACGTAGAGGAACAACACTGCTAAGCCACGGTAATGTGAAAACTCTAATAGCTTATTCAATATTTTTTTTAAACCTTTCCACACCAAAAAATCAAAAGAAAAATATGTTCAAATATCAAATTTGATATTCTTTAAGAGATGTGCTAAGGACGTCAAAACTAAATTCTCCACCAAAATTTAGCTTTGTAGAAATTTTGTTCCAAGTTCCACTGCTAATGCAAAACAATTTTTTTTTGTGGTCTCCAACACGACAACGAAATGCTTACGGAATCCACAGCGAGAAAATGAAAATGTCCCCTTTCAAACGAGACAACTTCTTTTCTCGTGTGAAAGGGAACATTTTTTGACGTTTTCTTTTAATTTCCTTAAAAATCTCTCGTATATACCTACCTTTCACGCGAGGAAAAAAAATCGTAAAAGGTTTTCTGACGTTCCTTTTAAAGAAGCTTGGTTGATCACACGCTACTGTGAGTGTGAAGAAGAATGTCAAAAAAATCTATGTACTCAAATCGTTGACTGGGGAGATTTCGTTCACTTATCTTACTTCATGCCCTTCTCACCTTGAAATTAAAAGTTGCTTAAAACTCTCCTCATGTGAAAGGAGACAATGGAAGGTGTCAACAATTGAAAACAAAAAAATAAATCACAGAAAGCCATGCTGTAATCATTGTATATAAAATCTATAGTACTATCATGAACACATTTTTTAGTCGAACATGTGTCCTGTACGCGTCGCTGAGATCGCCACAAATTAGACTATTGAGACTTAGCTAAATGTAAGGAATAAGTAAATAGAGCGAGAAGAATCTATTATTTAAATTCTGCAAACATAGTAAGATTCCTTAAAAGGGTCAAGTAAACGTGCATGACAAAATTTTGTTTAATTAAATTTGTGTTTCAATTAAATTTTAAATTAATTACATATGTTTACACATACTTTTATGTACCTTCGCAATGATTTCATAAAAAAATGTAACCCGACATTCTACCTAAATTTTAAGGCCTCAACCTTAACGATCCGATTATTACAATAAAATTTATCAGCCCCCCAAACCAACTACGAGGGGACCTTTACAATTATTATGAATAAAAAAACCTACTGCAAACGTGCATACCTACATATACCTAATTTTTTTTCCGATGCGAAGCCAATTTGTCAAGGTTATAGTTTTTTATTGCGTTTTTTCACTTCCTCGCACTCTCATAAAATTAGCATACAGCGTTCCCGTTCTTATTTTATTATTACGTTTCTTGTTTTGTGAATATTCGGGATTCCAACCATCACATCACAAAGAAGTCGAACATATGTCCTTAAGATGTCGCTACCGTCACTCCTCTTCATGATATTACTATAGATTTTATATACAATGCTGTAATGAAATAAACAACAAAACAAAGACAAACACGAATAAAACTCAAATGTCACTTTTCCAAACACAATTAATGGAGACTTCTCCAGACTCCAAATAATCTGCTACAATTTTCAATTTCGCTCGATGAACAGAGTATTGCAGAACATAAATGAAAACGAAATTTTTCGTTTATGATTTCGTTGTTTCAAATTTCAATGTTAAAGCCTAGTACGCTGCTGATCCGAAACGAAACAGACAACGAAACACTTGCGATAACACAACGGAAAATATCCTTGGAGAGTTTCACTTATTCCAAAAACAAAATCAAACATAAACGCAAAAAATCAGAGAAACCCATGATGTAAGAAAATGATAAACAAAAAAAAACACAAATATAACTCAAATGTCATTTTTCCGCACACAATAAATAGTCTGTATAATAAATTCAGTGCGAAAAAGGAGCGGAGACTTTTCCAAAAAATCTGCTACAATCATAAATTTCGCTCTTCGAACAGCGCACTGCAAAACGAAATTTTCCGTTTCTGATTTCGTTGTGTCATTTTTTTATAGAATTTTTCGTTTCGCATCAGCAGCGTTCTAGGCTTAAGTATGGAAATTTTCGTATCGCTTCAGCTGCGTATTATGCAATGCTTGAACAACTGCAGAACGAAAAGCAGAACGAAATTTTTCATCTATGATTACCACAAAAAAACAAACGCACTGATGATACATGGATCCAGTGGTGGTATGGAAAATTGCACATTAAAATAAAAAAAAATTCTTGGTTACGAGTAAAAGCTACATATACAACAAGGACAGGTTCACCATAGAAAATCGAATTGTCTCTGTGACTGGGTATATAACTTTCGGGAGAAAAATGTAAAATATTTTTTTTAAGAGGAATTTGAATTTTTTTTTTTTTTCTTTAGCTTAATAAAGTAATGGTAACTGACTTACAGTCCGAAACATTTAGATAGCCTCACACATAGTTTATTTTACAATTAACTATTTTTGGTGCTTCTTTGAAGTCTAATTAGAAAATTTGTATTGAGTAGCAAGGTAGAACATAGTTCCTAGTATTAATAGAAGTTTTGACTAATTTCTAAAAGCTGAAGCAATTTTCTCAATTAGTTTTGTTAACAGTCACAAAAATATGTATTACTTTCTGTAACATTCGAATAGCCTCACAGTATTTATTTACTAGAAATAAAAAATTGATTAATTTTTTAAAGAAAATAATTTGTATTTATTTTCTGTGGTTAACACAATATTTTAGAAATTTTTAGAGCCTTCCTTGTTTTACCTCCTCCTGAATTACCTCAAAAAAGCGATTCTTTAAGGAATCATACAAAATCATAATGTTCGATTTCTTAAACAATCGCATACGATTTCTTAAAAATCTAGCGAAATGTTGGCCCTGGCGACTTTGATAGCTACGATTAGGCTTACCATCCGTCAGGATTTCGCCTGACGCGTCAGGCTTTTAATGTCCAATCAGGCTTTGGCCAGGTTTCGTCCTTTGTCAGGCTTTTTTATAATTATCGCAAAAAATATAATCGCTAGAAGAAAAACGTTTACTGAATGCTTTCAAATCGAAATTCTAGTAAATTGCAGTGATCACATTCATTTTTTTCATTTAGTTGTCACTTTTTAGAAACGGACAAAGACTTGTGCAATAGGGTGATTCAAAAAAACACCTTTCTCAAAATTCAAGCGGGATCGGTCGAAATTATGAAGCTTAGATTGAAACCAAAAAATTAAGACCGAAAAAAATTCAAAATCGAACACCATATTTAGAGCTCGCTACCAGCGCTTTTTCAATAATTTTGCTTGAAAGTCGTTAAAAATCGTAATTTTTCTCAAATGTGAAAAGCTGCATAACTTTTTGAGTTTTGGTGCTAAAAGCATGAATTTTTTAGGGATTGTTCGTATTTTTATGTAGTTTTTATTAAAATGTTTATGTAGATATCCTGCTATTCAATAACAGTTTTTGCTTTTGAAAGTTTGTCTTAGTTTTGCAATTTCTTAAAAGGTATACAACTTATCACAACTCACCTTAGATCAAAAGTTTTGAATATTTGAATTCAATCAAAAATGATTCTCAAACAAATTCAAATAAATCATAATTTTTAGAATAGAAGGAAATACTTAGCTTTTTTTGAACTTTTTGTATTGATTTATTAAATGAAATGGTCAATTCTTTATTTTTTTTATTCGATTCAAATGGTCAAAAAATGTTATTGAGTAGTAGGATATTAAAAATAAAAATCAATTTTGGACGAGATGACCCAAAAATTAAATCAAAATATAGGATTTTCTAAATTTAAAAAAAATTGTGTTAACTCCAAAACCGTTAGGATTTATTATTAAAATATTACAGGTAGGAAATTCTAAATAAAATAATTTAAAAAAAAATGCATTTTGACGCACTCTGTAAAATACGATATGAGTTTTTCTACATCATAGTTAAAGTGTTAAGCAAAAAATTAACCTTGGGGCAGGTTCTTGGTCATTGAAATGCGTATTCGGTTAAACTAGACGTAAGTCAACACCTAGTTCCACATCCCTTGCGGTTTTTTTCTGTAGACGCTTTCATTAATTTTTTTTTATAAAAATGAAGTTTCAAAAATGAAAACTAAATTTTTTTTATTTGTCAGGCTTTTTTCTCAAAAATCAGGCTTTTCTTTCTTTACTGTCAGGCTTTGCTGATTTTAGAGCTGGTAACCCTAGCTACGATGAACTTTACTTTTCTTGTATACATCCTTCCATTTCCATAAACCTTGCGTGTTTGAGAACTCCACACATTTTAAGGTTTACAACATTCTAATAAAAGCTGTGTGAATCGGCTCTTAGTCTTACTGCAAACAAACCGGGAGGAGTCTTAAAATATACTGACATTGAAGCGACACTGTTTCCAATAAGGTATTCAGGCCTATCACAGAATCCATCGTGGAAAATCTCCGAATGGATTATTCCACTACGAACCCCGAAAAAAAGCATTCACCAAATCCGAATGGAATCGAAAAAAGCAATGCCTCATTAAAAGAATTAATTCTGAATTTCGAAATCAGCTGTCCTATGTCACAGCAATACTTGTAGCTTTTAAAAACAAAAATCCCTTAAACTTTTTAAAAAGTCCCATCTTTTTTCCTTTTATTTTACACAAAAAAAGCTGAACATTTGTGTTAAGTATGGCTAGGCTCTTTGTTTTAATAAATATCGCAAAAAATTCCCAAAATCTCAGAGCACTATTACAGCTGTCAAGTTATTGATCCTGAAAAAACTGTGTTGTTGATATTTGTTTATTTATTCAATGTTTTAGCATTTTTTCCCAAGAAAATAATATATTCAGCATTAAAATAAATTGAAGTTAAAAAAATAAAGTGGTTTGCGTTTGCAACCATTGCAAATTTTAGAATTTGTAAAAAAAAACTATTTTTTTAACGAAACAATCGTTTAATACTTGGCTACGACAAGAATCAGTTGTCGTAGAAAAGGAAGTCATATTTCCGTTTCATTCGGAATTTGTTTGATAAAACAGAATTGAAAAAGTTCGTTTTTTGTAAGTTTTTGACTACATTTACGGATTTAAAAAAAAATTGCATACCAATTTGAGACTTTGATCAATTTTCTGACCAATACGACGTTTCGTCAGTCCTTGATTCCTATAGGCCTCTGTTTTGGCAATCTCTGCAGCCGTTAAGGATATTTGTCTGCCCATTTAAATTTTCAAATTGAACAAAAACTGTAATATCACTTTCTGATAACTTTTCGAGACCTACGCTGCCAAATTATTACAGCTTACAATGTGGAATAAAATCAATTGAGGCTATTCATATGTTACAAAAAAATTAGCGTTTTAGTGAATACAAACAAACAAGCCCAGAAAATTTTGTTATATTTGAGAAGTTTGTGACAAAACTGGCTTAATTTCAGAGACCGTTCTCTTACCTTATATTTAAATGTAAATTTTCTTATGTACAAATTAAAGAAGTATCAAAAACAGTTGAATGTAAGAAAGTTAAAGTGTGAGGCTATTTAAATGTTACGGACTGTATATAAAACAATAAGGTATTACCTATTCTTTATTTCTTATTATGTCTTGAAAACGATTCAAATTGTCTAGGTTCAATAAACTCAGCGTATAGAAATAGTCTGGCTTTTTTCTAAAAATAGACCATCCAATAAAGACAGTTTTATTTAAATTCGCCTTTTTGATTAACCGCTCAACTGATTTTAATCAATGTTGTACCTATTTAAGAATTTCTTAGAAAGACGTCTTCTTGTAAAAAGACTCAAACGCAAAATGTTTGGCTTTTTATAGTTTTTTTTATTTCAACCCTTCCAATTCGAACAAGAGTTCAATAGTATGTTAGGAAATTGATATAACTGAAAAAAAAGCTTTAAAAAATTTTATCATTCTAACTTAGAAAAATAAAAAAGTTTATTGTATTTGTGTCCAGACCAGATCACACAATAAAACTGGAATTATTCATTTATATTTTTGATATGCCCTTGATGAATCATTCGAAAGACGATGAAAATGAGTATATAGCAAGTCCAAGTGCGGGACTTTTTGAAAAGGATAATGTGAAACAATGCATGTACGAGTATGTACATACATATGTACATATCTAAGAATTTATACGAATCAAACAAATGCTGATGATGTACGAGTATAAAGCTAACCATATACAAATTTCGGATAGTGATGGATGGCCATGGTATAATTCAAGGGCATATCAGAGATTGAGAAATGTTATCACTTTGTCTATGTATACACAGTGATTGGGCCTTTTAATCATTTTTTTTTTACTTGTACATGACTACATCCTTTTGGTTTGCATTCATGGTCAATGAAATCATTGCTTTTGCCATTGACAAAGGGTCTATGTGTCTGTTTCTGACTGAATTCTTTTTAAATGAGAGATTCATTGGAGAATTTCAAATGTTTGTAAACAGATATTATTTCTTTTGATACATTTTATCTACTCCTAGACCTATAGAAGAATAAAATGCACGACTGAGTCACATTTATGTACCTAATTGCTATTATTGTTAAAAGTTTTAAGTTTTTGTATATTGAAGTATATAGGGCGCTTATGGGCTTATCAAAAAAATGATATTGGTATAAGTTAGGAAATAGAGAAAAAGGTCAGACTGAAGAATTTTTGTTTATTTCGCATTTCGCCTAAACAGGGGATTTTGACTACCCAGTACCCATACGATTTGTTTTTTGCAGATGAGCTGGTGCTCATAAGGTAATTTTTTGCCGCTTTAAACAAGCTGAAAGAAATTGGACTTAAATTTTGAATTTGTTATCTTCACTTCGTTGATATTGGCTAGACGAAATTGGTGATCTATACATATGGTTGAATAGTGGGGAATTTTTGATTTAATATTGCCGCGCCTTTATGCAAAGCTTTCATCGCGTTTTCTAGTCTTACTCGATGAAAACATGAACGGTCGTAATCATAAACTCTGTCTTATTTTGGACAGCCGTTCAAGTTATAGATTGAACCCGGTTGAATAATCTTATTTTTCTCAAAATTGATTTAACAACTTTTTTCTAAAAAACAAAAATAAATACATTTTAATAGATGAGCCTCCTTTGTGGTGGAAAATATTTCTAAAAATTGGTTATTAATGGCAACTCCCATCGGATCATTTATTTGATTTTAGATTTTCGCGAAAACAGTTTGACTGATTTTAATAATTTTTTTTTGGTAAAAGTTTCAAAGTGTTTGAATAGTATTGTGTACCAAAATTTCCGAAAGAAATATTTGTTCGATTTTTAAAAAAAGTTTCAATTTTTGTTCGTTTCTTTTTTTTTCTCAATACATTTTTTTTGAAAACGGCTTTTGCATTTTCATCAAATTTTGACAACAAGCAGGTTTTAGACATAATCTATAATAATTTTGACAAAAATTATTTTTATACTCAAAATTAATGGTACCTTTTATACAACTACATAGTTTAAAAACCATTTAAGAAAATTTTATTTTTCTCGAAAACGACTCCTACGATTTTTATTAAAATTTTCATGTGTAGCAATACTAAATTTCAAAATAAAATAAAAAAGTGAATTTATAGTTTAAGAAAAAAAAATTGTAAGTGTTGCCTTTGTTTAATTTGTTTTAAACGGGGAAATAGATCCACCTTCTAACATGACATAGGTATCAAAAAAAAAAAATCAACGAGTTGTGTCCACAATAATTCTGATTAAAATTTTCGGCTGTACTGTACATAATTTGAGTAATTTGGACTGGAATGTCCTACCTCACACAACAAATTCCGAGACGCACTTTAGTTTAGGTACCAATCAATCCTTAACTAAAAATTTTTTAAAAGTTGTTTTTTTTTTTCTGTAAAATATCAATCGCAATCGTTTAAACGATCGTTTTTGAAAGTATGAGAAGTTATACGAAGCTTTTATTCTATCGTTAAAACAACGTAGACAATTTATTAAAAATGGCATGTGCCGTTATTTTTAATTCTAAAAAATGAAAAAAACGTGTCGGAGAAATGTCCAAAAAACATTTTAAGAAAATCGACCCGCATCTATTTAGGCTGTAGTCGTAGACAGACAGACAGACGGACAGAATTGCGAGACCCACTTTCAATTGTTGTCATATAGTATACATTAAGGGGAGTTTATAATTAATTCTATGGCATACATAAATATATTGTATGTATTACCTGTAACTGTTGTTTGAATAAGACTCTGAGTTAAGTACGGCATGTTCATGTTTGAACATCTACATATATCGCAAGTAAAAATGAATAAACATTTTTGTCAATAAGTTTTTTTTTTTTCAAAAATTCTAGGTTATTAAGTAATATTTTTGTTTTAATTATTCAATGTTTTTATTTACTTTAAAGTCAAACACTAATAACTAGATGCTGAAATGTCTTCTAATTAAAAACGCAAAAATAACAATTTCTGCTTTTATACTAACAGTGCAGTATAATTTTGTCTCCTGAAAGGGGGAACCTGTAGCTCTGATATTTTGCTGGTAGCCCAGTCGCTATATACAAAATAAGAGCTGACCAGGAAAAAATTTAACTGTACATTTTTCTTTCATTATTTGTTAAAGGGGGTTATTCGTGGCATGTTTGTAGTTTTTCGGGAAAATCGGGATGGAGCCTACAAAAATTGGCTATGTAAGATGAACTGTACTTCGCTAAAATTGCGTATTGACAAAGGTCTTCACTATAGTCAACTGATGAGTCCAAGTGCGATCACCGGGACGAAACGCCAATTTTTGCCGTTAAAAGCTATTTTGAATCAATAATTCAACAAAGTCCATTAAAATAGTGCTAAGTCTTCTACTTGGCTGATGTATTTCATTTTGATATGAGCGCGCGCCGCTAACAATTTTACGGGGGGTTGAAGGCAAGTTGTACAAAAAAACTGCCAAGGACTGATTTGTAGCTTAGAATATTTCCTTCAAAAAACATTAACATACTTTTTTTTTATAAAAATAATTGTTTTCAAAATAAACCAATCGGAAGAAAAAAAGGTTTTACTTTTCATATATACTTTGGCGCCTTATTTCAAAAATTGGGAATTTTGCGATAAAAGCATCAATTTTTGTTGTTGAACATTATTATGATCATGGTTTTAAGATGTTGGCCCACTCTATTCGTCCACCCCTTTAGGTGGGAGGGGCATATATAAAAGAAAACAAAAATATTGAAAATAGAAAATGAATACAAAAACACACGGCAACACTTACAATATCATGTTATAGCTTTTTTTAAAGCCAGTCATTCATTATTTAATTATGTTTTCAAAAAAATTAATTTTAGTGCTTAGTTTTTGAATAAATGCTTTTAAACTAATATTGATGACTTTTGACAGTTTCTTAAGGACGCCATGAGGAGGCTATATATACCAAAATCTAGCTTTCCGGCGATTATTTTCTAATTGGGTTGTTTTCATAGCTTTATTGACTGGACTATAAGATGGCACTATGTTGATTCCAAAAACGTTGTCGATATTTCTCAATCAAAAAATTGACGTCCCTTATTTTGGCGGACACTTTTTGGCGGAATCAAAAAATTTTGATTTATGAATTTGTAGCTAATTAAATGCTAATTTGTTGCACAAAACAAAAATTTGTACCTCGCATAGTTTCGTAATTATTCAAGTTTCCGCTAAAATAAGTCTGAAGTTAGCGGACAAATTCTAAAATAATACAAATTTTTAAATTTGATTGACACCCAAATTTGTAGCTTTTTAAATGCTCTTGAGTTGCGAAAACCGCGATTTTGTAGCTTAGTGGTTTATTTTATATTCAAGTTTCCGCTATAATAAGTCTGAAGTTAGCGGACGAAAATACGAAAACCATAATTCTCTTGGTGTCAAAAATTGTAGCTTTTTAAATGCTAATTTGTTGCGCAAGAATTATTTTTTTAGCTTTTATATATTATTTTGTATTTGCATTTTAAGTTTAAAAAGTGCATTTCCGGTAATTTGAAATAAAACGGAAGTTGGCGGACAAAATCTAAAAAAATGAGATTTTCGAAAAATTTTTTTGCCAGAAATTGTAGCTTTTTAAATGCTATTTTTGGCGCCAAGAAGAAATTTGTAGCTCTAACGGTTTTTTTTATATTCAAGTTTCAAGTTACCTCAAAATGGAGCTTCCAAAATCTAAAAAAATGAGAAAATCTTGAATATAAAAAAAACCGTTAGAGCTACAAATTTCTTCTTGGCGCCAAAAAATAGCATTTAAAAAACTACAATTTCTGGCAAAAAATTTTTTTCGAAAATCTCATTTTTTAGATTTTGTTCGCTAAGTTCAGTCTTATTTTAGCGGACCGGAAATAAGTTTTTTAAACTAAAAAAGCAAATAAAAAACGATCCATAAAAGCTACAAAATTGATTCTTGCGCAACAAATTATAATTTCAAAAGCTACAATTTCTGAGAAAAAAAAATTTTTTAATTCAAATTTTTTTAAAAATTTTGACCGTTACATATGGGAATGACGTCTTATTTTAGCGGAATCTTTTATCACAAAAAAACTATGTGAGCTTTAAGTATTTAATTAAGTTTAGGGAGACTTCAAATTTTGATTTTCTCATTTTTTTAGATTTTGGAAGCTTCATTTTGAGGTAACTTGAAACTTGAATATAAAAAAACCGTAAGAGCTACAAATTTCTTCTTGGCGCCAAAAAATAGCATTTAAAAAGCTACAATTTCTGGCAAAAAAAATTTTCGAAAATCTCATTTTTTTAGATTTTGTCCGCCAACTTCCGTTTTATTTCAAATTACCGGAAATGCACTTTTTAAACTTAAAATGCAAATACAAAATAATATATAAAAGCTAAAAAAATAATTCTTGCGCAACAAATTAGCATTTAAAAAGCTACAATTTTTGACACCAAGAGAATTATGGTTTTCGTATTTTCGTCCGCTAACTTCAGACTTATTATAGCGGAAACTTGAATATAAAATAAACCACTAAGGTACAAAATCGCGGTTTTCGCAACTCAAGAGCATTTAAAAAGCTACAAATTTGGGTGTCAATCAAATTTAAAAATTTGTATTTTAGAATTTGTCCGCTAACTTCAGACTTAATTAGCTAATTAGATATCAAAATAAGGGACGTAAAAAATTGTCAATAATCCAAGAAAACCACAAAATTTTAGCGCTTTTTTTCAGTAAGTGTAAATATTATTTAGAGTTAATTACTTTTCTATTAAAAATTCACTCTATAGTCTATATTATTAGAAGTTAACTTTTTCATCAAATTTAGCTCATAACATGTTATTAATATGTATATGTATCTATATGAGGAAATCTGTAGAATTTTTTTTATATTTTTATGGTTAAGGAATTTAACTATAGAATATTTCCTGTTGGGTTGCACATTTTAAATCTCATTAAAGTTAACATTTATAGGAAATTTCAGAAATTGGACTGTATATACGAATAACGAGTATTTCAATCGTTAACTCTTCAACATTCATTTAAAATCAAATAAATTAAAATGAAAAGTATAGGTATATAACATACCTTACCTTTACCTAATTAACATTTAACTGTTAGCAAACAAGGCAGACAAATTTCTTGGAATTCAGTTTGGTTCTTGTAGGATGCTTTGAATTCAGTAAATGAAATATCATAATTTTTTTTTGACAAGGCCTACGCACCTATTATAATATGGCTAATTCAAAATTTTAAAATTAATTTATTTTGGTGAAGGTGTAGAAAAATTTATGAAGGAAATAAATGATTTAAGCTGTATGATTAGGTACCTTTCTCAATTAAAAAATAAGAATAAAATAAATTGGGGGAACAGCTCGTGTAGAACTATAGCCTAGTTAATTACAACTCTCAACCATTCCTGTCAGGAATGGAGGGGACCTGCAATTTTCTGAGTAACCCATGGGCAAAGGGTCTTTTTAACTATTTAAAAACTTACCTGATAACTCGATGAGGGTAGATGCTATGGCGAGATCTTCTACTACATTTTTCATGATAAGAGATACTCTTGGAGGATTTGTCAACTCCTCGCAAGGGGCACTAGCCCGTGAAAAACATTTTTGTTTTTTTTTGTCAATTTAACTAGACTCAATTTAAGCACTCAATTAAAATCAGAGCTACCAGACCTGATACGAGATCTTCCTATGAGACAAAAGGGTTACTAGACTACAGGGACTGCATGAGTTTTTTTGCCGCAGTTTTCGACTCATTCGCTGATTTTTTGAATAATTTTCCACCCAAGAATTTGCTGTTGTGCTGTTGATTTATTAAGTTAATTAAAATTGGTTCATTGAAATGTATCTTCAAGTAAGCTCCAGGCCTCATAATTTAAAACAGGAGATTAAGGGTCTGTTTGAAAATGTCTGAGTAAAGTTCTGATTAGTTACTTGACACATTAAATATTGACACGTATGTCCACAAACCAAATAAAATTACTTTTGTATTTATAACCTACTCAAGTCGTCAAAAGACAATTTTTTCTCTTCTGAAATTGTGACCCTGTGTCAGTATTTAATGAACTAATCATAACTTACTCAGACATTGTGAAACAGACCCTTAGTCAATTAAATCTTTTTCCTCGAGTTACTTCAATGAACTTGATTTGACAGATAAAAAAAATCCTTATAGGTATGTCAAGTGAGTATTTTGTTTGTATTCCGTCTTCTCATGACAAGGACTAATCATTGGCATTCTTTTTTTTTTTCTTATCCGCATTTTGTGGAAATATTTTATAAATGTGCGAAGACAAGCGGAAAATTTAATATTGAATCTTTTAATCCCCAGAAGCAATAAATTTCAGACATTCATCTCTCTGTTTTTTTTTTGTTCAAACATATAAAATCTTATATACAATATACACACATCAACAAAAAATAATGCAAATTTTCAGCCAACAAAAATGTTATAAAAGCATTTTTGTTTTGACTTCGCGGTTGAAATTCACCAATTCTATTATGAAAAGCATCTTCTATCTTTCTGTTTCGAGTATCCATAAATATTATATAGTTTTGTTTATGCCTGCACATTTTGAAAATTATGAAAATTTGCATAGAAAAATAATAACAAGAATCTGCCCGCAGTTAATTTTTTTTAAAACTTTAACAGGATATAATTAATGCTTCTTCGATTATTATGAGCTCAGAGAAAAATAATATAAAATAAGAAAAACTAATAAGATTTTATTATAAGTACATCATCATTTTAAGCTCATTATGAATCTGAACTCTGAAGGGTTGAATGCGGAAATTTAATTAAAAAAAAAATAAAAAAAAGGGATCCTTACGAGAACTTTTGGTTATATAGATTATATCCCTCATTTTAGTATATCTATATATCACTTTCATAAAAAAAAACATAATACTTTGGTCTGCACTTTTCAATTTTCATTCGCTTTTATCGACGCACGTACCTACCAAGTTTTTGTATGAAGTTCTAACGTTGATTTGTACCACCGCGCCGCTCTAAAATACTCATTATGAATATTTTAATAACTGTAATGGTAAATTGAGATGGATAATGTTTAAAAAAATAAAAACAAAAAACTGTCGACACAGAAATTTGTATAGCCGTACACACAAGTTGTGAAAATCTTGTGTCGTTAGAAGTTAAAAACTTCTTGTTGTGTCAATAAAAATTGTCGGTAATTGTACATTTTCTTCTTTTTATGTTTTTTTTTTCACAATAAAAACCCTCGAGATACATTATGTTCTTAATCCAATTGAATTTAAATTAAATTATATTTTTCGCTTTGTAAGAAAATTAAAAGTTAAAGTAATACTTATGGAAATAATGCCAACAGGAATATTTGCTCAAAAAAGAGAAACAACACACATATTATTAGTTTTCATTTTGAAATACCGTAAAGCTTCACAAATTTTTGTTTGGGTTCTTTTCTATAGAAAGTGATGACTCATAAGTCATAAACAAGACCTAGGGCCTCATAATGTAAAACAAAAACGATTGAATGATATCGTCTTGAAGGTAGATGTGCTTATTTTTGGGGGAAATGGTATCGTCCGATTGTTTTCGATTTACGAAATGAGGGTCCTAGTCCAGTCAATAAGCATTTGACTAAGAAAAAATCGCCGGAAAGTATTTAGCCTCCAGTGGCGTGGCGTCCATATAACCCGATTCCTACCGGGTTACCTATTAAATTTTCTGCTAAACAGCAATGTTTATTAAAAAACAAACAACCTTGCAACACAACAATATTTACTAAATAACGAGCAACATAAAACCCACGGGATATACTTAATATGTATCTATTCATTAACCTGCGCTAGCTGCACACTCCAGCAACTCAATTGAACTATATTTTCAAGCACACACGGAAACACACACACGTCATTATTATTAGCATTAATATACTGTCTACTACCAACCACAGTCCACACTCTCTGTGCACTGCATAAAGGTAGGACCGCACTCGGCGGAACTGCACTTCAGCGGAACTGAACTACACGACTTATTTGTAGGAAATTGTATGAGCTATATCGCACTAAGCGACAACTGCACTTCACGGCGCGACACTATGCGACAAAGTTGGTAATCTTACCAACTGTGTCGCGACGTGAAGTTTCGTTCAGTTTCGTGCAAAAGTGCGCACGGTGTCGCTGAAGTGCAGTTCCGCCTAGTGCGGTTCTACCTTAAGCCAAAGCAAAGCAACCCGAAATATGTCGAGTTATAAAACCTCTCGCTGGATGGAACAAATTTGTTTCCTTTCTCTTTCTTTACTTATGATTTTCGAGTTTGATTGTTCTCTGTTTAACACACGCTTCTTATACAAAATAATAACACGCTTTTCTTCGACTTATTTGTTGAATTTTGTGAGTATCTTCTATCGCTGTTCTGTGGTGTATTATAAGGTCAGTTGCAGCTCTCTTTTCTTCTAAATGATTCTCTGCTCAGAAGTCAGAGTCCGTTTTCTTATGCCAAAAAATAACACGCTTTTCTTCGACTTATTTTGTGTATTCTGTGTGTATCTCCCAGCAGTGGCTGGTAAAGAACAGCAGTGGCTGTTAAATAACAGCGGTCTTGCATTAATTGAGCAGTTTTGTTGCTGTTTGTAAAATTCAGTTGGCAAGTTAAGTACGTGGGTAAACAAAATCAATGTAAAAACAGTGAAAAGTGTGTTATTTAGGTACTCTAGTTTTCAAGGTTAATATAATTGCCTATTATGTATGCTGAATATTCAGGTAAAGAAAGATCGTAGAAAGGCTTTAGAATATTATAAAAATAAGGTTATTTTAGTAAAATTCACCCTTTTCACAGTTGGTTTTGTTTTACTCTTTTGACGTTTTTTGCTGTTTTTATTATTGATAATATGAATGTTATACATTTTTTAACTTTGTTACATAATAATTTATAGAAACTTTTATTTATTAATATTTTGTATATACATATTCGTTGAAGCTCCTTATTTTTTCGTCATAGGTAGGATTAAATTAAATTTGTATTTGTATTGTTTTCTCGAGATCACTTTCATTATGCTTAAGGGTCATTGTAAATTTAAAAAACAATGATTTGAAGTAGCTACCTGTAAAATACTGGCTTGAATTGTTTCGGTTGTTTGTTGTGGAAAGCAGATCTGCAATTCATTATCTAATTTTGGTTACATACATACATATTAATACGTTTAAGAATTTACGTTTGCAGGTAATTAATTTTTACATCGACTTACTATTTGAAATTGTTCACGCCACGCCACTGATAGCCTCCACAAGGTGTTCTTAAGAAACTGTCAAAAGTTCTCATGGATATGAGCACCGCTAACAATTTTATGGGGGGTTTGGTTTGGACGTAGGTCAAGTTCAAAAGTCGCATTGGTTTAGACGTTGGACAAGTTCAAAAATCGCATTGGTTTAGATGTTGTTTTGTCACATAAATTTGTAGCCTGAGATTTTACCTTAATTCTAAGACATTAACCTTAAAGATCCGATAATTAGAACAGAAAATACCAAATCAACCCTTTTCGATTAGGTATTATATTTAAGTTGCTTCGCTAGGTTAATCCTACCTCTAGCCTGGTTAACCTTATTTTAAATACCTTAACCTTCAACATCTGGCCCTTTTAGAACTAAAGTTATAAGTTATAGTCAAAGAGGTTCAAGTATAGGTCTCTGTGCATATTCTAGGTTCAATTCAATCGAATTGATTAAGAATGAAGTCAAGTTTTGTCACATAAATTTTGAAGCCTGACATTTAACTTATTTCAAAACCTTAATCTTTAAGATCCGATTATTAATACAGAAGTAAAAAGGCAACCGCAGAACAACTAAATCAATCCTTTTATATAATGTCAAAAAAATCAATCCTTATACATAATATATGTACCTATAATATAGATACGTAGGTACCTATGCATATGAATTTTGTTGGCGATGCTAACAAAGCCAATTTCTTTTTATTCAGTTTTTTAATTTATGCAATTATTTATTTTGATGAATTAAACCTAAACGTTTTTCACCTAACTTTTATGTTATTTCAATTATTTTTTAATTGAATAAACTAGTTTGATATTTTACCTTCATTTTAAGACCTTTATTTTAAATATCCGATTGTTAGAACAGAAGTTATAAAAGCCAACCGAACCAACCTAATCATACCATTACGAATAATATTTGCAAAATACCTACAACAATTTAATCAACATAACATTTTACACTACAGACATACCTAACCTACATAATAATGTAGCTATGAATGTATATCATTTTTGTTCCCGATGCGAAGCCAATTTTGTTTGCCACCACTCACCAGCCACAGTGCAGTGGTGGTTTTTTATTGCACTCATTTCACTACAACCAACGTCTTGCCAACACCCTTACAGCAATGTATATTCTTTGTGGGTACGTTTTTTTCTGTTTCTGTTTCTTTTTCTTTTTCTTTTTGTTTTCTTGTTCCTCACGTCATTTGCCGTGATGAAATTAGTTCTCTAAAGCCAATCTTTCACGTTTTTAGTATGAAATTTTGTAAGCTTTTGCAAACATTTTGATGCAGATTTGTAGCCTGTCATTTTATCTTTAATTATCTATCTTAATATTAAGCATCCGATAATTATAACCTGAGTAAAAGGCTTCTAAGTGCGCTCAAATCGAGTGATTTTAAGATTTCATACAAATTCAACTATCCTCCATTGAAGCTCGTCGGTTGGCGACGATCAACGTGTAGGTACGATTCATCGATTGTGTCTTTAGGTTCATTTTGGCATTTTCTTTGGTAACACCAACCAAAAATTCGATCCTGAGCCCCCTATACGCTAGAGTTCATTTCGTTCATTTGTTATATATTCATTTGTTCATTTAATCATTTTGGTAACACCATATTTTTCTCGAAACGACCCTATAAACATTTTCAATGTTAAAAATTGAACGTTTAACATTTGAATCGGTGAGTATCTCTAAGAGTATCTCTTGTCATTAGAAAGTGCATCCCACCTTAAAAGTTCGGATTTGGCAGAAAATCGTAGGTCCACTCAATTTCCGAACAATACACTTACACGGTTGGTGGAGAGTTGTAATTCACTTGTTCCTGATTTTCCACGAGCTCTGCCACGTCACCAAATGTAATTAGTTGTTAAACATTTCATTCTTGACATTTCTTAAAACTATTCTCTATCTAAACCAAACATATACCAAATGAATGAATATTTCAAAAAGAATTTCAGCAAATATTTAAGATTAAAATTGAAGCACCTAATTTATCCTTTAAGCATTTAAACATAAAACGCACAAACTAAATCTAGCTAAACGAGTTATTTTCTTTGTCCACATAAACTAAAAACTTTTCAAACGAAACGAATTTAGGTATATAAATACACAACAACACAAAACTCAATGCACGCGTAAAGTTAACAGCCCACCATCAGGAAGAATGCTAAGAAAACATAAAACTGTTCTTGTTCAATGGTTTTAACACCCTGAGAAAATTCAGGAAATACCATTCGACTTCCTTTTCTGTTTCCTATTTTTTTTTTTTATTTTCTTTTTTTGTGTTAATGCTGAACTTTAGTGTATAACAAAAATGAATTCTGAAAAGGAGAAAAACATGAGGTATTTCCTTTTCCTACAAAAAGGTAGCTAAAGCCAGCCATGAAAGAGTGTAGAAAATACTAGAGAAAGAGACTTTAAGTCGGTAAAATCTCAAACGATTCTTATCCGGGATGATTGCTGCTTTGGTTGTTTTTAAAGCAAGCATATTATTTGTGTTCTTGTTGTTGTTGTTTTTTTATGGAGGGTATATGGAGAAGGTTGATGCCATCAAAACACGTTCATTCTCTCTATTAGACCAGTCTTGTATACACATGTACACCAACTTTATGAACATTTTTGTCAGGTTATTATAAGGAAATGTATAATGAAGAAACTTTATTTGTAAATTTTGGTGCTTTCCTCATATTGCTCTTTCTACCGAACATGTGTCGAAACAGTGAGTTTACAAATCACTATGGCTATACATGGAGAAATAACCTATCCAGAGGCAAGTAAACGAAATATCAAAATGTAAGTACTCCTATTATACGAAAATCCTTTTTGTTTACCTTCAGGTATAAAATATTATGTATAACGTTAAAGCAATGAATGAAAAAGATACCTTTTTGATTCTATCCCAAAATTAATTCTAAATATTACAAAATTTATAGTGAAAGAATAAGTTAAATCAGCTTTCAACTTGGATTTTGACAAAATCATTTTTATTTACATACATTTTACCCATAAAGTCATTTTCCATGACAACTTACTGTTTGTATATAAAACTTTTCATGTTTCTCGTCATTTAAATATATTGAAATTCAAAACTGGAAAGACAGTCACATTATTATAGTTCCAGAAATTTTAAGCTGAATATAAAAATAATAAGCAATTATGAATATATCTTATACTAGCAGACCCGTGCTGGTGTTGCTACGCAAAGTTTTAAGAATAATTTCGTTTAACTATATAAATTTTTGAATAGGAAAACAGTGTTCAACAGAGATAACAGCAATTTCTACCATATTAAGAAGAATGCTTGCATTTTTAGCTAAAAATGTTTCTTAAAATTTGTTTTATTTCAAATTTTAATATACAATATTTTTTTAAGCTCTTGTATAATTTTTTTTATTAAAATCAGTGAAACAGATAATAAGATAAGCGTTAGGCAATAACGCCGAAGAAAATAACCCCCAAATCAATTTGGAAATATTGCCCAACAAAATTCTGAACAATTTTTGTTGTTTTTTTTCTCGATTTGCGGGTTATTTGCAATTTTATAATTTTTTTGTAAAGGAAAGAAAGCCCAAAGTAAAAAGTTTAAAAGTTAAATGGGAAATAATCCCCAAAATTAGAAATATCGCCCAAAAAAAAACCAGAAAAAGGAAATAACACCCGAGTCTTAGGAAATAACGCCAAAATAATAATAAAACTCAATACTAACATTTACAATATGGATTTTTGAAAATTAAAACGTTGTATAAACAGTGGGGAGAAAAGATACTGTTAGTAATGGTACAATAAGAAAAATTTCTTTCTGCAAAATATTAGATCGTACTAAGGTGCCGTGTCATAAGGCCATGTGTCATAAGGCCATATTAAGAAATATGGCCTTATGACGCTTTCGAAATGTTTCATAGGCTATACTGAAACATATGGGGTTTTGACACTTTATCAAAGTGTCATAGCGCCATATTTTTTGCGACTTAAGGCCATATCTAACTATGGCCTCATAATACTTTCGGTGACAAAATTTGATTTGTATTTTTTTTTTAAATCCAGAATCTTTAAATGCAAAAGAAACTTTGCATACACCCAACCTCGCACCTACCCCAAATCCTATAGTGTGCCCAACCAGGGGCACATACATATTTCACTGTTCATACGCCGTAACTGAATTACAGTTAAAGTGTTCGACAAAAACATTTGGCCAGATTTATTTATCAAACAAGGAAAGACTGTTAAAAGTGTCATAGGGCCATATGGCCGTATGTCACTTTATTAAAGAGTCAAAAGGCCATAAGTTGGAATATGGCCTTATGTCACTTTGTGAAAGCGTCATAAGGCCATATTTCTCAATATGGCCTTATGAATATGGCCTTATGACACGGCCCCTCGTACTAATATTAGTGCACATTTTAATCAAAATCGAAGGAGTCATTTTCGAGAAAAATAAGATTTTCTTAAACGGTTTTTAATCATACAATTGAAGGTACAGTTAGTTTCGACTATAAGGATAATTTTTGTTAAAAATATTATAGATTTAAGATTATTTTAAAAAAACACCTTGATGCTAAATTTAATAAAAATCAATCAATTCGATTTCGAAATCTTGAGTTTAAAAAAAAATGTAATCTTTTTATAAAAATCACAACAAAACTTTTTCCATAAAAAAAAATATCAAAATCAGCCAAACCGTTTCCAAACCAAAAAAATGGTTCTTTTTTTCGTCAAAATTTAGCCTTTCAAATTGACTTATTTTGTAAAAAAAAATCTATGGAGCCATCTTTGAGAAAAATAAGATTATTCAAAAATGCAAAAAAAATACATGTCAGGCCCCGGTACTTTCGGTTCTAAAAAAAAGAAAAAACGTTTCAAAAAACGCTATGTACATCAAGTTTGAAAAAAATCGACCTATCCGTTTAGGGTGAAGTCGAACACAGACAGAGAGACGGATAGAATTGCGAGAACTACTTTTTTCGAATTCGAATTTTTTTATCATTTTAATCAGGTTTTCAGTACCAAATTAGCACTTAATTGTAACTTAAATCCTGCATCATTAGAATTTTGATCGGAACATCAAACTTATAGTTTTGCAAAGCTTTGTGTGTGATATTTCGAAATTTTATACTTTTCACTTATACATTTCATTTAAATGCATTTTAAATAAAATTAAAAGCTATGAATGATTTTGTTTGATAATCTTAAGCACTATAACTGTTACGTTTCACGATTAAGCGATTAAGTTATAAGCTTTCATTGAAACTCATCATTGAAAATTTAAATTTTAAGTTTTGAGGTATACTTATAAAACGAAATCAGTGATTATTTATGTAATAAACAAAACGTGATTTTGTGATTTAAGTAGCAGTTTTGTGTGTGTGTGTATTTTTTGTATTTTGTGTATTTTAAAATAACATAAAACAAAACAAAAATGGCCATAAGCAGGGTTAGAACTTCATTAGTGAAATTTCGGAGTTGATTTGTAAAAAAAAGTGGAGTAACTCGAAAATTTCCGGAGTAGATCTCAAAACGAAAGAAAAACTCAAGTTTAAAAAAACTATATTTTAAACAAAAAATGTAGACCCGTTACCATAAATAAATATTTTTTAATAAAAAAAAATAAATAAAATAAATTCCATTCTTTTCAGAATAGAATAGAATAAAATTTTAGAATTAAACATTCAGAGTCAGAGTTGGTTATAAAATTGTATAAACCAGTCCTGTCATTTCTTTTCATTTGGTATGCGTATGGCTAAAAATTTTCCGAATTATTCGGTGTGGAAAAAAAAGGAGTAGATCTAAAAAGAAGCGGAGTGGTGGAGTAGATTTATTTACTTTCTTAAAATTGGAGTAAATTTTCTCCGATTGGAGTAAGGTTCTAATGCTATAGCCATAAGGGCTCCGGGATCTTAGCACCTCATATATGGGATATTCGCAAAAAAAGTATGCCATCTAAAAGGTCACTAATTGGTCATGAAAGGTCAGCTATTTTTAGAAATTGGTTAGGCTTAGAAAACTTGTAATCCAAGCTTGAACTTTTTCAAGGTCATTAGCGATTTTTGGCAATTCATTTATGGGATATTCGCAAAAAAAGTATACAATTTGAAAGGCCAGCGGATCGTGATAAAAGGTCAGCTAGTTTCAGTAATTGGTCAGGCATAGGTTTTTTTTATGAATTTAAAAAAAAAAAAATTCAAGGTCACAGTATAAGACTTTTAGCACCTCATAAGTGGAATTTATAAAAAACAAGTATGGAATTTAAAAGGTCAGTAAAAGATCATAAAAGGTCAGGTAGTTTCAGTAATTGGTCAGGCATATTTTTTTTAATAATTTTTTTAAATTTTTTTCATGGTCATAGCGATTTTTAGCACCTCATTTGTGGGATATTCGAAAAAAGTATATACCATCTGAAAGGTTACTTTATGCTTATAAAAGGTCAGGCAGTTTCAGAAGTCGGTCAATTATATAGATTTTTTGTATAAGCTTTTTAATTTTTTAAGGTCATACAAGGTCAGGTGTACCTTTAGCACCTCATTTATGGGATATTCGAATAAAAAATATACCATCTGAAAGGTAACTCAATCCTCATTCCTCATAAAAGGTCAGCCAATTTCAGAAATTGGTCAGCCTTGGATTTTTTTTTAATTAATTTTTAAAAGTTTTGTCCCAAGGTCACGTGTACCTAGTTATTTATGGTGAAATTGCAAAACATAATCTTTCATTCGAAAACTACATAATATTTTAAAATGTTCAGTTACTTTGATTTTTTTTGCATTAGCTGCTTTTTCGCATAGGATTATAACAACACAAACCTATATCCAGATAGCTTTCAATAGTTGCTCAATTGAGTCCAAATCATCTGTCAACTTTCAAATTCAATGTCACTAGACACAATAGCCGCGTTTTGTTTTAAGCCAATTATCCATATGGTTCACCACGTGAAAATAAAACGATCCTAATGACAACAGTGTTGTATGCTTAACTCTTTTTTCCTTATGTATATTTATTTTTCATGTAGATATACTGTCTTTTTTCTTTGCACTACAGTTTGCACTACCTTAACATATGCAAAACTGAAAAGCCATCTACCCGTCAGAGTAAAAACTTATTTATGGATCCATAAATGAAACCATGATGAAAACCCAGATCCAATTTTGTTTTTGTATTACGTGTTAAAAGATAACCTCGTCCCAGACGGGTAGAGGTATAAAATAAAACGGAACTGTTGTTAATTTAAAAACTAAACTTCTGGAAAAAAAAAAATACCCTTTAAATATTTACTGGCGCATTGACAACAATCTCAGTTTCAGCACCTAAGTATATTTAATTTATATCATAAAATGTATATTTAATTTTTATGGAAAGCAATCATTCAATTATAAAAATGACAACAATTGAATTACCATATTATTTATAATATATTTGTATATGAGTTTTTTTTAACCGTTTTTACATCGACTCAAGAGACGTACCACGTGGTTAATAATTGTATTTTGTACCAAGAAGCATCTTGCTTTATTATCTTGATGACAAATGACAGATTATTATTAGATATTTCTTTTTAGGGTATGTTTAAATCGTTGAGAAACTTTATCACGTGTTTGTTCTGTGTGTTCTTTGCTGTCTTTGTGAATATTTTATGATAAATTACACATATTTTTCATTTTATAATTTTGTAAGAAAAGGAATAATATATAAGAACTCCAACAATACAATTTACATAAAACAAATATTTCGGTGCACAAAATTTTTTTTATTCAATGTGGTAAGGAGGTAAGATATATATCCTTATTATGTAGGTACATCCCACAAGAGAGGTAAATTTGTTTCTTGCAGAAATCCCACATTGCTATAAAATATACATATTTAGGTTAACATATTTCCCATGGGTAAGAATAGTAATTTTATTTGGTTTAATGCGATTTATTACATTGATTAATCGACAAGCAGCAGATGTTCACTAATATCAAGTATAATAATAAAGTAAAAAAAATGTTGAAGATAATTTCATGGGTAGTTTTTTGGATGTTTATAGAATATTTATTTGAAGTCTAAACTGAACGCAAGAATTTTGCATTTTAATAAAAAAAATCAAATCTCTTTATTTTGTCTAATCTCACATTAATAAAGGGTTGAGCGTGACAGACTTAACTTATTGGTTCTAAATTGGAATGAAACTGTTTTGAATCAGTTTTTTTTTATATTTTTCCCTAAAGCAAAACATTGTTAATTTGATTTAATTCGACAAAATGGTGAGGTCCTTTAAGCGAGTTTTTTGTATCGAAATCTACTTGGCGAAATGAAGCTCGATATCGTCACCATGTATCGTGCTCTACAATTTCGGTTCGAAATTTGACACTGCTGACTGCGGTCGACTTTCAAGCTGGTGGATATCAGCGTTATAACCTTATTCCAATCGGAGTAAATTTACTCCAATTTTAAGAAAAAAAATAAATCTACTCCACCATTTTGTTTTTTTGTGATCTACTCCTTTTTTCCAAACTGAAAACTTCAAAAATTGTTTAGTCAAACGACATGAACGATATGACAGCACTGTGTTATTGAGTTTTCTATCCAACTTTTACTCGAAATGTTTTAATCGAAAATTCAATTCTGTTCTGAAACCAATACACATTTATTTGATATATTTTTATGTTAAAAAAATTATTTTTATTAAAATATATTTTTGGTTAAAAAAAACAGTTTTTCAAAACTTGAATTTTTCCTTCGCAATAAAATTGAATTTTTTTTACAAATCTGCTCAGAAACTTGACAACTCTGGTGAATATTCCTAGAATTACGAAACGTTCTCTTCATCGAATAGTGGGTGAACAATGAACATTGAAAATTTTCATATTATGTTAATTTCTGCGGAGAAAGAGACGATTTAAAGATTTTTAAGTGAAATTTGAAACAAAATTTGAAACAAAATAAACATATTACACAGAATCCACCAAATTTTAGCTCCCCTAACCATATTTCTATAAGGGTATGGTATGTTTCGCAAGATTTGTCTGGCAAATTATCGTTTCGCGGGGGTTCATTTCGCCGTTTTTCGTTCAGCATTTTCTATGTTTAGCATTTTGTTATTTCGCATTTTACGTTTTGCAAATCACGTTTCGTTTTTTAAATGATTTGACAAATTATCATTTCGCAATTTTCATTTAGTTTTTAGTTCGATTGGATTTGATTGGATTGAATTTCCGCAATTTTTTATTTGGCATTTTGTTATTTTTATTTTTTTTTATTTAGCAATTTATTATTTCGCAATTTTTTGGCTTCCTTTTAACGTAACATGTAATTAAATGGACATGTATAAACAGTAAGGTATGTATGGGGGGCATGTTGCCCCCTGCAACCTCCCTGCTTGGGCACACTATAGGATTTGGGGTAGGTGCAAGGTTGGGTGTAGTTAAAGTGTTGGACAAAAACATTTGGCTTTATTTCCAAGTCAAATTTGGCCTTATTTCGTTTGGCCTTATTTCACGTCACCGAAAAATACACAAAAAAGACCGATTTTCCATATAAACAAAATTTATTTTCAAAAAAACATTAATATTTATCATCAAAACAACCAAACGGCGAAAAGATCTATCAGCGAAATAATAAAACGGCAATGCCATATTTTGCGAAATAATGAAACGGCGAAAAGTTATTTCGCGAAAAAAAAAAAATGGCCAAATATCAAACAACGTAACAAAAAAAAACTAAACAACAAATTGCGAAATGATTGAAAATATTTTTGAAAAAAAGCGAAATAAAAAAAAAAAAATTTGTAATGATTGAAAAACATAAAGAATAAAAAAGCAAACGTAAATTGCCAATTATGGATTGCGAATTAAACGAAATATTTAACTACTAAAGCGAAACAAAGAAATGCCAAATAAATTTTGCCAAACAATGGTGACCTTTCTATAAATATCAGCTAAAACCCTAGCTAAATTTTGGAGCATAAATGTGTCAGAGTAAACATACTGTTGTCTGAAAAGAAAGGCTGGGGTCATACACTCGAAAACCCAAAATCAAGAAAACCGCATTGAAAGAGCTAGTGATGCTTCACAGACTTACCTATAATTGCAATTTAAATAATTAAAACAAATCTAAATCTAAAATTTTATGATTAAAATTGGTGGATGAGTTGTTTCTAAGTTTTCAAAAAAAAACGGTTGCTAATATAAAAAATTAATTTAAAAAAGCATACTTTCCAGCGCTTTAACTTTGAAAGTGGAAAAAAAAAACAAAAATATTCTTCATATATGTACAAAATAAATACTTATTATGGTTATGGTTATTGTGCCTTTTGTTTCTTTAGCGTTTGCATCTTTTATAACTAAATTTTTGTTTGTATTCTGATAAATCGTATCAATTTTTCTATATTTGCCTAAACAAAGTTTAAATTAACTTCTGCACTTCTCGTCAACAACCCCTTGTTATTTTTACTGGCCTATAAAGATAAATCGAATCGATTTTTAAAAACAAATGAAGCTGAACAAAATAAGAACAATTATTATTAATTTTGATAATACGTTATCTTAAGCAAAGCAATTCAATGATAAAAGATTGCTATTTATATTTCATAATTTTTTTTCTATAGTATGGCGCTTCGGTTAAAGAATTTAAGTTGAAAGTATACAATTTGCAAAAAAAAAAGAAAATTAAAAAGAAATAACCCCTAGAAACTGATAGGTTTCTAAATAAAAAGAAAAATGAAAACATTATTTTTTGACTAAATATTTACTCTTAACAACAAAATGTCTGTTTGGTAACTTGAAACGTTGTACGACGTCGTACGGAAATTTGCTGTCAAACTCCATAGACAAAAATGGCAAGTAGCAAACTGTAGCAAGAAGTTGCAGTTAACAAACAGATTGATTGTCCGTGTTCAGACCTGTAAAATAATGCAATCTTTTGTGAATACAATCATTAATACCTTTAATAATATGATTGCATTCATTGATTTCATTTTGAGACCTAAAACTTCATATTATGCAATCACCATTCATTTGAATCAAAAAGATTGCAATAACTTTTATTATTTCCAATCATTTAACAGCAATCAATTGAATGCAATCTTTTGGAAAATCATTCATTCTTTGCATTCATTTGCATTCTTTGCATTGCCATTTCGCTCCATAAACCGTATGTGCTCTCAGCTCTTAAACTTTTTCTCCAGTTTCCTCAGGGAAATGGCAATGCAAAGAATGAAACGAATGCAAAACAATGCAAGAATTTAAAAGAATGCAAAGATTGCATGAATTCCCAAAAGATTGCATTCAATTGATTGCTTAAAAATGATTGTATAAAAATGATTGCAATCTTTTTGATTCAAGTGAATGGTGATTGTATAATATAAAGTCTTAAGTCTCAAAGTGGAGTCAATGAATGCAATGTTTTAGTTGAATTCAATAAATGAGTTTTAAAGACTGCATTCACAAAAGAATCCATTCATTTACAAACAAAAATAGAACAAAATTTGTTTCAGTCAAATTACTTTATTTATCTAAGAAGTTGTAGACGGATAAGCAATTTCAGTACAAATCTAACTGTGTGCTGTGTGCCAACTATCTACATAATAGACAATAAATTGTTCTTTTATATGCCTTTTAAATTACTGCTATACGCTCACAAATGGCTTCGTAAAATTGTAGAGCTAATCAAATTTTGTTCATTTTTTCTTCCAATATAGGGAAAAGGCTTCTTAAGTGGGAATAAAACAAAAACTAATTATATGACGGCGAAGTTCGAATATTTTACCAATTCGCGAAACTTTTGACATTTGAGGCAAATGTAACTAGGCGAAGCGCAACTTATTTTGACACACTTATTGTTTAACAGCATCTACTACAACCTGCAAATAATATCCGCGTTTTATTATCTACGGATCTTGGTCTGGGTGATTTTTTAACACTTAATACAAAAACAAAATGGGATCTATATATTTTTAGGGGTTTCCTTAGCCGCGTTTTATGGTCTACGAATCTGAATCAGGGTCATTTTTTAACACTTAATACAGCAACAACTTGGGATCTATTTTAAAGAAGTTCTTACTCTGGTGGGTAGATGGCGTTTCAGTATTGCAAATGGTAAGGTAGTGTAATGTGTAGTCCAAAGAAAAAGGACAACAAATGTATGAAAAATAAACAAATATAAGGAAAAAAAGAGATTAGCATACCGCACCCTTAAAGCCCTTCCACACTATCCCACTGAATATTAACACATGCCAAAAAAGTGGGAAACAAATCAAGTATTATAGTGTGGAAACAAAATATGACATCCCAACTTACACAGCATTATACTCCAGCCTACACGATTTGACATATTATTGTGTTAATACATGAGAACTTTTAGAAATGGTTCTAATTCTATCACATATTTCATCACAAGGTTAAATTAAACAGTTGTGGGTGGTAAAAAAATGAAAAGGCAAATTTGGAATTCTTTCTCACTTTCAATTTGACATTTATAAATACTCAGTGGGATAGTGTGGAAGGGCTTTTAGAATGAAAGTGACCTAACTAAAAAAATTCAATTTATGGGAAATGAGCAAGACAGTCTACAAAAAGTGCTTTTAAGGTCAGTTTATTCTAAAATCAGAAGTTACAGGAATTTTGAGTTGGGTCACTTTCATTCTAAGGGTGCGATAAAACACTTTTGTCATTAGGACCCGTATCGTCTTATTTTCATGGGTTGTTTGTTTTTCTAGGTTTATTTTCATTTAATTGGTAACACTGTTTCTAATGACAGATGATTTGTGTTCAATATATTTTGCAATTTCTCCATGAACTATGATTTTTTTAGACGTGTGATTTTCAAGAAGAAATAAAACGCATATAATTTAATGTTATGGCAAAGAATTTAGTTTTATTATCAAGATAAAGGTTTGCCATTATGTTTTAAAAATTATTTCAGGCAAGTGGCCGCCGCGGCTGGCTCGAATAAATTCCAGCCGAGAGGCCCAATTTTCGACCACTTTTTGCAGCAATTGGGGCCGTATGTCAGCAATAATGCGCCAAATATTCTCTTCCAAGGCGTCAATCGTCTCGGGCTTATCTGCGTAGACAAGCGACTTCACATAACCCCACAAAAAATAGTCCAGCGGTGTTAAATTGCACGATCTTGGAGGCCACGCTACAGGCCCACGACGCGATATAATGCGCTCACCAAAAGTTTCCTTCAATTAATTGATTGTTTCGTTGGCTGTATGGCATGTAGCGCCGTTTTGTTGGAACCAAATGTCGTCCACATCAACATCCTCCAATTCAGGCACGAAAAAGTCATTAATCAAGGCTCTATAGCGTTCCCCATTGACTGTAACATTATGGCTGGCTTAATTTTTGAAGAAATATGGACCAATGATGCCCTCTCCCCATATATGAGCTCACCAAACAGTCACTTTTTGAGGATGTAACGGCGCGGCGCGCGTCTCAACAATGGCTTGTGGATTATGATCACTCCAAATACGACAATTTTGCTTATTTATGTACCCATTCAACCAAAAGTGAGCTTCATCGTTGAACAAAATTTTCTTGTCAAAATCGGGAACGGTGGCCATCTCGAACCACGATTTGCACGATTTGCAAACGTTGATCAGGAGTAAGTCTATTCATTATGAAAAGGCAAACCAAAGTGAGCATAAATCAAGTGACAGCTGTCAAAAAAACCAACTCCGAAAAAAGTATTGCCAGATTGAAAACCACACGTCTAAAGAAAACACCCATTATATACGCCAGACCAATATTTAAAAATTACCGATAAAGGGAAACTCCACGTTTGCGCTACATTGCAGCCATCGCAGAAATCATTTTGATACTACATGATACAAAATGGTAGAAAATTAACATTTCAATAAATCCATTTTGGCTGTTAAAATTCTTTGTATGTGTTTAGTTTAATTTTAAATTTGTATACCTCTTCCAAAAAAAGAAAAACACCCTTTAGTACTCTGAGTTCAAAATTTAAAAACTTATCTTTCTGTGCCTGTTCTCTGCTACGAGTTTATCATCATCATCATAATTTGCAATATCATAATAAATGGTATAATTAAATCAGCACATCTGCTACCATTTGTAAAAGATATTTCATCAACAGGTGCTGTTCATATTTTGTATTTTACGTGAGTACCTCTATGCTCTGCCACTGGCAGATAAAACCTACCCAAAAGGTATACAGAATTAATGTGAAATGTGAATTGTACATTGGAACAGATCCAGAATAAAAACAAAAATTGATTTCTTTTCTTTACATAGCGGAGATTCAAACAAAATATACAAATACATATGTAAATGTGTTTTGTTTGAAAACATAATTTTCTATGGTAAAACCGAAAACAAATATGTAATTTTTTTTTATTAGAGTTCGTTCTTGTACAAATATTAATTCTTTTATCGCTACAAAGCAATCTTCTATAGGTCGAGGTCTAAATACATAAAAATGTGAGCAGAGATTTATATGTATTCGTTGAGTCGTTTCGTCGACATGGTGTCGTGCAGGTGTGAACGGATTAATTTTGTGTTTATTACAAATTAGCACAAACGAACCCAGGTGGCATATTATAATCAACATATAAGATAAACGAAGTATAAAGATGAATGTGGCATATAAGGAAGAGAAGCACAGCAATGAGATGCAGAGTCATCCTTAGGTGCAGATGTATTAAATGGCAAAAATGATTTCAACAAATTGTCTTTAAGCCTTAAAGATATAAAGTAGAAAGGATGCATAAGGAAGGGAGGAGATAAATAAACTTAAACGAGTGAATCGATTGACGCACACGATTTGGGTGTATGCAAATATATAGTTATGAACAAATATAGTCAATCTTTAACGTTTTTTCAGTTTTATGTAATTAGCTTGAACTACAAAATCTGATGCTTAGAACTTAATCAGTGTCATTAATTGAGCACCTAATAAAAACAGATATTAAAACTTATTGATGTCTTAACAAACAAATTTGCCACATCTTCCAAGAGGAATAGGTCTATGAAGTGATCTTAATAATTTTAACCTAGACTAATGGCAACACGACAGGAATTTACAGTTTTTTCTGCATTTATATTCCGGATTTTGCAGAAGGATAGTACTATTCTCAGCAACATTAGACAAAGAAATAGAAGAATGGGCAATGGGCATATCGAGGAAAAAGTGAGGCTTTTTTCCAATCCAAATAGTTTGAGTTACACAGACATAAATGCAATGACACAGGGTCGGCGTGCCGTTAGACAGCTTAGACAGGAAAGGAATTTTCAGCTGTTTTTTTTTGGGGGAATGTGTTTTGGGATTTTAAATCATTTAGTGAAAAAAAGCTAATTAAAAATTTAATTAAAATTAGAATATGTACTTACTTTACTGTAAAAACGCATGTAATAAGGAGTTTACAATTTTTCCATTTCATGGGCTGATTATGTTTCTTATATTCCACACAAAGAAATGTGAAGAAAATTCAAAACGTTTTAAAAATAACTCTTAACTACGGGCGCTCAACGGATTTGAGCCTTGTCATCACAAAAAAAAACCTAACGCCATGGCAAGAATGTCTAATTTTGACAGATGAGCCTCTGCTGTTTCATGTGATTAACTGGACACAAGGCCCTGCTGCAACTGGAATCGGAGCCGCAGCTGCAACTGCTTTCAAAAAATGTCGTACGTCGTTTTTTTTATTAGCCCACAATGAGCTGTACAGCTTTTTGTATATTTTAAAGAAACAAAAAACAGCCACGAGTTTATTATTCACTTTTTTATATCCAATATTTTTCTTTTAAGCTAAGTAGTAAGTATACAGTTTTTTTTAATAAAGCCTAGTATACAGTTCCTCCTCGAAAAAAAAAATACATGTACTTCTTATGGGAGTGATTTTATCGCAAAAAAAAATGTTTGACGTTTAAAATTTTACTATCGAACTCTCTTTCATACGACAGTTTACACAAAAAAAAATTGCATTACATACTTAGATATCTGACTGACACAAATGACAATTATTGTAAGTTTTTTCCGCCAAAACAATGGGACGCACATTGTTTTGCGCGAAAAAATCGTGGTGAGTATAAAATTTCAGCTCGGATGACTGTGGTGAAATGAAATATATTTTTTTTTGGGAAAAATCTCTCCCATAAGAAATGCGTTGGTTGTTTTTTTATAGAAGAACTGTATATTTAGCTTTAAATAATAATTTTGTTCGCGACACAAATAAGCACTAAAAACTTCAATATATTTTTCCGGCTTCTTTTTCTTCATATAAATTGAAACGTCAAAAATGCTGTACATGAAAAGTAAAAAGTTGGCGAACCTTTGCGGCTCCGACTGCAGCTCCGTCTGCAGTTGCGTTCCATTCTGCTCGTAGCATTGATTTTGTGTGTATTTAATATTTTGACAGATGCTCCAGCTCTGACTACGGCTGCGGCTCCGTCGCATTGTGTTCAGTGTTGTCACTTTACCACAATTGTGGTAGATCTACCTCTTTTCTCCAACATTTTCATAGTCTACCACTTCTACCCCGGAAGTAAAAAATTCTACCCCTTTTTGCTCGTCCAGAAAAAAAATAAAAACAATAAATAAAATATCTGCTTCGATTTTTGAAAAAAAAAATTTTTTTTTCTGCACTTTTTATGCTGTTTTACCTGAATACATTTATTGGTTTTATCTCACAATGCTTTTTTTACTCAATGTGAATGCTTTCATCTGTCATTTTGCATACGCGAATCTAACTATCGTTTTCTCTTTTTCCCGATTTAGGTACATACCTACGTTTATTTTGTAAGAAAACAAAGTTCTAGTCTACTTAAGAAAAATAAGTAGATCCAACTTCCTACTCACTTACTCCTAAGATTGTGTGCCTTATTTTAAAAGAGTAATATTGTTTACTTGGATTTCGTATTAACGGTAAACAGTTACAGAAATTTTCTAGAAGAGTGGTCAGTGGAAGTCAATTGTATTTCAAAATTAAAATGCGAAAATTTTTAATTAAACCGTCTGAAAAGTAAGTAAAAAAAATTAGATTTTTAAAGCGATCCATTGATATTAAAAACAAAAAAAGAAACCATCTTGATGTATAATTTTTGCAAAAGAAATGACAAATAAAGATGAAATATTTATTCCATCTCCAGAAATGATTCGCTTTTATTTACAATTTAAATTAGTTGATGGTAAATTTGAAAAACTATGGAATTTATTTTAAAACTGTATCTACCAAAAATTGGTACATAATATTCAATTAAAGAATTATATATTTTCTTTATATGAATGTACATATTTTATATTTACGATTGTGCTTAAATAAACTGATTCCAAATAATTGTGATTTAATTTTTTCTTCAAAAGAAAATGATAAGAGTTTAAGTTAATGTAATGTACTTAGGGCCAGTTGTACAAATATTTAAACCGTGGTTCAGCAATTTTTATCCACCGAATCCGGCGGATTAATTGAGTTTCAACAGTGGTTTACTGTTCAAGTGTATGATAATAACCAATTACATACTTGAACCAGCGTTGAACCTTAGTTAATCCGCCGAAATCGGTGAGTTAAAATCTTGAACCGAGGCTGAACCACTATTGTACAACTGGCCTTTAGGGCCCGTAAGGTACCTACATTATTTCTTTTGTATCTATATTTAATAAAAATAAAAACTAATAACTAAATTTGTTTTTCTCTTTATTTAAATTAATTCTACCACGGAAAATCTGAATCTACAACTTTTTTTTAGCTTTATCTACCACTTTTTTTAAATAGGAAGTGACAACACTGATTGTGTTCAGCCAATAAAGTATATTTTTATTTTTAACCAAATTGTAAACTCCATATACCTGGGCTAGGTATTTTTACACGATTTAACGCAGCACCCCATGTTTTTGTATATTCTTTTAAATAAAGTATTGCAAGTTAAATGTTATTTCACTTTATTATTAATTAGCATTTTTTTTAATATTTTAAAATTTCGAATATTTTTCCTATTGCACGGCAAAATGACAGATCCTTTTTTTTAAATTTTGTTGTCTCACTCACATTCACTGTGTTTGTGATATACACCGCTTCCTGTAATTTTTATTCTTTGTACAGCCTGGTTGGCGAGAAGACAGCATGTCTTCTATAAGACGTCTGTGAATTTGGGTTACCAAATTTCACTTACTTACAGTACTTTTTGGAGTTCTAGAACAAATTTCGAAATCCTCATTTAAGAAAATAAAAATCAAAAAATTCATATTGCACCGCCCTCGGTAAAGTAAGCATGAAAGTCATTTTCCCAGCAACCACGCAAGCTACATATATACTTGCACTTAATCTCCAAATTTGCATTTTTTTGGAGCAAGTTTGGAGCCTTCCTAGTTTACGTGGTTGCTGAGTAAAGGACTTTCATGCTAACTTTAAATTGAAGTGAGCCCTATTTCAAACGGATAGCTCGTTTGTTTGTTGAAAGTAACATGTCTAACTTCAAACACTATTTGATGAACAGCAAAATCCGAAATAGAAATGCAAACAAAAAATACAACAAAACTGCAAATTCCTATTGTGGTCCTGTTAGTCTAGGTGAAAGTTATTGTTGTTATATCAACTTCACAGACGTAGAATTAAGACTGCTAGAGACAAGTTAATGTTGTAGATATAAAACGTTGTACCTACATAATATATAAAAATGTTTTGGAATCCCCACCAAAAATCGTACATCAGTCAGACATGGCCCTTAAAAATGAAAGTACTTCCCCAATATACTTTGAAAGATTTCAGGCAAGATCTTGCGCTGTAATATATACTTTCCATCTTTTTTTTATTTTGTGTGTAAGTTCCTTACTTAACATATTCCTTAGATATTGACATCATCGAAATGAAAAGTGGCTAAAATATCAACATATATATAAACATATATATAAGTATGTTGCCGTCAAAGAATATAGTACTCCAGTAAAATCTACATCAATCTGTTTTCGTTCGTTGAGATAAGTAAGAAATTTGTACCAGCACTAACTATTTGTATAAAATCCAATCTTGTTGTATTAAACAAGGAGACGGAGTATTCATGGAGATAATTCAACTGGAATTATCACTCATATACCATATACTGCATACACTTGCTTAATTTAATTCTACTTTTAATGGAAATCTAAATAATATGCTATATCACTTTTAAAATTAAATTCAAATTCAATCGGGAGTAAAGAAAAGTATTTAACTTTTTCCAAGAAAAAAATTCACTTTCACAAGTTTTATTTGATATTTTGTGTGAGAAATTATCATATTTCTGATTTTCTTATGGAGCGATTAGACAAGTCAATCAATTATTGTAAATTAATAGGAGTCTTATTTTTAAAATGTATAGTTCTATTATAAGTAGGTAGGTATACTATACTAAAATATCAACAATGTACCACAGTCCCTCCTTAAGGACACGACTCAAAAACAAACAGATAAGCGGACTGTTATAACAGTCACGTGAACGTGAATTTTAATAACCGCAATCGAGTTTCATTCTCTCTTACTGTCTGAACCCAATGGAGAGCTGCAACTGGAACTGGAGCTGGAACAGCTGTGGGAAAGTGTCGTAGGTACGTGCTATTTTGTATACTTACAGCTTTTCGTATATTTAAAAAAAAAAAAAACAATCACGGGCTTATTATCTACTTATTTTATTTCCAATATTCTTTTAATTTATAAATACATTTTTTTCGCAAAACAACTAAGCACTAAAAGTTACAATATTTTTTGTCGGATCTTTTTTTCTTCATGCAAGTTGGTGCAAAATTAAAAGTTGGTGAACTCTTCCAGCTCCGTCTGCAGCTCCGATTACAATTTGCAGCTGCGTTGCGTTGATTCATAATATTGAATTTGTGTGTATTCAATATGTCATTATTTTGACAGCTATATATTGCAGCTGCAGTTTCAGTTGCAGTGCAGCTCCTAGATCAGAATAGAGTTCTGAACAGAGTCCGAACATATCGAGCATGCTTTGAACCACAGTACACATATTAAAGGCAATATCATTAGCGTTTTCATTTTTGTTCAGTTCTGCGCATCTGTCAAAATCGAGGTATTGTGGTGGTAAAATGGTGGATTCAGTGCCCCCTTCCTTGTCTAATTTCAATATTTTGTTGTTGTTTCTAATGATGCGCGTTAAGTTCCTGTGGGCACTCGAACAGCCATTTTTAATTTTTTGACATTTCCAGCTTTGACAACCTGCGCAATATATTACCTTTAATATTTGTACTGTGGCTCTGAACATCCTCTGAACAAAGCGTGTTCTGAGCGCTCTGAACTATTTTTGAAACGCACCTGAACACTTATCTTTTTTTTCAATTTCACCTGTCAAATGCTTGTGTTCAGCATTCAACTCGGTCTGCTCAGTTATTTTATTCTGAGCTCATAGAGCTCGCTCTGAACTAGCTCAGAATATGTTCAGAACGAAAAAAGAATCACAAATTTTAAGCTCTGAACGTTTAGAGGTAAAAAAGAAACACAATTTTTTGTTTGACAGTTCAGGCTCTGCTCTGAACTAAAAAAGAAAAACGCCTATTGTGTTCAGACAGTTATAAGCGAATAAAATACAACTGAGCACTATTTTTTTAAATTTTATGTAGATAAGTCTGTTTGGGAAAATGGTAACATTATATTATCCGGATCAAATTAAAACACGTAAATACAAAAACAACATCCTAATCCTGCTTTTTATCTGGATAAATTTCAATGGTCCAAAAACTAGTATACCTATACTTTGAATATTATTATTATAGTAAGGCAGTGTAAAATGTAGGGCAAAGAAAAAAGCCAACCTACACATGAAAAATATAAAAACACAATGAGAAATGAGTTGGTTATATACCACTGGCTGTCACTGCAATCCTGTTCACTTTATTATGAGGATCTGATCCAGATCATGATCATGTGGATAATAATATTCAACTATTAACTCTAAACATTAACAACCAAAGAGCGTACAGTAAAATTAGAAAAAAAAAATAAAAACTTCAAATTTCTGTGAGCAGCCAGTATTTTTCCATGCAAAAAAAAAATTACGCACTCTAAGTAAAGTTTAAACAAAAGTGCATTAGATTGAACATTTCGCAATAGATAGATTTTTATTTTTGAAACTAATTAGAAATTTAAACTTTCAAGACCAATACATTTTACAAACCTCAGAAATTTGGTTACCTACTCCGGCGAATGTGGTATTCGTCCCCCACCTACGGACTTACAAATCGCAAGGTGAAACTCCATCATTTAAAAGAAATCAAGTCGGAATAAACATTTGACCTGGAAAAAATTTAACTGTACACTTTTCTTCTTTTTCTTAATTCGATAGATGACGTTATTAGGATTATATGGGTATTTTTTCGAGAAAATCGGGCTGGTTCTTAAGTCGCCATCTTGGAATTGACTTGAAATAGAAAAAAAAAAATATTTAAAAACAATGGAAACACTTACAGTATCATGATATATCTTTTAAAACTAGAAATTCATTCTTTAATTTTATTTTTAAATCAAATTATTTTACTGAATAATTTTTGAAAAAAAAATTTTCAAACTCAAAATTGTGAGAAACAAAATTTGGAAACTAATTTTTTAAATTTTTTTCATTTTTAAGTATGTATCTTTGTATTTAGTGTATTTAGTCTTGAATAGACTTTAACCAATTTTTCGTCAAATTCTAAAAACCAGATGCTAAAATGTCTTCGTTTTTGAGAAAATTGAAAATAACGAAATGTACTTTACTACTTACAAAGTCGAAATAGGATTTGTAGAGCAATTTAAACCAAGAATTGAAACCAAATTAATAGAAGCTTATTTCTCATATTTATCAAAAACTTAAAATTGATTAAAGCATTGAATCTTAAAAACAAAAATACTAAACTTAATAAGCTGCCTTATTGTGAGTTTCACCCGAACAACATTCCACCCGGAAAATTTGACATTTCACTTTTCGCCTATTGTGAGTTACGCCCGAAAAATTCCCCTTATTTTCACCTTTTTTTTTAGTAGGCGAACGAGAGCAGAATAACTGGCTGAACACAATGGATACGGAGCTGCAACTGGAAGCTGCAACTGAATAGCTGTCAAAATATTGAATATACACAAATTCAATGTTACGAACACAACGCAACGCAACTGCAGTCGGTGCTGCAGACTCCGCGCTGCTGCAAAGGTTCACCAACTTTTAACTTTTTCACGTGCAGCACTTCTGACGTTTCAATTTACATGAAGACAAAAAGAGCCGGAAAAAAAATATTGAAGTTTTTAGTGCTCATTTGTGTCGCGAAAAAAATATTAATTAAAAGAAAAATATTGGAAATAAAAAAAGTGAATAATAAACTCGTGGTTGTTTTTTTTCCTTTAAAATATATAAAAAGCTGTACAGCTCATTGTGGGCAGATAAAAAAAACGACGTACGACATTTTTTTAAAGCAGTTGCAGCTGCAGCTCCGATTCCAGTTGCAGCAGGACATTGTGTTCAGCCAGTAAGGCGGAAAATGTAAGTTGTTTGTTTATTTTCTTAAGATAAGAAAAGTAAAATTTCATATTTTTTGTTAAAATACAGGAGCAAAACAATAAAAAACAGACCAAAGCGATACGCTGCTCAATAGGATGCAAGAAAATCCTGAAACTGCCAAGGGCTTCACAAAATCAAATCGGGAAAAAGTGGCCGAATTTTGGAAGAAGCATACGTTTGTCACAATAAGCTGATAAATATTATCAGGTCTGTTCATTTTCTGAACATGATTAATCAGCTGTCTAAAAATAGGTGTGAAAATTATTCGTTTCAGATAATCCAATTAAGAATTGGGAGCCACAATGGGTGGCACTACTAGCGTAGCCACAATTTTAGGTCCATTACAAGTAATTTCGACAAATAATTGAAGCACCAAATTCAATTATAGCACTATTTTAGTTAACAGAAAAGTTGGAGGTTGCATTTCATTCTCCGTTTCCTTCACAGTGAAGGGAGAATTTATTGCGGGCCTCATTTTCTGAACATGTCTATTTTTCAAATTGTCACTTCTGATTCGAAGTGAAATTTTTATTCGGGCGAAACTCACAATAGCTTTTAAAATTTCGAGGGAACAAAAATTTTTCGGGGAAAATGTTTTCCGGGTGAAATTCACAATAAGGCTGAATGAAAATTTTTGAAAAAATTGGTTTCCAAATTTTTTTTTTAATTTTGAGTTTGAAAATTAATTTTCCAAAAATTATACACTCAAATAATTTGACTTAAACAGAAATTTTAGAATGGATCTCTGATTTCAAAATTTTCGTTACTGATAAAAATTAGACAAGAAAGGTGAAACTTGTAACGAATTGTGATAAATCTGAAATTTTGGTTAAAAGTTTTATTTTGATGACTTATAAGCACTTCCTAAAAAGTACCCATTAATTTTAAACAGGCTTTACATTTTAAGAATGGTAAACTTCTGGAAATACAAAGACTAGAGCTTAATATTTTACTAAAAAAGTTAATCTTTGTAATTCCAGGATTTTCAATATCACACTTTTTTACTCCAATATTGTCCCTTTTTTCCTTCGTCGGCAATTGTTTTATATTTCAGGTTCTTTATTTTTACTAATGTACATACGTATATTGTATGTATAAAGAACAATTTACACTAAAGTTATCTTTGTTGAGATAATTAACCCGAATGCATTCCAAAAAGAGGATTCTCAATCTGATTGTTCTGAAGTGGACATTTAGATTTCCTTGACGCTTTATTTTTCATTTAAAGGTGTTGCCACTTCCCAGGAATTCAAGTTTATTTGAATACAACAAAACATCTCTTGAGACTGTTAAGAAACCCTTAAGTGTCAGTTTTTGAGAAAATCGACTCTGTCGCTAAGTCTATTGTTGTTTTTACAAGTATTGTACCTATATTATAGTAAACAAAAAGGTATATATGAGGGATAAGCAGAAAAATAAAATTATTGATTAAAATCTCAGGTCCAATTCTTTTGTTGTTTTTTTTACAAATGCACAAAAGTTTACACAAAATAAAAATATCACCAAATCACGACTTTTATATACCTTTTTTCTATTAACTTTCCTTCTTGTTTGCTTTGATATCATTGAATATCTAAAAAATTCCATTTTTTACTCAAGTGATGACCTTTTTTATTGACTCTGTGTCTGTGTCACAGAACAAAGTTGAAATACTTTTCAATGAAGCCTTAACAATGGACATAATCAAACAGCGTGATATCCCAAAAAAATGTATATACATATCTAGTGTTATACTGTCAAGGACTCAAGGGCCTTCAAATATAACCATGAACATGAAAGTAAAAGCAATCAAAACAATGAAGTATCTTTTTTTTCTTTTTTTTTTTATTTCGGAAATATGCAACAACAATTTATATTGCAATTAAAATATCGCATCTCAGTTCGAGTTGAAATAAATTCTAAAGCTTTTTCCATTACTCATCGTTCATCGCTTGTTCTAACAATCAACATTCCACTGACCCCTTTAAATCCGGATGATCTGCTTTTTGTTAACAAACAGGTTCTTTGCCAAAAACAATGGATTCTAAAAATAGAAATTAACAAGTTTTGAATTATGTCCATAACCATCCAACAGTGGGGGAGATATGTCTAAACAATTGAATTAAATCAACTTATCGTTGACTATATACCTTGCGGGGTTAAGTATAAGGTCGTTTTTTTTTCTAAAATAAATTTCATAATATTTCGAATGTGGTTACGTACTTCTTCGGGTCTGACGTATCTATACAACGTTATCAACTTCGTCATATTTATTGTTTATAGCTATCAAAACAAAAATATAGGTATTTATACATACATATATAAGGCGTATAAATGGGAGGAAAAAAACCACGTCGGGGCTTAACAACCACTATGTTAAATGCAACAATAACTAATTCCATGCGGACTTAGCTTAAGCCCACATATTTCTGGGGCCTTTTTTTTCTGAGAGTTTCATCTCCATCTCCTTAAAATTTGACAGATTCTCAATTTCTGTCTAAAATAGTTTGGAAATAACTTAAAAAAGTGGACCTTTTAGTGCTTATTATAAATTAAAAAAAATATAAGAAATAAAAAAGTGGATAATAACCTCATGATTGTTTTTTTTTTCTTCTTTAAAATATTGAGTTTGTAATATAGTTAAAACCAATAAAAGTTCAGTCAATTTTCACCCGTCATCAATTCACATTAACCTAGGTTCAATATGTTTCCGCAAGATGATATTAAAGTCGTTTTTGTGTTTTCAAATTAGGTCAAATTTCCTGTAAAAAAATTACAAGTTTTCAGTTGCATCATGATTTTTGAAGCGAAGTACAAAAAGATCAGTTTGAAAGTGTCAACATTTCTAGATTGATAATCAAATGTAAGCTAACCTCTAAAACAGTTTTTTGCCCTTTCTTAAAAACAATTTGATTTTTGACTTGACGTGTCACTTTTGTACTACATGTGTGATATACAAAAACGTGTATAGATTTACCGCCCCCGAAGGGCCTTGACACCTCCATAAACAATACTATTATAACGGGTGATTTTTTAAGAGGTTTAGAACTTTTTTTTAAAAAAAAACACAAAAAATTCGAAAAAATGAATGAAATATTTATTTGAATCGATAGTTTGAACCTTGCAATTTAATGTTTAAAGATAATTTCATGCAAATGTTGACCGCGGCTGCGTCTCAGGTAGCCCATCCGCTGAGTCCAATTTTGGCATACTCTTTCACACATATCGGCCGGTATCTCACGAATGAATGCATGGATGTTGGCTTCCAGTGCTTCAATCGAAGCGGGCTTGTCCCTATAAACATTAGCCTTGACATACCCCCACAAAAAATAGTCTAATGGTGTCAAATCGCACGATCTAGGCGGCCAATTGACCGGCCCGAAACGTGAAATTAACTGTTCACCAAACTCGCCTCGCAATTGCGCCATTGTTTCGCGTGCTGTGTGGCATGTGGCACCGTCTTGTTGAAACCACATATCATGCAAGTCAAGAACTTCCATTTCGGGCAAAAAAAAGTTTGTTATCATCGCTCGGTAGCGTTCACCATTGACAGTAACGCTGCGATTCGCATCATCTTTGAAGAAATATGGCCCAATAATGCCGCCGGCCCATAAACCGCACCAAACAGTGGCTTTTTCGGGATGCATTGGTAGCTGTTGCAATGCTTCTGGCTGATCTTCACTCCAAATGCGGCAATTGTGCTTATTTACGTACCCATTCAACCAAAAATGAGCCGACCATAAAATGGAAGCAGCGCGCGATGAACATTTCGAACCGAGCACGAATTTTGATAGTAAAATTCAATAATTTGCAAGCGTTGTTCATTTGTAAGACGATCCATGGTTAAATTGCAAACCAAACTGAAGCTGTTTGACAGTGACACAATGTACTAAACACACGTCAGCTGTCAAAACCAGTGTTGCCAAAACCAAACCAGCTAAAAAATCACCCTTTAATACATAAATTGGCATTTCTTAATTCATTCCTTAAAAAAAAAAAAAAAAAAAAAAATATTCATGCTGCGCCACTGTGTGTAGTGTCGTTCCGCACAAGTTTTATACAATATACCTACCTACTCTTATGAATGTAAACAAAATTAATTATTCCTTTAACGTTACGACTTTTTGTGTAAACTTTGAATAGAACTGCCATAATTCATTAATATTGAATTCACCTCTCTTTTATAGAGATGCCCATATTGCCCATGCCAACAGGCTAAATGAACAAAGATTCTATCAAATATAATTTATAGGCCAATTTATTTGTCTTATTATAAGGTGATTACAAGATTTAGAACTTAAACAGTTCCACATGGAAGACGCGCGTAATGATTCAATGTGTCATCTGCAATCTCTCGAGCATTTCCTATTTTATTTCAATAGACTCTGAATTTCAGATCCTAAGAGATTTGGCAAATAGAGGCGGTGTCTTTTTGCTTTTGGCACATTAATGTATAAATTTCAATGAAAAAAAAAAAAAAAATGAAGATATATACTTATACAATTCTCTTCATGGATGGCAGCAAACACCATAGAAATACTATAACGAACAAACAAAATTTATGGGACGTTTTTCTGAATAGGCTCTTGTGGGCCGTCACTCTTTAACCTCAAGTATTAAATAATAAATGACTTAAGGAGCTTTAATGGTAATCACCAGGATTCTTAACAATGCACGTATAAAGAATCTTAACGACTTCACGCAACCAAACAAACAACCATGTGGTTTGGTTGGTTATATGAAACTGGCGTGGGTGTATCTATTTGAGAGATTTTACTTTTTGGTTTTTGATTTATACCCCCAATTGTTTTTAGTAAATAAAGATGGTTTTAACAGAAACAACAAGAATGATAAGATTGGCTAATTTTACCATTCAGTAAAACAATCCGGTCATTCAATGAATTTGTGTTTTTTTGTCTACATATTATAATATGATGGATAAGAATAATTAATGCGTTCTGGGCATTAACTATGTCAACAAAAAAAATATATAAATAGACAATGTTTAATCTAATGAATGATAATTTATAATAAATTGCTATATGGATCAAATAAAATAATGATGGAATTCTTTTGTGTTTGGACAGATAAATAATATTTTCATCGACTTGAAATATGAATCGGCAGAATTAATTAAACCTATACATGTATAATTTGCGGTACCTAACCTATATCAAATTCATAAGTGAAGTTGAACATATTTTATGCATATAAATGCGCTTTTAAAATAAATATTCAATGTTTAGGTTTTGATACTTTAATTGGGCTTACTCCACTTAAAATAAATTAATTCTAGTATTTCAACTGATTGTGATAAAGATCAGATTTAATTGTTTTATTGTTTTTTTTTAAATGCTATAAAAGTATAAAACTGCTTTAATGAATGTTTGTATATAGATACAGAAAGAAAAAGGGAATACATATATACATAAAAATATCGTACAGAGTCTAATAGCATAGAAAAAATATAATCAGATAGAAAATTTACGCGTATATAAAACCCAGTGTAAAGAGAACTTATTCCAAAAACCAATAAAAAGAAAAACAAGAAGAATTTTTAGAAACGCGATCAAAAGCATCACATTAACCAAACTTTTTTGTATAAAAAAATGTTTTTAAAACGAAGTTGGGGAAAGTTAACTTCAGGAAATGTAGTAAACACTACAAAAAATGGCTCCGTAAAATAACTCCCCAAACAAAATTTTTAATAAATCCCCCAAATCAGGTATTTTTTTTTCATTTTCAAATAAGTCTCCAAATTCGGAGATAAAATTAAAAAGGGCATGAAATAAGTGTAGAGAAAAGTATGAAATAAGTCCCAAATCAATGTTCTGTTGTCCAAGAAAACTGTTGACATATGTAAATCTGCCTGGCGACTCAATATAGATTAAATGTAGCAACGGAGTTAGATGAGCGCCACAGAGAACCCGAGAAGGAAGTCAAAACTTGTTGAAAAATATAAAATACAAAAGTAAGTCTCCGAATTTGGGGATCTATTTCATAGTTGAATTAGTGGAATTATTTATTAAATACCCCACATTTTTATATGAAATAAATCCCCGAAACACACAAAATAGGAAAGAAATAGCAAAAAAGTCAACTAATGATTCAAAAACACTTTTATTAATTTAACTGTAATGAGGGCCAATTTTGTAAATAGTCTACCTGACTATCGTAGAACGAAAGAGCAAATCAACAACTCCTGGATATCCAGAAACGATTGCGTCATCTCTAGAAGTTTATGGCCTTGAATTAATAAAAAGGAAACTCAGTATATTCTATCGCATGAGTAAAAAGAATATTAGAACCCTGATAGGTGTACTAACGGAACATTATGCCATTGGCGTAATGGCCAGTATATTGGGTGTATGCTATACGCACCCGATTTCTGTAGGAGCTTTCAGGATGTTGAGGAAATAAAAACCATTAAACACCTGCTCTGCGACTGCCCAAATCTCCAAACAAGTCGCCTTCGTTACCTTGGAAACAGGTTTGTCGGAGAACTGGACGATCTAGCGCAGGTCTCAATGGCAAACATGAGAAAATATATAGAAAGCACGGGCTGGTTCGTAAATGAACCAGTCTATGTCAATCATTAGTTAGGTGTTATCACTGTTATAGGGGATCACAATGGACCAATAGGCCAGCGTGGACGCCACTGCCTCAGAGCTGGGCACGCCCCTCCTATCCTAACCTAGCCTTACCTATCGTAGTACGTACATCCACCTTTTCTTCATACAAGGGAAACATTTATTCCTATAATTATTCCTCTGACAGTTAACTGAATATTAAATTGATGATTCCAAAATTGACTGTTAATCAGTTAATATGTATGTACTATATGTATATCTCATACGTACATATCTCAGAGATCCGATTTAGCCCTTATTATAAATAAAGTTAAGGAGAAGGACAAACGTTTGTCAGATCTGACAGTGGGTGTGTTGTTTTTTTTTTTTGTTGAGCAAAAATATTCACTTTAAATAAAAGTGCAATAAAAACATATCGCCCGTCAAGAAAAAATATTTAAAAAATCTTTCGAGCACTGGTTTTAATGAATGACAGCTGTCAGGTGTCTTAAAAAAAAAATTGTGCAAAAATAAATGTATGCAATCTATTAAGCAAAAATTTTTTTTAAATTTATTTTTACAAATTTCCATTTCTTTTTTTATTTTGTTTGCAAAATTCAAATCGAATAAAAATGTCTGATAGTAAATCTGGTATTGATATGGATACCTAATATTATAGGTATGTTTCTTTACTTCCAAAAACTGCAGATACATATACATAATCAGAAATAAATAATAATAATAATAAATAAATAGTTCACACTAGGTATTCGTCACGAAATATATGTAAGATGAACTGAACTTATCAAAAATTGCGTATTGACAAAGGCCCTCACTAGTCAACTGATGAGTCCCAAGTGAGATCGCCAGGACGAAACGCCAATTTTTGTAGGACTTAAAGGCCGTTAAAAGCTTTTTTGAATCAATAATAAATAAACTTAGAAAAAAAGTTTTAATTAGTGAGAAATTAGTGATTGCTACATCATTTTTAGTATGTACTTATTATTGAGTTAAAAATAAATTTTGAAAAAACTTCTCCAACCATTTTCGAAATATCGAATTTTCAAAAAAATTATTTTGAAAACTTTTTTTAAAATTAAAAATATTTTTTGAAAATTTTGATGTACTCATAAGATTTTCCTCAACGGTTTTTAAGCACTTGTTATTGGTAGGTATCTACCGTTATTTTGGGTTATAAGAATAATGTTTGTTTAAAATCTGCTAAAGAATAATAAAAAAAACTGCTGGGAGCCAAGTTTCATAAAAATCGAACAAATCGTAATTCATATTATTTATTTTTCAAAAACAAAATTAACATTTTTTTTAAAAATCCAAATAAGAAAATTAAAAAAATTTTAGTATAAAATATTTTTAAGACATTTTAAAACATCCTCTATAAAAAAAATTGATCAAAATCAGTTGAATTGTTTTTGAGAAAATCGAAAATCAAAAACATTGGTCCTATATGGGAGGTGCCATTTATAACCATTTTTAGGAAATTTGTTTTTTACAAAAAGGTAGCCTAATTCTAAAATTAATTACTTATTTATTTTGTTTTAATTTGTCGGCACGTTTTTGATAAAAATAATATTTTAATAAATTGATAAAAAAAATTGTACCTTTATTTTTGGTCCTTAAAAAATTAAAAACACTTGTCGGGGCAATGCTCAAAAATACTAGCTATACAAGTTTAAATACCCCTTTAGACTCAAGACCAACGGACAGACAGACAGAACATAATTGCGAGACCCATTTCTTTCAACTTTTTTCATATCGTAATGTCAAGTTTTGAATCTCGAGTTCGTTTTTTTACAAATCCATAACTTACCATATTATGTAGTAGGTATCTACATATATCTCCCTATCTCAAATAAATATCAGAAAAGGAATTTTTGTTGACTTTGTAAATTTTTCTATTAAGAATGTAAATACATATTAATTGTAATAAAGAATATTAATTATATACTTAACTTTGTGAAAATTGTAAAGTAAAAGCTTTCAAACAAGCCTTTGTCTGTAGGTATATGACAGTTTTATCCACCCAAAACGCCGTCTACATAAATAATGCCTTTAAAAAAATCCTATTTGATTTTCTTACTTTTTCAGTTTCTCGGTTGATGGTTGTGAAAAAAAAGCCAACACTTCTGACGCAGTACATATCTCTAATGGCTTGTTGAAATCTCTGTCACTGCGGTCTCTCGGGTTCCATATCAAACACTCATAAGATTTGTCAACAATCCAATCTGACAGGAGAGTTGAAATTTAATATATTTTATGATGGAATTTGTGAGATGGAAATTACCTTCAGGAAAATATTTGAAGCTTCACTTCCATTTTGCGTCCATTTGCTGACACACACAATTTTCATTTTGTTTTTTTTATTAAATGACGACATCCGGTTGTAGATAAATTTGGAAAGACAATTCTATATTATATTCCACTGGAATAAAAAAAAAACAATGAACAAAAAAAGGAATATAATTCATAAAGTAACTAAATTTGAATTAAAATATACATAAATTAAATAGTTTTTTATGCGTACCTACGTGTATAACTCGGTTCAACATAATCCGATTAGCATGGGGATTTTTTGTAGATACGCATTGAACGAGGAACACTACCAAGTCAAAAATTGTAAATTTCTACAGGAAAAGTCGAAAAATCGTTAAAACTCGCATTGCATAGTTTCAGGGGTCGATGGTGGCGATATCTGAAAATTCCATTTTATATAGGAAGCAGAAAATATTGAATAATAAGGAATAACAAACATTACGGAATTGATATTCAGTTAATTTTGTCCTCACGAAAATGGAATCGGTAACAGATGGCGTTAGCGTTTCAGAATAGAACTAAGCGAAACAGAAAATGTTTTCATTATAAAAAAGCGAACCCAAAGAGCTGTCACAAAACATCAAGTGAATTTTTAGCTGTCAAGGAATAGTCTTCAATGTATACTCTATTCGGAAACAAGCATGATGTTTATGGAATTTCAAAATTAGCCAGTTCACGTTTCTGAGATCTCACTGAGAAAACGTCTGTCAGCTCCCTTTGAGAAGAAGGAGAAACCTGAACCAAATTTCTCCTTTAGAAGTCAAAAGCACTCTCCATCTCGTTTTTATAAATTGATCAACTGCGATGAAAAATAATTGAACAAACGAATCCAAAAAATTTCAGTCTCAGCTTTTTGACAGCAAAAGTGAGGAATCTCACTGAGGAATTACGTCAGATTTCTGAGATTGCTGAGTTCTCAGAGATCTCAAGAAACTTGAACTGGCTAAATGTTTCATTCATCGAATATAGTATATAAACTTGAAGTATAAGAAGTTAAACAAAGAACTTGCCAGTGAAAACTTACTTGCTACTACGACGCGCTTTTTCGCTGATGAGGCACATTTTCGCATCAATCCGATTTTTTCTTTTTGAGCTATCTGAAATTCATTATTTTTAATAATCTAATAATCGTCCCAGGACCCTGGAATTGCCAAAAGATAACAACCTGCACCAAAATATAGTGCACTAAAACTTTGAAAAAAGACTTCGGCAGTGTATGGACTCATGAAGGGCGCCATTTGACCGCCATGTTATTTAAAACCATATAAACCACAATTCCTAATGTTGCAAAGTAATTCATAATAAAAATTTATCTCAATATCAATCGTATTGAATTTCAATCCAATGTAAAACCACACTATGTTTCATTAATAAATTTCTGCATTATACATCTCCAATCATAAGATCAAGTTAATCCCGCCCAGCAGCTCATTTTATTTTGATAACTTTACCATGATGTCCTGCAGTTTTTAACAGAAGGCTAATTTCTTGTTGTTGAATTATTTGACACAAAAGACAACATATTGAATTTTGAGTTGAATGGATTTTTAAAGCACTCCCCTGAGAATACTTAAAATACGCTTTTTGTTTATTCTTGTAGTTGAGGTTATTATACTCAGTAAAATAAAATATTTTCAGATTTATGTTTAAAAGCTTCAACATTCCCCCAGATAAAACTTTACGTCTTTTAAGATAATTCAATTATACCTATGAGTAAGTACTTTGAAGAAATACCTACTCTATTAGCATAATCAAATATTTACGAGTTTCTATACAGTTAACTTAACATTAAACAAAAATCTTCAAATATGCACGAATATAAAAAATGGAACACATACATATGGTTCGTACTTTTCTTGCTTCTGTATACCGTTTGCACTTTTTATTAAGCCTACAAAAATAAAAAAAAAAAACAACACATAAATCCTCTCGTGATTATAAGCTGGCGAACAAAGCAAGCACAATACCTCCTTTGAGTGTTTAACAACTCAAAGGATATTATTTTCTACAAACGTCCGGACGAGCGAGCTCCCAGAACATAAATCTTTTTATCTAAAACAACATCAATTTTTGTAGCATTTTAATTTCGTTTAATTTTTTTTTTTTTTTGGGAAACATTTTATGCTTTTGTTTCATCATTAAAAAGAATTTTATTGTAAACCATAACCAACCTGTTGGTGTTTGGCAGCTTGGCGTAATAAAACCAAAAAGTACAACATCGTCATCATCTTAATCTGTGCTAGCTATATGTATGCACTTGTAAGCCAGTGTTGTATTTTTATATCACGTTTTTACTCTCCGTATACCATCAGTGTCCATTGCCCATAACCATAATCGAACGGAACTATTTTGCGATATTGGAATGAGGCACTTCCGACATCCGGAGAAGCTAATTTTTGTTTTAGGAAGAAATTAGGAAAATAATGAAAACAAATTCTATTCGTCTTGTGGAGGGTGGCAATAACTTTTTTGTAAAATCACCTTAATCCACAAAGGAATGATCTTAAATAAGAATAAATGTATTTTAATGTATATGTATAGTGATGTATTATACACATTAAATAAAATGGAGTTTGAGTAAGTACGTATAGGTATTTGAATTTACTACACCAAATTTATGATTGTATATGTGATAATAATATTATTATGGCTGACAGCTTTTAAAAGGAATGACATATTTTATTTTTTCACGAAGGTTGGTAGACACAAAAACTGAAGGTCACATACATATTATATCCAAATTTAGATACCTATGTATGTAATATGTATGTACGTGTTGACACGTGCGAACACTTCAAAACATTATGTTGCGCTACAATACATGTCTCGGTGTATATTATAAAGTGTCTTGATTGTTATTATGGAATTAAGTTGATGACATACATATAAATACATAATTGGCAAGAAACATGAACCCTTTTGGCATTTTTACGTCTTTTGAGTTCTAAGAAAAATTAAATAAAGTATGTATGTAGCTTTTTATGTTTAATTGTAAACAATTGACATGAACAAAAATTAATTGACACAACTCTTTATCTGTTTTATAAACTGCTATTCCGAAAATTGCTCAACTCGATAACAGACATTTTTTGTGGTGACATGGATTTTTTGGTTATTTTTGGAAACCCGTCGGTATTTTAATTTCGATGTGGTGTATGTATATTACCGAGATATCCCAATCGAAATTTTTTTAGTAAGAATTTATTTTGGCAAACATCATAATTTTGTTACAATAACAAAGTCACGTAATTGTTCTTTTACCTAATACATTTTGTGGTTTTAAAGTCTGCATGATTATAAATCTTTTGACATATAAATATTTTTTGATGTGTACACATCTTTTTTATTTTTAAATAATTGTATTAATAAGTTAAAGAAGTCTTTTTAATACACATATGTATAAAAATTATCTGATCACGAGAAAATCGAACATACAAAATGGACGATCTATTGGAGATATCCAAACTGTTTATGATAATTTCTTGGTGCGTGTAATTGCGTTTTATATCTTCATCTGTCAAATTTTCTTACGTATAACGTAACATTATGGAATCCACATATTATAGTTAAACTCTTTTAATGTGTTTTAAACGCATAGCTCGTAACTATACTACGTTATAACTTGATCCAGTTTTAAGGTTCTCCTAAAACAACGCGGCGAAACATTCAGAAAGGCGACAACGACGAAACTTTCGGCTGTCAATATGTTTTACATGATATTCGCTTAATTGCATCGTCGCTTTTTAATCCTGTAAATATATTTTGACAGCCAAAAGTTTCGCGTTGGTTCGGGAGATCCTATATTTCTTAAACGAGCAATGTTTAAAATTGTACTTCATTTTTATATATGTAAGTGTGTACTTAAATGCGCGTTAAAAGTTATATACTTTCTTTGGCGTGATACAACCATTGAAACATTTAGAATTTGAAGGTATTAAATGACAAAATTGATGTTTTGAGTTATGGTCGTTTAATGTTTTTTGCTTAGACCCTTTTTTTAAAGGCTAGAGAAATAATTTAGAAATTTGAGTGTAGCAATTAAGTTGCCGCTTAACACCTTTATCGACTAAAAAAAGCAAAATATCCAAAAATGTCACTTAACCTGTTTTCATTCTAGATGCCTCAATTATTATCTTTATCCCTCTCCCATAGAGAACTCCCGCATTTAAGCACTTTAAGCGCAATTGAAAATAGAGTTTATTTCTTAGGAGAGCCTGATATTTAGCTTTACTTTTAATAATTTTATCTTAAAGATCGGATCATTAAAATTACAAATCTAGCAGATTTTCCCGCTTCAGTGGATTTACTGACATATTCTTCATGTAGCCTGTTATTTAAACATACTTCAAAGACCTTAAACCTTGAAGATCTGACGATTACACGACAAATTATAAATCTAAACGAATTGCCTGTGGCAGCCGCTTCGCCTAATTAACTCTACATGTAGGTTGTAAGTTTACTTTTATTTTAGGACGTTAACCTTGAAGATCGGATTATAAAAACAAAAGTTATTGATTTCAAAAAGTAAGCACGAAGCACCATGCATTTTTATTTTCACTCACTTTTTAATAATACATTTTTTTAAGAGCTAAGATTATCGTCATTTTTTGACGCAGGCATTCACCGATGACATGATCTTTGACAGAACTGTGAACTAAAATTGAAAAAAAAGTCAGTTTTGTAATGTAAACGAATAGAGGTAATAAACCCAATTACAAAATCTGATGAATGAGCTGCGGAGGAAGTTATAATTCATTTTGACAATTTTACTGTTAATTAAATGTTAAAATTGATTCTCATTCCCTCTGCAGCTCAATCATTTCTGTCAAAGATCATATAAAAAAAATAATAAAAAAAATTAGACTAAAACTGGTAGAAAATGAACAGAACTATTTCTTTCGTCAAAAATCCAATCGATTAGTTTTCTTACAAATGCATTTGTAGCTTAAACATGCAATCTTTTCATTAGAGTCAAATTGAGTTAATTTCGCAGATTTCAGAAAAAGTATTTTCACCCTATAAATATTATGTGTAAGGTCATTTCGTTTGACAGGTCATTTTATTTTAAATTTGATTTGACATTAAGTCGCTTGTTATAATTACTATGGCATGTTCAGGAAAATGAGATCATAGAGATTTTAGCAATCTCTGTTACATGAACAGGATTCCTTAGCAAAATTTTTCAGATTTGCCTACAAAATTCTGAATAAAAAATCGTCGATTGAGTGAGAAAAATTTCCTAGGTCTCATTTTTCTGAACGTGCTAATTTTCTTTTTTTCTGTTTCTCTTTTTTATATTTCAAATCTTGACATTTTCAATGGTTTCCTCTCGCTTTCGCTTTCTCCATCATCGTAATTCTCTTATGACAAGTTTAATCAAAATTTCAAGTGCAATTTTTTTTAAGAATGCATAATTTCCCAGGTATACCTTTTAGAAAAAAAAAGTCGTGGCTTTGTTCAATGACTCTTTTTGAAGTTTTTCTTTTCTGTAAATAGTAGGTAGATAGTAGCGATGTCGCTTCGGATCATTTCAGGGCTTGAAAAGCGCACTTCTATTTCGATTATTTTAAATAGAACAATCAAATTGGGTGCAACAAAAAAGTCCAATCATATTATAACACGCACTTTAAATTCATGGGATGATTATTAAAGAATTTGCAAAATAAATCATCTCAAATGAAAGAGTCACTTTGTAATAGTAACCCAAAGTAATTTTTTAAAACATAAATTAATTTTTTATTACATGGATTTTTGTTTGTAAACTTTTTTCACAAACATGATGTATAGGTAAATATACTGTCATTATCATTATATAAATAATCAATTATCTTCATGAGAAGAAAAAGGTTTTACATTTTTGCGTGATTTTGGAGTGAATTTTATTTTATATTTCACAAAACGTAGGTATAAAAGATTTTAAATAATAGATACATATAACTGCCAGACATTGTTATTTTGTATATTCTTTTTGATTAACCGACAAAGATTTCTCAGTAGTACCTAAAGTATCATGTATACATACGCTAGATTAGATATATCCATCCAGATTTATTCATGAATAAAGAAAACATAATCAAACCAATAAAAAAAGGTGTAGAGGTATATTTTGAATTTCAAGGGAATAACATTAATTTTGCAAACATTAAATTGTGAAATAATGAACGAGTTTTTGCATTAATATTTTTAAAGCTGATAAAAGACTACTGAATTGGTATAAAATAAAAATAAAATAAAATAAAATAAAATAAAATAAAATAAAATAAAATAAAATAAAATAAAATAAAATAAAATAATATAAAATAAAATAAAATAAAATAAAATAAAATAAAATAAAATAAAATAAAATAAAATAAAATAAAATAAAACAAAAAAAAACAAAACAAAACACAACAAAACAAATCAAATCAAATAAAAATAAAATAAAATAAAATAAAATAAAATAAAATAAAATAAAATGAAATGAAATGAAATGAAATGAAATGAAATGAAATGAAATGAAATAAAATGAAATGAAATGAAATGAAATGAAATGAAATGAAATGAAATGAAATGAAATGAAATGAAATGAAATGAAATGAAATGAAATGAAATGAAATGAAATGAAATGAAATAAAATAAAATAAAATAAAATAAAATAAAATAAAATAAAATAAAATAAAATAAAATAAAATAAAATAAAATAAAACAAAATAAAATAAAATAAAATAAAATAAAATAAAGTAAAATAAAATAAAACAAAATAAAATAAAATAAAATAAAATAAAATAAAATAAAATAAAATAAAATAAAATAAAATAAAATAAAACAAAATAAAATAAATCAAAACAAAATAAAATAAAATAAAACGAAATAAATAAAAAATAAAAGATATTAAAACATCAGTTCAATAAATTTGAAGAATTTTATATTTATCATTAGATTTGTATAATGACAAAATAACTGGATCAGAACAAAGAAGAACAGAACAATTAATGTTTGAAAACTGTCAGAACAGATATGTAGAGCTGTATTTATGTATTTTATGAAGTTCACAGTTTTTGCTTATAAGTTGTGAAATTTTAAATTCAAACACTTTTAACTATAAGTTGTTTGTAATGCTTTTCAAATTGCATGTTATATTAATTCACATTTTTTTTCATATTTTTCTATGATTTATACTTTTTTTTCAATCCAAAAATGTAATGAATGCACTTTTTGTAGTTCTGCACAAAAATTCAGGAAACACAAATTAACAGAATGTTGAACAGTTTAGGGCATGAAACACACAATCAATCCTGTACTTTTATGTTCTTTTCTGTACAGAAAAGGTTCACTAAACACAGCTATTTTCAAATTGTTTTTCGAATGAAATACATAAAATCTAGGTCAATTTTGGCTTCGTTATTCAAAAACGTATTAATACAAGATCCGATAACCACATTTTACCAAATTGAACTTTGTGTCATTTAGCAGCTATTTTGTTTTAATGGTTATTTTAATTGTCTCGCATAACTTGTTTATTTTTGATCTTAGAATAAAAAGTTATAAACAAAATTGTAACAAATTTAATTCCCCATAAAATAATTTTCAGCAAATAAAGATAAAACAATTGTAAGTAGGCAGTGTTGAACCTTATATTACGTCATGTCGCAATTTTGTGTTTTTCCTTAATTTGATGTTATTTAAAAGCTAATGAACTCATGAAGCATGTTCGAAAAGGAGAGACACTATTATTTTGATACAAGGTCATAAATCCCCAGACTAAAAATTTAAAACATTGACTATCCGGTTAAAGTGGGGAGATAGATGTTCTTAAGAAAGTGTTAAGTTTGAAGTGCAATTTAAATAAAGTGAGAACAAAGTTTGTGCCACCATCAAGAAATGATAAAATGTTACTTGACAATAACTATAAATTTGCATAAACAAAATTCAAAGAAAAAGTTTTAAAATTTAATAAAATAAAAAAAAGTACGCATACGCCCGAGTGAATGTTAAAAATTCTTCTCATTGATTTATAAATGGGTGATTCTCTGTCAACTGTGATTCTTTGTATCCAGTGATTTATTTGCAACTTAATGTAAAATTTTCTCATGAATTTCTGCTTTGAATTGTGGAAATAAGTTTGTACTACAATTAAAATTAGAGATTGTTTAAAAATTTGCTATCCTTTCCCCTTCACTTGAAAAATATACTCATGATGTCAGTACCGTGCCATGTCGAATACTTGTTTTTTTCCAATAAAATCTACTATTTTCTATTAAAATACGGAATCATTTAATAAAAATGTAGTTCTCGGAGAAGATAGAGCACAATAGTTGCTTGATTAAATTTTGAGGCTATCAAGACAAATATTTGCTCTCGAATTAAATAATAATAATTAAATGGTGTCCCCGGATTTCATTTTATTTTTGAATTCAAAAGGTTTCCCGCTGAACCGCCATCTTGTTTTTAGTTTGATGGAGTTTGTGTGGTGCCGTTTGAAAGAGACACCATTTATTTATTGTAAACAAAAGTCAATTTATTTTACTAACGTAATTGTGCTGTAAGAGTGAAGTGTTTTTATTCTAACAACGTGTATCACAAAATTACATGTCAGTAACGTGGTAGTGGTTTTTAGAATATTGTAATATGTATTTCTTTTAAAGTCATTCAAGTTAAAATTTTTTCTCAGTAGCTTTGGGATATGAGGTTATATTAAAGCCTTAATGTCAGTACCGTGGGTGTCAGTACTGTGGTATGTGAATTTATAATGAAATTAAAGTTAATTGACACAACAGTGTTAAAAATCTTTTTATTTTATCTATTGAAAATAGTACCAATACTTTGAACATAAAACAAATAAAAACAAATCTTTATAATAAATGTTTAATAAAAATCCAGTATAAAAATAAAAACTGCTTATTCAAAAAACAGATAGCAAAATCTAAAAATGATACAAAATTTTTTAAAAAAATTGCTTTTTAAAGTTTAAAACGTCAAAACATAAAATTGGATTCAGAAGCTTATCAAAAAATATTGTCAAAAAGAGTGAGAACTCATTAAAATTCAAATGCAAAAAAAACACCATATCTTCGAAATTTAGTATTTTTTGTTATATTTATGTTTTGTTCCTTAAAAGTTTTAGTAAAATGCTCCTACAGATTTCCTATCGTGTTAATGTAAAAACAAACAAAATAAAAAAATTAATTTTCAATGAGTTTTAATTTTTGCAAAATTTTGATTTTAAATATCACAGTTGGCAGAGGATCACCCAAATACTTTTCCAAGTGATTTATGTTAAAAGAGCTTTTATTTCTTACACATCAGATAGTTGATAATAATAATTATCTACGGGCCTGGATCTGGGTTATCTTTTAACACGTAAAACAAAAACAACATTGCATCTAAGTTTCCATGGGGTTTTATTTATGGATCCAGAATTAGATTTTTACCCTGGCGGGTAGATGACTTTTCGATTTTACAAATGGTAAGGTAGTGCAAAGGGTAGTGTAAAGAAAAAAGACAAAAGGCATGTGGTTTTGCAAGCCCGGGGGAATTAGTTGAAAAAAAAACGACAACGGGGATTAGTGATTTCATCGCAGAAACAAAATGGAGTTTTCATACAAAATATCGATAACAAGTATGTAATTCACGCCGGTAATACAATTTTTTGCTCCTTTAAATTAAGCACCGAGAATTCTCTGGGATTAACTTACCTCGCAGGGGATTCGTTGTTGTTGCATTTAATATGTAAATTGTTTAATACCAACGAAGGCGAAGAAAATTAGAAAACTACTTCTGTTTAGGTGGAGCGGTTGAATATAATTCAATTAATAAGTTCAAGTGACCTCAACTCCAAAGATTGCGTTGTGTCCAGGTACGACAGTTGGACTCATCAGTTAGATAATGTCGTACCTTTGTTTAATACCGACATCATGAAATATTAACAAACCTGGGGTGGAATCGGCTAAGGTGATAAATGATTGTCACATCAACCATAGTCACATGTGATTGTCATTTAGTTTTCCGTCTGGGTAAGGTGATTCAACTCAATTCAATTGAATTGAATACTTTCCAATGGAATTTGTCAAAAACATGGTTGCCATAGTGAATGTTTCAAATGTTTGTAATGAGCTATCGAAAATGACGACCTTGCGATATAATTCTTATTTTTTCTTCATCTTCCGAAATGTATAGTAAACGTTTTTGATCACAAGAATGTTTATTTTTGTTTGTATGAATGGTACAAAAAAGAAGTTGTTCAATTTTTGTAGACTGGTGGTAACTCTAGTCGTACTGCGGCAGATACGTCAAATTTGTTGGAAAATGACAATCACATTTTTGATGTGATAGCTCTTTAGCTATCAAAAGTAATAACATCTTATAAAGACTAAATTATTTGAATGTGACTCTCACTTATCGCAAATCACCTTACACGATTCCACCCCTGAGTAAAAAAGAGATGGGCATACGACTCTACTTCATTATACCTGTAATACAATAATAATGCATAGTTATTTTCCTCAACAAATACTATAGTTTTTTTTATATTAAACACTTCAATGTAAGATTTTTTATGTATTTAAGATGTTTGATAAATGTTCTTATTCGGCTGTTTGGGTCGTAATTTTGCTAAACAAAATCAACAAATTTTTTTTCATTTTGGTTTCAACACTTTTTTTCCACTAAGAAACATCCTGAAAATTCCGGATGGCAAAATATGCATCCAAGCTTCCATTAACTTAACCCTTCTTAACCTTTCCAACCATCCTGTACATAATGGATCGGAGTGAGGTGAAACGGATAACCGTATTATCACCCCATCTAACCTAACCTTTAACCTAACCTGTATATATAATTTTGCAATGTGAAAAAGAATTCAAAGAAACAATGACAATATTTTTATAATGTATTTTTTTTATTTAACAACCGTGAAACTTTTGAATCCTCTGGGAGATTACAGGTTTTGTTTATTTAATTAAGGATTTACTATCTCCATTTTGTGCAGACCCTTAAAAATTTTGGAAGCAAATACCTAATATAATCAAGCAGTAAAGTAAAGTTGTAAATAAAACTTCTCTCCTAATTAATCTGCCAAACAATTCAAATTTCTTGAACCGGTAACCATTTGCATATTATTAAAAATCTATTTTAAGAACATTAAATTTAATTTTAATTAAATGAGGACGAAATGATGATTTTTTTTTGTCGTACAAAATTTTTCTGTTTATTTTTTTTTTTAAAGTTGAAAGTGTTAGAAACAAAATTTATTTTTTTTATTTCGTCGAAATAAAAATATATTTCAAGCCTTTATTTGCAATCAATATACTAAGAATTCAAAAAGTTTTGAACTAACTACATATATGTATATATGTAGTAAACGGTGATAAGTAAATACAAAATACTTTAAAAAAAAAACTCTAATCTCTAAAATAAAACTTTCCTTGTTTTTATTTTAGTAACCAAAGATTCTTGTTCCATGCTATAAATAGAACATCGCATGACTTCATGCCTAATTTTAGAATTTTTTTAGAATATTATTTGCAATGAAAATAAATTCTGGTTTGTTGATGCATTGCAGGAGGATATCATTTATTTATTTTTTTACAAGTAAATAAATTACAATGCTAAAAAGGTATTTCGAGCGTTAACTACCATGATTAACAGCTTGATGGAGGATATTAAATGTACCTATACGTGCCTTTATACGAAACTGATGAATATTGTTGATTGAACTGATTTGAACTCCTTGACAAGTTTGTCCAGTTGACTGTACTTTTATATTTTTTTCAACCATAAGAGATGTTTGTCAGCAGTTGTTTATAGTTAAGAGAAAAATAAGTTAAATTTACCGAAATGGATCGTGAATTTTTTCATGGCAATACAATATTTTTATTAGAATAATATTATAAATAATAAACTTACCTATATACACTACATGATAAGAAGATAATTTGAAAATAAAGTAAACATGAATCAATCAAACAACTTGATAGATATGCCTAATTATTTTTTTTAATTTGTAAATTTTTTGTTATATTGGTATTATAATTATATACGAATTAAATGTAAGTTACTGAAACTTAAGGAGCTGCGGGGAACGAAATCGGACTTGTTTACAATAACATATTCTTTTTTTTTAACTTTTGGATTTGGATTGAAGTTCACACCCTATAGAATCTTGAAGAAGAATTTGTAGAATTAAAACTGGTTCTTAAATACATTGTGCCCTACCAATAACAAAATTTAGAGACGCACTCGTGCTGAAAATTCTAAATTTAATCTTTTTTTCGATTATTTTTGACGTTTAATGGAAGCCGTGTTTTTTTACAAGCCCGGGGGAAATTGGATGAAAAAACCGACGTCGGTTCTAAACAATTAAAATGTTAAATGCAACAACAACTAATCCCAGAGAATTCTCGGGGTGTAACTTAAGCGCACAGAAAAACTGTGTTACCGGCATGAATTACATACATGTTATCGATAGTTTGTACGAAAACTCCACGTTTTTTTCTGTGATGGCGTCGCTAATCCCCGCTGTCGTTTTTTTCAACCAATTCCCCCCGGGCTTGCAAAAAAACACACCTGGAGTTAAACACAGTTTAATGATACCTTCTGTCGTGTTTATTATTAGACTCCAGGTTATCGTTTAAAAATGGTTTTAAATTGTCTATGAATAACATAAACTGGAGTTTAGTTTATAGCAAAGCAAAAATCAAAACTTTTCGAAGAACTATGAATATGCCCCATTAATTTTTGTTTTGTGTTAAAACAATAAGAAAAAGTATTTAATAATCGATTTTGTACTATTGTTCGCGTGTATCATATTTTTGATTTAAAAAAAAAACCCTATGGTTTCTAGATTTATTAAGTTATCCTCTGTTGCTACTTATTATTCATAAATATTTGCTGTTTATTGCAAAACAACCAAACATCACCCTACACTTGTCTTTAAGTTTCTTTTGGCACCACCAAATTGCACTTCCACCAAAAGCAATGTCATAACAAGTCAAGGCCAAGGCCAATGCCATCCAATTCACATTGCATTTTTATTATCGACATCGGTCGCTCCCAAACAACGGTAGTTGCGACCGAAAAATACAAATCGTTTGTACTTATCCTATCAAGACATCATCGAAATCAATCTTTTCCTCTAAGCGTAACTTTGAAATGACAATAAGCTGCCTAATGATGAGTATATTGTATAAAGCCTTTATTAGTACCAAGATGACACAGTTCATTATAGGCCGTATGTACTTTAGCTCGAGTAACCTTTTTATTATCGATAATTAGCATGAAAAAAGTTGCATTTTATTATCCACATGATCTGATCCGTATCAAATTTTGTACAAGTAAATTCAAAAACTACTGCTTTTTTCCTGAATCTATTTCATGATCTAAAAACTAGTACTTTATTATTATTATTATTATGGTAAGGTGGTGTAAACTGTAGTGCAAAGAAAAAAGCTAACAAAACATGAAAAATTACTGTCACTGTGATCCCGTTTGTTTTATTATGAGGATCTGATCCAGATCAGTTAATGGAGATAGTAAAATGCAGCTAGTGTCAATTTTTTTTTGTGATGGAGTTTCTTATCCTCGATGTAGTTTTTTTCTAACCAATTTTTTCTCCAGCATTGAAAAAAAACACATTCTTTCATCAATTTTTGTTTGTTTGCTAAATATTCGGCTAAAAATCTGAAAGCTATTTTAAAATTACATTCTTTCTGTGTTTGTCAAAATATTATAGTAAATAATTAATATTTAACGTATAATAATATCATTCATAGTACAAATATCATCAAGTACAGGGTGGCGCACGAATCGTGCTACAAAAATAAAACGTAATAACTTTTTTTCTGTGTGAGTAATCGGCTTATTTTTTTTTATTTTGTAGGTTACTATTTAGATTTATAAAAATGGATGCTTGGGATACGGAGAAAAGAATTTGGATAGTGCAACGGTACCATGCTTTGCAGTCCGTCATTTCCGTCCAAAGGGAATTTAGGCGGGAGTTTGGCGGTAATCCCCCGAGTAGATGGACCATTATGAGGTTTGTAAACATGTTTGCCGAATCTGGAAGCATCGCACGAAGGCCGTACCATCGAGATGCCAATGTTCGGGTTCAGGATACAATCGCAGCAGTAGCATCTGCAATACAGGCCAATCCGAACGTTTCGACCCGAAACTTATCGGGGCAAATTGGAATTAGTAGACGGTCATTACAACGGATACTTCATGACGATTTAAACTTGTTTCCGTACAAAGTCCAAATTACTAGCAAGTTAAACCCTCAGGATTTGCCTGTTCGCCTGGAATTTTGCAAAAAAATGATATCAATGGCCGAAGAAGACAACACATTGATCAATTGTTTGTTCATGTCTGATGAGGCCCATTTTGATCTTAACGGCAATGTAAACAAGCAAAATTGCCGTATATGGAATGAGTCTAATCCAGAAATGCTCCATGAGACGGAACTGCACCCAGAACGAGTCACTGTGTGGTGCGCAGTTTCATCAAGGTGTATTGTCGGGCCGTACTTCTTTGAAGAAAACGGTGTAACCGTTACTGTCAATGGGGACCGTTATTTAAAGATGTTGAAGGAGTCTTTTTACCCAGAACTGCGCCGAAGACGTATACCATTCAACAGCGTTTGGTTTCAGCAAGATGGAGCAACTGCACATATAGCCAGACCAGTTATGGCGGAGCTAAACAAAAAATTCGCAAACAAATTAATTTCTAGGAACTCCACTCTTCGCTGGCCTCCAAGGTCACCTGACCTGACTGCACCAGACTTCTTTTTATGGGGTTATGTCAAGCAAGAGGTGTATAAAACGAATCCCAGGAATTTAACTGAATTAAAGCAGTCCATAACGACAATAATTGAGGCGATCCCAACTTCAACTCTTCAGGCCGCAATGAATAATTTTTTGACCAGGTGCCGCATATGCGTGGGACAGCGTGGAGGTCATTTGCGGTCTATAATCTTTAAAAACAACTAACTATTTAAAATAAAATTTAATTTTCTAACCAATAAAAAAAAAATAAATGAAATACATCGATTAAAAAAAAAGTTATTTGAATTTCTTATTGTAGCACAATTGGTGCGCCACCCTGTACTATGTGTCGTAGCAGCAGCCACTGTAAATTGTGTGCATGCATCGGAGTGCGGTGGTGCTAGCTCTACTTAAAATACTAAGTAGTTTCCCTGTTTTGATATTAATTTCAATCAATTCGTTAAATGAAGCTGATAAGTTCATAAAATTATGATGAACTCCTTAAGAACAAAAGGTAAATGGTTAAAGACGCTTTTACTGTCCATATTTCCTCTCTACTAGATGAACTATCGACATACTATATTGACATGAAAAACCACGTAAATATATAATTTCACAAAATTCAACTTACCAAATTGACTTACATATACATATACTCTTAACTAAGCAACAAAATATTTAAAAAGTACAGTCAACTGGATAAACTTGTCAAGGAGTTCACATCAGTTCAACCACAACGTATGCATCATCAGTTAGGTAGGTATGTATATAATTTTCAATTCTTTTCATATCCTCCCATAATTCATCAACAAACCAGAATTTATTTGGGTTGCAAACTTAATAATCTACAAAAAGTTCTTAAATTAGAAATGAAGTCATATGCTGTTCTATTTATAGCATCGACCAAAAGTGTTTGGTTACTAAAATAAAACAAGGTAACTTTTAGATAGAGATTAGGTTTTTTTTCTGTCGGAAGTCTCTTTTTCTATTTTTCCATATAATTACTTTAAAAGATTAGGTACTTTATTTAAAAATTACAGCAAAAAATCTTGACTTTAAAATTTATTTCTGACTCTCGTGCTGTATAATTTCGAAACTTTTTTAATTCGACGATAGAAATGAATACATTTTGTTTCTAACGCCGCGTTTAAGAAAACAAAACCAAATACTTTTTTTGTGACAAAAAAAAATATATGCTCCTCGTCTCCTCCTTTCAATTAAAATAATTAAATCTTCAAAAAATATTTTTTTAATAATAATGTAAATGGTTACCGGATCAACGAATTTAAGTTGTAGGGCAGTTTAATTAGGACAGAACTCTTATTAACACCTTTCCAGATGATGCTTGATTTTATAGATATGATCCAAACATTTTTAAAGGTCAAAATGGAAATGGTAAACCTTTAGACAAATAAAGAAAACACATAATATTCCAGAGAATTGGAAAATTCCTGGTTGTTTTTAATGTATATCTATGAATTAATTTTCATTTAATAACTACAGGTAACGCCTTATTTAAATTTCTTAAAAATGGCTCTACCGATTTTGATTTAATAACAAAATAAGTAGGTTACAAAAAAAAACAAAATATGGACTACAATTTTTAATGGCTTGGCTAAATTTGTTATAATTTTGCAATACGATGCTTATCAATAGTTCAAACAATATTGCATTGAAATATTAAAAAAAAAAATATGTTTTTTAAATATATGTACTTCGGGTACATGTCATACGTTTTCTTGAGAAGATCTTTGGTGAAGTCATCTTTTTCTTCCGTAGGAGCATAATGGGCTAGGGTGATTCAAAATAACACCTTTCTCGAAATTATGAAGCTTAGATTGAAAGCAAAAAATTAAGAACAAAAAATTTAGAGGTCGCTACCAGCGTTTTTTAATATTTTTGCTTGAAAATCGGAATTTTTTGCAAATGTTAAAAGCTGCATAAATTTTCGAGTGTTGGTGCTAAAAGCATGAAATTTTCAGAGATTTTTCGTAATTTTATGTAATTTGAATATTTAGTTAGAAAATTAATTTTTAAAGTACTTTTTTTTATAATTTTTTTGTCGTTTATAAATAAAAAGAAAACGTCTACAAAAAAAAACCCGCAAGGGATCTGGGACTTGGTGTTGACTTTAAATTGTATGTATTTGTATGACCATAGAACCTGCCCCAAAGTTCCTTTCTTGCTTGAACAATATTAAGAAAAAAAAAACACCATAACCATGATGTAGAAAATCTCATATCGTATTGTACAGGGTACATCAAACATTTTTTTTAAATTATTTTCTTCAGAATTTCATAACCTAGTGTATTTAAATAAATCCTAATGGTTTTCATGTTAGCACATTTTTTTTATTTAGAATATTTGTGTCAACCTATCCAAAATTGATTTTTATATTTTATCATCTTTTATTAATACTGGTTAATAGTAAGACTAACATTTTGTAAAGAAATATTTTCAATGATCTTCACCATATAGCTATAAATAAATCGATAGCCCTAAATGGTGGTCAAAATTAATTTGTACTGGAAACGTTTGACACAGCACGCTATATAAATTTCCAGCAACTAAATAATATTTATTGGCTTTTTCTAGTTTTGTAGTTTCTTAAAAGGTATAAAACTTATCACAACTCACCTTAGATCAAAAGTTATGAACATTTGAAAGTATTAATTTTCTATAACTAAATATTCAGAAACTACATCAAATTACGAACAATCCCTGAAAATTTCATGCTTTTAGTATCAAAACTCGAAAAGTTATATACAGCTTTTAACATTTCCAGAAAAATTATTGAAAAAACGCTGGTAGCGACCTCTAAATGGTGTTCGATTTTTAATTTGTTGGTCTTAATTTTTTGCTTTCAATGTAAGCTTCATAATTTCGCCCGGTCCCGGTTCAATTTCGAGAAAGGTGTTGAATCACCCTAATGGGCACGCGTTGATTTTAAATTTGCTTTTGATATGGATTGCGCTTTTTATATTCTGAAAACCAAAGAAATTTTTTCCATTATATAAAGAAGTTACCCCAACTTGAAGGAAATTGGCTACTTTCTTCAAATTCTTGTCGTTTAAATTTAGAAAAAAATAGCCCAATTTGTGTTAAAAGCCCAAATTGGCAACTCTGGTTTCAGTATGATTTCCTTTTTACCAAGATTTTTGTTTTTGCCAAGGTATTATGGTGGAAAAATGGTAGATCCAGTCCTTTTACTTCTTTAATTTCAATATTTTCTCCATTCAACCATTCTTTATTTTTTGACACTTTCAACTTTGACAATCTGCGCAATATATTACCTTAGATTTGTGTACTGTTTCATCTAAGTGAATATTTTGACGTTTGTACATAAAAGTGAAAAGTGTACCCTACCTATGTATATTCCTATTTGATTAAAATCCCTATCTTGTATTTATTTAACTTTATCTATTATAAAATCCATAAATTACATACGTACTCAAGAGGTAAGGTTCAAGGCAACTTTTTTACAACCGAAACCATTCATAAAAAAAAACATCTATTTAAAAGCCACTCTATAAGTTTGAGTCATAAATAAAATAACATTCATTTTCTTTCACATTTCACCACGAAACGATCGCTGCTGCAAGCAACGAGTTGCCAATTTGTCTGATCTGTTCGTTCATACAAAAAAATGAAGACATTCAAATGAATTTTCATTTTTACACCACATCGGGGTTCCCCAGCAAGACAGACAGATAAACTTATTTTTTTTTGTTGCTGTAGTTGTTCTTGTTTTGCTTTCCGTTTCTACCACTATCCATCCCATCCACTAAGATTCTTGTTTCATTTGTTTCATTATTATTCCGTGATTGAGAGTAAAAAAAGCGATAAAAAATAATTTTGTAGAATATATTCACCTCACTCGATATAGAAGTTCTGGAAACTAGATTCAGTTCTGCTCAGTTCAATTCAGTTCTGTTTGAGTTGTTTTAGCGATCGATCGTGAGCGGACGTATGTAGAACGTTCATTTATACTGCACCGGATTTCGCAGCCGTGAATACAAATATTTTTCTCGGATTTTGTTTTCTAAATTGTTTTATATGTTTTTTTGTTGTGTTTTTATTTTAAAGAATTAGGTGCTGTATCAACGTAAATATATTTTTGTTTTAAAATAAAATTATTCATCGTCTCTCATTAAAAATCAGTTTTTAAATCGGTGTGAAAAAAAGTTTAAATTATGTATTTTATCTTTTTTTTTGTTTTTTTTTTTGTATTAATTTGAATTTAATTACGGAAAGAAACAAAAATAACTCCAAGAACAATGCACAGGAGATACAAATTCCTTATTTTTGGTGCAATTTTATGTGAACACAATTCTTTTTTTCTTGACAATTATAAAATGCAACCGTGTATATTATAACCTACCTACCTACTGCCGGATGGTTTGGTGACCGATGGCGGCGGCATCGACGGCATGACAGTGATAAATTGTGTCAAGTGTCTTAGTTTTGTTGTTTTTGTTTCTTTTTTGTTTGTAAAATGCAATAAATCGAGCGTCAATATCAATGTCAATGTCAACTATATAGACGTTAAGAATAGTTTTCATTTATTTGTCTTCTTTTATTAAGAAAAAAAAAATAATGTAAAAAAAGTGCTTATACACTAAAATGTCGTGATACTAGAAAATATGGCGCGCAAAATATTGTTTTCAAAAAATTATTTATACAACGTATTGCGGATGTGAATATAACGGTTGCACAATATGGCAGTGAACTTTCGCAGTTAGAAAAAAATTATCAATAAATTTATGTGTGGTCCAGTATACAAATAAAATAATTGTGTGGGCAGTCTTTCTGACAAAAAAAAACGTACCTATTTAATTAACGAAAGAAATCATCGAAGATTCCCGTTCATATCGGATTTGGATTAAAGTGTTAACGAAACTAGATGTTTCTTGTCTTTATTTCTTTAAAGAGGATTTATAATATTTACAATAATAATAATAAATATTTCTCGGATTTAATGTGATTTATTTAAAAACCAATTTTAATTTTATGAAAAGTTCAATTTTTCATTTCACTTTTATTAATTAACATAAAATGAAATTCAAATTGATTTCCAACTGATTGAATATTTCTCTTTTTGTGATTTGTTTTTTTTTTTTTTTTTTTTTTTTGGGAATGCCGTTTAATGATTGAGTGGGTGGGCTGGATTGAAACTGCTGTGTGAGTGAAAGTCGGTCTAAATTATCAAACAAAAAATGCACAGAAATTAAATTTTTCAATTATGAAGATTTTATAGCCTTTAAATGGACCAATGTTCCTATATCTTTTGGGTTTGATGATATTTTGGATAAGTAGGTAATAAGTTTTTATTGGAATAATTATGATTGTTAAATGAGTTTTATTACTACTAATTTGTTTTACATTTTTTTTATTGAGACGTGACAACGACAACAGTTTTTTGATTGTATATATGTATATAACTATACTTATATTTAGGTATACGTATTTATTTTGATTCAATTTAAATAACACATTATCGTGCAATCTTCAATTCAAAAGTTGACCACTTGAATTTTTCCTCTTGATATTGATTAGTTCTTATATAGTTGAATTTAAAAAAAATTCCATACATTTTTGAAATTAATTCTTTTTTCCGAAGAAGAACTAAGCGCCAGTTATATAGCTTTCACTGAAACTCATCATTGAAAATTTTAATTGTTAATTTTGAGGCACTTAAAAAGCGAAATCAGTGATAATTTTAATAAAAAGCTGATAACTCAATTATTTTATTTTTATTATATTTCATTTATGCCCAGCCTATCGCAGGAAATGAATTTCTTTATTTCAATGATTGAACTACCTTATCATTGATCATTGAAATCTTAGAAATCATTTTATGTGAAAGGTAGGGCCAAAATGAAATATTTTTTTGACTAGAAACAATAATCGAGTCATCAGCTTTTATTGGCATCGAAATAATCACTGATATCGCTTTTTTAGGGCCTCAAAACTAAAAATTAAAATTTTCAATTATGAGTTTCAATGAAAGTTATAACTGGCCCCTAAGTTCCACAGTGATATTGTCATTAAGGCGTTGTCAGAAATAAGTCAAAGTTTTTGCATGTTTTTCATAAATATATACTCTGCAAGTCAGATATTACTATACCGTTACATGATTAAAGAAAGAAAAAAAATATTATGGTGGAAGAGAAGCTAAATCAATGAAAACCAAATTTAAAAAAAATTCTAAATTTGTTAATTTTAAGAGAACAAATAAACGGATCTTTGAAGGCAAGTTAAAGATTAAACACAAAATGAAGGCAATTAAATCGCGTCATAAGAAGATAAGAATTAGTCAAAAAATTAAGGAAATTTGTGAAGTCATTAAGACTTTTTCATTATAATATAGGTACATTTTATAATGTTTTTTGTTTTGTTTTTATTTAAAGAATTAGGTGCTGTATCAACGTAAATATATTTTTGTTTTTAAATAAAATTATTCATCGTCTCTCATTAAAAATCAATTTTTGAATCAGTGTGAAAAAAATTTTTTAAATTATGTACCTATTAAGATTAAGATTAGAGGAATGGAAAAAAATATGTAGATGTTTCCCGCTCTGAATGACTTTCAAACCGTGCTATAGCCGTGCTATATAAAAATCAAGCGAAGCGATCATTCTGTCAGCTATTATTTAAAATAAAATATAAATAGCTACAAATCGTTGTTAGAATCAGTATTTCCGAAAATTAAAGATCTTTTTGAACCAACCCCATGGATTTTTCAACTGAACAACGCTTTTATATCCATATATACAGTTTGAGTTTTTCTTTCATAGTTGAAAGCCAAAATGTATATTCATTTGCTGTTTTAGCCACTGTATTCACCGGATCTTAACATAATCGAATATGTATGAAACTGGCTAAGACGTTAAGTTTATAAAGAAGGGAAGCAGCATAATGACAAAGAAGCCCCGATTCATGCCATTAAATTGGCCTAAAATGAGATTTTTCTGGACTGTTTGGCATCACTATATAATTCTATAAAAGATCAAATTTTTGAAGCAGTTTTGAAAGCTGGTGGCCAATTCTGATTCTGTGAAAAAGTGAATCGAAAGAATTTTCACCCTTTCGCACTAAATCCGATTCTCGTTCTGCGAAACTAAACGTATAAGAACACATTCATACGAATAATTTGCTTTCACGTCGATGTTTGGAGGTGAATCTGTGAAAACAAAGGTTGAATACGAACAAACAAAGCTCAAATCAACCACATGTCCCTCTCTGTCCTATTCATGAAGAAAAAAATCTTTCTATCAACACAACAATTTCGAGGTTGTTATTAAAACTAACTGATTGAGAAGTCCGAAAAAGTGGGCCCGTGCCCATTGACGTTTTCGTTGATTTGTGAGTTAAATATTTTTTTATTAATAGGGGTGTGAATCTCTAATTCTGAATGCTGATAAATTTCTATCCGCGATACCTTCTTATAACATAGAATAATTTTAAAAAGTACGCAAATCAAAACAGTTTCTTTTTTCAGTCAACTGAAATTCCCAGAATGGATATAGTATTCTATGTAGATAAATTATCACATACGTAATATTTATTTTCTATCTATAGTAAACTACAATCAAAAATTATAAGATTTCATTCGAAAAAGAACGACCTCCAATTCTCTATCTTAAAAAAAAGGTAAACTTTATCTTAAAATTGATATACGATTGAAAAAAAGAAATAATCTTACATTTAGATAAGTGCGGTGAATATGAAAAAAAAAATATATTAATTGTGGAGAAAAATATGCATTAAGTGTAGTTCAGATATTGAAAGTAGTTAAACTTCTTTATAGAATAATTCTCAACTCTAGTAAACCTATTAATACATGATTCGCTTTGAAAAAAAAATAAAGTTATATAACGATGGAGAAGAATGTTTAGAATTCACTTGGGCGTATGAGTAATTTTTGTTTTGTTTTATGGAATTTTAAAACTTTTCTTCGAATTGTATTTATGCACTTTTGTGTTATTGCTCATTAAAATTTAATTATTTATGGTTTTTTGATGGCAATGCATACTTTATTCTTTTCTTCTTCTTTTCTTTTTTAATTGTATATTTAGTTTTGGTTTTTGATTCACAAAAGTGAATTTTTTTCCAAATAAACTAATTATTTACAGTTTTATGCTTGATTCAAATGTAAAATTTTTTAAAATTGTTAAACTCTGACTCAAATCTAAAAATAAATCGACATTTTTCATTATAATTAATGTTGTTAATATATTAAGTCAACAGTTAGTCAACTATCGTACTAAAAATCTTTGAATTTCAAATTTCTTTGAAATTGTTAAACTCTTCAAAAACATATAATTTTTTTTTTCATAACAGCAAAGCAACTCAAAATAATTTTTCCATCTGATTTTTTGATAAAAGTTTCATACTTTCAGGGTTGATTCACAATGCGATGAATAAATGAGACGAGATCTCTTCGTAGTGTTCCTCTTTTAAAAACAATTTAAAGCAATGAAAAATACACAATAATTTCTTTATCTATTCCTTTTTAAGAGAGAACAAGTGCGAATAGATCACTACACGCTGACATCTTCTTTTCTCGTCGCATTGTGAATCAGGTTGCCAAAAAGTCGAAGAAAAAAAAATAAAATATATCTTATCCACTCTTTGATTAAAAAGCAAATCAGTCTATAAAGCTCCACTCTTCTTAGAAAATCTAGTAACCACTGCCTGACATTCGTGTTCAAATTTAAAAAAAAAAATACAAATAGCGACAAACTTAAAACTTTCAAAAGCATAAATAATCAAATTATAATATTTGAACCTTATTTTATATGTAAATGCGTAGGAACAAAAATATACATAGATAACAAAATGTCCTTCTTTTTCCAGGAAATTGAAAATCTCCAAGGAAGTGCCGAAGCATTAAGTGTTTCGTTTGTGTTTCATTAATTTCCGTGATATGTATACCAAAGAGCCAATGCAATATTCAAAAACTAATCTAATTTTCAATTACTTGTATGTATGTCTATAAATTCTCTGAAAATCAAAAGATTATAAATCAAGCATATACATTATACATACATAAGTTCAAGTACGTATAGGTATTATAGGATTACCTATTTACCCCTATTTAAATTTTATATTTAAACCAATTTAAGAAATTTCAGATCTTGAATTTAAGTTTGAAACATTTTGTTGGTTGTAATTTAAAATTTAAATTTCATAATCATCTTTTCGAAGACGAATGTTCTCAAATTCAAATTTTGTCTTTGACAAATTAATAAATTGAAATATCCAAATAGTTAGGTATGTTTGTATGTGTATGTAGGTATAATTGTGTGTTACAGATATTATGACATTTTGACTTTAATAATAATTGTTAAGTAAGTTTTATTCTTAAGAAATTATTCATTAGAAGTTCAATTTTAATTCTTTTTTGTTATAGATGGAAACTTTTCCTTTATGTTTTGGCGCCCAACGTGAGACTATTTCAAAGGTTTAAGCCAAATGTTATGTTTAGTTGAAAAAATTAAAAAAAAAAAAACTTCATTTTTGTTCTACGCTTTACTTTAAGGGCAGTATTGGTTTCATATACATACATACATAAGAACAAAATTCGAGTTTTTAACCAAACTTATCGGTAGGATGGTGGAGATTTCCCATAAAAAGTTTACGCCATACCGTCCGTAAATCTAAGCGTCTGTACATCAGTATATGTAAAAAAATTAAATGGGTGGACCGATTTACTTCAAATTTAGTACAAAGTATTCTTACGTGATTCCCCAGTTCGAGAAATTCGAATTTTTGTTTTAGCTCATCTAGAACTGTGAGCTCTTATTTATCGATTTTGTTCTTTTTTTTTAATTTCGTCGAGAATGACTCTAAAGATTTTGATTAAACTTCGTATTTCAATTTACCAAATTGATTGCAAAAACACTGCAATTCAGGTTTTGACAAAAATTCTTCGTAACGTAAATGGTTTTTGCGATTTTCCGTTTCTTGCGAAAATTTCCTTTGGGTTATTCCCTTATATCTTGTTATAATTTTAACATTAGAAATGTTTAAGCGGAGGCATACCTACTAACAATGTAAAAAAATCAACAGAATTTCAAAAAAGTGTAACGCCGAGTGGAGGGTGAAACGTCAGGGGAATAGACAAATTTATTGCGTTCATGCTATGTTCTTACTGGTGTGAGGAAACAGAATACGAAGAAGATGATAAAACGGACACCAAAAACAGGAGAAGTGTTCGTAGGCAGGGATGGCCACTACTTTTTTCACATTTGCTACGTAGTTTATGTAGTTAAACGTAGTTAAATGTAGTTAATGAAACAAATTGTAGCAAACTTAGTTGTAACTTTGAAGCTTGAATTTTGAGTTAAAATGTTCAAATTTTTATTGAAATTTTATTATTTCTCTAAATTTACATATGAAAACGTAACAATTTGTAGAAAATAAGACGTGTAGTTTATTAAATTAACTACGCGTATTTAATGATGTAGAAAATGTAGTGTAGTTAATTCGGCCAACCCTTATCGTAGGCTTTCCAGATTTGTATGTGAAGAAGAGCAAATTTAAAAAAGATTTTATTCAAAATTTTAAAATACATAAATGCTTTTTTCATTTCTAATGTACCTCAACTCAACTAAGCTGGAATGGCAAATCGGGTAAATTTTGTAATATTTAAGGCGCTTCTAAATAAAGGGTGTTTTTTTTAGACGTGTGGTTATCAAGAAGAAATAAAACGCATATAATTTAATGTTATGGCCAAGAATTTAGCTTTATAAAGATAAGGGTTTGCCATTGTGTTTTAAAAATGATTTCGGGTAAGTGGCCGCCGCGACTGGCTCGAATTAATTCCAGCCGAGAGGCCCAAGAGGCCCCAGTTCCAATTGTTGCGCGCGATGCCGGATGGACTCATTGGGGTCTACTTCGATATTCTGCTCCACAGCAGCAATAGCATCTTCGGTGCGCACTGTACTCGCGAACCGAACCATTATTTTGGTAATAAATTTGCGCGATTTTCAAACGTTGTTCAGGAGTAAGTCTATTCATTATGAAATGACAATTGACAAACCAAACTGAGCATAAATCAAGTGACAGCTGTCAAAAAGACCAACTGCGAAGAAAGTATTGCCAGATTGAAAACCACACGTCTAACAAAAACACCCTTTAGTTTTAACAATTTTGCATTTTAAATAATTTTATTTTTTAAAACAAAAATAAATCAAAGAAAAATTCTTCCTTTTTTAGTACTGTAGATTTTTTTCTTAAACTTTCTTTTTAACGATTTTATTACACAAAAGCAAGTTTGTGGGATCCAGTGGTACATATTTTGTATTAACAACTTTCACATTTAATCTCAACCAAATAATAAAAGAAAGATAAAATCATCGTTGGCATATTCGATTTTGTTTTATTGAAAAATATATCTATGACGCATGTGGTTTTTTTTTTTTTCTTAAATTGTGATTATTTTTATTAATATATATTTTGTTCTAATCTTATTATACAATATGGCGAAAAGTTCCAAAGTTCTATAATATAGACGATTTAAACCCAATTAAGAAGATATGGGCAAGAAGTATCATTGGAGTAGATCGATTTTATAGAGTTTTTAATACGAAAATTAAAAGTCTTTTATCTACATATATCATGTATCTATGTTGTTTCTAAAAAAAAAATATAGGTAACTGAAATGTTTATTTATATTCATAAGTAAATATTTATCTTAATAACCCATCTTAAATATTTACTGGAAACACTAGTCTTATCATCTTCAAAATTTCGATATTAAATCTATTTTTACATTTTATTGACTAAGATATTTATGGTTAAGTTAAAATTCGGTTTTTCATTTTTTTTTTAAGAAAAGATTTTCATCATGAGAATATGAATTATAAAGAATGGAATCTTTCGTACGTTCCATCTCCCAAAACCCATTTGTTTACATTGTTGTTTTTGTAATTTCATCTCGTGTTGATGAATAGATGTGAATTGCAACAACAATTTATGCAGTGGTGAATTCATATTTTTGCACTAATGTGCGTTAAAACATGGAACACTAGTGCAAAAATATAAATTCACCACTGTCCGCCATTTTGTTTAGCTTGTAGGCAAACCAGAATGACAGCCGAGGATTCCAATCTTTATAATTCAGTATCTTTGATTTTCATTGTAGAGATACTGTAAATCCAATTTCTCATCGGCAAAATATGCATACTCATTACAATCACGATAGCAAAATTTTTGAGAAGATTTAAATTCTTTATCACTTAAATCCGGGAACAGATTTTTTGCTTTATTAGGTACTCAAAAAAATAATATTTTGAATATGTGCAATTTAATAGATAAAATGACAATTTCAATATTTTTAACATTGAAAATGTTTATAGGGTCGTTTTGAGAAAAATATGGTGTTACCAAAATGATTAAATGAACAAATGAATATATAACAAATGAACGAAATGAACTCTAGCGTATAGGGGGCTCAGGATCGAATTTTTGGTTGGTGTTACCAAAGAAAATGCCAAAATGAACCTAAAGACACAATCGATGAATCGTACCTACACGTTGATTGTCGCCAACCGACGAGCTTCAGTGGAGGATAGTTGAATTTGTATGAAATCTTAAAATCACTCGATTTGAGCGCACTTAGAAGCCTTTTACTCAGGTTATAATTATCGAATGCTTAATGTTAAGATAGATAATTAAAGATAAAATGACAGGCTACAAATTGTTGCAAAAGCTTACAAAATTTCATACTAAAAACGTGAAAGATTAGCTTTTGAGAACTAATTTCACCACGGGAAATGACGTGAGGAACAAGAAAACAAAGAGAAAAAGAAAAAAACGTACCCACAAAGAATATACATTGCTGTAAGGGTGTGGGCAAGACGTTGGTTGGAGTAGAATGTGTGCAATAAAAAACCACCACTGCAAACAAAATTGGCTTCACACCGGGAACAAAAATGATATACATACATAGCTACATTATTAAGCAGGTTAGGTATGTCTGTAAAATGTTATGTTGATTAAATTGTTGTAGGTATTTTGCAAATATTATTCGTAATGGTACGATTAGGTTGGTTTGTTTGGCTTATAACTTCTGTTCTAACAATCGGATATTTAAAATAAAGGTCTTAAAATGAAGGTAAAATATCAAACTAATTTATTCAGTTAAAAAATAATTGAAATAATATAAAAGTGTAGGTGAAAAACGTTTAGGTTTAATTCATCAAAATAAATTATTGCAAAAATTGAAAAATGAATAACAAAATTGGCTTCGCCAACAAAATTCATATACCTACGTATCTATATAGGTACATACATTATAAGTTTGTTCGTGTACTTCTCGGACTAAATCTGGCAAACTGTCAAAATTGGAGGAGTGGGGCTGAAATTCTCTCAAAGAGAAGCAAAACTGTCCGAGAATACACGAACGCCTTAAACCAAAATATTTGCCAGTTTTTAAACGTCAACAAAAAGCAAAGAAAAGCAAAAATGTAAACAAAGCAACAAAATTGAAATTTTGATGATAATTTCACATTCTTTATTAAATTTGATGATGAACAAATTAAAATTAACGTTGTAAGTATTTACAAATACAAAATACGACACTAAACAGGAACATCACGTAATTTTTTTTTATTAATCCTGAATTCTATGAAGAATTCAGAACTACATAAGACAGAATTAAAAAAAAAAACACTGAATTAAAGTACACTTCACAAACAAAGTTTCTTAAATAATTTATTAATTTTTTTATTAAAAAGTCACTTCTTTTACTAAAATAATTAATTTTTGTAAGTTAACGAATTAAAAACTACATTTTTACTAAAAAAAAAACAAAAAGTAAACAACAGCCATTTTGTTAATTTTTTGTTGTTCTTTGTCTTTCAAACTGGCTTCTGACACAACACAGCACTTACCAGTTTTTGCCCGAAGAAATTTCTCGGGTAAAAACTGGCAAGAAGGGGAAATTATTTTCTCTCTCATGAGCGCTCTCTCCTGCCAGAAACTACCCAAAATTTGCGTACGCGAACGCCTTCGGACTAACTCTGGTAAAAAATGGTAGTTTTGGGTAGTTTCTGGCGTGTAAGCGAACGGACCTTATGTATGTAGGTAGGTAGGTAGAAATGGCGATCACGAGCAACCTAGCTCGTTGACCCAATTAGCGCTAGAGTGCGCCGTTTTGTTACCATAACTCGTTGGACCTGTGGATGTAAATGGTTTGGAATGTCTCAGAATGGCTCAGAGACGTAAGAGGTTTGACCCCTTAGTATGACATTGTGTATGTACATTTATATAAAAGGATTGATTTAGTTGTTCTGCGGTTGTCTTTTTACTTCTGTACTAATAATCGGATCTTAAAGATTTAGGTTTTGAAATAAGTTAAATAATAGGCTTCAAAATTTTGTGTGACAAAACTTGACTTCATTCTTAATCAATTCGATTGTTGAACCTAGAATATGCACAGAGACCTATACTTGAACCTCTTTGATTATAACTTATAACTTTAGTTCTATAAGGGCCAGATGTTGAAGGTTAAGGTATTTAAATTAAGGTTATCTAGGCTAGATGTAGGATTAACCTAGCGAAGCAACTTAAATATAATACCTAATCGAAAAGGGTTGATTTGGTATCTTCTGTTCTAATTATCGGATCTTTGAGGTTAATGTCTTAGAATTAAGGTAAAATCTCAGGCTACAAATTTATGTGACAAAACAACATCTAAACCAATGCGTTTTTTGAACTTGACCAACGTCTAAACCAATGCGATTTTTGAACTTGACCTACGTCCAAACCAATGATATTTTTGAGCCTGAAATATGCAAAGGTACCTACTTTAATAAAAATAAATAACTACCCTCTTTAATAAACTTACAACATTAGTTCTAAGGGCCAGTTGTTGAATGTTAAGGTATTTAAATTAACATTAATCAGCCAAGAGGTAGGATTAACTTAGCGAAGCAACTTAAATGTAGTAATCGAAAAGGGTTGACTTGGTAAGCTTTTATTTTCTGTTCTAATTATCAGATCTTTGAGGTTAAGGTCTTAAAATTAAGGTAAAATCTAAGACTATAAATTTATGTCACAAAACTTTACTTAAGTCCAAGCCAATGCGATTTTGGAACTTGACCTACGTCTAAGCCAATGAGATTTTGAACTTGACCTACGTCTACACCAATGTGATTTTTGAACTTGACTAATGTCTTAACCAATGCGATTTTTGAACTTGACCTACGTCCAAACCAATGTAATTTTTGAGCCTGAAATATGCAAAGGTACCTTACCTTATACACTTACCTTATAAACTTACAACATTAGTTCTAAGGGCCAGTTGTTGAAGGTTAAGGTATTTATGTTAACGTTAATCAGTCTAGAGGTAGGATTAACTTACCTAAGCAACTTAAATATAAATATCGAAAAGGGTTTATTTGGTAAGCTTTTATCTTCTGTTCTAATTATCGGATCTTTGATGTTAAGGTCTTAGAATTCAAGTAAAATCTCAGGCTATAAATTTATGTTACAAAACTTTAACTACGTCTAAGCCAATGCGATTATTGAACTTAGAATATTCATAGGTACTGCAATATAATTGAACTTCTTTAATAAACTTATATAGATTTAGTTCTAATGTTCAGATGTTCAAGGTTAAAGGTAGAACTATAATAGTCGGATGCCGACCTAAGTGGTCGTACGAAACGAAACGAATACAAAGAATTCATATGACGTGCCCATAATTGAGTTTTGCTTGTTTCGACCAATTTTTTACTTTTGCTTTCGGAAGTGAAAAGCGCTCACCGACCGCTCCATGCGTAAGTGAACTGAGAGAATTTTCTTCCAACATCTTCCGACTATTACAGTTCTACCTTAAGGTCCTCAAATAAAAAAAAAAAAAAAAAAAACCATTCAATTTGGTTGTCAATTCAGCTGTCAACTTAATTGGTGCTTTGCTTTTCATATACACAGATAAAAGAATACTGCTTAGCTGTCAAAACCATTTATATTGTCTTAAGAAATTACACGACTCGAGTTTATTAAATTTATTAAAAGATGAGTTCAAAATGCAAAATATTATAGAATACCTAAAACCAATTAGGTAAATCAGGTTTGCATTGAGTTTGAGCTACACATAAAATTATTTATAAATTTGGTCTCGCGTTAAAAAGGATTCACTTTGATAGTAAATCAAATAACTTGCCTATATATAAATAGTTCAATAAGTTGAGAGACTTGTAAATCAATTTGAGCAAATTTGAGCAAATATTTGAATTTCTTCAACATCAACGCCGTGATTAAATAAACTGAACTGAACAACATTAATTTAACCGCCAACTGGGATTCGACATTAAAAATATCTACATATTGTAATTTCAGACTGAAGAATGGTTTCTTAGACATCTTCAGAAGTTTTGGTGCAACTATAGGATACAAATTAGAAATCACCAAGATTATTCATGTTTTTATTTTATCGAGCTAACACAAGTCATTTTCAATGTCCCCATAGTTACTCTATGAGTGAAATCTGTAAATTTTTTTCAACATAATTAAAAAAAAAAAAACATCTCTGAACATTGCTCAGATATCTCTTTATTAAATGTCAACTGTATAGAAAATATGCAATTAAGGGTATTTGTTAAATGCCACCCAGACTAAAGCTATTAAAAATAGCAATCATTTTCAATACCTATATATAAGTGGTTTCAGGTTTTAAATGGTTATTGCATGTTTTCTTACGCCTCTGTTAAGAACCCCTATTGCTTTTGTTAATTACTTAGCGCCAGCAATTAGGTAAGAGCGCATATTTGCGCATAAGAATTTTACCCCTGTGTGTCTGAAGCTGAAGACACCTGGCAAAAAAAAAAATAAAACAGGTTGCTGAAACGATATCATAATAATTATGTATTTAAAATTTGCAAACAGTGTGTGACAAATTATTCTAGAAAATGGTAAAGATGGACCGTTGAATATGTATAAACTTTAGACTGTATCAAGAATTGATAGAAGGCAACTTAAAAAAAAAAAAATTTGCAAAATACTCATGTCAATTAAAGAATACGCAATACTGGACAGAGTTACCACTGGGATACAATTGTATCCCGGGGAATTTTTTTTTTTTTTTCGGTGGGATTCGGAAATACATTTTTATTAAAAAGGACATATTTGTTCACAATCATTTTAACTCAAAGAAAGTTAAGTTTTTTTATGATAATTTAAACTTAATTCTATTCTTTTACAATTTTCGTTTGTATATTAATAAATTAATGTATTTAATTTATGTTTTATAAAATAAAAAATCTTTGATATCTAATACTTAAAATCGGACATTTTTAAAAGTTTTGCACTTATTTTTTAAAAGGTTAATTTATTTTCAAAAGGACAGTTTTTTTATTCAGGCTGCGGTAACACTGATACTGGATTCGCAGTGATTCTCAGTACAGTGTTTTCTTTTGTTTTCACGACAAATGGGTAAATAGGAAACAGAGCACTGCACTGCGGATTCCATAATCGGCATGATTGTATATATTATGAGATGCGATGTCGAACCTGTTTACAGGCAAAACAGCCATTTGCCTAGAACGGAAATATCAATACAATAATTTCGAAAATATATAAATACTGACAGCTAGACGGCATTGTTTGGAAATATTCAAAATTTTAATATGTAAAAGAAATTGGCCAAAAGAAATCAACTTAGTGAACTATAACTGTTTAACAATTCTGACCATATATTTCTAGTATCAAAAGGTAGGCGATTTCCCCCCAAACTTGATTGATTATGTGTAATACAGACTGAAACCCAACGACTTTGGGTAAAAGTTCTTTTCTTAAAAACTAAATTAAACGCAAAGCAATGTTTATTGTGAGGAAAATATCATTTTCCGACTGGCTCTTCTATTCAGACTGAATAATTTGCCATTTATTGTTCATGAAAAAAGTCAAAACCATATTGCAAATATAACTGGAAAAAACTTTGATTAAAGCAATCCTTAAAAAATTATGCGAACGCAAATTGAATTTGTACAATTTTTGTGGGGAAAAGCCAATAATAAGGGAAGAAATATGTTTGGTGTTTGGTAAAAAAAAATTATTTTTTGACAAATATCCACTTGCACTCTTTTTACCTTTTTCACAGAACATATACTCTTAATTTGTTAGTGAATGATGCAGCGAAATGTTCTTATGAAGTGCAATGCTATTTTTCTGCTGTTAAAGAATTGTACATCTTTTTTTCGCTGGGTCATTCTTCAAAAATATGCTGAATATTCTAAGCGGAATAAAAGTGACTATACGTGTCTCAAGGAAAATTAATCAGACATTTTTGATGGTTTGATTGAAATTGTAGGAAAATCGGAATTCAACGTAAAAAGTCAAGTTTTAAAGCAACTCAATTTCGTAACCTCGTACACAAATTCAAGTTTGTACTGTGAAAAGTAATTTTAAATGAGTTTTTATTAAAAATAAATATCCTTTCAAAAATGGTTCAATCGAAATAAAATTGACTTTTTAACTTGTTTGGAGTATTTAGGTAAATTGTGACAGTACTTTTAGATAAACCGTTATAAAGAATCTTTGTTTTGAAACATTTTACAAGGACGCTGTAAACAAGGCCGTAGCCAGAAAATTTTTTCGGGTGAAAAATCAAGACAAAATTACTGCAAAATCATTAGCTAAAATAGATATTAAAATCAGCTTGCCTTCGATGAAGTTGCAGAGTCCGTTTCACTACACAATTCTTTCAAGCATTAATTTATCGCTTTAAAAATTTCCTTAAATCTGAACCCTATCATGGTTTTCCACCCAGCGAATTTCACACATTGCAGTTAAATTTTTCCAGTTATTTTGCGGATAATTCTGTTTAATGAATTCTTGCAACAAATGTGTGCGCTTTGCCGATAATTAAAAAAAAATCCAACGGATTTTATGATACTAATAGTATTGCGAATAGGCTGAATTTGGCAAGAATGCCCTAATGCCAGATTTAAAGAGTGTGCGCTTGCGCTACAATGCACGTATAAGGCTTCTGGATGAGACTCGCGTTCTACAGCCTTTACTCCATTAAAACTGCCACTCATATCCCTGTGCAATCAAATTGCTGCAATTTATGCCCACGGTTTGAAGTGCAGAGAGAATTGTTCTGGCTAAATATGTTCCCGTAGTGTTTTCTACATGAATAAATGTCAAAAAGTATTCACGTAAGTTAAAAATATCGCCTTTATAATCGACGTATCGAATACAAATTGACATCTGCTCCTTACGTGAAATGTCAGTAGTTCCATTAGCTAGAACAGCGAAACACTCCGCAGAATTTATAGCTTGAACTATTTTTGTCTGAACGATTTTCCCACATTTCGTTTTGAATAGTTGCATATGGGCCTCTTTAGATATACCGTATGCAGTTGAAGCAAAAGGGGTTATGTCGTTTGCGGTTATATTTAAAAAATTTCAGGGTAGATACGCTAGGTACCTTACTATGTTCATTAAAAATTATAAAGAAACCTAGATATACTCTTTATACTAAAATCAGAAAATTTTGAACATTATTAATAACTTCAGCATAAATTTTAGTCAAATATCATACCTACTGAAGCGAAAATTGTGATTTAGAAATGCACTCCTCAAATATTTCGGGGGGAGGTTGTCAAACCCCTGTGACCAACCCCCCCCCCCCCCCCCCTGGCTACGGCCTTGTAAACATTGCTAGGAAAATAAATATTCAAGTGGATTTCATTGTGTCCGATTCGATGAGCCTTTACGTAGTCGCCGTTATCTGCAATCTGAACAATATCTTGAAACAAGCGATCCAAAATTAAAATTCAAAGCTGATTTCTTTGTTTTTCGTTATCAATGTTACGCTATCTTCTACCGATGAGGTCTTTGCGCAGTATCAATTTTTCAGAAAAAAGTTTCGAATTTCTTTACGATATTTTAAAAAAGAGTTTTTAACTCCACCACTCCATCAGACTGCGAAAAACTTGAATCAATATTAATAGCAAAAATTTAATAACGAATATCAAAAAGATATATTAAAGCTCTTAGGATCTCTTAAATAAAATATATATTTAACCAAACTTCTGCAGTTGTTGATTTCAAACCTTTGTCAAATTTAAACATATTAAGTTTCACACTTCTTACTTCAATTGCATACAATTTTCTTAATGGCATTTAAGATACTATTCTGTAAGTGTTGCGTCATTTGAAACGAGCTTTTCGAAGCTTAAGCTTATAAAAACCTCATGGAATAATGACGAGAGAGCGATTAAACGGTCTTGCAAATATTTCAATTGAAAATGACCTGCTTAGTGCTTAATCGCATTGATGAAGAAGAAATCATTACAAGATTCAGAATTTTAGTTTCAAAATTTTATAAGTAAAATTAAGTTATTATTAAAAGGTCAACGTGATGGTCAATGCGTTCACTCCTTGACGTCACTAAAAATATCATCATTTTACTGTCAATGTAGACCGTGTTAATGCATGAAACGTTGACGTTCACACGAGTGACAGCAGTCGGTCAATGTTATGCCGAAATGCTTTGACGTGTTGTATGTTTGAAAGCATTTTTTATACTTTGGTGTCAATGCGTTGACATATTAAACTATGACGATCAAACGACTTGACCATATTCGAAAATTTTAGCGTTTATGTCGAGTTAACAAGAGCCAGAACTAAACATTTTTCGCGTTGATGATCACACGACGCGACATTAAAATGTTAAATCAATCAAGATATAAACTGTAAAATTCAGTTGAAGAATGCCTACGATGTCAATGAATTGAAAAACCTCTAAGAAATCATAAATTTATGAGATTTTACTTTGTACTCTAGAAAAATACAATTTAAGGTCTTTCGAAGCACATTTGTAACGAAATATTCAATATGACACAAAAAATAGCTCGTTATCTATCTATCAAGCTATAAATTGTCCAATTCCATTGAAGAATAGCTACGATGTATCGATGGATTAAAAAACCTCTACAAATTCAGAAACTTTTGCAATTGAGATGGAGTTCAACGCAGGCTATGTTGACCCGGTAAAAAATTCTGCTGTGTCAACGTTGAAATACAGTCAACGCACTGACGAGCTTTCTGTCAATGTGTTCCAATTGCGTTGACAGGGCGATAACACGGTCACACAAAATAGTCAATCCATTGATCACAAAATTTATGTCAACTATAGTGTCAACGCAGTGTTCTGCGTTGACGATCATACGCCCTTGACAACTTTGGACCAAAATTTGACGTCAGAGATTCAACGCATTGACCATTTGCGTTAACCGTCTAATCGTAACTTAACAATTTGCCTAGGGTGGCAATATTTCCAGGTTCGGCACCGTATCAAGACTGTTTTTATGTAAAAGAAGTTAACATAAAAATTGAATTCAACTATATAAACATTCATTGGAATAATTGTTTTTGTAGGAAGTCTCGTGGTAGATTTTTAATAAAATTATAAAATTGGGGCAAACCACATTACAATATAGGTTGTAAACATTCCACATTCTTGCAGTGCGGTTAGAGAAATAATTTTTGTACTTGACAGTAATAATTCTCATATAAGGCTCAAGGGTAAATTGATGATGGGCACATTCCTGGAAGCACGTATTACGCAGTATTATCGTTAAATTTTTACAACTAGCTATTTCATTGAAACACTGTTTATAATAGTAGCGATATAATAAGTAAATATCTTTTGCCTGTCTATCTGAATGTTTCCAAGCTACAGCTACAAGCTACAGGCATTTTCGAAAACGATTTTTTGATTTTTTTTTTTTTTTAAGAACAACAAGTCTATATCTATATCGAATTTAATAATGAATAAATTTAGTTTTCGAGTAAGGGTTTTTTGTGGGAAGAATTTTATTTCTGAGGATTTTTTTCTGTTGTGTTGGATTTTCGGCCATTGGTCGATTTAATGCGAGGAAGCATAAATTGTGTATAGTTGTAGGTTTATTGGTTTTGCATGGAAATATTCTGCAATCTATTGTGTCTCTCGCTCATTGGGTGTTGTTGAAGTAAAACTTCTTTTGCGGCATGGGGGTAAAAAATTTTTCTATGGAGCTGTCAGTGACATGTCAAACCGACATACAAATTCCCGTCACGAATTACAAAATTCAGCGTCACGATTTTGCAACGGTTCTGAGTTTCAAATCGGGTGCTCTGAGTGGTAGGACTTGAAAAATACTTGCCCTGTTGTCGTGAAAGAAGTTTTACTTCTAGCGCGTGTACATAAGTACGCACACTTTTTTTGAAGTAAAACTTCTTTTGCGGCATGGGGGTAAAAAATTTTTCTATGGAGCTGTCAGTGACATGTCAAACCGACATACAAATTCCCGTCACGAATTTCAAAATTCAGCGTCACGATTTTGCAAATACTTGCCCTGTTGTCGTGAAAGAAGTTTTACTTCTAGCGTGTGTACATAAGTACGCACACTCTTTTTTGTAATATTCTGAGTCTAAATATGTATTAAGTACCTTATATAAAAGGAAACAAATTTTTACCTCTGTTAATTTGAGAACACATCACCGTTGACTCATCCGACCAATCCTTGAAAATTTGTAACAATAGCTAAAATTCCTACATCTTCTTGTTTATTTCAGACAACTTCTCTCATTATATTCTTATTATACTGAAAAAAAAAATAATGCACTCTACACATTACTGCTATATCATTTCTTAACAAAGTCATATATAAATTTTATCTTTAAAATCCTACATACGCAAAAAAAATATGCAATATTTCATTGCTGACACTTTAAATAAATTAAACATTCGCAAATCGTTTTTGCATTTCATTTCAATTCAAACAAAGAATAATATTATTGTTTAATGCAATTTCTGCATTTCAACGTGTGTATATGTGTAAACAAAGTAGAAATAGTTTTAACTAGGTACCTACCTACCTACTATCTAGGAGAGGTATAGTTTTAAAATAGAATATAGGCAGTACCTATATAGCGTCAGAAACAGAAAAATGCATCAGTTGAAGTTGGAATGAATATTCTATAGATACTCAGGCATTTGTAATATTTTATTAAATTATCTTAAAATAGCAATTTCTCACATGCATTATTATTTAACAAAAACAAATGAACAATTTTTATTAAAAAAAAAAGGCACTCAATATCTCAATGAATTTTTATTGTAACTCTATATATACCTACCTTCCAACTCGTTCATATGAAATTTTAATTTTCAGTCGAACATTATAAAGATAAGGTTATTGTGCGCCATGTGTTTGAGAACTTACACATATTCATATCTCCCTTTGTTTCATGAAAATGTAATAAAAATAAAACAGTGCTGGATTAAGAAAAATTTTAACCTTAGGCGCTCTTATTTCATTATATCTATATCAATAAAGTGGAGGAATATAATTGCGTGTGTTTTATTTTGTTTATGTTCGGGATAATCTCAGAAACCAAAGTTCCAATTTTGAAATTTTTTCTTCTGTATGAAAATTTATACGAAGATGATGGTTTTAAAGCTTTCAAATATTTTCTCTGGAAACTGATAAATTATTTCTAATCACCTACAGCAAAAAGTTGTAACTTTCTATAATCAGAAAATCTCTGCGTTTCCACCAACAACTAAACCGAGGTTTAAATAGATTTTCCCTTATCTTTACTACTGTCCAAAAATCCAAGATATATGTTAATTTACCACTAATCTTCTTCTAATCTCGATGATTTACCATACGAATTTATTTCCTTAATCTAGTAATTTTGAAATTGATCTTGTTAAATCTTAAACAAACTTATTCCCATATTTCAATGAGTGCAATCGTGACTCAATGTTTCTTTCATCGTTTGACACATATCTAATTTTCCATCTCACTTCCCCTTCATAAAAAATAAACACCATTTACATACTTAAAGGTATTGTCAAAGTTTATCCAATGCCCATTTTTTGGTTTGTTATATTTATGTATTAATTGTAAATGAGATAAAGTTTTTGTTGAAAAATATTACTAATCTTCTTCAAATCTCAAAGATCATCCAAGCAATAGTTTAACAAATCGAACTAACCCATAAACACATATCACTCTGAATGCATTCATTCGAGAATCGATTTTTTTTCATCATTTGATACCAATTAAACTTGCTATCTCACTTTTACTTCATAAGAAAACACTATCTACTACCTTTTCATTTGGGGATGTTTATTGGAAAGGATTATTTTAATAAGGGAACATTTTGTCACCTTTAGGTTCTGTATTGTTATTCAGTTTTAATATTTTGGCGACACTCTTTTCGATTATGGAGAACTACTTCTATGAATCTTAGCACTTTTTATTCCGATCTGAATTTAAAAAAAAAACAATTTCCAAATATAACCTTGTTCGTTTACTTCCGAAACCTACCCATTTCTACCATTTTTAGCCCGAAAGATTGTCAAAGTTCATATAAAAAAAATTAATCTGGTAGAATCTGGAAGTTTCTGGCAAGTACGCGAACAGACCTTATATGTGAGTTCTCTCATCTCTTTTTTGCAAGTCTATATAGAATAAGTCGACATAAGGACTCATCAAAGTCATCACAGCGATCAAGCTCATCACTGTTACAAAATGCCATCACTACCCTTTCAGCTTTATAATGAGCATACAAATGAAAACTTATCAGCCACGACACATTAAAATAAAAAGAAAATTCATATAGAAAATGATTCCCCTTCTTAAAATTAAATTAAATAAAAACATATGTAGATCTTAATTTCAAATCATTTATAGGAAAACAAAATAAATTCCATGACAATGATCGCCATTTTTATTTCTTATAAAAAAAATGTTTCATTCAATGACTCAGATAATAATTAATTGACGTTTTTATACAAACTATCGATACCAAAGTAATAATTAGCGCCGGTAATACAGTTTTTATCGGGACCTAAGTTATGTCCCGAAAATTATCTAGCGTTCGTTGTTGTTGTATTTGCGTGTACATCGTTTGTCTCCGATGACATTTTTTCAGTCCAATTCTATATGATAGGGGTATTTAAGCAACGTCGGAAACTTTAAGATGTCGTTAAATCGTAAAGTTTCCGACACACGTTTCATGAACGCACCAAAAATCATTTTGCGTAAATGTGGTAAACGATATGGTAAACAAGGCAGCTGTTCGTTAAACGTCGAACAACTTAAAACATTTAATTTAATTTTAACATTCGAAAAATTTTTCATCCGCAATTTGAAAATGCCCAAAATAAGCCAAAAAAGTAAATTTATACAATTGTATGAACAAATTGCTTTCAATGATCTATTAATTCTTAAGTTATTTGGCGAAAATGATGGTAACTATGTGTATTGTTGTGATCAACACATAAGTGCATGTGCGAATGCATTTGTGTTTGTGTAACTCACACTATTTCGAAAAAAGCCTCACTTTTTCCACGATATGCCCGTTCCTCTATTTCTTCTTGTAAGGTTACAAGTGGTTACCATGTTTACGATATTTCCAATATTTGTTTAACACATAAATTTGTGTCGGAAAGTTTAAGATTTGTTGGAAAAGATTTCCTATATAAATTTTGACAGTTCGTTTAAGACGTCGTAAACTTTAAAACGTTTTCCACACGATGCTTTTCCGACGTTGCGTGAATACCCTTAATATGTATGTACATGGATTGGCAAAAACATACGCCTATATTATTAGGCCTGTTTGGTAAATTTTTTTCAACAAATTTCCCAAAACTGAAATTTTGTTCCCTATGGATTTTGACAGCAGTGGCTTGTGCAAATTCGCAAGAAACTTCAAACGTTTCAAAACAGAACTATTTTTAAGGTTAATAAGTAGGTACACATATTAAAGGTAATATCATTAGCGTTTTCATTTTTATTCAGTTCTGCGCATCTGTCAAAATCGAGGTATTATGATGGTAAAATGGTGGATTCAGTGCCCCTTTCCTTGTCTAACTTCAATATTTTGTTGTTATTTCTAATGATGCGCGTTGAGTTCCTGTGGGCACTCGAACAGCCATTTTTAATTTTTTGACATTTCCAACTTTGACAACCTGCGCAATATATTGCCTTTAATATGTGTACTGTGAATAAGCTGTTCTTCCATCGCGAGGTATAAGTTTCGCACTAATATTAGAAAAACATTTTTGACATACAATAGGACCAATTTAAGAAAATCCAGCAATACTTTAATTTTCTGATTTTTATTAAATTCCCCGCAGGAATTGTGGCCAATTTTATTAATTTACATTAAATCCGGGACTGTAATATGGTTTTTAAAAGAAGAAGTCATTTTATTTGTATTCAACCTTGAAGTGTAAACAAATTTCTTTGCTATTTACTTTGATAATTTTTTGTTTTGATAACACGTTGTCATAACTATATATTATCAGCTGTTTTGTTTTTTTTTTTCTTAAAAGCTCAATATTATTTTTTAGCAAAATAATAGTTGTTGATAAATGGGTCATATTTTTTAATACATGACTACTAATGAATAATAATAAAATGATTTATTTTTATTATTTTTAAATATTTAACACTGTGTTTCAATAAAATTAAATTGACAGGTTTCTGATATGTTATGTAAGTTTACGCAACGGATTTGTGGATTGGGTGGGATTTTTTAGGACATATCATTCAAAAGTGACAAGCTTATTTAAGGCCCGTTCGTTTACTTGCCCAAAACCAGAGATTATGAATTATAAAGATATAAAGATTTCCTACGTTTCACCCTCGAAAACGCATTTGTTTACATTGTTATTTTTGTAATTCCATCTCGTGTCGATGAATAGATGTGAATTTCAACAACAGTTCATATTTTTGCACTAGTGAGCGTCAAAACATGGACACTAGTGTACAAATATGAATTTACCACCATCCAACATTTTGTTTAGCTTGTAGGCAAACCATAATGACAGCCGAGGTTTCCAATCTTTATAATTCATAATCTCTGCCCAAAACTACCAGATTGTACCAGTTTTATTTTTTTTGTATGAAATTTAACAATCTTTCGGATTAAAAATAAAAAAATTATAAGTTTTGAGAAGTAGATAAAAGAACAAGGTTTTAATAAAGTCGCTTGAAGTTTTTTTGAAAGGAAAATTGTCTGCATAATTTTTATCCCCGTCACGAATACATGGTGAATGTAGGAGAAGATTTAACAATAGGCGTATTTTTCTATTTTGATTGCAACAATAACTAATTGGGACTTAACTTAACCGCGCAGAAAAACTGTGTTACTGGCGTGGATTACATACTTGTAATCTATAGTTTGTATGAAACTGGTTGAATTTGCTGACAAAACCTATAGGAAAAAAAATCTGTTTTGGGAAATTTGTCGACAAAAAGCTACCCATAATAATAATAGGTGTGTTTTTTTCCAATCCCAGAGAAAACTTATTGAAAAAACCGTTAGCGGGGATAAGCGACCCAATTACAAAAACAGGGAGTTTACATACAAACTATTGATAACAAGTATACGTAATTCCCACCAGTAATACAGTTTTTCTCCGTGCTTAAGTTAAGCCCCGAAAATTACCTGGGTTTATTGTTGTTGCATTTAACACGTAAATTATTTAGCCCTGAATTTTTTTTTTTTTCCTTCGGGTTTGGAAAAAAACACACATAATATTATCAACTTAATAAAAATTGAAATCGATTTAAAAATAAATTGATTACATCGTAGATCTTCAATTAAAAATAAAACTATACATTGAACTTTTTTGACACATTGACATTTGATATTAGATTTGGCTGAGAGTTCACAAATTATAATTTTCTTCCATAAATAAACAAGATCATACCAATAAATTATTGACAGATGTTTATTCCTTATTTTTTTTTTTTTTTTTGTGTTATTTCTTATTTCAATGATTAATAATTGTTTGGTGGACAAAAGAATTTCAATAATTTGTATTTATTTGTTCATGATGCTGAAAGGCTACTGGAAATCTCTTGGTCATCTCAACTGCTCGTACATAATGCCTGATGTGGTGTTTTATACCTTATAATAATATAATGTATATAAAAATCTAATCCAATAGCAATGGAGAAAATCGAAATTAGTTTCACGTATAGACCTTGTTGATAGTTTATTGAGTTGATCTTGTCTCGAAATAGAGATTCTTTTAATTAAGATTATTCTATTGAGCTATTTTTGTATTTAAAATTAAATTAAATTGATACAGTCATAATTTTACTACAAGAATGACGAAATAATTCTAAGAATGATGTAAGGAAATTCAAACCAAAAATAAAATGTATACAACTGGGTCGCACGAACTTGCTCTTTTAAACGATCACACTGTGATTTTAAAGTCTGAATATTGTAAACCTGTTCATCTGATTGAAAAAAAAATGTGTTTACACCATTTTATTTACTTAAAATTCTCAATTTATGAGAACAAAGTTTTAAAAAAACGTTTTAGCCTTTTTTATTGATAATTTTGTCATTAAAATTGCTAAGCCAATCTGGAGTTCGTTATTTTTTTTTTTTTTTTTGATGTGGATTTAAAAATTCAAATTCAATAAAAATCTTCTGCCCGTTTTTGAAATATCGATTTTTCAAAAAAAATTATTTTGAAATTTTGTATTAGTTTTGTATTGTTTATTCAAAATTAGTTTTGTTTTCATTTTGATGATTTTGTATACAAAAATTCAATTGAATCCTATTAAATAAATACTCAAAATCGTAAGAGTCATTTTCAAGAAAAATACGTGTTTCCTAAACGATTTTGAAACACTTGCGTGTAGTAATTTTGGTCATAAGAATAATTTTCTGCTAGATAATGTTATAATGTTCGCTTAGTGTGAAGTTTAATAAAAATCGACGGAGTGGTTTTCAAAAGAAAAAATACTTAAAAATTTTTTTTTCAAAACCCCAAAAAAATTTATCAAAATCAGATGAACCTTTTTCGAGAAAATCGAATACAAAAAAAAATGGTTCTTTAAAAAACATTTTTGCAAATTAAATTTGTGTTTAATAATTTTTTTAATTTTAAAAACATAATATGTATAGGCTACCTTTTGCTTATACGTTTTATAAATTACTATTTTTTTTGTAATCTATAGGCAGGTTTTTAAGAAAAATGAGATTTTCATCAATTGCCGTTATATTAGTCCAAAAAAAATTTAAAAAAAAGTTGGGAAATGCAAAAATTTCAATCTATCTAATTAGGCTGTAGCCGAACACACAGACATACAGACGGGTTAGATATAATTGCAAGACTTTTTCGTCTTGATTTGATATTGGAGATTTTTAACGTGTTTTTTCATGAAATAAATAAAAGATGGGTATGGGTTCACATTTAAGTCTATTTTTGGCAAATTTATTCATGTCACATTTAGAAACTAAAATGAAAAATGAAAGAAGTTTTCCAAGAATTTGGTTGAGATACATAGATGATGTGTGGGCCATAGTTAAAAAACAAGAACTTCGAAGTCTAATAAACTTACTAAATAGAACAGAATATCCAACAATCAAATTTACTTACGAAGAAGAAATAAACGGAAGGTTTAATTATTTAGATTTAACTATAATTAGAAAAGGTGAAACTTTCGAGTTTGATATTTATCGAAAACCTTCAAATACTCTAAGATATATAACATCGGACTCTTTTCATCCATTTGAACACAAAATATCAGTTTTCCATTCAATGATTTTTAGAGCTTTAAACATCCCGATGACGAAAGAAAGAGAATACATTGAAAAACGAAAGATCAAAGAAATAGCTAAGATAAACGGATATACAGAACAATTAATAGATGATCTCACGATTGCACATAGAAGAAAACAAAACTTAAGAAATTATACAACTTTAGATTTAATCAGAAATGAAAACGATGAACAAAAGAAATGGTCAAAATTCAATTTTTATCCAGAAATTACATCAAAATTAAGACCAATTTTTAGTAGGCAAAACATCAAAATGAGTCAGTGTAGTGAGATAAAACTCAAAAATGTGATTAGTGGCTCAAAAGATAAAATTGAGAAAAATCAACAATCAGGAATTTATACTATTGGGAATATCTAAGACAGACAAGAAGACCAATCATGAAAAGGTTCAAAGCAGGGTTGCAAAAGCTTAAGTCACTTTCTAGCTTAAGCTTGGCTTTAATTCACAAGCTAGTGGGTGACTTATGAATTAAAAAAAATGTAATTCAGCAGCTAGTTACTGACTTATGAATTAAAAAAATTTAATTCATAAGTTAGTTGGTGACTTGTGAATTAAAAAAATTTAAGTCATAAGCTAGTAGGTGACTTATGAATTAAAAAAAATTTAATTCACTACCTACTAAGTGACTTATGAATTAAAAAAATTTAATTCACTTCCTACTAAGTGACTTATGAATTAAAAAAAAATTTAAGTCATGAGCAAGTTAGTGACTTATGAATTAAAAAATTGTAATTCATGAGCAAGTAAATGACTTATGAATTAAAAAAAATTTAATTCACAACCTAATAAGTGACTTATGAATTAAAAACATTTAAGTCATGAGAAAGTTAGTGACTTATGAATTAAAAAAAATTTAATTCACTATTTACTAAGTGACTTATGAATTAAAAAAAGTTTAATTCACTACCTACTAAGTGACTTATGAATTAAAAAAATTTAATTCATAAGCTAATGGATGAAATCTGATTAAAAAAATTATGTTTTTAAATACTAAAGGTAAAAAGATTATAAAAAACGTACCAATAAACGTATATGTATATTTTTTAAACTTTTTAATATTGAATATTCACTTTTTTCACTTTTTCACTTCACAATTATGTATAAATTTAATGCGCACTAGTCACTAGTTACTGAACAATTGATGGGTGAATGATTTATGTTTGTAAGTTAAAATAGTTTTTTCTATTATTTTCATAAAATCTTCCAAGAGAGAAAATGATAACCCATTATTTGCTCAACACAAATATTTTATCTATATTGCTTTTTTATACTATTGGGTTATAGGGACTGCATAGACGTAAACTCACACAAAATTCTTAAATAGCTTGAAAACCACTTTCGTTAATAATGAACAAATTATGTAGTCAAAACAAGCTTAAGAATTTCCAATATACCAACTAGCTGATGAATTAAATTTTTTTTAATTCATAAGTCACTTATTAGGTTGTGAATTAATTTTTTTTTAATTCATAAGTCATTTACTTGCTCATGAATTACAATTTTTTAATTCATAAGTCACTAACTTGCTCATGACTTAAATTTTTTTTAATTCATAAGTCACTTAGTAGGTAGTGAATTAAATTTTTTTAATTCATAAGTCACTTAGTAGGTAGTGAATTAAATTTTTTTTAATTCATAAGTCACTTAGTAGGAAGTGAATTAAATTTTTTTTTAATTCACAAGTCACTTAGTAGGTATTGAATTAAATTTTTTTTAATTCATAAGTCACCAACTAGCTTATGACTTAAATTGTTTTAATTCACAAGTCACCAAATGACTTATGAATTAAACTTTTTTTAAATCATAAGTCACTAACCAGCTATAGAATTATTTTTTTTTTAATTCATAAGTAACTACTAACTTATGAATTAAATTTTTTTAATTCACAAGTCATCTACTAACTTATGACTTAATGATTTTTTTAATTCACAAACTCGCAACCCTGGTTCAAAGAACATTTTGCACATGTAAAATACAATGAACCTGAAAAGTCGAGTGTAGCACAACACATGCTGGAGAATAACCATAATTTTAGCTTACAAAATTTGAAATTAATTCGCAATGTAAATAATCATTATGAATTAGATGCTTTTGAATCTCTTTACATTTTAAAAAATAGAAATAATTTAATGAATAGTGACGATGGACCAATAAAAGATCCAATTTTCAAAAAATTTTATAATAGATCTTAAATTCACTATAAATTTGTTTGTGTAGTTTGTTTTTGTTTGTAATGAGTTATTTGTATTTAATATATCAACAAAATTTTTTTTTATTATTATTTATATAAAACTTACTGACGATGGAAGCATAGCTTCCGAAATGCATTTAAGTAAATAAATAAATAAAATAAGTATTTTTAAGTTATTTAAAATAATATCTTTTACTTTTTTCGTCTTCCCCATTATCGTAATTCATTTTTGATCAAAATCTGGAGTTTGTTTTTTTTTTACGAATTCATAACTTACCACATAATTCTAACATAATGTTTATGTATGTATAACGCAAGTAAAATGAAATAGGTCCAAAATTATAAATATAATTTTTGTACTCATTAGATTAACTAGATTAGCCTTAGAAATTGATTTGTTAATATTTCAGTTTCACTGTTTCAGTTATGTTTTAATCTAAATTGTAGCAATAATTTTTGCAATTTAAAAGTAAATGTTAACTTGTTCATACAGGGGTCATTTCCGTATTTTAATATTTGTCTCCAGATAAGCACCAATTAATTAGGCAAACAAAAAAAAACTATCAATGAAAATAACTTCCCAAATTGAAACTTTTGCAATCTTAAAGATTTAACAATGAAATAGAAAAATATTGAATGGATAAGCAAAGGAAATCACCGCGGGTTGCGCAGTTGCCCCTTAATTATTCTTACAATTTGTGCGAAAACCATGACATCTTTGGTCTGTTTGGTAACGTGAAATTTCTTGCGCATTTGCAAAAATTTTCAGAAAATTTCACAATTTGCTGTCAAAACCCATAGAAAAAAACTCAGTTTTTAATAAATTTGTTGAAAAAAAAGTTACCAAACAGGCATCTTAATTGAACCTCACACAAAAGAATGTCAAATTATCAAATTTTTGGCAACTACAATAAAGTCATGCAGCTTTATCTCTCGAACATGAAAGAATTGGGAAGAAACCAATTTCATTCCTGAGATTCACGTTTCAATCTGATCGGATATAATTTTTCTTAACAATTGTTTAAAATTCTTAATTTGATGCCTAATCTTAGAATCAAACGGTGACTACTCAAATTAAAGAAATGAACAGAACCATATGTAATTGAGAAAAGGAAATTCAAAGCGAACAGAATTTTTGAGCTGTCAAATTAATCTTTATGCCACTACGTCAGTTGGATTTGTGCTCTTTTTGAATGAATGTTATTGATTTTGATTTGCTAAAGAAGATTAAACGATCGCCCACACCAATGCGAATCTGTCACGGCGACGACGAAAACTATTATAACAACATGTTGTTTGCATTGACAACCACGTGTTGTTATTATTGTTTTGTCGTCGCCACGACAAAATCGCGTTGGTGTGGGAGATCCTTAAATGGACATTAGAAATTTCATGTACAGGTAATTATTTAAAACCATTTTATTTAATTAATATTTCAAACAACTGAAATCCCTTTATAAAATTATTGGCGCAAAATTTTAAACGATTTAGTAGTACAATATTAAAATATTTTTAATATCGTACCTACTAATTTTTTTTTAATTTTACGCCATTTTCTATAAATTTAAAATATTGTAGGGACCTATGTTTTTTTCCTTTTTTTGTACTCTTGTTTTTGTTTCCTAATTTCGCCGGAAAAGTTGGGGATTTTAAATCCCGATTCCTACTTTAATCAATTTTGATTGCAAGACATTATCTTAATTTTAAATCACTGATAGGCAAACAAAATAAATTCCATGACAATGGTCGTCACTTTTTTATCGTCCAATTCAATATGGACTTGAAAAAATACCTACCTTAGATTACAGTACACATATTAAAGGTAATATCATTATAGCTTTTAAATCTTTAATGTCAACACAAATATGTAAATACCTACTTTGAGAAATAATTTTTGCACATGTTTTGTGAAAAAATATCGAGTGACAGTAGGAATTTATTTCCCATACCGTTTATGCGGTAAGGGTATCTAATTATCAAAGGCATTGATTTAATATGCGGTTACGAAATCATTGAAAAACAACAGTGAAAACACCCTGTAGAACAGTCAAACTACAATTTAAGATGATACAAATTTATTACACCAAGAATTATCATATTCTCCTAGCACTTCCCTTCCAGCAATTTACTTTCTCTTTCATCCTTTATTTATTTAAAAAAAAACATTTAGGTACACACATATTTTGTGTTAAGAAGAAAAAAGTGCAAACAAAAAGTTTTAATTTTGCACATTTCTTGCCACTAAGGGGCAAATCAAACTCTTTATAGCGTTATCAGTGACCGAAAAGATCAAAATTTTGAAGTGCAACATTTAATTTAAATCGGTTAAACTGATAGTGAGAAAGTCGAAAGAAAAAAAACAGTTGTTTCCTATTTAAAGGTACAGACAGAAAAGTTTTCCTTTTGGTTTCACTAAATGAATTTTTCAAACTTTGTTTTTTTAAACCTTTTAAAAAAATTATATTTATATAAATATATGTATTTATATAAAGTTTAAATTGATATAGCGTGACAAAACGGCTAAATTAAAAAAAAAACCACAAGGACAGGAGCCTTGTTCTGATTCTGTAAAACACTGAATCGAATAAATAATTTTCACATTTCATTCTTTTGATTCACTAGGTACTCGTTGCAAAAAACCACTTTGGTTAATTCAGATTTCGATCTGAAATTTAATTTCTTTTTCGTAGTTGGTGCTGATGACAATTTCAGATTGATTTTTACTTGCGATATATATGTAGGTTACGTACTATATGGCAAGTTATGGATTCATAAAAAAAATCGAAATCGGCATTTTGATCAAAGTTGACATTACGATGATAGCGAAATCGAAAAAAGTGGGTCTCGCAATTCTGTCCGTCTGTCTGTCTTTTCTTATGGCTGCAGCCTAAACGGGTTGGTCGATTTTCTTCAAAGTTGGTACCTAGCGTTTTTTGGGCATTCCCCCCACCCGTTTTTTTTTATTTTTTTTAAGACCAAAAATAACGGTACCTGCCGTAAAAATTGTTTTTAGCAAAAAATGAAAATCTAATTTTTCTCAAAAACATTCCCACAACTTTTTTTTTTAAATTCAATAATTTTTTTTACAAAAAGGTAACCATTTTATAAAAAAAAAATTCCCAAAAATGCTTAAAAATTGTACCTCCCATTGAACCATTTTTTTGATTTTCGATTTTCTCAAAAACAGTTCAACAGATATTGATCAATTTTTTTATGGAGAATGTTTGAAAATTTTTTTAAAGTTTTGTATACCAAAATTTTCCAAAAAAAATCATTTGGATTTTTAAAAAAAGTATCAAAAATTTTTTTTGAGAACTTAATAATTCGAAAACTATTCGGTCAATTTTTATTAAACTTTGCACTCAGCAGTTTTTTAACATTATCTAGAAGATTTTAAATGGAAATTATTCTTATAACCAAAAATAACGGTAGGTACAAATGTTTAAAAACCGGTATTGAAAATCTCATTTCTTAAAAACGGCTCCTACGATTTTGATAAAAAAATTTGTGTGAACTAATATCTACCAATTTATTGGAAAAAAAATTTTTTATCGTTTAAAAATGTTATCTCTCATAGAACCATTTTTTTGATTTTCGACTATCTTATTATCAGTTGAACTGATTTTAATGATTTTTTTTCCACGAAAGCTTCAAATAAGTTCTTATAATATTGCATACCAAAATGTTCAAAAGAATAAATTATCGATTTAAAAAAAAAAATTCAAAATTATTTTTTTGAAAATTCCATGTTTCGAAAATTTGTGGATTATATTTATTTTTAATTAATTATTTAATTCCACAGTAATAAAGGCTAAAAAATGTAAGGTGGTATAGAATATAGGCTCCCATAACTAATTTATTTCTTTTGAAAGATAAATATAGTTTTTGAAATATATAAAACTTTAAAACACAGAGCAAGTTCCTGCGACTTAGTCATACACATATTTTTGATATAGTTTCAGTGTTTTTCGCATGTGTGGAGATGTTATCTGTCAAACTAATAGCCAGAGGGTAATTCTATCAAAAAATTTAGATCTGAAAAATTGATTTCTTATCAGAAAATATATATAGATTTTATTGCCTATTAGAAGGCCACAATTATCGTCAAAATCTGAGTTTTGACAGATGGGGATACAAAAAATTTATTTTTTTGCCATTAGATAATAGTTAACGCCGAAGTGAAACTATCTGTTGATATATCAGAACCATCCTTACCGTTTCTCCTAAAGTGCTATAGGCAGTCAGCGCAATACCCCATTTTGTTTTTTTTGGACAAAAGACTAGATAGAAACATTTTTGTCTTTATGGTTTTGACATAGAAGCATTCAATATTCTGATGACAGTTTTTCAAATTATTAATAGTGAGTATTAGAAATTGGAAACATATTGTATCAAAAATTCATACGTAGAATTAATTAAGTACTAAGTAATATCAAAACATAGCATAAACTTCTTTAAATATAAAAAGTCGGTATTTTATAAATTTTCGTTTTGTAATTTTTTTTGGCTTCAATCTTTGATTTAAATTCCTCTAAAAATCCTATTTCCACTAAAAAAGTACTAAAAATATTTTGTTACTTTCAATTTTCTAAGCATTTGGTTTTTAGTGTTTGACTAAAAATTGATTAGAGCATTAAATACTAAAAACAAAAACATTACTTAATTATGAAAATTTTCAAAAAAATTATTGCCAATTTAAAAAAAAAATGTTTAATATTGAATTTGTTTTAAAAAAATATAACATAACATGACAATGTAAGTGTTGCCGTTGTTTTTTGAAAATATATAGTTTTCTATATTTCAAGTCATTTTTTTTTAGAAAATTCCAAGATGGTGGTTTTAGCTCAAGCCCAATTTTTCCGAAAAACTGTACCCATATGCTCTTAATAACCCCTTCTAACGAATTGTGAAAGAAAAGTGTACAATCACATTTTGTTTGGTCAAATGTTTATTCCGACTGGCCTAATGGAATATGAACTGAACTTAACGAAAATATTCACCGTTATTTTTGTATAAAAATTAATATCAATGTGATGGGATAAAAATACAAATACAATTATAACTTTATGTTGTGAATTACAAAAATGTATGCCATTATGACGTCTTCGTTAAAACCAACTGTATTTTTTAAGTGTAACTTTAATGCTTCCAAATATTTAATTAGAGTTGTCATCCTAAATATAATAAGTGCCCAATGAAAACGGAATTTGGATTGGCCAAAACGTCAACAGTTAGTTAGAATCAATAAATATTCAACGTGAAATCCAAAAACGGGCTCTACTTTGAGCACCTGTTATAACTGTTTTATTACACGTTTAAAATAAAAATTATCTAAAACCGCACAAAATCATTTTGTATTCATAGCATTTGGTGCTTAAGGCAAAAAACCCCTTTTTTTAAATTTGCTGTCGGTTTTGCAGTATCATAAAATCTATGGGTTTGTCGATCTTGTCATTGATTTTTATTTTTATTATTAGGTGTGTTTTTTTCATTTCAGCATAGCCACCGCGGCACAATTCCGATTAAAACGATTACTCACTCTATACGTTCATATCAATAATTCAAAAGCACAGCCATCTTATTTTTTACTGACTTCTTTTTCGCCATTGTTTTTGTTTGCCAAGGGAAATTTTACTGCGCTGGCTATGCAACAATGAATAAAACACACCTATTGTTGGGTTCACAAGAAAAAAAGGTTTATTACGTATTCTCAATAAAATCGACCTCAGAGTCAAAAACTTAGCATGGAAAGGAAAAATGGAACCGGCTTGAAACTGGATATCATTAGACTGAGACAAGACATCAATTCTATTGAAATGCAGTTTTAAAGGGTAGTATTTCTTTTAAAAATAAAGTCGTTTGTTTTTTTCTTTTATTTAGTGATAACTCACCAATATTTTTGGAATATCCAATTTTTTTTATTTTTAAAATACACAACAAAACCCAATTTAACTAGACAATGAAATAAAAATCATGAAAACTTCACACCAAACGTCAGACAGATACTCTCTCAACATTCGCATAAATCCGTTAAAATTTTTTTACTGTCCGATGTGTTCATGTTTTGGAACAAATTGTATACGTATATAATTCAAGGTATCTCTAAAAAAAATACCGTTTTAGTATGAGTTGACACTTCATCATTATGTTTCCATAAAAAAAAAATACATGAAAAGTAGAAAAAGTTTTTTTTGATTTTTCATAAAGGAAAAAACACCTGCCAATTGCGATGAGCTAAGAAAACAGACTATAACGTCGTTACGTCGTTAAGCATTTTGAAGGTATAAAGTATTTCACTCTTTCGATATCAATACGCTCTCGATATACATTCTTAAAGTTGTTCAACGTTTATATATAGATGTGATTAGATTAGATCGGATTAACTAATAATCTTTTTTAAAGATTTAAAAAACATAAACTTTGTTCATGCATTTTTCCTAGTGAAGATCGTGATCTGATACACAAAGATTGTCATATTAAAAACACAACAAAAACACCTATAATCGTATGAACATTTCCTTCATGTAATGATTCACTAAATGACATTTGAATACGATCGGAATAAACAATATAGAAATTCAAAATCACAGTAGAATTTAATGACTATAATAAGAATGAGTCATTAATGTCTTTATAAGGTGTCAGACAATATTTAAAAAAAAAAAGCTTCTGAAACATATATTGTAGATATACCTGTCTGTGATACTCTTAAGAACCTAACCTCAATTTGCATAATGTCTTCTTTTTTTTGTATAATTTTATTATTTCACTCATAATGAAGTTTGACAAAAACTTTTGGCTTCAAATTATTCATAAGCTGGAAAAAAATACCTACTAAGTTATAGACGCGTACACAAACATGAACAATCAATTTTCTTTTCCCCAACGTTAAGTACCTACTTACATATTATATTGGTGCAATATGTTATTTATTTGCATACATTTTTTTTTTTTTTTTTGAAATCATTGCACGTTTCTAGACTATTTATTATAGCGGGCGGGCGTCTCAGAAATACTAAAACTAAATGCAAATACATATCTGATTTGTCTTTTTAAATAAACATAAATATTATAGGTGATAGGCCATATATCTATGTATATATGAACATAGTCGGCGACAAAGTGTTTAATTAGCATAGTTTATGGAAGTTAGCTTAGTGTTTAGTTGAGTGTAAATGTTTTTTTTTATCTAATAACGCTAGAAACTGAAACGCAAACACAAAATAGAATCTTGAGTAGACCAGTTTGTTTAGTGTTTACTTTATAATAAAAATATAATTTAATTATTATTAAAGTTACGGTAACCACGTTTCTGAAAGCAAAGAGCAGAATATAACAAAAATAAATAAATAGTTGTTATAGATATTCAACAATAGGTTTGTTCAAAGAGCCGTGAAGTAACCATAAAGAGTTTTTTTTTTTTGAAAAACCCTCGCTGTTGCAAACAAAATCCGTATTTTTTGAGTAGGGTGGTCGGACTGAGCTCGCTTTAAATATTTTGCTGGAATGAGTTAAAAGCCCTTCCACACTATCCCACTGAGAATTAATACATGTCAAAAAAGTGTGAAACAAATCATGTATAATAGTGTGGAAACAAAATATGATGTTCCCAGCCTACACGATTTGACATGTGTTAATACATGAGAATTTTTAGAAATGGTTCTAATTCTGTCACATATTTCATCACATTTTTATTGAGGTTAAATTAAACTGTTGTGTGTGGTCAAAAAATGAAAAGAAATTTCTCTCTCACAAATTTGGCAGTAGCATGGAATTCTTTTCCACTTTGTATTAATACTCAGTGGGATAGTGTGGAAGGGCTTTAAGATAACAAAGGAAACTATCAAAATGACAGTTATTTTCCTTTAGCTGTCATTCTGTCGATCATTCATTATGTCTGTTTGATAACTCGAAACGTTGTGCGACTGACGTCGTACGACGTAGCACAATTTACTGTCAAATCCCATAGAAAAAAAATGACAAGTAGCAACTTGTAACAAGAAGTTGGAGTAACCAAACAGACATATACCTATTGTTATTTCGTGTGCTGTAGGTACATTTTCATTTTATTTTCGCAATCGAAACTAAAAAAAATTATTTTATAAGTTTTTGTGGCAATTCATCATCCTCGATGGTTTTTTGTACGAATGTAGCCAACATAGTTCTTCCAATTGGATTTATATATTATATTTGTTTTTTTTTTTTTAATTCACTACCCTACGATAAAAATTTTTAACTTGTCTGACATTAGCTGACAACGGATCGACCAATATTTTTTGGTAAATAAACACGTGTCAACCGAGTGAACTGACAAATTTCAGCCCGACGAAGTTGTCATCAGGCCAACAATTTTAAAACTGTCACACTTTGGAACAAAATCTGGCAAACCGTGTAAACTAATAATTTAGTATTATGTGGGGTAGCATTGTATTGGCAGAAATCACGATGTGTTTCAATTATATTTATGGTTCTGGTACTTTGAATTGGATCTTGGGTGATTATACCCTAGTCAAACTATTTATGTATATGGTATGTGATGAATTAATAAAACTGAAATTATCAAAAGTTTCCATTTAAATGATTAGAAGGAAGCGCAAACATGATGTTTCCTTTGGAACAACTAAACAAGTATAAAGAAGTTGTCAAAAAGTATCTCAAAAGGATTCATAAATGTAAACAATTGATTTAGACATAGTTCCGAAAGTAGGTGAAACAAAATTGTAGATGCTTTTTGTGCATATAACGCAAGTTAGATATGCGGTTTTAATATTAATTGATGGAAAGTTTTCATAGTTATAGTCTTTATTGTTTAAAGTTACTGGTTTGGCTTTTATAAATTTATGGATTTACAAATATTTGGTATCAATTTAAAAATAACAATATTTTCTTAGATCAATCTTTGTCAAATTGATTTATTTATTATTATTTTAAGATTTTAAAATTCCAACCAAACCAACAAAAAAAACGAAATACTCTTATAAGTTATAAATTATTCATTTGGCAATTAATTATTTAATTGCTTATAATTTATTACAGATGTACCTACACATGTACATATATTTGAATTCTTTTTTGTAAACTAGTTTATCCGAAAATATCCCCCAAAAAACAATTTTTATAGCTGTTATAAATGGTAAAATACATGTTTTATTAATTACTTGAAATAGCTGGTACTAAAAATAAATTGAAAGAACGAAACTAACCTCAAAATATTGAATTTATTTATATATAATAAAAGACAAGGATGTGTGAATTTTCTAAAGAAATATTATTTAAAATGAAAAAAAAAAAAATTATTTTAAAGTAAAATTAATTTTATTTTTGTTTCTTTTATGTTCAATCTGAGTTGACACGTGAAGGGTGTTTATTTGTTAGGTGAAGAACTTAAATTGGCAACACTGTTTTCTGTGACAGTCGATTTGACAGTTCTAGGTTGTTTTGGGTTTAGTTTGGTTTAGCAATTCATTATTAATATACTCACGCCGCGCCAGACCAACGTTTGTAAATTGTTCAAATTTATTATATATATGAAGCTCATGATTCAATTCGAGAAACCTTTCGTGTAATACTTGCATTTTATGATGCATATAATCCCTATTTTTGCCTCAGGCTATTCGCTTTTTACTTTAAAGATCTACTATTTGTTTGTTGATAGAATAATAATATCAGCAAAATCACACACATCACTCACATTTAGGTAAAAAATAAATCAGGAAATATTGTATTTTTTTTTTTTTTTGCAAAACAAAAACAAAAATAACCAAAACATTATTTTTGTTTTGCAAATTTCCTGATTCAACAAAAATACTGCTTTGTTGAAATTATACAAAAAATCTTTTATTTATTTTCAATGTAAGAATAAAAATTAACTTTATTTTTAAAATCTATTTTCGTAAGGTGAAATTTGCAATGAGGCGCGATTTAATTGGGCGGCAATGATATTATATATATGTGTAATGCCGCTGACACAGATCGATTCGCTCAGTTTAATTTGATTTTACACTACTTTATAAAATGTTTAATGTACATCTAATTTGAAAAGTATTTGTGTACAAAATCAAAAGCAAAAATAAAATATAAAATACAAAGTCTAGATAGATGGATACATAAAGGAAACCTTACATGTATGTACCATGTATCAAATCCTCAGACTTGAATACATTCTTCTTTTGGATCTATTTAGTCACGCTTTTGGGCTGTCTGGATTCTGAAAGCAACAAAATTAATAAATCAAAATGTGTGTTGTCTTGAAAGGTTTTAAAATGCGTGTTCGAAAATTTACGACCAATGCTACTATAGAATTTAAATTTAATTATGAAATTTTATTGAATTGCTATTTATTCTCAATGTCAGAAAATATAGGTATAATATTAAAACTTGTATATTTATCAGTAATAAGGCAAGGGGATTTTTTCATATTGACAATAATTGGTAGGTACCTATCTACCTTTTACATACTTACATGTTAGATCTAATTCAAATTAATTGAAGAATCGCCGACATTTTTTGACGTCTCTGTGCTTCTTCTCACAGCCACTTCATGGCGTGAAAGAGATGCCTTTCTTGCTCAGCTATTGTGAGAGTGAGATTAGTATACAAAGACGTCAAAAATAGTCGGCGGAGGCAGTCGAATGGGAACGTACCATCATATAATACGCAACATTTTATTTTCTCTTTCTGTTTTTATATGAAGGTACATCAAATTTTGACATTTCCAATGGTTTCTTCTCTGAATAGATTAAATTTGGTGGAAGTTTTTAGGGAATTTTGTCGAAATTTGGTTGAAACTGCATCATTTGGAAGTGTTGCGTGCGAATGTTTCACGTTGTTTCGAGAAAGGTGAAATTATGTAGATCAGTAGATCATGTCAAAATTTTTGTATGTACTACGTTTTCATAGGACCGAAATGAGGTAATTTCGTAAATTACAGAAAAACGGTTTTCAATGTAAATTTGTTAATTTGTTGTTTGACAGCTAGTTTCATTTTGAATTTAATTTGGCAGTTAATACCTTCTTTTTGTTATGTTCTCTTTCGATGTCTGTTTCTATACATCAAATTTTGACATTTTCGATGGTTTCTAATGGGTTTCCCATATTACACACCAGCATCGAAACACTTTACTGACAAAGCAATCCGATTCTGTATGGGCATTTACACACCCATATGTCGGTGTGGGGCTGTCAATTCTCAAAAATTTCCATTTGGTCAACAATTTTCTTATCTTTTATTATTTATAATAAAACATTCACTTCGGAATGAAGCCAAATACATTTATCGGTCTCTGCCATAATGAATTATCCTTTAATTTCACTTAGATAAACAAGCAAACTCACTTCAAAAAAAAGCAACAGGCAAACTTCAAAAAAAAATCAAATCGCATCTGTAAAGCATTCCGTCCCTTTTTCTACACTTATAATCGCCATACTATACCGGTGCAATACTACCCGAAATACTATGCGGGTATATCATCATTTCACAAGACCATAAAACATCATCGATACAGTGTTCCACGGCGTGTAATTGGGGTATATGGATCATTCGACTTGGTTGTGTTCATAAAGTTTTTCCGTTTTACCAACCATGTGAACGGACAATTTTTCATTGTAAGAAATATGTCAGCTATTATCAGACCATTGACAATTCTGACAATATTGTAAGATCTGACAATCGTCTGTACTTAGCTTGAGTTTCAGTCGAAGAAAAACATTCCTCTATGTGTTTGTGGGTTCAAAGCAAAGATCGATCCTTCCGAATATGAAATTTTTAAAATTAAACAATGGTAAATAAGATTCCTTTGCTGCTTCCATCATTTTTCTTCTGAATATTTCGATGTCATTAGCGATATTCACTTGATGACAATTTTTTCTCAAAAATTCAACAATAAAATAACTAATAATTGAAAGCTTCTCATTCTTCTTTTTATTTTGTGAACAATTATTTAGAAGTTCATTATTCTATTGCTAAAAAATGTGTTGATTCAAATTTAGCAGTTAATTCAATAGATAAACTCCATATTCAGCTGCAAATAAAATGAATATAAATCAAATTCAAAACCATTTCAAACAAACTAGAATTCTACTTTCTAATTAAAAATTTGTATCTTTAAGAACAAAAAATGCCGATTAATCAAAAGATCAAAATATATAAAACGCGAAATATTATAGGCATGTTCCAGGGAAATGACATCTCGGAGATTTCAGCAATCTCAGTTACATGAACAGTTTCCCTCAGCGAAATTTCTGTTTTGCTGTCAAAATCTTGCTCAATTTTTGATTGAGAATAAACTCATTTTTCTGAATGCGCCAATTTATCTATTTGTGGAAAAAATCACTAAAACGTGTACTTTTCACTTCACATAATATTTTTAAAAGAACAGCAATGAACTTGAACTGAAAATTTTCTTTTTGATTCTTCTATCTCTGATGAAAGGATCCATTAATGTTCACTATTGCATCGCACGCTGTTCCTCTTAAAAAGTTACTTTTGAATTCAGTAGTGAATCTGGCTTAGTTTTTCATGAGGAATGGAAATTCATTAATTAATGGAACCATTAAAAGAGTTAGATTTTTTTTTATTTAAAAACAAATAATTTATAATCCAAACAATGAACATTCATATAAAAAACAGCAACGATTTGAATTATCTATCAATAATAAATCATAAGACAATAGGTTCTAACGTAACTACCGCAAAATCGATAAAACCAAAAGACGTGTCAAAAGCAGACAAAAATTTACATAAATTAAATTAATTAAAAAAAAAAACAAAACAAACATTTTACTCAAAGTTCTATTTCAGTCTTCAAAACGACCTTAAACTCCCTACCTATGCTATATGTCTGATGTATGTTTTCGCTTTGTCTACAGATTGTTTTGTTTTATTCTTATAGGTATAAAATTAAAAAAAAAAAATTCCAATTCAACAACGCAGCATAGAAAATGAAAAGCAAAACAAACAACAACAAAAAAAAACTCGTTTTAATTAATTATAATTTTCCCGATTAGTATTTCCACTGAGTGCCTATACATATATCCAAAATCATAAAAAATTACCTACACACTCAGTCAATATAAACGGCAAACTCAATAAATCATTTCGTTGTGTTTATTTATAACAAAAACAACAACAACAAAAAACAATTTTTCTTAACCCAATGTTTAGAAGCTCGCTGTACTCTTTAGCTGTCAGAAGCCAAAAAAAAGTCTGAAACAAAGCTACTCGTATATGTAATTATAAATAATCGAATTGAATGTTAAAAATGTAAGCAGTGACATCATACAAATGAATTCTTTCAAATAAACGACCTAGAGGACAGAAGCCACAATCAACACATCAGTGCTAACGAATTGGCCACAAATTTAGTGATGCCAGCAAATAAAAATGTGTAATTAAGTGAATCCAATGTTTTAGTAAATTAATACGAAAGAAAAATCATACTCATTAAAAATGTTTATGCTAAATCGAATCAAGTCGATATGAGTTGAGTTATACTTATTAATTAAAGATCCTCAATTGGGAATTCATACCATCTAAATATTATAGTGACATTTTGAACAAAAACCTAATAAGTTTGTCTATCGCGTTTAAAGTTAGAGTAGTGCTCTGTCAAGCGATGGGCTTGAATCAAGTACTTCGATTAGCTGTAGTACTCATAATCGCCGCCGCCCTTCATGAATCATTGACTGTTCTAGCAGGAACATTCGAAGTACGCACCAAAAGCTCAAACACCGAAGTCATACAGATATTCAATGCTAGCGACTTCAATAATGATCCTGCAATTCTTCGAAAGAATCTAACATTTACCGTTCTCTTGACAGCCGAAGAAGCGGAAAATCAAAATGATTGTATTATGCCAAAAGTTATGCCCGCTATGGAATTGGCAATTCGTGATGTGCAACGTCTTGGATTTCCGGGAGTGAATTTCGATGTGACATTAATTTCGCGAGATACATTTTGTTCTTCGACATACGGTGCCATAGGATTCTTTGAAATTTACTCACGCTGGCATGACATCAATGCTGTATTTGGAATGTCATGCGATTATGTTTTGGCTCCAATTTCACGTTATTCAGGTGTTTGGGAAATTCCAGTGCTATCAAGTGGAGGACGATCAATGGTATTTGACTTAAAAGAGGATCAATATCCAACTTTGACACGATTGATGGGTGGTTTGGCAAATGCTGTGGGTAATTATACTAAGGGAATGTTGAAAGAATTTAATTGGACTCGTGCCGCTTTGATGTATCAAAATACGTATAATTTAACGACGGGAAATTCAATATGTTTCTTTTGTTTGTCGACAATTCACAGTATATTGGGAAAAAGTTCTGTGTATCAAGTTGGATTTGATGAAAAAGCCTTCCATAAGGCTAACATTACTATGCAGTTGCAGAAGATAGCACTACAAACAAGAAGTAAGTACACAATTTATAAACTAAATTATTATTATTAGTATTAGTATTAAATTTAATCCATAGTTTTAATTCTGAATTTATTTTCGATTATATTTTATATCCAATAAAGTCAGTTCCTTATTTTGGAACGTTCCTAGAATTTGTGAGAGTATTTTTAATTCCCTGGTTCTCATAAATTACTATGCGGAAACAACAAGAAATTTTGGTAAAAGCACCGAAATTCAAAACACAAATTTCGAAAATTTTGTACCTAAAAACGACCCCCAGATCACCTTGATAAAAAGACCAGAAAATTAATTCGTCGGCTAAATACCTAAAGCTGCTAAGTCCACTTTTGGGCGAAAATGAGATTTTGATGTCATTTTCTTAAGAAACACAGTCTGAACAAAATGACTTATTCGCTTCTGTCCAATGTATCTTAGTTGATGCAGAATCCTAAAGAGGAAATGAATTTTTATTGGAGCCTTATGTAATTTTTTTTTGTTTTTTCGCTCCCTTGCACAATTTGCAAAAGTGGACTTAGCAGTTTAACGTATTTAGCCGACGAAATGGATATTAAGTCAGACTCAGAATAATGATTTACCCCTTGATTTCCAAAAACGAAGGTGGAAAAACAAATATCTACAACATTTTTATTTTAGGTTAAAATATACAAAAAAAAACAGTCAAATCAAATGTTACTAAAGCTAAGTACAGACGATTGTCAGATCTTACAATATTGTCAGATCTGTCAGTGAAAAAACTGTTCCAAATGTCTTACAATCGTCTGAACACACAATTTTGTTTGACAATATTGTCAGAAACGTCATTGTCAGACGACAATCTGACAATAAATTGTCAGGTATCTTACAATCGTCTGAACACACAATTTTTATCATTGTCAGTCGATTAGGACATTGTCAGACTCATTGGTCATTGTCAGATGTTTTCATTGAAAACATGTTACAATTGCTGACAATTTCTTCATTGTCTCAAATGTCAATGAGTTGGTTAAAGAGAAATAAAAAAAGAGCTGACAATCAAATTGTCAGACTTTGGGAAGAAATCTACCAACCGTGTGAACGCACAATTTTTCATTGTAAGAAATATGTCAGTTGTCAGCTAATTGTTAGCTATTGTCAGACCATTGACAGTTCTGACAATATTGTAAGATCTGAAAATCGTCTGTACTTATCTTTATCTTAACTTACAAAGGTGGCGCTACATCCGGGGTATGGATATGGGCCATAACGATTCTCTATCGAGGCAGCGGTCCTTAACTAGCTACATATCTGCAGTTTCGTACAGGTTCTTTCCACTTGTGTGCACAATCGCGCTGAGCACATACCAATCTACAAAACAAACCAACCTAAACAAGTGTGGTTCCGGCTTAAGGCTGCATGAAATGCGAGGTTTATTTTCACATTTTTTTGCTGGTATGTTGTTGGGTGTCACTTTGGTCTTTTGACACAATTTAAAAAGAATTTGTAATCAAAGACGTAAATGTAATTAAAGTAATAAGTCATCGAGTAGCTTTCTGAAGATCCGTCAAAGACGCTGATTACACGAGTCTTTTTTTCGGTCCTTTCGTCTTTTTGACAGCTTGTAGAAACGTATGGATTTGTTGCTTCATTTCCCCTACATTTCTACACCCCTCGCCCGAGCTGTCAAAAAGACGAAAGGAAAAACAACTGAAAAAACGAGTCGTGTAATCAGCGTCAAATTCGTTACGAGAACAGATACTTTGACGTGGATGGATGTAGCGGATTAGGGTGACGCAACTAATACGTTGTTTCGACGGATTGGAATTGTTTTAAGCACTAATAAGCTATGTATATTATTTTTTGCTGGATCTTTTATTCTTAATGCAATTTGAAATGGTGTTGTACGTAAAAAGTTCACCGTTGATTAACTCTTCACATCTCCGTAGTCCGTCTGCAGCTCCGATTGCATCTGCATTACATTGTGTACGTAACACTGCATTGTAGTTCCAGTTGCAGCTCCTCCGTCTCCATTATGTTCAGGCAGTATGGGTCGCTTCATTTAAAAACTTTTGTATTTAATCGAGGTGTTAGTTGTATATATGTAAGTCAACGCAACGCATGCAACGGGGTTGGCCCCTTGAACTTTTCAGAATGGCAGTTATTTTCTTCTTTAACACTAAAGGGTTAAAATCGGGTGAGATCTCAGAGATTTTTCTCACTCAAAAAGTGAGCAAGCGAATCCAAGATTTTTTTCCTCAGAGTTTTGACAGCAAAGCTGAGAAATTTTGCTGAGGAATCCTGTTATACAACGTTTTCACCGACCACAAGTCCGAGAATTAAGTAGATTTACCATAAATTCTTCATCAAACCTTAAAGATTTACCGTACAAATTTAATCCTCAAATATAGTAGATTATAAATTAATCTAGTTAAATCTTCATAGGGCCAATAGTTGTACAAATCGAACACACCTATACCCCTATTGCGCTGAGTACAATCTTCGAGAATCGAGAAAACATTTTCGAGAATCTAATTTTTTTTTTAGTGTCGAACTATCTGTCTCACTTTCACTTTAGAAGAAAAAATGAAACAGCATTTGCATTTTGAAAGGAACTGTCAAAGTAAATCTACTTTTTAATCTTTTTATGTGGTGAAAACACTAATTATGATTTATTAAATCTCAACGAGATTAACTTTCGGTGGGAGAGAAACGACTTTTCATTTTTTGACCACACACAATAGTGTAATTTAACCTCAATAAAAATGTGATGAAATGTGTGATAGTATAAGAACCATTTCTAAAAATTCTCATGTATTAATACTTGTCAAATCGTGTAGGCTGGAATACCATGCTGTGATAGATGGGCTGTCATATTTTGTTTCCACACTATTATACATGATTTGTTTCCCACTTTTTTAACATATTATGCCTGTTTGGTAACTTTTTTTTAACAAATTTCCTGAAAATTGAGTTTTTTTTCTATGGGTTTTGGCAGGGAATTGTGAAATTTTGTGCGAATTTGCAAGAAATTTCACGTTACCAAACAGACCAATTGTGTTAATACTCAGTGGGATAGAGTGGAAGAGCTTTTAAAGCCATTCCACACTAAGCGTATTACTTACGAACGCACCTAGTGAAATCCATTCATATTCAAATCCATAGAAAACGTCAAAACTTGATGTATAAAAAACAAAAACAGAATAATAAGACAACAAAAATAAGTAATTAATCATCAAATGAAATTCAAAGTGCAATGACCTGTCAAACGAAATTAACAAATTTCAGCAAAAATTCTTTTCAGAAATTTGCTAAATCACCTCAGTTCGGGTTTGATGAAAACGTAGAACCTAAAGTGATATTCTTATCATTGGTCTCGTAGTTTATTATAAACAAAACAAAAATTTATCAAAATCTTGGATATACATTCATATACAATTTTAATTCGCTAAGAGTGGAGAAAACAAAATTTGTTTGTCACGCCTTCAAATTCATGACACGCTTTCCTCGCTGCTCCACTATATTTTTCCCACTTGTCTTTTTTTGATAAGAAAAAACAAACTACTAACTCATTTCTTATCAGCTATAGGAAGTTATTGACAACCTTATACGTCTTTAAAAGACTATAGTGGAGACCAAGCATATAATTTAATAAAAGTTAATTTTAGTTTAGTCATTTTCTAACCATAATCCTGACATGCTTATCATCATTTTGCTCATTTTCCATAGAAATTTTTCTGTTGACATTTACATTCTGTCAATTTGCTTAAATAAACTTTTTTCGTTACTATACTTGTCATCCTACATGTCAATACATTTTTTGTACAAATGACCATACATCAAAAGATAATCACTCTATAATTATTTTCAAAGTTTAGTTCTTAGTAAATATGTACATATATATGTGAAGCAATAGGTGTCCCTGACCTTAGCCTTATAATTCATGTCATGTCTGAACTTAATGCATATGACAGATGACTTTTAGTGGCTAGACTGACGTCTATTGATTGTTGTGTTATTTTCTTCGATTGAATTTAAGATACTACCATCAATAACAATTATATCAGAACTTTAATGTTCTTTAAAATTTTTGTCATCTTGGGTGGTACCTACAAATAAATTACATACATATACATAGCTATATATCGCTACACATGTATGTAGATATGTACCACTTGTATACGAGAATGGCTCATATTAAGATGTTGAAAATTCTAGCAATATACAAATTATTGAAGCTATATGAACTTGCTTTGTTTTTGATATCTTGTGAAACAACATTTATAGTTACCTACTTTATAAGTATCTATGTAGTTAATATTTCAGTGTGAGATATCTGCTTAATGAAGCATTCAGCTGTCAATTTAGACGTTATTAGCTGACACTATAGTAATAGATTTCATGATTCCAACACTCTTTATATGTTATAATAATTGATATTTGATAGGAATAATATTGTCTATAAGTCTTGTCGTTGAAATCTGAATGAGATTTGATCTTTAACCCATTGGTCTATTGACTATAGATAATACACTGACTTAATTCCAGTTCGATTGATTAACTTTACAGATTGTCACTCTCATAATGGTCGATTTAAATGCTTTTTTTGTCTCCCGTTTGATTTGCAATTATATGGATTTTCTATTTATTATAGGGGTATCTATCTACTGTTAATTATGTACATAAATCTTCTCATTGAAATAAAAAATTAATAGAATAAAATATAAAAATAGAAATAAGAAGAATTACGGATCGATTATGAAGTTATCTATAGTAAGCTACGGAATTCTATCCGAAGATAATTAATTAGTTAATTAACGTCGACTACATCCTTCACGAACCTGCATCTGTAATCAGTGAGGATCACACGAGGAAACAAGTTGCCGGAGATTATTTTAACGTTTTCTTTTCATTTTCTTAAAAATCTATTGTACCTTTCACACGAAGAAACAAAATCGTGGAAATTTTCTGTTGTTTCTTTTTAAAGTAGATTGGTTGAACACACACTACTATATATGTGAAGAGAAAAGTCATACAAATCGCCTCAAATCCTTGACCGGGGAGATTTCATTTTCCCCTCTTACTTCTTGACCTTCTCACCTATAAACTGAAAGTTGCTGGAAACTCAGTTTCCTCGTGTGAAAGGGGACATTGGACTAAAATCGTGTTAAATTGTATATAAAGTTTAATTTTTTACACAAATTATGTGAACCTACTACCTATATGTGGAAATGTTAATATTCAATCTCAAATAAAATTTAATTGAAATTTGAATACAGTTTACACACGGCTTAATTGCAACTAAAATGAAAAAAAGTGAATTACATATATCTAATTAATATCCGTTGTTACTTTTTAGGCAATACGTCCAAGACAAAAACGCCAGAATCAATTTTCAAATAATGCCCCAAAAACAACATTCAATTGTAATGTTTCTTTTTTATTTAAAACTAGCTGATCCGCCCAGCTTCAGTTTCATGATTTTAAGCATTTTAAAAAGTGAAAATAAAACTTATGGAGGCTTCAAACCTTTTACAATGAATTTTTTGGAAAGCCCCAATACTTTTTATTCATAAATTTAGCAGTCTGAAGAGTTTGACGCCATTTTTTTCGTGAGGTACAAAATTAGAAAATTACTATCAATTCTGTATATGTGTTTGTCATTCTTTAAAAATGAATATTTTTTATTTACTTGGTTCGATACGAATTCTATGTCCCCTTTCACACGAGGAAACAAGTTGCTGGAGATTTTTTTACGTTTTCTTTTAATTTTCAATTCCCACCAATCGTAGACCGTTCAATCCTCTTAATTGGTGCCCTTCTCACCCAAAAACTGAAAGTTTCTGGAAACTCAGTTTCCTCGTGTGAAAGGGGACTATCCAACAAAAAAATCCCCATGCAAATCATATAAGGTCTGTTCGCTTATTTGCCCGAAACTGCCAGATTCTATTAGTTGTGATTTATATGAACTTTGACAGAATTTTGACTAAAAAATGGTAGAAATGGGTAGGTTTGAGAAGTAAACGAACAAAGTTATAATCTTCAGCCGAGTTACGCGCGATTCAAACAAAAACTATTTCATTTTTATGTATGAATGTACATATGTACATATATGTATTTCGACTTGGTAAGTTTTAACAATTTTATTTAAAATTATTTAGCAAATAAAGAAAATATGAATTAAGAAGGAACAAATTACCCAAAAAAATCCAATTTCATTGAATTTGACTTTGACAAGTGAGGTGAGTTTGTTGACAAGGTAATAAATGACAAAAAGGGTGATCCCACATTGTTTTTTTTTTTTTTTGTATTTTTTCATTTTTTTATTTCTTATTGTGGGTGATATTTACCTTTTTCGCATCATTTTTATTAGACGAAACAACACACAATAATTTTAGAAAATGTGAAACAAGCGCAAAATTGAAAAAAAACATGATTAAATAAAACATATGTAGAAGGAAATATCCACAAAACGACCGTGGAAACTTGGTCACATTATGGTTAAAAGTGTATATTATTTTATTAATAAACCATTAACTAACATTTTCAATGATTATAGTCACGTTATATATAATCTTACGAATGTGTATAAATTTAAATTTAAAAAAACCGATCGAAAACAACAATCCACCACCATCCATCACTATATCCATCCAAGGCACTTTTTTTTATGTTTGTTTTGTTATACATATATTCCTGATTACATTCTTGGAATAATTAAATTGAAATAACATACAAAAATAACTTTAAACTTCGTTACAAATTTAGCTTCATGGCTAAAAATAAATATTATCTTAATTTTTATTTGTATAACTTTTACTTTAATCGACGAAAAAAGTGTTATTTTTCTTGTCACATAGATAAATCAATCTCCATTTAAAAACCACCGCATTTTTTGTGGTGGGATTATTGTGTGGTTTCTTGTTAGATTTTCCAAATAATACCAAAAATTTAATCGCTTCACAATGGTTCCATGAATTAACCAAAGCTATTTCGGGATAGGTTTGTATTGTAAGGATTGCACTTGTAAAAAAAAAAAATAGGTGATGCAACAACTCAAGGTATGTGAACATTGTAAGATAGATGGATAACCTAGCGGATATATCTTGTTCGTTCTCATTAATTTACAATATCGTATATACCGTTAATTCCCTTTACCGAATTACCCGAAAGTTTCGATGTCGTTCCAAATGTTTCGCGTTGGTTTGAGTAAAGATAATATAATTATATCATATTATCTTAAATAATCTTGGGAGTTGGGGTTCACCCAAGATATTATTACAACGGAAAACCTTTGAAAATGCCAGTTTAGTTTATACACTGTTAACTCACCTATTGCGTTATAACCCAAGTTATAGAATTTATTTGTTTAAGTTTATTGGCTGATGGAACAATAGATAATTCACAAATTCATTAACACAATGATTAAACAATAAGATTTCATACCTTCATCGCGTTATGCTAAACATTTTATTCGTTTTCACTTTTATTGTTTATAAGACCTATAACAACATTTGTAATAAACAAATATCATTTGCTTGATATCTATCAACATTTTTTTGATATAACGACAATCATATACATTATGTATATGTATGTACATTGAGAAGGTTTATTTTTGTTTTCAATAAAGTCATCGAGTCTAGGTTTATTAAGGTTTATTAAAAACAAAAAATGCTGCTTTGTCATTTTGTGCAAATACTTATATATCGTTGATAAAATCGCATTTCATTTTCCGACATTTGAAAGTGCCTTATTGGATTTTAGATAAAATAATCGGAATTCATAAAAAAAATATTGCCAACAAATTTCAACGTACTCATGTAGTAGGTATGTAGATATATGTATACATATATTCAAAAAAAAACGATACAAAAAATAGAGTTTCGATTTATTATTATTTTTGTTCGATAAGTCTATCTCTAAATTAATATTAAATCCTAGTACACTGCTGATGGGAAACAATCGTTTAAATGTTTTTCAATTCGTTCGTTTTCGAAAATTTCGAAATTACTTTTAAATGTCAAAATTGAAGCTGCATCCATTTTTAATTGTTTTGAAAAGTGAAATTTTTGGTATTTTTAATGAAAGTGGAAATCTGAGAAAAAATTAGAAAAGAATTTTGGAAGAAAAATCTAGTATAATTGCCTGATTTTGCGTGAATAGTTTATTCTTATAAATTCAATAAGTGGAATGAAGATACCATGGGCAAAAAGTGACACAACGAATTCATAAACGAAAAATTTCGATTTGCTTTTCGTTTTGCAGTTTACTGTTCGAAGAGCGAAATTTTTAATTGTAGCAGATTATTTGAAGAAATCTCCGCACTTATTATAATTATACAGACTGTGTGTGGACTTTTTCCCACCTCAGCAATTTTTTTTTTTGCCCCCGCCACCACAAGTCCTCCGCCAACGTGCTTAAAAATCTTAAACGATGAAATTGCATCGTTTAAAAGCAGTCTTATTTTTTTAACAGAATAACTTTCTGTGATTTTTTGCATTTATTTTTGCAATTTATGGTAAAGTTTTCCACGGATATTTTTCCTTTTTGTTAAGAGATCATTCTAAATCTATTTAAGCCGATGCGCAGTGGATTTTCCAATACCAAGATTGAAATCTTACGTTTTAAAAGCATTCATCAGTTCATTGCTAATTGCTTATTAAAATTAAAATCATTTAGCCCCGAATTTATTCACTCTCTATTAATTCTTATAATGTGTGCTGGTTGATATGACAGTGTTAATTTTTCATACTTTATCAATGAATTGATTGTTATAAAACTTACTATGTATGAACAAATTTACTCATCACTCTATCTATACTAATTATTTATTCAATCAATGTAATGCACACCTTTTCTAAATAAGGTGCCTATATACTACCTCCCCTCCTGTCAGATTCATTAAGAAGTGCTAATAGCTCGACAAATCGTTTGATTTATTTTGAAAGGCACACCTCCAACACCTAATGCTCGTGTGCGTTCCTTGAACGTGAACAAATAAATGTTTTGTTTTTCAAAATTATATTTGACAAACTTAAATAAAATTATATAGCTAAGCTATATGTACCTATAATGTAGAATGAAGATGTATGTATCTTTGTTTCCGCAATTAAATTTGCTTATGAGATATTTGATACTGGCTTTGAATTATTAGTATCGTTATTTATAGTCCATAATATATAGAGAAATTGAAATATATAACTTACATCTTTAACATGACTAATTAATTTGTATGAATTTCAATGGAATCGATTACATCATTACCTACAGAGTGGTGTTATTTAAACCACTTGGGTGTTTCATTTGCATTCAAATTTTTAATTGCTGGATTAAAATATATGAATATAGACGCCAGTGTGTCAGGGAGATAGCGTTACGTTTTGGATATCAATATGTGGGTTCGAGTCTTAATTTTATACATATTTACAAAAATTCCGTTTGCAAAATTCTGTAGTCTAAACATTCTAGGTATATTTCAACATTCTGTAAGTTATAAAAGAAACATTTGGTTGGTTAATGAAAAAAAAGTGCGCACTTCAGGACCAGATAGCTTCCTTCAGAAAAAGTATTGATTCACAATGTAGACAGTAGTGTTCTCTGTATACTCATTCTGGTATGAAACACAAAAATCATTCGAATTCGATATTCCGAATTCCATAATCGTTATGAATATATTTTCTCTAGGTTTTGAAATGAGTATCTAATTTTTGAAAATTTTGACATTCTCTTTTTTAAAGCAAGAAGTAAATTCGTTAAAAAAATTCGAAAATCGGTTAATATTTCGAAATGACATAATTTCAACCAAATTTGATGGAAATTCGGTGAAAAATTACATGCAAAGCCAAAAACCATGTACAATCCATTGAAATTGTCAAGATGTATACAAAAGAGAAAAAGAAAGAGAAAACAACAAAAAACAAGTGATTAAAGGCCAAATCGAATTAAACATGACGTAAGCTGTCAAATAGAATTATGGAAATGAAGTAATTTCGTTAAAAATAAATTCCCAAATTCGATTCCATATCATTTCATTTCCCATAAACATTCACATTTTGAAATAAAGTAATTTCAATCGAATTTGTATGAAATTCATAATTGAATTAAGTGAAAACATTACGAACATACCCAAGTGGAATTTAAAAAAAAAAGGTTTGTTTGGTATTTTTTTTAAGAATATATAAGCTGTGAAACCCTTCAAACTTTGAAGGAAGGAGAAAATACTCTCAGAAAGGGGAAAACTTGTAAAAAAGTTAACAAACACACTAAACCACTTTTTGTATAACATGTCACTTTTGTGTACAAGACGTCAAACGGTGACAAATAGTTTTGAATCTTTTAATTTTTAGATTGCAAAATTATTTTTTTATACTGAAAAATGCCGAACGAAAATGTTTTGATGGGCTTTTTTTAATCTTCATCATGAATTTAAAGGAAATTATTTGCTATCTTTTTGTGCTCTCCCTCGTTGCAAATTTTTTGAATTAACAAACATGAATTTTAGACAATTTGTGAAAAAATGTGAAAATTTGTTGCCAAACATCAGAGCTAAAATTTTAGCATCATTTGTAGGAAAATCGGCGTTCAAAGTTTACGGAGACACCGCAGTGGAATCCATTGAAGGTGGATTCCATTGAAGATGTCAAAATTCGATAAATAAAAACAGAAAATAACAAAACAATCGATTAACGACCAAAACTAAATTCCAAATGAAATGAGCTGTCAAACGAAATTAACAAATTTTAGATGAAAATATTTACTTTTTCTATTAGACATTCTATGTGATGTCAAAACCCAGATAAGTTGTTGTGCTACAAGTTTGTATTACAATTCTGTATGCATATTATTTTTATAATATTGCATATTCTTATAGCATCTTGACGCAAATGAGTATAAGTAATTTAAATGATCTAAATCATTTGTGTCGTCTTTCGTGTTTTTTTTTTTGAATTCAGGAAAGTTTATGTTTTAATTATTATTTATGTGTAAGTATAATTATAGAAAAGCAAAACCCACACAAAAATGCAAGTATGTAAATAAACATCACCACATTTACATATGAGTAGGGATATTGACTCGAGCTTATGGGAATGCCCATATTTTCTTACGTAATTGACACACTATAGAGTGCGTGAAGTTAGCCCCCCTTTTTTGGAATTTGCTATTTTTGAAAGTTGTTCCAGGTTGTTCCCGATTTGTTCCGCATTGTTCCAAGTTTTTTTTGAAAAATATTCAAAAATGGGGGTTTTAGAGCCAAAAAACCGTTTTTGACCTAGCCCCCCTTTTTTCGAAAATCAAATTTTTGAAAGTTGTTCCAGATTGTTCTAGTTGTTCCGAACATTGTTCCAAGTTTTTGGACCCCTATTGTCAAAATTTCAAAAGTTATGGGCAAAATTCGAAAAAATTCTAGCCCCCCTTTTTTCGAAATTCTTGATTTTGAAATTTTTTTCGTGTTTTAAAAAGTGTTCCAAACATTGTTCCAAAAACTCAAAATTGTAGGACGTGTATTTTTAAAGATAAAACCTTCCGAACATTTTTTCAAAAATCCGTAAAAACGGCTCTCTAATATTTTATTTATTTTTTTAATGCATTGACTTTTAAAATCTAATGGTAAATGCATGTATTGAAAAAAAGTTCTGACCTTACATTCTTACTATCAGCTTAAAAACTAACTTTAAAAAAACATATCCGATTTTTTTAACTTTTCAAAAACACCCCTGCCCCCCTATTTCCAAAAATCCAACATCTAAAATTTGTTCCAAGTGCAGAATCCCTCAAATCCAATTGTTCCAAAGAATCATCAAAAAATATTGAAAACTGAAGATTTTAAGCCCAAAAAACACTTTAAATGAAAATATCTTATTATCCTTGCTCTGGCCCCCCTTTTTAGAAATCCAAAATTCAAAAATTTGTTCCAGGTTGTTCTAGGGCTCTTCTAAATTGTTCCAGACTTTCGTTTCTTAAAATTGATTTTTAGTATGAAAAATTTCAAAAAAATGCTCCCCTGCCCCCCCTTTTCCAAAAATCCAAAATCTAAAATTTGTTCCAAGTGCAGAATCCCTCAAATCCAATTGTTCCAAAGAATCATCAAAAAATATTGAAAACTGAAGATTTTAAGCCCAAAAAACACTTTAAATGAAAATATCTTATTATCCTTGCTCTGGCCACCCTTTTTAGAAATCCAAAGTTCAAAAATTTGTTCCAGGTTGTTCTAGGGCTCTTCTAATTTGTTCCAGACTTTCGTTTCTTAAAATAATTTTTAGTATGAAAAATTTCATTAAAATGCATTCGTTTAAAATACATTTTATTTCAATAGTAGCTGATAGTAAGAATGTAAGGTCAGAACTTTTTTTCAATACATGCATTTACCATTAGATTTCAAAAGTCAATGCATTAAAAAAATAAATAAAATATTAGAGAGCCGTTTTTACGGATTTTTGAAAAAATGTTCGGAAGGTTTTATCTTTAAAAATACACGTCCTACAATTTTGAGTTTTTGGAACAATGTTTGGAACACTTTTTAAAACACGAAAAAAATTTCAAAATCAAGAATTTCGAAAAAAGGGGGGCTAGAATTTTTTCGAATTTTGCCCATAACTTTTGAAATTTTGACAATAGGGGTCCAAAAACTTGGAACAATGTTCGGAACAACTAGAACAATCTGGAACAACTTTCAAAAATTTGATTTTCGAAAAAAGGGGGGCTAGGTCAAAAACGGTTTTTTGGCTCTAAAACCCCCATTTTTGAATATTTTTCAAAAAAAACTTGGAACAATGCGGAACAAATCGGGAACAACCTGGAACAACTTTCAAAAATAGCAAATTCCAAAAAAGGGGGGCTAACTTCACGCACTCCACACTATATGCAAACTATATTATACATATAGATATAGTCAAGTAATTAACATCACTCATCAAACTACATTTTTATAGAACATACTTAATAAGACGTCAAGGGCAAGTCTTAAGAAATCTATATCAACATTTTTTTGAAGAAAAATTTAAAAACCTAGTTCCTTTACTTTGAAACTCTACGCATTAGTGTAAATTTCTACACAAAAGTCTGTCGAAGTCCATATAAAAAAAATTGAATGTGTAGAAATTCACACAAATGCACCAAATTTCAAAGTTAAGGATATATAATTATACCTACTTAAATACTGTAATTCAGTTTCCAAAATTCTGTATTTCAAAATTCTGTAATTTAAAATTCTGTAAATCTAATTAAAAATTCTGTATTATCATATTTCAAAATTCTGAAAATCTAAAATTCTGTTTTTCAAAATTCTATAAAAACCATTATTCTGTATTTCAAAATTCTGTATTCCAAAATTCTCTGTTTCAAAATTCTGTAAATTATAAAAGAAAAAGTGGCACTTTTTTCATTATCAAAAAAATTTTTCTTTTATAATTTACAGAATTTTTTAAATTCAACATTTTGGAGTTCAGAATATACAGCATATATAATTTTCCAGAATTTTGATATACAGAATTCTAGATTTGCAGAAACTCGATATACAGAATTCTGGATTTACAGAATTTTGAAAAACAGAATTCTAGATTTTTTGAATTTTTAAATATGACCATACAGAATTTTTAGTCCTTTTACAGAATTTTGGTCATACAGAATTTTGTAATACAGAATAACGACCCGTACCCTAAATTACTGCCAACTTTTCAATATAAAACCTTTAAACTTACCGCCATATTATTCACTCGATTATACATGAGTTTAAAACTTAAATTTGGATGTAAATTAATAAGAATTCAATGTAATTACACCCGGATTTAAGTTTTAAACTGGATTAATCGAGTGATTACTATTACGGTTAGTGACGCTGATAAGTGTCAAAAATTAGACTTTGTATTCAATTTAACTGCAATAACTAATCCTCTGCAAGTTTAGCTAAACCCAGGGGCTTAGCTTAAGCGCACAGAAAAACTCGTTTACCGACATGAATTACAGAAATTGTTATCGATAGTTTCCATTTTATTTCTGTGATGGTCCCCGATTTCGTTTCTTTTTCCTGATGAGTTTTCTTGACCGCTATAAGTTGCGCCTTACCTATCAATTTTACAATGACAAGATCTCAGATAGTTATTTTAAATTTCTTAAAATTTGAATGCCTTATTTTAAAATCAGGAAATTTTTTTGAAAGAGGGATGGATACCAAAGGCGATTTCTGTCAACCTCCTTAAAAACCTTTAAAAACTCACATATATGCATATTGTACCTAATTACAGAACAAATAATCAATTTTTGGAACTACTGTCACTTCCTTAAAATGAGGTTTATTAAATGTAAAAAATGTTATGTATTGCATTTTGCTCCCACTTAAGAATAAAATCGATTAAGAAAAAGTGTTCTGTTTTTCACTTTAAGAAATAATGGTAACTATAGATTCAAAAACAATATACAGTAGAACTCAATTATAATTCCTATTGAATCAGAACAAAATGAACCGCATTCCATTTTGATTGCATTGGTCAATTTGATATAAATATTTTTGTTTGGTCCATGTGGGTAACGGTAACGTTGTGCTAGCTTTCTTCGTAACTTGATCTTATAAATTATGTTCCATCGAAAGTTAATCTACTTCAAAAATAAATAAATTAATGTAATATTCCGACCGGACAGAGCGAATAGCAAGTAGATTAACTTTAACCGTACCTTCCTTTCCAAATGCAAATGGTGGTTAATTTTTTCTCATGGAGTGAAAGTGAGATAGAAAGGTTCATTTAAAATTTTCATTGAAGTTTTTTGTTTCTTTGACAAACTCTTTTAAAATTAACACTTTTTGGTGTTCCAACTCTAAAGATTTGTCGTCTTTTTCCCTACAAAGTCCGTAGATATTTCTTTAAAAATATGGCCATTCTTTCGACTGTCGGCTCCTTGCCGGTGCACTGTTGCAGGAGATAATCATCGGCCTGGCTCCCTCTGTTTATGTTATATTATTTTCTCTTCAATGTTTTCGAAATAAACACAAAAAACAATTATTCTTATTTTGTGAGGAATCAGTACAAATAATATTACTTACTACGACCAAATATGATTTCAAAATAAAATTCCTTTTGACGGCAGCCTTCAGCTGTTTTTTTTTAATTTGATTGAGCGCTGAATGTTTCGAAAGGTTTGTTTGTTTTGTTCAACTTCGAATTGCAACTAGTTTTTGAGGGGTTTTATCTTGTGGTTTACCAAAAGTGTTTGGTATAAATTGAGTTTTCGGTGTAGATTTTCCGCCAAAACCCATAATTTCGCGAAAACCGCGTTTTGAGTTTGATGTGAAAAGGCTATATGTCTTCGAGAATTTAAGAAGATTAGTGTTAAATTTCAGTTAATCCCGATAAGGTGAAAAAATAGTAATAAACTGGAAAACAAACAAGTTTAAGACATTGTTGACAATCAGCTCATTCTGTTTTCAAACTTTCGATACAATTAAAAACAAAAATTAAACCAACTCTAATGAATATCATAAATAAGCGCAATCCAATTATAGTTACATTTGTCATCTGTCATCCTTATCTTACTACTATCAAGCGGGTTTTTCTGTTCCTTCTAATTTAAATGACAGCAAATTGAAAGAATTTCTAATTGGAATTCTAGAAATTTCATTAAAGTTGAAATAGTAACCTCAATCTATAAAGTTTATTTGCCAAAAGTGTATTTTTACACTACTTAGACGTAGAACTATAATCTCAATAAATAAAAATAGTTTCTTGGCAAACAGACTGTATGCATCTACGTATTTTGAGATAATTGCAACTCTTCAGACATATACTTGTACTCAAATGAAAATGTTTTATTTATAATGCACTTTTAAATCAATAAATATTATAAATAAACAAAAGTAAAATAAATTAAGAAAAGACAATTTTTTTTAATTAATATGGAAGCACCCATCTGTTTACTTACATTATAACTAATAAATACATTTAACATATTTTATCATTTTGGGATGTGATGTTTTTTTTTTATTATTATGATGTTTCTAGATATTTTTAAAATGGAGAAATAGGTTAGTAGTTTTTGTATACATATATGACTCTTTATTGTTTATTTTATTTGATTTGCTTCTGCTAGTAATGATATAGTACCTATTTATTAGTATAGATAGATATATACTTCTGGGTAATGTTTTGAATTCGTAAATAAAGATATAACGAGAGCAACAATCTTAGTATACTTACAAATCAATATTATATCTGTTGAGTGTCAAGTAATATTTAAACAAGGTTTTATAAAATACAAATATTTTGCATTTAGATACATATTTAACTTAGATGAATTTCAATTTTGAAATACAACATACATTCCGCTGTAAAGCAGATCATTGCATTCTAGTTCGACGCCCAGCCGAACAAGAAGTGCGAAAAGCGATATCCAAACTTTAACCATCCAGGATACTGCACGTCATGTCATTAAGGACGGAGGAGTAATGCAACTGGAACCCAAGCTGGAATAGCTGTCAAAATAACCTTGTTCGTGTACTCCCCAAACCTACCCATTTCTACCATTTTTAGCCCGAAAGACTTAAAGTTCATATAAAAAAAAATAATCTGGTAGAATCTGGCAGTTTCGGGCAAGTACGCGAACAAACCTAATATGAAATACACACAATTTCAATGTTAGTCCCGTAACCCGTTTCACATGAAAAAACAAGTTGCTGCAGATTTGTTGACGTTTTCTTTTAATCTCTTGTATTTTTCACATGAGGAAGCAAAATCGAAGGAGATTTTCTGTAGTAGCTTGGTTGAACATAAACTACTGTGTGATCATATAGGTAATGTGTGAAAAGGAATGTCAAAAAAATCTCCTCAAATCAAATCAAATTGACCGGAGAAATATCGATTACTCCTCTTACCTCGTGGAACATAGAACTGAAAGTTGGTGGCAACTCAGTTTCCTCGTGTAAAAGGGAACTTATGAACACAATGCACAATGTAACTGCAAGCGGTGCTGGACGAATTCGCCAAGTTTTAAATTTTCATTTACAGCACTTTTGACGTTTCAAATTTTGAGAAGAAATAACAATTTAACAAATAATTGTAGACAAAACATATCAGAAATAAAAAAATTTAGATACTAAACCCGTGCTTGTTTTTTTTGTTCCTTAAAATACAAATAAAGCTTTTAACAGCTGTTCCAGTTGCAGCACTTTATTTGGGCTATTACTCTCTTACAATTGCAAGATAAGTTCAATAACATCATTTGCGTTACAACTCTGTGGAGTTAACGAAATGTATATGGAAATGGTATTTATATCACATAGTAGCTTTTTCTTTTCACTTTTCCAATTTGTCTAAAATTTCTGCTTGTTAACTCAAAAATATTGCAAGAAGATAGCAAATTTGAAAATTTCTGCTACACAAATTGCTGTGTGCAAGAATTGTAAAAACTGTCAAATCTGTCAGTGTCTGTGACTTGACGTCGCGTCGCCTAGAAATTAAAAAAAAAAAGAATTATTCAGACAGATTAGGCATGTTCAGGAAAATGAGATCTTGGAGATCTCAGCAATCTCAGTTACCTGAACAGGATTCCTCAGCAAAATTTCTCAGCTTTGCTGTCAAAACTCTGAGGAAAATAAATCTTGGATTCGCTTGCTCACTTTTTGAGTGAGAAAAAACACACCAACTCATTTGATGAAGATTTATATAAGTCTATCAAAACCAGCGCTACATTTTCGTTCGGCATTTTTCAGAATAAAAAAAATAATTTTACAATTTTAAAATTACAAGATTCAAAATGATTTGTCACTATTTGACGACTTGTACACAAAAGTGAAATTTTATACAAAAAGTGGTGCAGTGCGTTTGTTAACTTTTTGACAAGTTTTCCCCTCTCTGAGAGTATTGTTATGTTTGTTCGTTGAGCCCTGAAGTCACCCTGAGGTCGCCCTAAAGCGTTTTTTGGAAAACCTGAACTCACCCTGACAATCAAATTCTGTGTTTTTTTAAAACCTAGGGCCGCCCTGAAGTAGCCCTATAGGTTTTTTTCAGAGTGACATGAGCTATGAGTTATTATTATTTTGTTGTGGATTCAATTGCTGCATGTAATTGCTTATTTTTGAAAAAGAAATAAAAATAAAAACTGAATAATAATAAATAGAAATAGAAAAAGGAATCGCTTGAATTGTTTTAAATCATTTTTAAAACAATTTAAAGCTTTATGGTGTTTTTTGAAAAACGAATCACCCAGGTATTTTGACAATCTTGGGGTTGTCAAGAAAACCTGGGTCAACCCTGGGTAAAGTTCAACGAACGAAATTTTTTTTCTTTCTTTCAAAGTTTGACATGTTCTACACCTTTTCTTAAAAAAGATACCGAACAGTATGCCTGTTTGGTAATTCGAAATGTTCATCAAATTAACCAATATTGTTTTTTTTCCCACGTGTTTTGACAGCAAATTGTGAAGATTTGTAAGAAATTTCAGTTTAACAAATACACCTAGTATTTTTGTAACTCAAACTGACCCAACAGTGGGTGAGTAGAGTTTAAGAAAGTTAAACATATAAGCATAGAAAGAAAAACAAATACAAATCATTGAAATGGAAGGCCGCTTCGTTGTAAAGAGTTTATTCTCCAACAACTTTCTTATGTTGGCGCAAAATTTTAAACGATTTAGTACGATGTTGAAACATTTTTAGTATGGTGCTAGAATTTTTTCAAATTTTAAACGAGTTAGCAATGTGCTATATTTTTAACATTTTATTTAAGTTAAAATCACCAAATTCCTATTTTAACTTTTTAATGCCAATGTCACTTTGACAACTGAAAATGTGAAAATGGTATGTTTTCTTACTTGTTTGCATGAACTGTCACTTTTCTAGGCTTGTTCAGCTGAAGTTTATTAAGAAAAAAGTTCTAGTATGATAAATTTTTAAGTAGTATCATGCAAATACCGTTAACATAAGGATGTTTAAAATTGAATTTAGTGCTCCCTTTAACAATTAAAAATATAGAGATCTAAGAATTCGTCAGGCATTTTCTACAGTAATACATGTTATGTTTATAGTTCTAGATTAGGTCTGTTCGCGTACTTGTCCGAAACTGCCAGACTCTACCAGATTTATTTTTTATATGAACTTTGGCAGTCTTTCGGGCTAAAAATGGTAGAAATTGGTAGGTTTGGGAAGTAAACGAACAAGGCTATTATGATGGCCTTGCGAAATTAATTAACCGCACCACTTTTTTCCAATTGCGAGTTTATTCTGTTTTAATTCTATTTGTATTATGAACTAACTGAGGCCAAAATAACAAAGTCCCCTTTCACACGAGGAAACATGTTCGTAGAGATGTTTTGACCTTTTCTTTTAATTTCCAATCTCCACCAATCGTAGACCATTCACTTCTCTTACTGCGTGAAACTGAAAGTTTCTGGAAACTCAGTTTCCTCGTGTGAAAGTGGATTAAGTTCCGCTTGTGAATTTGGTAAAATTTCATTTTTCACGCATGCGAAGATTTTAAAATTTGATTGGCTTCGCATCGTACACTTTGGTGAATTGCGTTTATGTTCCTACAAACATCATTGCATAGCATTTTGATTTTTGTTTAATCAAATTATCAATTATTTAACCTCACACTGTGGATTTGTATAAAAAAGTAAATTACCTATGTGCCACAGTCATGGAATATATTTTATTAATTTGTTTGCTTTTGTTATTTAATAAAAAATTTCCCAATTGAATTGTTTATTCAAGTATATGTGTTTACTATTATAATAATTTGGTAATTTGTTTTCTTTGTTTACAGTTGTGATAATGTGCGCTGATCCGAAGTCTATCCGCCAGATTTTATTAACGGCTGACGAGCTGAACATGATCGACAGTGGAGAATATGTTTTCATTAATATTGAGCTATTTTCTAGGTAAGTTTTGAAAGAAATATTTGCTGTTTTTTTTTTTATTTATTTATAGTGGTAGATATGCTTATCGTATGAAGGGGGGGGGGGGGGAGAATGTGTGTGAATTGATCGTTTGTTGACAGAGTAATATTGTTATTAAAAGAATCGTGTTAGTTTGTGTATAAGTCCAGTTTTCCTATACATATAACATGTATGTATGTAGATATCTATATTGCAAACATTTGTGCAAAATATAAAGCACATTCTTTGTGTTTTTTTTATAACATTCTTATACGGAAGCTAGGTAGGTTAGTATATATGTATATATACCTACATATGTATGTATATCGAAAAGGAACGCATATAATATGGAAAGCTTATTTAAGATAACAAAGCTATAAATAAAATAGTATTAAAAATACGATTATAAGAATTACTTAATATTTACAGTTAAAAACCTTTTTTTATTGGGGTAGAGATAAGATTTTGTTTTTAATACTATAATGCTCGCCTTCGAAAAGGAACAATTAGGTATTAATAGAATTATTTCTGGTTTCGTTTGTTGGTTTAATAAATTGAGTTTTTGTTTTATATTTAAGAAAGGAAATCTACATAACTTATAGGGTAGCATATTGGGTGTGTCTTTGTATTTGCATAAACATAATTTTGGAACCAAACTTCTAAAATTTGGTAACATTGTTGAAGCGTTTAACTATCACTATACAATTCGCAAAGAGTACTGAATAAAAATGACACTGACAGTTTGCAATCTGACAATTGGTTTGAGATATTGTATATTTATGTCAAAAGATAGTTATAGGTACTGGGTTAAAAAACACCTTATTAGTTTTTAAACACCTTATTACACAAAAAGTCCAAAATAAGATTCAATCAAAATTTTTTTTCAGCATGAATTCAGGAATATTCTGCGATATTTTGTTCAACTTTCATAAACTATTCCTTTGTCTATAGCAAGAGGGTGGGCGTGGCGGGAATAGTGGTCCACGCGTCTGTATACACAATATACATAGTTTCGTTCGTTGAACTTTACCCAGAGTTGACAGTTGGCACAGGTTTTCTTGACAACCCCAAGAATTGTCAAAAACTTTTCTTTCATTTCCGATTTTGTAGATTTTTTTTAATCCACCGATACCGTAGCCATCCGGCAATAGAAGGCGTGTTTTTTTTGCCAGCCCGGGGGGATTAGATGAAAAAAAAAACGACGTCAGTCAGTGCTAAACAATTTACATTTTGAATGCGGGCTTAGCTAAACCCGTAGAATTCTCGGGGCTTAACTCAAGCGCGCTAAAAAACTGTGTTACTGACGTGAATTAAATACTTGTTATCGATAGATTGTATGAAAACTCCATTTTGTTTCTGTGATCGCATCGCTAGGCCCCGTTGCGTTGTCGTTTTTTTTTCATCCAATTGTCCCCGGGATTACAAAAAAACACATTAAGAATTGGACAGTTTATTGCTTTAAATATGGACAACAAACTATCATACAAAAGCCCTAAAAACGCCATTTTCCAGAGCAAAAAGTGTAATCTAAAAATGTCGGTTTTTTTTTGAGGTTTTTAAATCCATCAACATCGTAGCTATCCTTCAATGGAATTTGACAGTTTAGAGTTTGACAGATGGGCAACAAACTATAGGGTGTTGGTTTTCAACCGGGCAATACTTTTTCGAAGTCGGTCTTTTTGACAGCTGTCACTTGATTTATGCTCATTGCTCAGTTTGGTTTGCATTTCATAATGAATAGACTTACTCCTGAACAACGTTTGCAAATCGTGCAATTTATTACCAAAATAATGATTCGGTTCGCGCGACGCATCGCGCGCTGCGTCCAATATTCTCAGAGACGCCGTTCAGTGCGCACCGAAGACGCTATTGCTGCTGTGGAGCAGAGTATCGAAGAAGACCCGAATGAGTCCATCCGCCATCACGCGCTACAATTGGAGCTGGGGCCTCTTGGGCCTCTCGGCTGGAATTTATTCGAGCCAGCCGCAGCGGCCACTTGCCCGAAATCATTTTTAAGACTTAATGACAAGCCCTTATCTTTATAATAAAGCTAAATTCTTGGCCATAACATTAAATTATATGCGTTTTATTTCTTCTTGAAAACCACACGTCTAAAAAAACACCCTTTACATTTTGACTGAATATTTCGATCCAAATGCCATAAAAACTCATTTTCCCGGAGCAAAAAATGTAATCTTAAAATTTCGGATTTTTCAAAAGATCTCATTTTCTTTGCGCGAGCGTAAAGATTGCAATAAAGTCCAAATTTTGTTTTGGTCATTATTGACTTTATTTGTTTATTAAAGTCCAAATTTTCTGAAATTTGGGTTTTTAACTTAATTTCACTACATTTTAATAATTCATATCACTTATAAAGGTCACTTATTAGGTTCTTTCAATATTAATTCATTTTAAATGTTGATGTTCAAAGTTTTGGTCTAGACAAATAATAACTCGGCAATAAATCACTATTCTTCAATGCAAAATAAGTGCAAGTTTCTTGCCGGAAGCCTTTACGAAATGATTGACATATTATTGCTGCATGTCTCACCATCCCATATAATATCGATCACGACTTTAATTGCATAAAAAAAACTAAAACTCATAGGATATCAATTTTTCTTTATAACTACATATAGGTATATACAGTGATTAAATGCAGTTTACACTTAAGTTATAATTAACTCTGATTTTCTCTATATAGCTCATTAAATCACTCGCATCATACCTCCTCAGTATAATATGTATATTTTACAAGTCGATTAACTTATCATCACGATCTCATAATGTATAATTTTTCCTCCATATTCCAACCCCAATCATGCACCTGCAATGCACAGTAGGTAAGGTATCTTAAAGTTGTTGTTCAATTGAAATTCCACCCGCCTATACCAGAATCGACATAGGAATTTATTGCATTAGGTATCCAAACAAATGATTTAAACGCCAAGAAGAAGACATATCGCTCACATTACCAAGATATAAATTGCTTATAAATCAAAGTCAAATCTCCGGGCAGAACTCAATAAACTGTCATTTCTATATAATGTTGTATTAGTAAGTTCAAAGTCGAATTAGTATAGTATGTATAAATGGAACATGTTTATTTTTATTTTGGCTTACCTCCTGTGCTGTGACATTTGTTTGTATTTTTAGTCTAAAAATTTACATAAATTGTTTCATTTGTTTTGCATACGTTTCTATATTATTTTGATTCATTTTTCAATTTGTTTTTTTTTCAGAGTTCCACGTGTTTCGTCACAGCCATGGTATGATAAAAATGACACTGATGCAAATAACGACAGGGCACGAAAAGCTTATACGGCTCTGCTGACAGTTACACCAAAACAGCCCGACAATGAGGACTATATAAGGGTGTCAAATGAGGTAAGCTTTATTTTTAATGTCATGTATATTTATGTTAAGAGTTTATCTCTATATGGAATAGGGAGTGTTTATCTTGAATGATGATGGTTTGAACTTAAAGAACATCAGAGAATATTTTAAATAAAACTTTCCTTTTTTTGCGAATCAATAGGTGTGCCATTTTTGGCATATATGATAACATCATACTCGTATTGGATTATATAGACTCTCAACTTGGGAGCAAAAAAAACTTTGTTTGACAGCATTTCATAAATGTTTCTCACATAATTCACAAATTTTAATTCTGATGTGTAAACATCTATACTGGCGGTAGGGTGGAAAAAAATGTAACGTATCTTGTGATCGTGATTATGATTCTGTGATTGTGATTCACGTTACGTTACGTATGTTTACACATCTTAACCGTGAGTCCCGGCAATCACACGTTTTTGTTGAGGAGGAAGACATGTATTCACCTAAGCATATGGTTTGCATCATCATTGAAAATTTTAATTTTAAGATTTAAGGAACTTAAAAAGCAAAATCAGTGATTATTTTGATGCCAATATAAAGCTATTATTAATTTTTTCCAAAAAGAATTTTCATTTTGGCCGAAGTTAACGCGTAACATCAGGAAAACGAAACAGAAAAAACTTTCCAATACATAGATAACATATTTACTAGATTTTCATTCGATTTGTTACGCAATTGATGCACTAATCGATGGAAAATAACTCAAACAAATTTGTGTGTCAATAAAATTTTCAATTGAACAAATATTTTTTGTGAAAAATGTTTTTTTTTATTTTCCTGACTGAATTTCAAATGAAAGAAATCGTTCCAATTATTTGCGTTCCAACTTTTACTTGTTCCACTGACAGATTAGTGGAAGGAAACAAAATCGTTTTGATTTCAATCAGGAAAACTAGTTTTACAAAACTTCTTTGTAAACAATAAGGGTATTCACACAATGATGTAAAACACTGGATAAGTTTACCATTTGGTTAAGTTTACCATTTGGTTAATGAACTGTCAAATTTTGTATGAGAAATGATTTACACAATTTGGTTAAAATTCTCCAAGGATTTTGCTGGATAAAATTATCCAAATTTTTTTGGTAAACTTAACCAAACGTCATTGTGACTTTTAGAATAAGGCGTGTTCAGAAATATTATAACTAGGTATCTCAGAGAACTAAAAAAAACTCTGCCTGTGTTCTGTAACTATCGCATTGAGATTATAGTTGGCGATGAAAGTTGTGAATAAAAACGTTGTTTTTACAACAAAAAAAATAATTATGACATGCACATTTTCTGACTATTGATCAGCATTGTTTATTTACACAAATCCATATAATGGGCCATATGGATATACAAAAGTAAATGCTTTTACTTGTATTTGTTATGGTTTCCGAATTGACATCGAAGTGAAAAGAACCATTTATTCTTTTTATTCTTCTTTCATCAAATTTCAGTTGTGTTGAGCTCAGGACAACTTTTACTGCCGAAAACGAAAGTGAACTAAACTGAAGGAAAAGTAGATTTCCTGCACCATTATGGGCGTGCCATATGATTTTTCTTGTATTCGCTCATTTTCGTTCGATCAGTGCCATGAGTTTGCGACTATTACAGTTCTACATTTATCCCCGAAATCGTTTTCTCATATAATTCCCGTCAGGCTTAAAAAAACCTGTTTTTTCGAGTACCTTTCATTTTTTTCCGTTCCGAGACATTCTGCTCGGATTTCAAGTTAGGTAATTTGGGAGAGGTTCTACATTTAAAAATAATTTCGAAATCTGAACACGCTTATTTGTATACATTTTTTGGAGCTTCATATTTGACGTTTAGTTATCAGCTGATTCAATTACACCGCATTTAACCAAATGAATTAAAAGGGCGTTCACGCAAACTTTTGTGTAAACTTATCATTTTACACAATTGGTAAACTTACGACGTTGCGTGAATACCCTTAATATTTGATTTAAGAATGAAATCAAAAGTGACAAATAAATATGTTTCTCCCGCAGCGAAAAAAATGTTTCTCCCCCACTCACTCAATGTGCAAGCGAAAAAAGAGGATTTTAAATTAAAGAATTTATAAATATGTTTCTTTCATTCATGCAATCTAGTAATACGTCTAGAAAAATGCATTCGGCTTTTTATAATGAGAAAAAAGATTACAAACAACAGAAGTAACAAATATGTTTCTCCCCAATTTCACTCAAGGTGCAGCGAAAAAAAGAGAATTTTAAATTACAGAAGTAATACATATTTTTCTCTTTCACTCATTCAATGGGTTAAAAGATGAGGCATTCTTTATGTCAAATTATTCATTTATTGAAATATTATTAATTGAAATTGCCGAAATTTATAGAAAATAGTGTGGTGTAACATAAAGTTTTTGTGCAATGTCATCGCTATGTGTAAATTCCTATCCAGTGATACCTAATTTGGTAGATTTGACTATTTTATAAATGAGAAAAAAGGAATTTGACAACAGAAATAATATATATGATAAGAGCAATTTTCTTAGTGTAGGTAAAGTCCTTTAAAACGTTTGCTTAGGGTCATTATTCTGTTGGAAGATCCACCGAAGAGGCAGATGACACCCTAAATTATGTATTCCACCAGAAATTTGGCAGTTATAATTTCTTGGATCCGGAAAATAAGTCCACGCAAAAAAAAACACCTCAAGCTTAAAAATTACCGCCACCATATTTTTATTGTATTTAAAATCAAACTCGTGATTTTGATCAAACTTGACATTACGATAATAAAGAAGAAGACGAAAAAAGTGTGTCTCGCAATTCTGTCTGTCTGTTCTGTTTTTTGCCTTTGGTTTTTCTGTTTTCTGGAAAAAGTTTCAAATGTTTTAATAGTATTGTGTAGGTACCAAAATTTTCGAAAAAATATTTTTTTGAATTTTAAAAAATAGTTTTAAATTTTTTTTTCGAGTTTTTCGATTTTTATAAAATTTGACATCGAGCTGTTTTTTTTAAAAAATCTGTAATATTTTTTACTATTTAAATTCAAACACAACTGTATAAAAACAGTTTAAGAAAATCTCATTTTTCTCAAAAACGGATCCTACGATTTTGATTAAAATTTCTATTTGCATTAATATTATAGCACAATATACTATTTTCCAAAAAACTAATTTTAAATTAAACTATTAACAGTACAGGTACCTCTCATAAAACCATTTTTTTGATTTTCGACTCATTATCTTTGATTTTTATTAAATTTTGTATGCAATGATTTAAAATAAATCTAAATAATTTTGCATATCAAAACTTGGATGGGTTACTTTAACATTAGGCTGTAATACTTTGGGTCAGAAAAATTCTAATGGAGTGGGGGTTTCCTTGCATTTCATTAATGTTTAAAGCTTAATATATCAAATATAAAGCAAACCGCGGTCTAGCCAATAAGTCTCCTTACGAGTTCATTGAGTTATACACATAATAGACAGATTAGCAAACAGAAAATTACACCTTTTAATGTTTTCATTCACCTTCTCTAATATCTTAGTGTAATGTTCAATTAAAAATTAAAATCCATAAAATTCAATTTAATGTTTAGGTGAAAACATTATACATATGTACATACATATATGTAAATACATACTTAGTACATTTGTATGTAATGTATATATTATATAAAAACCAAACGCCAATCTCATAAATTACTTAATTAAAACTATTCGTACGGCTCTTGGCTTCATTCAGATTTTATTACTTTTGTGTTTTTTTTTTGTTGCATCAAAGAATATATTTTTATTACAAGTTTTGTCTAATGAATATAGGTTTACCTACTTAAATAACACTCCGAACAAATAACATACATTATTTCACGTTATACGTTAATGACACATATGTAGCCATGTATATAGGTATTTTGGTTTTATACGATAAAATTATCATAGAGCTTTAGATTTTTTGAGCTTTTGAGTGTTGGGAGGTACCTATATAAATTCATAAATATTTGATTAGATTAAAACAAGTATTTTTATATTTCAAGATTTTATCCGCTTTAAGATAAAATTTTAATATCATTGTTTTTCAAGTATAGGTATACACATACCTTCAAATTTTGAATTTCGATCTAAAAATAGTGTATTGGTTACATAGAAACCCGCAGGAGGTTTTGGGGAGGGCAAGGATCGAAAAAGAACCAAATAGTGAAAACACATAAAATTTAAATTATACATGACCTCAATCAGCGCAACTCGGACTCACTTTTCGAAGCAGTCCGTTATTTTTACTCGAGGTTGTTATCAAAATTAACACTACGATGATGGAGAAGTCCGAACAAGTAGGTTTCATCATACCGTTCATGCGTCAATCTGTGCAACGCTGTGCGTTCGTACGTATTATATTATAATTTGAGCTAGAACTCACATTTTTATGAGAAGGGAATTTCGAATTTAAATTTTTTTTCTCGTTTAAAATGGGTAGCTACCATACGATATAACATTTTCGATTTTTTTCAAATTTTCTCGATCTATAACGATTTAAATTAAACTTCATACCAGTAATACACCCAAAGGATTGTAAGAAAACTGCGTTTCCGATTTTTTGTCAAAAAAATCGCCTTCCGCAGGGCATTAAGTTTGGGCACCCCGAGTTTTTCGTTTTGCAATTCGCCTTAATGAAGCTGGAGAAAAACTGTTATAAATTGGTATTTCTATAGTCTTCAGTCTCCTTCATTTGCAATAGGCGTGTTTTTTTGCAAGTCCGGGGGGAATTGGATGAATAAAACGACGTCGGTGCTAAAAATGCACATTTTAAATGCAACAACAACTAATCCCCTGCGGGCTTAGCTAATCCCAGAGAATTCTCGGGGCTTAACTTAAGCGCACAGACAAACTGTGTTACCGGCATGAAATATGTACATATGTACATGTCATCGATAGTTTGTATGAAAACTCCATGTGTTTTTCTGTGATGGTGTCGCTAATCCCCGTTGTGGTTTTTTTCAACCAATTTCCGCCGGGATTGCAAAAAAACACGCCGAACACGGACAATGAGATAGTTGAAAATAAAAAAATTGTTGTGTATAGGTCTACACTTAATAGGTCTGTTTTTTGGCAAATCCGGGGGGAATTGTATTAAAAAAAATACGTAAATGGAACAACAACTAATTCCCTGCGGGCTTAGCTTAACCCTGAGAATTTTTGGGGCTTAAATTAAGCATGCAGAAAAACTGTATTACAGACATGAATTACATACTTCATATCGATAGTTTGTATAAAAACTCAATTTTGTTTCTGTTATGGCATCGCTAATCCTTGTCTAAAGACTTACAGTCGTATATATTAGATTTTTGTGTACTTAGACACTACTTAACTATTTTCAAATTGGTTGAAATATGTTTTATTTAATAAAAATAAATATCACATTATTTACGGTTAAGACAATCTACTCTTGTGTCTAAGTTAGGCAGCTATTAGACAACAATAAACAAGGTTTTTGAACACATTTAACTATAAATAATTAATGTGCGCTTTTTGAGATTGTTATTTGCTAACTTCATATGAATAAACCAAAAACTCAAACAAAAAACTTAGAAAACATTGCGCACGACTAATTGAAATTGTCACAACCAACTAACGGCAAAATATTATGCAACAAACCATTCACTATAATGAATTTATATCGTTTTTTTAGAAGGTCCTTCTAACTGCATATATGCACGACCAATTGAAATATTCAAATTAATAAACGACTTATTAACGCCAAATTATTATCAAGTAAGAAAAAATTCGATATAATTAGTTTTATAACCATCAATCGAGGGATGCGGCTTTGCTAACTTCACATGAATTAACCAAGAATAAAAAACATAGAAAACATTGCACGAATAAATAAATTGTTTCAACTTATTAAAGAAAAATTAACGGCAAATAATTAAGCAATAGACCATTATTATTTGCTAACTTCATATGAATAAACAAAAAAATTCAAACAAAATACATAGAAAACATTGCACGACTGCATTGAAACTGTCGCAACTACATAATTAAAGATTAATTAACCGGAAATTATAAAGCAATAAGTCATTCACTACCTACGTAGGTTAGGTATATATAAAAAGTGTGAGTGCCGGGACTCACGGTTAAGATGTGTAAACATACGTAACGTAACGTGAATCACAATCACAGAATCACGATCACAAGATACGCTGCGTTTTTTTTCACCCTACCGCCAGTATAGATGTTTACACATTAAAAGTGTGAGTGCCGGGACTCCCGGTTAAGGTGTGTAAATATACGAAACGTAACGTGAATCACAATCACAGAATCACAATCACGATCACAAGATACGTTACGTTTTTTTTTCACTCTACCGCCAGTATAGATGTTTACACATCAACAAGTGTTTGATATCAACTCAGAAAAACTGTAAATAAAAAACATAGAAAACAACAAATTCGAAAACATCGCAAACGATTAACGATTAATTAATGTCACATTTTACTCGTAATTACTTTTTTTTCAGTGAATGTTACTTCGACATTCATAAATTTGGTAATTAACAAATTTTTAGCAAATCAGTCAACCACTTTAAGCCAGTACACACCAAGGTATGTCAGGACCAAAAAACCCTTTTTTTTATATTTCTCCATCATCGTGCTAAACAAAAAGCTCGAATTTTATTCCACACGATATCAATACTTTTCCTATGTATTAAAGAACAAGTAAAAAGGTATATCTGCGCTTATAAAAAAGACCTAACCTTTTGAAGTTCCTCGTTTGTAATTTAAGATCTTATTTAACAATATAATGGATTGCCGAAGGAATGCCTGCTTTGATTTGAATTTGTTTGTTGTTGTTTCCGTGTCCTTTTTTTTGTATTGAAATGAAATGAAAAACGTCCTTGAATGTCCTTAAAACAAAAATGGAAATAGTTTAAAAACATTTAAAGGATACCCAATTGTTTTCAACAAATATTTGTTTCTCATTAAGATGAATTTCTCGTTTAATAAAATTGGTGAAGAATTTTCTTTGATGCCTTTTAAGAAGAGTTAAGATAGCACACAAAAGTGTTCGCCTTAAAAGGTTGGAATTTTTAAGTATAGCAATCAACATTTTATAAATTAATGAAATCTTTTCCTATTTCCTTTGTCACGTTGCCACAGCAATAATTGTGCTATTTAAATCCTTAAATAATAGAAAAGACAGTAAAATGCAAAAAAGAAGAGACATATTTAATCTCCAATAAATTCTTCTTCATATTATTCTAGATTAAAAGCATTGCTGCAGCCAAATACAATTACACATTCCGCGATAACGAACCACTTTCTACATTTGTGACATCATTTTACGATGGAGTTTTGCTCTATGCACATGCCTTAAACGAAAGCATTCAAGAGGATCCGAGCGTCCTGATGCGTCCCATTAACGGTACGGATATGGTTCGTCGCATGTGGAATAGAAGTTTTCCCGGTATAACGGGTAACGTAACAATCGATTCGAATGGTGACCGCATTTCAGCATATTCTCTGCTCGATATGAATCCGGAAACAGGACGATTTGAAATTGTTGCTCATTTTATGTACAATCGATTGGAGTTTGTCGAAGGAAAAGTCATTCATTGGGCAGCCGACCTGAAAGAACCACCACCTGATAAGCCTAAGTGTGGCTATGATAATTCATTGTGTCCCGATAATTGTAAGTGGTGTTCAAACTCATATACATATAATTGAACTGCTATAATGGATTATTTTTATAGCTCTTCCAGAATATGCTATTCTTTCCACAGTACTTGGCTTTCTGGTCCTTGTTATGATTGTATTCTTTGTTCTTGGCTATCGACATTACAAATCCGAGGCTGAGATTAACTCCATGACATGGAAGGTGTCCATTGATGAGGTTGTTTGGCACGATGCTGGTGGTCGCTCTTTGCGTGGATCATATCATTCGTTGGTCAAGCAAAACAGTCAAATGACTCTGATGTCCGAAGATATGGGCTCGTTATGTGGTGATCGGCAGATATTTATTCCAGTTGGAACTTATAAGGGTTGTCGAGTGGCTATTAAGAGTTTTAACGGAGTCAGTGAAAATCTTAGTCGGTCTTTGATGTTGGAATTGAAAAGGATGAAAGATCTACAGCATGACCATTTGGTGAAGTTCTTTGGTGCTTGTTTGGATCCTAGGAGAAGTTTCATCTTGACCGAATATGCTCCAAAGGGTTCACTGCGCGATATTCTCGAAGACGAACAACAATACCAACTAGATCTGATGTTTAAAATGTCCCTAATGCATGACATCATAAGGGGCATGCATTTTCTGCATAATTCCGATATAAAATCCCATGGAAATCTGAAGTCATCTAATTGTGTGGTTGATTCGCGATTTGTTCTAAAAATCACAGACTTTGGATTGAATTCTTTAATGCGAAAACCAATCGATAACGATGAGGAGAATTGTAATCACTACGCTTATTGGAGCAGTAAGTTAAGCAAAACTTTTTTTCTCATTTTTGTGTTTTATCAATTTCTTTTCGTATTTCTCAGATCTTTTATGGACTGCTCCAGAGCTATTGAGATTAGAAAAGAAACCACCGGAAGGCACTCAAAAAGGAGACGTTTATTCATTTGGTATTATAGTGCATGAAATTACCACCAGACAAGGGCCTTTCTATCTTGGAGAGACAGCAGATAAATCACCTCAAGGTAATTTTGAAACATGTTTTTTTTTTGAGAAACTTTTTTATCCATCATCCGGAAAGGATTATTTATGCCACGAGGAAGAAGTTCTCTGGAATTAATTCTGCCTGTGACGAATCAAAAAGTTTAACTAGGGCACGACACATTTAAAGAGTTGAATTAGTGAAGGGTTGGGTATTGGGTTAATTATTTTATAGCAGTTAATAAATGTGTGTAAAAGTTTTAAGGTGAAATGGCAAGGCAAACTTTGGATGATATGTATATACCTTTATGTTGGACAAATCAAAGGGACTTCTGGGTGTGCTCTGACCCTGGGAAGAAGACATCGCTTGAGATTTGAGGTTATATGAGAAAGAGATTTAAAAAAAAAAGACAAAATATTATATCAGTCGTGGATGTCACGGTAGCCTACATAAGCCCTATATAAATTAACTGGTAAAGTTTCTCACTTGTCACCTCAGAATTAGTGTTGGTAGGCTTGAATTGTTAATGGCCGGGTTCAAAATATACAAATTTATATCTGAAAATTCATATTTCAGAATTTTTCTGGTTTCTGATTGGCCAGCTGTCACCAAAAAGTTAGATGATTTTTTGTGTCATCTGACAACTGGTAAATCAGAATTTCGAAAAATTCATAAATCCAAATTGAGTTAAATGTCGTGGAGAACTATGTAGGTACCTACTTTAAATAGAATTTGAATTTTTTTTTATTTAGATTGAGAAAGAGGATAGAATGCATTTTGGTAGAAAGTTTAAAATATTTTCCAAGCGTAAATCAATCAACTTCGTACAGCTGAAATATGATATATTGAGTTGGGGGCCAGTTATAGCTTTCATTGAAACTCATCATTGAAAATTTAAATTGTGAAATCAGTGATTATTTTAATGCAAATAAAAAGCTGATTACTCAATTATTATATCTAGTCAAAAAAAATTTAATTTTGACCCAGCCTATCGCAGGAAATGAACTTGTTTATTTCAATGATTGAACTACCTTATCATTTATCATTGAAATCTTAGAAATCGTTTTATGTGAAAGGTAGGGCCAAAATGAAATATTTTTTTGACTAGAATTAATAATCGAGTCATCAGCTTTTTATTGGCATCAAAATAATCGCTGATATCACTTTTTTAGGGCCTCAAAACTGAAAATTAAAATGTTCAATGATGAGTTTCAATTAAAGCTATAACTGGCCCCTTAATGTCAATTTTTTGAGCGTATATAAGATTTATCAGTGTCAAAATAACATAAATGATTAAAAAAGAAACCAAAAGATGGCCTATCCGATAAAACATTGTTTAAAATTTGTAATAGCTTCTCTATAAAAAATTAATTTAAATCTATCTAACCGCTAATAATAAAGTAGAAAATCAGAAAACCGTTTAATTGAACATAATATTGCAGTAACTGTAAAATTACTTTCCGTATAACCGTTGCTAAAATTCATTCACCGAAAAAATTATATCATAATCGTATGAAAAGTTTTCGATGAAAAATTTATTTTATTTGACGGTTTTTCGATAAAAACAACTTATACAAAATGTCAGTTGATTTTGGACCCATTCACTGAAATTTTGACGGCTTCATTGGTCATTCGGCTTCAATTATTGCACGAGCTGGATCTTGTTTAAGCCCTCAAGCCAAAATCTTTGCGTTCAATTTTCAAGAATTTGACTCACTCTGACTTTCAGCAGTCGTTAAGACAAAAGTGTCAAATAAAAAGTACAGGCAGAGAAAAAAAAATTGTTATTCTAAATTATGTAATTATTATTATTTAACCTTTTATTTTTATAACTTTTAAAATTTTTTTTGTTAACTTTGTTGCCTTACTTTGGCAAAATAAACTAAACTAAAGAAAATGTAAAATTTAAAAATTTCTAAAAAAAATTAAAAAATCTTGCCTTTCTTGGCTATTTCTTTCTCGTCATGAAGTGGAGGGAGATATAGTACAGAGACATCAACAAAAAATCGGAAGAGGTTGTCCAATGTGCAAACACCGTCCAGGGTTAACGAAAGTTTTCTTGAAAACCCCAAGAACTGTCAAAAATTCTACGTTTTTCGGTTCTTAACTTACTTTTACTTTATATTTACTTTTTTGTTATATTTGAATCAATTTTTTACTATCGCCAATAACCCATATAGTTCACCTCGGTATAATAAAATGATACGGATCCTAATGAAAACAATGTTGTTTTAAAATGATTGGAAACAACTTGAAACTTTTCAATTCCGGCTTCACACGGAATTTTTCATCAATTTTCGCATTTTATAAAGTAAAAATAAAATTCATAGGAACTTCAAGCAAGCTTTTACAATGAATTTTTTGGCACGCACCATTAACTTTTATGCACTTTATGTCTGAGAGCGTAACGTCATCTGTTGGCGATCACATTTTCGTTAGGGAGAAAATTAGCCGATTGTCAATCCCTTAGTGTTTGTCATTCCTTAGAATCAATATTTTCTCCTTCCCATATAAAATGGAAGTTTCTGATAGTGCCACCATCAACGTATGCAATTTCTGGTTTTCATGATTTTTCGACTTTTCCAGCCGTTAATAGGCGTGTTTTTTTGCAAGCCCGGAGGGAATTGGTTGAAAAAAACGACAGCGGGGATTAGCGACGCCATGACAGTAAAAAAACATGGAGTTTTCATACAAACTATCGATAACATGTATGTAATTCATGCCGGTAACACAGTTTTTCTGTGCGCTTAAGTTAAACCCCGAGAATTCTATGGGATTAGTTGTTGTTGCATTTAACATGTTAATTGTTTAGCACCGACGTCTTTTTTTTCATCCAATTCCCCCCGGGCTTGCAAAAAAACACGGCTAATGTTTGTGTATTCTTTCAATTTCAAAAATAAACAATTATGTTAGTACTGGATTAAAAAAACACCAATTATTAGATATGTGTACGCATAACTAATCTTAATTGAATAGATTAACAACTCCAAATAGTACTCATACGCCACAGTGTACCTACTTAATTAATGTGTTCAAAAGGTACTGGAGGATAATATACTACGAACATCATACAAAATACATGTACGTACAGCAAGTTTACTGAAGTTGAAAATGTGAACCATTTTGCATCATGATGCTCTTTTTATATAATATGTAAATATAAAGCCCAGCCAACGAAAGATCTTAACTAATAATAACCGTACTCTTCACTTAAAGTATTAAAAAAAACTTTACCTAGAAACCACTTTCCCTTATTCTCACCTAGAAATTGATTGCTTTAATTTTTTTTTTAAATGTATTGATTTTTTCTTAAATAAAATGAATCAAAATTGTTTGTCGATTAAAAACGTAATCTCATGTTTCATTTTTTGAATATTAGTGATCAGAGATCAAAGTTCAATTCTCCATTGAAATCAATTTATTTTGAAAGCTTTAATATGCATTTGCTTTAAAAAAAAAAAAAAAAAACTAACAGTGACCAAGAAAATAAAGAAAAATCACAACATTGATAATGGAGAATCGTAAAAGACAATTCAAAACTCATCGTCGAAATGTGTCTCGAAGAACTAATAACACTCATGGAAGATCTCTTAGACTGCAAAACCTGGAATTATCAACTTTTTCTTCTTCAATAAACAAGAATGAATATAATCGTGGCCCTTTGGTCAATTCTTCATCGAATTCATCATCATCAATGAAGGCGTTTATTTTCAATACCGATGCATTAGGACGCAATCAATACTTTGGTTCGTTTCCCAAAGAATCAACAGATCGAAGAATTATGAAATATCAAAACCCTCCCAAAACCTTACTTATAAAGAACCCTGCCTACAAGATGTTTGTGCAAAGCACTTTCATTTTAGGAGGAGTCAACTCTAATTTAAATTTTAATGAACCTCATGTTTGTGACAGGACAAAGTTGGGATATCTTCAATATTACAAAATATGTAAGATACATAGTATAGTTTTGGCTTTTAAGTAGCTCATTCTTTTTTTAAGTTTCGGGGAAAAGTTCTCCCTCGGATCGAGATATAATCTTTGGAAATGCAAGGAAACTTCTTAAAGAAAATTGTGGTTGGGAGAGTTCAAGAATTCAATGGTTGTGGGACCTAGAACGACAGGTAGTGCATAGTGCCAGAGAGCAATGTTATGAAGAAGACCTTGTGGAAATGATGTGTTGCTTCCCTATAAGCTTGAATATGCTTACATGAACGACTGAATGAAGACGGATTTTATTTGTTTAGCATTAATTGGTTGTCACTTAAATATTGGTTGATAATAATAAATATAGAAAGTTATGTACACAATTTTGTTTAAAGTTTAAAACGTGTGTTTATTTTTGCTTCTTCAATTGGTAAAATCTTTTTTTTTTAATCAAACCTAACGTGAGGACGATCAAAAAAGTAGACAAAAAGTGGTTTTCATTGGAACTGGTCGTCATTGCTTTTTTTTGTGTTAACTTTGATCTAGGTTTCTTTATTAGGTTCAGATCTGACCATCAGATAACTATAAAGGATAGGTTCTATAATTGGCGTGTTTTTTTTGCAAGCCCGGGTGCAATTGGATGAAAAATACGACGTCAGTCCTAAAAAATGTATGTGTAAAATGCAACAACAACTAATCCCCTGCGGGCTTAGCTAATCCCAGAGAATTCTCCTGGCTTAACTTAAGCGCACAGAAAAACAGTGTTACCGGCTGAATTACATACACGTTACTGATAGTTTGTATGAAAACCCCATGATTTTTTCTGTGATGGTATCGCTAATCCCCGTTGTCGTTTTTTCAACCAATTACACCTAATAGCCGCATTTTGCAAGTCCATATGGATTTTTCGAAAAAACGACATCTGAATTAAGAGTTTTACACGTAAATACAACAACAACTTAAGTCCAAATAATTTTCGGAACTAACGTAAGTCCCGATTAAAGGTTCCCCCACACCAACGCGAATTTTCGGTGGCGACAACGAAAACAATATAATAACAACGTGTTTTTTTCATTGACAACCACGTGTTGTTATTGTTGTTTTCGTCGTCGCCACCGAAAATTCGCGTTGGTGTGGGGGATTCTTAAAACTGGCGCTAATTATCATTTTTGTATCGATAGTTTGTATGGAAACGTCAAATTATCTGAGTCATCAAATAGGCCACTGATCTCTATAATACACTGGATAGTGAATAGCCTATAGTGTATAACAGTTTTTGTGAGGCAATTTTTGAAAAGGTACCGGCCACGACGTCATATCTCGCTCCATACAAACGAAAAAAGAGATTGAAGATATTTGCCGTAATTGAGCATTTATTTGATGTCAGTTTTTTTTCGACAAATCCACATGGACTTGCATAAAAAACGCACCTACTCTCTTTTTTCCTTACACTACAGTTCGCACTAACTTAATCATTTGCAAAACTGAAAATCCCGCAAGAGTAAAAAATAATTTCTGGTTCCATAAAGCAAACCCCGATAGAAACCTATGTGAATCCAAATTATGTATTACGTGTTAAAAGATATAACCCCGAATCGTAGGGCGTAGATAATAAAACGGACCTAATAACACTCCTTGTTTAGATTGTTTATTTTATTAAATTATTTCTATTATCTATTCTTTTATTTATCTCTCTTTTTTTAGAAATTATCCAATTGGTAAAGGCATGTCCCAGTGAACTTCCAAAGCCCTTTAGACCACATATATCGGACAACAAGCACGAAGACATGAATAATTTAATGGTTAAATGCTGGAATGAAGATCCTTATGAGCGACCAGACTTCGGTGCTCTTAAGTCAACCATTCGAAAAATTAATAAGTATAAATAAATAATCAATTTTTTTAATTGAAACTGTTATTGTAATTTGTGTATCCTTTGCTTTCAGGGACAACGAAACTGGGAACATAGTCGATAACCTATTGAAACGTATGGAGCAATATGCTAATAATTTAGAAGAGCTTGTAGATGAACGCACCAAAGATTACCACGAAGAGAAAAAGAAATGTGAGAAACTTCTCTATCAACTTCTGCCACAGAGTGTTGCTGCCCAATTAATAAGTGGCCAACCAGTTGTAGCAGAGACTTTTGATCAGGTCACAATTTACTTTAGTGATATCGTAGGCTTTACTGCCATATCGGCTGAAAGTACACCCATGCAAGTGGTTCAATTCCTTAATGATCTCTATACCTGCTTTGACTCGATTGTCGAGAATTTCGATGTCTACAAAGTGGAAACCATAGGTGATGCCTATATGGTGGTTTCAGGGCTTCCGCTGAGAAATGGCAATCAGCATGCTAGAGAAATAGCTCGTCTTGCACTGGCTCTGCTGGATGAGGTGCATAAGTTTCGAATTCACCACCGACCAGATGACAGACTGCGACTCCGTATTGGCCTTCATACTGGAGCATGTGTTGCAGGAGTTGTTGGGCTTAAAATGCCACGTTACTGTCTTTTTGGAGATACAGTGAATACAGCCTCCCGAATGGAGTCGAATGGAGAGGCCCTCAAGATTCACATAAGTCACACAACCAAAACTTGCCTTGATGAGTTCGGCACGTTTATAATGCGAGAACGTGGTTTGGTTAATATGAAGGGTAAAGGTGAGATGTTGACTTACTGGCTGGAAGGTGAAGAACCATCCGATGATAGCTGTTCTGAACTCGCCCCAAAGAAGCATCTGCTTAGCAGTATTTCCAATTTCCCTCCACCATACACATCATCATCACCGTCATCATCCCTACGAAAACATCGAAAAATTTCCTCATCCTCACCCAAGCTTAACGGCTGTGGAGCCATAGACTCAATGAAGACTGAAGAACAAAATAGCTTTACAGACTTTACGCTCTTTGATAGGACCGTTAATGGAAACTGTGACAGATTATTTCCCGAGCATCACAATGGTAATGCAAGTGACATAGCCCTTTGGGACATGTCCAATCCAAAGGGAATAAAAGCAAAAACTTCCAACAACAGAAACAGCAGTCCTCGGAATGAGCTGTTTCATTCCTCCACGCTCTCTCCATACTCGAATTTCAATATGGTGCGGCGAAACTCAACAAAAACCGCAGCCGATATTGCCAGGTCAGCAGAGCTAAGTAATCGATACAATCATCATAACAGTAGCAGAACCAGTAGTAGATCTAATTTAAATATAGTCAAAGCAAGTAACAGTAATAATAGTATAGGCCATAACAATATAGTCAAGGCGAACAATGTGAGAAATATGAAACATATTTGTAACTCTAATGAGATTGATGGCATTAAAAGTGGCAGTGGTGGTACAGGTGGAGTAACTCAGCCGCTATTAACCAAAATAAATACATGAGATGGATGTGATTAAGAGCTAAACTCAACTGTGCATATTTACGTAGTATAGTTTCAAAATAAAATTTGAAAGATATGTAAAAAAAATAATTTAAATTCATAAATTTAACTCTGTATTTAACTAATTAAGATAGACTTAAAATTAAATAATTATGTAGTTAAATGTTTGTTGAAAGTAATTTTGTAAATTAAAATGAAGACTATGTTCCTTTTACTAAAAATACAATTTTGAATAATAACGAAAATATTGCATATTTATTTCATTTTAAACTTCAACGGAAAAATTATGTAGTCGGACGGATGTGAATAATTTTTCCTGTATGATATAGCAAAGACACAAACCTTGTTCAATATTCGATTAATTTTGTTGGCTTGAATTTCGATGTTGTTCTTCTATGTTAGACCCCTTTCACATGAGTTAAAAGGAGTGTTTTTTTTGCAAACCCGGGGGGGAATTTGATGAAAAAAACGACGTTGGTGCTAAACAATTTACATAACAAATGCAATGGTTGAAAAAAACGATATCGGGGATTAGCAACGCCATTACAGAAAAAAAAATGGAGTTTCCATACCAACTATCGATAACCAGTATGTAACTGCCGCCAGTAATATAGTTTTTCTCCGTGCTAAAGTTATGTCCCGTAAATTATCTGGGTTGAGCTAAACCCATTGGGGGTCAGTTGTTGTTGCATTATTTAGCCCCGAATAGTTTTTTTCATCCAATTTTCTTCGGACTTGGAAAAAAACACGCCTAATAAATCCGTTGCTGGTTTAGTTAAACCCCAGAGCACACTGAAAAACTGTATTACCGGTGCGCGTGAATTACATACTTGTTATCGATAGTTTGTATGAGTACTCCATTTTGTATATGTAATGGTGTCGCTAATCCTCGATGTTGTTTTTTTCAACCAATTGCGGAATTACAAAAAACACACCTAAAGGCGCACATAAAAATGCATACACTTGGTTCAACCATGAGACTTCAAAAGGAAAAGTCTCTTACGATCTGTCTTTCTCGTGGGAATCATTTTCATCTCAAATTTTCTTCAGTATTGTATTTGTATTTGTTGTTTTCTCTTTCTCTTTTTATGCAGCATAGCTCTCTCTCAAAATTGAACACACTCTGCGCAGTTCCGTGTACAAACATAATTATTTGAAATCTTTTTGTGGCGACCAACCAATCGGTTATCTCATATTGAATTACGCTTATATCGAGCAAGCTTGTATTAAATGGTCTTGTACATACAAAAACCATTTTGACATCATTTCATTGAGCCAAATTCATAAAAAAATACTTCTCAGCTTAGTTGGAATGATAAACAATAAAATATCCACTGAAAAAGAACTATAACCACTTGGCTTCGATAGCGCCATATGTAGCTAACATCAGCCTCCGAAGAGTCCACAATTGGAATCATAGTGAAGGCATAAGAGATTTTTCAATTTAAAATGAGCTAGAACCATACTAGTCCCCTTTCACACGAGGAAACAAGTTGCCGGAAATTTTCTTGACGTTTTCTTTTAATTTCTTTAAAAATCGTGGAAATTTTCTGTAGTTTCTTTATAGAGTAGCTTGGTTGAACACATACTACTGTGTATGTGAAGAAAGATGTCAAAAAAATCTCCTCAAATCACTGACTGGGGAGAAATTCATTTTCCCCTCTTACTTAACTTACCCTTCTCACTATAAACTGAAAGTTGCTGGAAACTCAGTTTCCTCGTGTGAAAGGGGACTAAGGGCCAGTTTATTCATAAGAAGGAAATTGGATGAAAAAAACCATTCGGGGCTAAATAATTTACATGTTAAATGCAACAACAACTAACCCCCAATGGGTTTAGCTAAACCCAGATAATTTACGGGGCTTAACTTAAGCACGGAGAAAATGTATTACCGGCGGGAATTACATGTTTTCGATAATTTGTATGGAAACTCCATTTTTTTCTGTAATGGCGTCGCTAATCCCCGATATCGTTTTTTCAACCACTTACCTCCGGGATTGGAAAAAAACACACCTAATGAGATTCTCGCCACTTTTAGCAAATTTATTTTCAAATGAATCAGTACGACAGTCGTTGAATGCGAACGCTAAAGGTAGAACCGCACTAGGCGGAACTGCACTTCAGCGACACCGTGCGTACTTTCGCATGAAAGTGAACGAAACTTCACGTCGCGACACAGCTGGTCAGATTATCAACTTTGTGGCATAGTGTCGCGCAGTGAAGTGCAGTTGTCGCTTAGTGCGATATAGCTCATACAATTTCCTACAAATAAGTCGTGAAGTTCAGTTCCGCTGAAGTGCAGTTCCGCCAAGTGCGGTCTAAGCTTAAAGCTAAGTCCAGACGATTGTCAGATCTTACAATAGGCGTGTTTTTTTTGCAAGCCCGGGGGGAATTGGTTGAAAAAAACGACAGCGGGGATTAGCGACGCCATGACAGTAAAAAACATGGAGTTTTCATACAAACTATCGATAACATGTATGCAATTCATGCTGGTAACACAGTTTTTCGGTGCGCTTAAGTTAAACCCCGAGAATTCTCCGGGATTAGTTGTTGTTGCATTTAACATGTTAATTGTTTAGCACCAACGTCGTTTTTTTCATCCAATTCCCCCCGGGCTTGCAAAAAAACACGGCTAATATTGTCAGAACTGTCAATGGTCTAACAATAGCTGACAATTGACATATTTCTTACAATGAAAAATTGTCCGTTCACACGGTTGATAGATTTCTACCCAATTTGATTGTCAGCTATTTTTTTATCTCTCTTTAACCAACTCTTCAACATTTCAAATAATGAAGAAATTGTCAGCAATTGTAAAGGCTTAACTACATTCAAAACTTTTTCAAAAAGTACAAATCAGAAAAAATACACATATACTCTAGCGACATCTCCTTTCAGATATTTTTATGAAAACTGCCATTTTGTTGAAAAAACCCTAGCACCATCTGAATGAAAAATTTTGTTCCCCTAAAATTTCCCACCCAGTGGTGACATCTGTTATTCGATTTTTAAACTGATTATTTATGTGTGTTGGTGTTTTACTTTTCTGCAAAAGTAAAAGTTAGGACCGCTTTACCTTTTACTTTTGTAAAATTTGAGAAAGAAGATAGAATTTTGTAGTTCGTTGAAAAAGACAAAACATTTTGTTCACTTTTATACAAAAGTAAGTTGAATGTAGTTAAGCCTTAAGAATGTTTTCAATGAAAACATGTGACATATGACCAATGAGTCTGACAATGTCCTAATTGACTGACAATGGTAAAAATTGTGTGTTCAGACGATTGTAAGATACCTGACAATTTTTGGTCAGATTGTCGTCTGACCATGACGTTTCTGACAATATTGTCAGACAAAATTGTGTGTTCAGACGATTGTAATACATTTGGCACAGTTTTTTCACTGAAAGATCTGACAATATTGTAAGATCTGACAATTGTCTGTACTTTGCTTAACTAAACGACTCGGGTCGGGTGACGCGTTGTTGAGTGTGAACCCCCCTTTTAGCCAAAAAAAATTAACTAATTTTAAAGTTAGTGGAAATTGGTAGTTTTGAGAAGTAAACGATCAGAAGTAATAATTCCATAGTTGAATAATCGAACAATCACATAGAGAATCAATTATGTCTTCATACCCAGTAATTTGTACGTGCCATCTTAAACGTATTTATTTTTCAATCCATTTGAGGTGAGTACTGCACCTTAGCATGGATTACCATTTACCAGTATAATTATTTGATCAACAAATTACCTCTGCACTCTTCCAATTCTACCAACGATTTAAAAAACTACCTTACCATACAAACGCACTTGAATGCCACCATTTTCTCGACCCAAATACAAAAACCACATATCTAAACGAGACAAACATATCTTCCTCGTGTACATGTTTACATTTTCTACAGGCTTTCAACTTACAGATAAATTGACATATTTGTCAATATACTGGGTTTCCTCTAGGTTGGCACCACTGAATTTATAGAAAAAATTTTTTTGTCGGACTAGTAGTTCATTATTTATATTTATCTCAGTGCTTTTGCCCAATTTATTATTAAAAAAAACTTATTTAAAATTGACTTAATAACCCTTATTTAATCACAAACAAATACCCAATTAATTATGTTTCATTTATAAATGTCTTATATGCGTGTTGATTGGACGTAATAATCATATTTCGGTTGCTAAATATGCTGTTGCAGAATATTTTTGTGAGAGCAAGTTCATTGACGTTCCAAACTACAGCGGTTCAACATTTTGTTTTTCACATTTTCTGGACTTAAATGTTTGATTGTTTCAAAAGGTAATTATTTTATTCGTAAATATATACATTGTTAAACAATATGCAGCTCTTTCAGACTGCAATAACAAAAGGGCAATGCCAAAAAAATGCAATTGAAGATTGAGGGCTTTGGCAATTAAGTAACTCTAGGTAAGCGCGAGTCCTCTTATTTCTGTCGCTGTCATGGCCTAAAACACTGCTGTTGTGTGTTATTAATTTTTTTTTTGCTACCATTGGCGCGGCAGGTTATGAGAATTAAAATTATAATGTTTTTAATTATTAGTTTGCATCTAATGCAAATACGTTTACTTCTCTTTCGGGTATGATTTCGGTTTGGGATTCTGTGAGGTGGATTTCGTGTATGACGTCTGGCGAAACGCGACAAAATTATTCCACTTGCAGTGTTCTGTGTTCCCGTCCAGAAATGTCACGTTTCAAGAATTAATCCCTGTCATATTATTTTGTGATCAATAAAATAGGGTGTCGAAATGAGATTAGCAAGTAAGCCAAGGGCAAACTTCTAACTATAAAAACATTTTCTTTATGGATTGGAGTTTTGTTTTTTTGATACAATTTAACAAGAAAAGGGACTTGTTTCGAAAAATCAGAAAATGGTTACATACTTATGTACTTATAACCCAAACTTTGGGGTCTCTTGATGTTTGTGCAAGATATTTACAATTAAATTGAAATTGGATACTTTTTAATTGAAAACGAAAGAGGCGTCCACTTCAAGGCTTGAACCAAATACAATCTGACTATAGTTTTCCAGTTTGAAAAGATCCAACACCTCCTGATCTACATTTTCTTTTTAATTCCTGTAAACAAACAAACGATTCCTAATATACCCATTTTCCTAATTCTTTGAATTTATTTTTTTTCATTTATTTATATTTTTTTCTTTCTTACAAAACGAAATGTATTTTGGGATCACATGGTGTTGTCATAATTTATGTTGTAGCTGTTCAGCTAGAAAAAGGCACCATATAGCCTTAGCTCTTTAGTATGTATACTAACATTAATTTGTTAAGTAAATATATGTCAAGTTTATGAATTGAGTGGCGGGAAGTGGAGGAGTATGCGCAGTAGGACGAAATCAACTTTATTTCATGTTTTACTTGCTATAAATGATTGCACATTATTTTTGTTTTGAAATATACTGGATGCGTTTTAGACCCAAGCATTGCTTGCATAGTTCTTCAGATCACGCAGTAGCGCAATACACAAGTTTGTTTAAATTTCGATTAACTTTATAAAAGCTTACTCAAATCTTTATTTTCCAAAAATATCACAACTTTTTTTATAAACTTGATTTTAGAGAAAGTATTGCTTTCAGGTGAAAAATATAAAATAATAACACGATGATGGAGAAGTCCAAAAAAGCGCTTTTCGTAATACCGTCCTGTCGCATCGCTATGTTTTCTTGATCCTCTATTCGTTCTCAAAAGCATCGAGAAAGATTTGAAAAGGTTAATCTAGAACGGGTAGGTTCCATACAAAAAATTTTATTTTTTGATTTTATCGAAGATGTTTTTTTTTTTAATTAAACCTGTTAATTGTTATGTTAAAAGCATTTGCAATCAATCTGCATTTCATTTTTCCAGGATTAATGTTAATGGGACAATATTGTCTTATTTTTGTTTTTTTTTGTCACATACATAAAGGGTGATACATTAGTGCTACTTTAAAAGAAAAAGATCAGTTTGATCGGGTAGTCTTTATTATTATACATTAATTGTTTTTAAAGATTAGGCTCTCGACGAAATTTAATTCCAACAAGACGACGCAACTTGTCACACAGGCCTTGATATTGAAAACATAGCTTTGTTGCGAATACAATTCGGTGAACATCTAATTTCATTTAATATCACACCTCTAGACTTTTTCCTTTCGGTGCACGTAAAGTCCATAGTCTACATGGATAAGCCAGCTACGATTGAGGAATTGGAAGCCGACATTACTCGCGTCATTTTCCAAATACCAGTCGTAATGCTCGAACGCGTCATCAAAAATTTAAACTTCAAAATGAACCATGTTGGCTCCAGTTACTGTCGGAATTTTAAAGAAATACTCTATAAAAAAGCAGATATAAAAAAAAATTTTATGAGCAAGTAAATGTTTTGTTTTCAATTCCAAGTTGCTCTAAATCTAAATTAAAAATTCAACAAATTTTCAAATTCTTTTTAATAAAAAATATATTTTATAAAAAATACATAAATAAAAAATATACAGTCGCGATCACTTTTCTTTGTTGTTCTTAGAAAAGTTTGAGTTCAATAGTTGCTTGATTAAATTTTGACAACATCAAGTGAAAATATTTGCTCTTCAATTAAATAATAATAAAATGGTGTCCCCGGATCCAAAAGATTTCCTTCTGAACTGCCATCTTTTTTTAAGTTTGTTAAGTTTGATGGCGCTTGTATGGTGCAGGAAATTATTTTTCTCAGAAGCGTTAAGATATGAGGGTATATTAAAGCCAAAATTTCATTACTGTGGTATTTAAATTTAAAACATCAAATCATAAGACGGGATTCAAAAGCTCACCAAAAATATTGCACAAAATAATGAGAACGTGTCAAAATTCAAAAACAAAAAACAGTGTCAATACCTTGTCTTCGAGATTTAGTACTTTCACTAAATTTTGTGTTCCTTTAAAGTTTGATTTGATACTATTTGTATGTAAAGAGAAAAAAAAATAAAAAGAGTTTTAATTTTATTAAATTTTAATTTTAAAAATCACAGTTGCCAGAGAATGACCCATTTTTAAATTTAATCCTTTTTGTAACGTTCCTCGGAAGATGAAATTTCATAATGAAGCTTTATTGATCTAACAATTAGACATGAAATTTAAGGGTCTAGAGGAAAAATGGCTTAAGTCCAACCCAGGTTGATTCCGAGAAAAATAAAACAGAAATATGATAATAAAACGCTAAATTCAAAGGAAAATTAATTAAAGAAACAAACAAAATCTGTATAGTTGTAAAGAGCCTTTTAAAAAGGAGGCTCGAAATTTCTTAGGTTATAGCGGTCATGTTATTAAAACAACATTTTGGTAAAAAAAAATGTGAACTGTTCAGTTGTGTACTGCACTTCACCATAAAAGGTTATAGAAACAAAATGGGCAAATCATAAAAATTTCATTTTCAAAATCAGTGCTCTGTTGTTCGAGAAAGGTTCCGAGCATTACAAAATTTTTGATAAAAATATTAAAATTCAACATAACGACGATATATTCCATATTCAATGCCATAAAAAGTTCTTTCAAATAAAAAAAATTTACACCAATTTGTTTTGTTTACATAAAATGTATATATAATACATATATACAAATCAATGATGTTAAACGCGATTTAAAGGGATACAAATTCATAACGAAAAAATCTATTAGCAGTTTTGAAAAAGTCTAATATCTCCAGTTAACGGTATATTTGAAAATTAATTTAACTCAAAAATATGAAATATTGTTTGACTAGAAATAATAATCGAGTCATCAGCTTTTTATTGGCTTCAAAATAATCACTGACATCGCTTTTTTGGGCCTCAAAACTGAAAATTAAAATTTTCAATGATGAGTTTCAAGGAAAGCTATAACTGGCCCCTTATATGATTTTTTTTTATTAAGACAGGCTTACAGATCCGTATTTTCTGATTGCAAATAAAACTATTTCATTCTTTTCCGACGTTTCGTTGGTTTTTTTTTCCAACTTTTTCGAGGATTTGATTTTATTTAGTTTTTTACATTTGTCGAATTAATTTATGTATTTTTAAGTTACACATGAATATTGCAGTTTAATAAATAAATAAATAAAACACTTTACAGGCAATGACTTAAATGCTAGTATCACAGAACTTTCTTTAATCCCACACTGTTTTGTTTTATTTAACAAAAAAAATTATATTTAAAATTTCTAAATGCAATATTGTTAAAATTAAAATTAAAACAAATTTTTTTTTAAGAATACATATTTGAAAAAAAAACCGAAATCGTTGCATAGCAGCTACCCTATCTAGATGATTTAAAAAATTGATTTTCTCCTCTAATCACATCATAAAAGTACCCTGTACCAAATTTCAAACAAATCCGTTAAGGTTATAGCTCGATGTACAACTAGACACACGGAAGTAAATACAAAATTTACATCCAGAGGGGTAAACATAAAATTAAATATTTATAAATTTACTACGGCCCAGATTGAAAACCTCTTCTCGTTTGACTGCATAATTGGTTGCATTCTATTTTACTCGGTGAGGTTAGATAAAACTAATGCTGTTGGTACTGATGATATTTCGGCAAAATTCGTAAAGTTTATACTTCCCATTGAAACGAGTTTCTTGATATGTGGACTTCCCGAAAAAAGCAAACTTAATTTTTCTTATTTGCTTAAATTATTTAATATAAATAATTTATTCTCGATTATTGTTATCTATATTCCACATTGTGTATCTTCAGTAGTAAAAGTTATTTCGGACATCGGCTTGAACTTTCATAAGTTTTTTGTTATTGTTCTTCGAGATTTTTTTAAGGCTTTTCAATGCATTGATCACTCGATTTAACCCGCTAAACTTAAAAGTAATTTTAATTTTAAACTTAAAAGTAATTTTGATTTTAAACTTAAAAGTAATTTTAATTTTAAACTTAAAAGTAATTTAAAGTTTTATAGATCACCGCTTACCTTGAGACAACTCGAGCGAGTACCGGCCGTTAGCGAGTTGCAATACACTCAACTCTTTAGTTACTCGTTCGTCGACTTTCTTGCCTTTTTCTAAGTTAGTCAAGCAGCGAATAAGGAAAATACAAATAGGAAATTGACAGTTCATGTACGTAGCCAACTCGCAAGCAAGTGTCGCTCGCTCATGTGTCCTCAGGATAAGCTTCAACTATATGAAACTTATGGTTCTGTTAACAAAGACCAAGGTTGGTATTTCGGATCCCCTAACTACGAAACAGAGTACAAAAAAGAGGGCTTGTCCTACAAAACATTTTCCCAATTATCACCTGATTGTAGTGGTCGCAAAATAAAAAGGAGTACACGCAATTTGTAGGTCATCAAATTCTCTGATTGATTCAGAAGATTTTGGATTAAAAATCATAAGTTAACGAGTTATTGCGATGAAAAATGGGAAGAAATTGAGAATTTTAGCCTTTTTTGGGAGCTACAAAGCGCCGTTAGAGAGATTTTCGGTGTTTTTTGAGAATTGTGAGGACGAAAGGGGTGTGGTTGTGAAAGTTTTGTTTTTTTTTTCATTTAAAAACTATATTAATTAACATCAAAAATAAATACATATGTAGTTGCCACCCGAATGGAAAGTCAGGTCAGGGAATTTCGGGAGAATTTTTGTCAGAACTGATTTTTAAATATTTGGTTGAAATCTGTGAACAATTTTACGCCAAAAACAACCTGTATTCGTTGCTAAAGTCACTTATCTCAGTAGGTAAATGGAGTGTGATACAGTAAAACCCGCTTGAGAGAAAACCCTGAAACACTTTTTTCATCCTCGAGCATTTGTCGATCAATTACCTATAAAACACTCCGCTTAAGCGAAACTTGCTTAAGTGAATCACCCGAATACCTGAACTCGCAAAAACCACGTTACCAAACAGAAAAATATTTTCAGTTAAATTTTATATTTTTCGTAGAAAAAACTCGTAAGTGAAAAAAAAGTTGAATCGAACAAAAAAAAATAATTGAACGCTTTCACTTCTTTTTTATTTTTCACCTCCAAGTTTTCACTATAAAAATGACATTTCAATTTCTGATATGTCACAACCTTTATTTTCGTTTTTTTTTACTTAAGCGGTGTTCGTTTAAATGAAAAATCCGTTTTAATGAAAGAAATACTGTGACATTTTGCTGTTTTTCTTAACTGTATTATTTTTTTGAGTCAATATAATAAAATCAAATTTAATTTGCTGCATTGAATTATTCTAGAAATTAGAGGTTTTCGTTTCTTTACTTGGTTTCTTGTTCAATTTATTTAGCCTCTGTTTGATTGTTAACATAACATTTGAAATAAAAACATGCAATCGTTAAAAAATAGACTAATTAATATATTTCTTAAAGAGTTATTACTGACGCAAAATTTTAAACTTTATACCTCTTTACTAAAATGTTCTTAGTTTAAACATTTTTAAACCAGTACCTATCATACTTAACCTTTTTTTATAATAAACTTCAGCTGAACAAGCCTAAAACAGTCACAGTTTATGCAAAAAATTAAGCAAACATACCATTTTTACATTTATTATTATTATTATTTATTATTAAAGTAAAATTTGGAGTTAGTATGATACTAAAAAAGTGGGCATTTGGTGATTTTAACTTTAAAAGTTATAACGAAGCTATCGTTGCTAACTCCTTTTAAATTTGGAAAATCTTTTTTTTAACCTAGCATTATATTAAATTAATAATGCTTTATATCGTACAAAGTCGTTACTGTTTTTATTTTTTTCTCATTTTGGCCAAGTAAAACTTTAAAATTGGTCAGGGAAATTTATTTTGAAAAATGGTGGCAACTATGATGTACTAAAAATTGCCCTAGCTCTCATAGAAGCTAAGCATTAACGGTATTATTAGTGACGCTCCCGTTTAAAATATTACTTAAAAAGTGCAAAAAAAAATTTAATATTGACTTCATTAAACAAATTTTGTTTTCTTATTTTCTACTTTTCGTTTCCCTGTTTCATTAATGCTTGGTCTTCTTTTTTCAGTTAAATTGAATTTTATTAATTCAAAATCTACTTACATTGAATAAGATTACTCGAAGCAAAGCGGATCAACAACCTTCTTAAGTAATATTTAAATAATGATCTTTATTCTGGAATACGCAAGTGAGGTAGGAAAAGTCTTACTGTTTGGTTTTCATTTGTTTTTTACATTTTTCTTCTTTTTTAGAAAATGGACTCGGATTGAAAAACGATTTTTATTGGATGATAATGTTTTACATGAGGCTATTGGTGAAGTTTTTTGGAAATAATACTTTTTTTTGGACAAACAACAATTCTCAAACCTCAATCAAGTTATATAGTTAAAATCTACAAAACCAAAACTTTGCATGACTTGATCAAGAATCATCGACAAAATCAACCACCTTAAGTGTGGTTGGCGTAGTTTGCATAGAAATTTTATGTGCTCAAAGGCATTTGTAGTAAATAATCCGGTTTTCGGAATCCGGGTAATTGTTTAGATGAATTTACATATTTTGAAAAATCTTATATAGAAAAACGTTAAACATGGAGCAGGAAGAAAGAACTGAGCAAATGATCTCAGAGCAATTGTTAAACCCTTTGCTGGATTGCGATCCCATTGACATTTCACCGCTAAACGCATGCACATCGCCCAGTACATTGCTTAATGATGACGATGTGCTGTGCGTGTCTGAAGACCAACCTGCTCCAGATCAAGACCAGCAACTTGAACTACAACTGGACATACCTGGCAAGATAAAACGTAACAAATTCTCTTCGTATCATTCGAAGCGAGGCCCCGGCCGTCCGCGAAAGGACGTTCAGGGATTCTTCTATAAAAAAGCCGTTCGCACTCAGTTGAAACGGAAAAACTTAAATCGATCAATGTTGGTAAAGCGCTATCTGAACGACGAACACATGCAGGCGGGTCGCTTTCTCTCGCACAACCATCCATCGCCATCAGATGCAGATGGCTCAGAAAGTTTGCAATCGCTTAGCGAAAGCAACACTTTTAACCACAAGTACGAAGGCAAACTTTGTTGCCTCTGCAACCTCAGCGAACAAAGTCAACTAGGCCAAGGTGAGTTAATTCGATTCGAGTCGTCCCTTCCAATGGACATGTTTGGGGAAAATGTCACATCACATCCAGTTACTGAACTGGATAATCTCAAAATCAAGATTAACCTCACAAATCAAACCGTATCAAAGGATGTTTCTAGCTTCAAGAGCGTCATCAATCATCACACGGACGACATTAACGAGCTCGACGTCATCGGCCATCGGGAGCAGTTGAACCTGAGGAATCTCCAAGATTCCAATTACTTTTACATACATAAAATGTGTGCCCTCTGGTCGCAAGGCATAGTCTGTGACAACGATGGTCAGCTGAAGAATGTTGATGTGATTGCTGCTCAAAGCCTTAAGATTCAATGCTCGTTTTGTGAACATTATGGGGCGAGCCTATCCTGCAAGATGAACTGCTCCAAGATGTACCACTTTCCGTGTGCCACAGCGGCTGGGTGCTTTCTCATAATTTCCTCATTTGTAACCTTCTGCAAGGATCATTTGTATCAGATCCCAATCAACTACACGGATGGAAATGTTTCGTGTCGAACGTGCAGCCTTATGGGCGACCCTAGCAAGCACGTAATGTGCAGCATTTGCGGTGATCACTATCACACCGCGTGCATTGGCCTTAAAGACACACCAGGTACGCGTGCCGGCTGGCAGTGCACGTCTTGCATTCGTTGTCAAATTTGCAAACAAACCGATGTTGTAGACGAGCGTCTAATTACCTGCGAGCAATGTCACAAGGTGTACCACTCCAATTGTTTGCGACCAATTGTAGCGTCGGTTCCGAAACTCGGCTGGAAGTGCCGAAACTGTCGCATCTGTTCAGACTGCGGATCCAGGACACCAGGAGCGGGCGCCTCCTCTCGATGGCATTCGAATTACACAGTCTGTGACTCGTGTTACCAGCAGCGGAACAAGGGGTTTTCGTGTCCCATTTGCCACAAGGCGTATCGGGCGGCAGCGCACAAGGAGATGGTAAAGTGCTGTAGCTGCAACCGCTTCGTGCATAACACCTGCGACGCTGAGGCCGATCTCTCAGTCTACCACCTGCGAAAAGAGACAAATCCAGATTACGATTATATCTGTACGTTGTGCAAAAAGATCTCGTACAAGGGTGAAGGGATGCTGGCAGGTTTGCAGAATTTTGATACGTCTGACGCCAATTCGTTGGAAAAAACGTTTGCGGCTCCATTGCGTGGCAGATCGCTTGAAACGATACTAAAGCTGCCTAAAAAGCGGATGAGACTTAAAGATATTTATCGCGGCAAAGGAAAATACATGCAAAAGAAGTCGCAGATTGGCGAAATAAGCGGCGGAAAAAAACAGCGCGTTTCCAAAGGCAAAGGACGCGGCATGGGTGGTTTTTATGAAGCTCCAATGTCGCCTCCAACAGATAGGTTGGGTGTGCGCAACGAAGAATCAGGCATAGACAAAAAAATAGTGATTTGCTCGGCAAATGACCAGTTCATTTTGTCGCAGGATATCTGCGTTATGTGCGGTGCTATTGGAGCCGAAGATGAAAGGCAGCTAATATGCTGCGCCCAATGCGGGCAGTGTTATCATCCCTACTGCGTGAATGTCAAATTGAACAAGGTAATTTTAACGCGTGGTTGGCGATGTCTCGATTGTACCATTTGCGAAGGCTGTGGCAAGAAGGACGATGACGCTCTGCTAATTCTCTGTGACGAATGTGACATATCCTTTCACACATATTGCCATGACCCGCCTCTGGATTCTGTACCGCATGGCAACTGGAAGTGCAAGTGGTGTGCCGTCTGCCATACTTGCGGCCGTCGGGAACCAGGCAAAAACTCCCAATGGAAGAACAGCTATTCGGAGTGCGGTCCCTGTGCCAGTCAGACTTCTTGTGCCGTGTGCTCGGTGACTTATGAAATGGGTGAGATTATCATGCAATGCAACACATGTGAACGCTGGTTGCATTGTAAGTGCGACTCGATAAATTCTGAAGAGGAGGTCAAACGATGTGATCTAAGCAAATACACGTGCAAACTGTGCCGGCCCAAGGATGCAGTGCCTTTCTATTTAAAAAATCAAGCTCCAAGCACGTCTGCGGCTGCAATAAAATCAGCGGCATCTTTATTATCGCAAGACAACAATTCGATAGATGAACTGCTGCCCGAAAACGGACTGACATTCTCATTACCGATGACAGCAGCAGTGAAGAATGCTCCGATGGAATTAGCCCACCACATGGATGGGGTGTATGTTAGCGAACATGGTTTGCAGCTGATAAAATCACTGCAAACTGAGATCAAGAAAAAGAGGAAATTTAGGGGAGCGAATGCAATTGACGAGCAGGTAAACAAGGACTCGGCAATACTTGCAGCAATAGAATCAGTGGTGGCAGGAACATCCAATGACAATTCGTGGGAGGATAATCGCCTGGAAGCGGCCATCGACGAACCAATAAATACATACAAAGATGGAATGGTGTGGCACGGTGACACCATAAGTCCGCCAATGGGCTTCTCGTTCTTCACCAATGACCAGGGTATAACAGTGTTGAAGAAGAAACGTCAACGGAATCTTTTAAAATTGGGAATAGGTGGGTTCAGTGTGAAAAATCGAGCCGTTCGAAAGGACACTACGATTGATTTGTTGGAAGAGAACGATGACACCACTCAGCAATTGGAGCTAGAAAAAGAGAAAAAGAAGAGGGCTCCGGTTCGAAAGAAACCCAAAACCAAACTGAATGAACTGTACCCATCGTATCTTCAAGAAGCATTCTTTGGGAAATCTCTCCACGAAACAACGGAGAAGATTTCACTTTCTGAGAGTGAGTCCTCGGAAGATGACAATCGGCTAGGATCAGCGGATGGAAGTAGGATTGACCTCTCTAATGAGGAAATAAATTACCTGAAGAGTTCCCAAGAAAAGATCGCACAACCTCCCAAGCCCAAAAATGGCTTGCCAAGTGCTACGATAACGTCGTCTAATGCTTTACCCACACCTCCCAGTGTGCAGAGCAATGTGATACCATTCATCGCATCGGTAGCTGTTCAAAAGCCGCCAATGCAAAACGGACCAACGACGTTCACGCAACCAGCCGCGTATGGGTATAATACCGTACCCGAAGTCATAAACAAGTCGGTGGTAGCGACGATTGTTAAGCCTCCGCCATCATTACCACCACCACAGCAACAACAACAAATTACAAGGGATTTGGAAAAAATGCGTAGTCCTATTGCCACGAATACTTTTGTGCCGTCTTCGCCAATTATTCATCACACTTTCCAACAGAATATGATGCAAAATCCACAACAACAACAACAACAGCAACCACTACCCCAACAACAGCAGTCCGTTGTTACCACACCAATGATGAACAACCGCGATCCAGTGAGTATTCAGCTAATTCCAAATGGCCATGCAATTGGAAGCCAGCAGCAAACCAACGGCTATTATCATCCAGAGCATATGAACAACTCAAGTAACTCGGCTGACACTGTTATTATGCATGAGACGATTGTACCTAAGCATATTTATGCGGAGCCTGCGCGGCCACAACAAACTCTGCAACATAACAATGTGCATTTGTCAATTAAAAATGCAGTGCCTATTGCGAAGAAGCCCAATGTTCAACAGCTGGAGACACTCACAGTAGGTGGCGGCGCTACCGGTTCAAGTGTCGGTGGAACTCAGAAAACCGCGGAAAAGATGCGCAAAGACGAGGAACTCGGCAAAGCCGCTACAATTTCAGCAGTTCTTTATGCCAACACTCAACATCCAGAACTTAAGCAGCAGTTTCCCAATTGGAATGATCGTTGCAAGCAAATTCTCAAGCGCTGGCGGTCCCTGCCATCGGAAAAGAAAGGACCCTTCCTGCAAAAAGCAAAAGACAACAGAGCATACGTCAGAGTACAAAAAATGCAACAGAATCCAGAAAAGAACAGCTATCACCATTCAAAAGCCACCACCACGACGACAACGCCGACATACAATCACAATAACAATAACACCAACCATAATAACATACCAATAAGCAATATAGTAGCGCCTCGAGGCGCACCTCCCTCGTACCCACTCACCGTTGAAAACAGATTTAACATGAGTAGCACGCCGCATGAGGATAAGAATAACTGTTACCGTACTACCACCGCTTATGTTTGTGCTACAGACGACAAATACTCTGTACCGCCCAACCAAACCATCTTACCAAATTCAACAAGCATCCGCACGTCCGAAGAAATCAATAGTTTCAACCAAGAAATTCTACGTTTCGACCAGGAGATAAAAACGATCGAAGAAAATGAGCAACTAAAGCAGTTGCTGCGGAACCCATTAAGTCGAGTGAACATGCATGTCCTGAGTATGAACCACCTAACTGACGGTGGTCATAAATATAACTCGGATTACACGCGAAACGATCACCTGGACGACCTCAATATGACATTGTCCGATCTAAATACAATCAAGAGCGAAGAGGAGAGCTTCTCGTCGAATAGAAAATCTGTCGTGGACGATGTAAATATGGAGATTTTTGCCGACACCAAATTAGAAGCCAGTCGTCAGATGGTTTGCACAATCAGTGAAGCCCTGGCCGAACGCCTTACCCCGATGAAAATCGAAGCAGATGTTAAAGCTATGATGGAGCCAAGCGTTGTGGCGGCCGACTGTCTGGCTGATCTCGATAAGTTGCCAAGCTACGATCATGCCATCGAAGAAGTTAGTGACATTCTCAAAGGTATCGAGGACGGCGATGATGACGATGACGAGTTGCTGAAGTCCCTCACAGCCGAAATGGGCGACGATTTCAACATTCTCGAGTACGGCGATCCAGAGCTCGATGAGCTCTCGTCCGATCAAAGCATTTTAAATAAGTTGGTATTCGATGATAATGACAAGAATAATGAATAAATTTATTAAAACATTAAACAAAAAAAGATATATATATATATAAATAATAAATATAGTTTTTCATACTTTTAGAAATGTAATAAAAAAACAACAAAATAAGTGCATTAACAAAAAACCAGTTTTTAATATATAAGCTATAAAAACAAGAGAGAAATACTTTTTAAATAAAATAAAAAAGTCAATACATGTATATAAGAGATGTTGATGTATATGTAATTATAATTTTGTGTGTATTTATTATTTTCTTTGATTTTTTTTTAATTCAGTGATCTGGAAAGCTTTTTTTAGAAAACTATTTTATACTTTTTTTACGTTTACTACCTATTTGGGAACCTACTTATAATATCACTCATTTGAGAAATTGCAAAGTTGTACGCAAATATCTTCTCTATTATGTAAACTGTAACGCACTGGAATCTGGAGGCAACTTAATGAACAATGATACTTCCGACTTGAACTTCACTATCGAATATTTTTCTATCAGCAGCAGGTAAATTTCGCATAAGACTCTTATACCTATAGCACATACAAAAACAGTAACAGTACCTACACAAAATCTTTCAAAAAAAAAAAAAAAACAAATTTTTTACCTTCATGAATCTTGGTAAAAGTTTTTAAAAAATCCTGGGTGGAAGATTGTGGTGCCAGATTGGGTAGTTTATCAAACTTAAAAATAATGCAGAACCTAGTGATTACGCGCAGTAATTATCGTTTGAAGAGATTAAAGAATAATTCGAATTCGAATAACCGACAAAATTTGATCGGTTTGCATAGCAAAATAGGGCTGTTAAGTCAAAATAATTTAATAAAATGATGATAAATATTTTTCTTAAGCGAAACTTTATTAAACGAAAAAAAAATATCAAAAACAAAACTTGTAAAGAGGAATACCTATGTAAGACCAACATATTCTGGGAGTTTTGGTCAATTCACAGCCCTTTTCCAGATAAAGACATTTATTTTACCTTATTAGCATTGTAAAAGATGAACCAAAAAGATAAAGTTTATCAATAAGTTATGATTTTCAATTAATAGATATAACTTGTTACGGGGAAAAAACGAAAATACCTACTTATTCATTTCGTACCAGTAATTAACTTTCGTTCGCAAAGTACCTAATTAAATACGTGCTTATTTACATATTGTTGAGTTTCTTCTCAAGTTGTGATAATTTTATAAAATGAAATAAATAAAATACAAAATATAAATTTAGAATTATAAGTTATTTTATTTGATAACAGTCCTTCTTTATTTACACTGTACACAACTTAATTTGAAATTATTGGCAACGCGTTTCGGAATAATATTCCATCTTCGGGCTTTGTAAACTGAATGAATGCTTATTTAAATACCTACATCTTTCAAATTAAAATGCATTTCATAGCTAGAAAGAAGCTTCTTTAAAAAGAAGATACAATTTGTATCGCTCTGTATTAGCAGGTTTACGACAGAAGTTGAACTGGTGATCATAAAAATGAGAAAATCTGTCGAATTTCGTACGAATCGAAGGATTTTATCTTCGAAGTAGCTAGTTTTTCGAATACGTTGGATTGTTGTATCAGCTGTTTTGTCACAAGGGATTAAAACAACAAATCTATTCGGATAGATCCCTGAACGCGACAATTCTTCCAAACTCCTGTTCTGAATATTGTTCATGTACACTGATGTTATTGCATTGCAGCGAGATGATGAATGTGACATTTTTGACAGCTTCATTAGAATTTTTTCCGATATCCTCCGAAAAAAAATGCAAAGCTAGTTCTTGGACTTATTTTTTATTTTATTTTATTTTTTATTTTATTTATTTATTCATCAATCAGACAAAAATATCTTATAGACTACTAGCAATAAAATTTTAACAAAAAAGTGGTATGTATATATATATTAATATTAAAACTTAATTACAAAATGACGTTGTAGATTACATTTAAGGATAGAACGACTAATATGAAAGTTAAAATCAAAAACATAAGAAATACAGTTAACTTCACGGACACAGCGAGTTATTGGCTCATTTTTGGCATAATTCGTCCTATGATCGTTTTCAAAAAATAAAAATCTATTCCTCAGAGGACGACTTGGAGCATACAAATCAATTAAAGACAGAAGAGAAGTACAATTAATACGATAGGACAAAATATCACTTATAAACAATACAGAGTAAATTTTTCGACGGTTTTCAAGTGACTGAATATCAATAAGTTTACATCTAGTTGAATAAGGGGGCATTTCAATGTTCCAGCCAAGCTTCCATATAACGAACCTAGTGAACTTTTTTTTTTGTTTTAGTTTTGACTTTTCGCGGCGAGAGTTATAAAAAAAAAACAAGCACCAAATAAAACGGACAAAAATATTTTCTTAAACTACTTAAGCCCGCATCACACGACGCTTGTTTTCCTGCTAGAAATGCTTGCTGGCTTTCGTGCTGGCTATTGAGCTGGAAAATGGCGTCACTGCTGGCTCTCTTGATACAAGCGCTACTAGATTTCAAAGTTAGAACCGGTGCTATTTTTCTTGCTTGTTTTGCTGCTGGATTTTAGCAGACGTCAAAAGGTACATGTATTTTTTCAAATGTCATTTTTTCTATTTCCTTTTTATTTATTTTCTAATAGTTTTTTCAACTTCAAACAAAATTAAATGTGATTTCATAAATTTATATTTTTAGTTCTATCAGATGTATGCATTTTTTGTGAAAATTTGTGTAGAAAAATATTGTGAAAATTTGTGCAAATTCGAAAGAAATTTCAAAAAACTATCAGCGAATCCAGCCCCAAAACAATCATCGAGTTAAGCGGAAGAATTGAAACCAGCAAAACATCCAGCACCACACCATGCAACAAAACCAGCACGAAAGCCAGCAAGCATTTCTAGCAGGAAAACAAGCGTCGTGTGATACGGGCTTTATATAACTTGTAAGTTAACAAAGCTATAGGTAATTAATTAACTTTATGTTATCAGAAAAACAAAAAAAATCAAATCAATCATTCGTCTAACAAGCTCTTTCTTTTTTTACTTAAAATGCCCTGCCGAAGCCAACTTTATAGCTCCCCCAGAACTGGCGCAGATTAAATTTGCTACAAGAACAACACAGGATCCAGCTTTGCTTTTGAATTTGAATTTTCAATTTTAAACATATCCATTATTTCTTTGCAAAAATTCATTTTTACTTTGACTGGTAGATGGCTATTTGAATTTGCAAATGGCATCAGTAGTGTAAAAAAAAAAGATAACGAGTCCATACAAATAAAACAAAAATGGATAAAAGAGATATAGCAAAATGTTGTTACTGTTGTCAAATCATATAAGTTTTATTCCATATTATTCAACATTTATCGACCAATTTTATCGATGCAATGGATCTGATTACAAAACGTTGGCACTGATCCGGATTAGATCTGGGGCAATGGCAAAATAAAATGCATATAATGGGCAGGTTCAATAAAAATCGTTTTACATCTGAATTTTCAGATTTCTGAATTTGTGTCGTTGAACGCAAAAAAAATCTGAAATTTCAACCGAAAGTTATTGTGTCAAATTCCTGCATTTACCTAAAGGATTTACATTGAAGCGAAATAAAATAGAACTTTAATTACATTTGTGAATTAAACATTGAGAGTGAGTAGTTGTGATGATGAAAATATATGTAACTATCAGCAACAGGTTTCATTACCTTCATAAGTCCTTTTATTGATATGTATGACTTACAAAAACATAGAAAAACTTTACAAACATCAATTAAAAAAATTGTTGATTTAAAAATTCACTAAACAATAAACAAAAAGTTCGTTCATTTAAATAAGTATTAAATTTTCATGACAAAAACTAAAAAAATCAACCACCAACAAGACGAAAATTATAAAGTTCAGCTTTTATGTGTGCTTTTGGCACTTCCCCCACCACAAACAACTTTCATCTGAATTTTCAGATGAGAATTTCTTGTCTGAAAATTCAGATGAAACGTAACTAAAAGTCATCTAACTTTTTAAGACAGCTGGCCAATCAGAAGCTCCAAAAATTCAGAAATCTGAAAATTCAGATGTAAAACGTAATCGATTGAACGCACCCATTGAAGCGAAATAAAATAGAACTTTAATTAGTCCCCTTTCACACAAGGAAACAAGTTGCTGGAGATTTTTTGACGTTTTCTTTTAATTTCCAATTCCCACCAATCGTAGACCGTTCATTCCTTTTACTTGGTGCCCTTCTCTCCTAAAAACTGAAATTTGCTGGAAACTGAGTTTCCTTGTGTGAAAGGGGACTGTAAATTAAACAACGTGAGAGCGCTCACCGACCGCTCTTTCGTACGTGGACTGACAGCTAGCTTCAAAAATCAAAAAATCACTTCCAACCACTCAAGTGCATTATGGGTGACTTATGAATTTGACGTTTTGGAAAGCAACTTTTCGTTCGCTTTTGACACTAGCTTCCGACAGCTACCGCCTATTCTAGTTCTACCTTAAACAATAAACCAAAAGTTCGTTCATTTATATAAGTATTGAATTTTCATAACGAAAACTACAAAAATCAATCACCAACAAGACGAAAATTATAAAGTTCAACTTTTTTGTGCAGTGCTCCAGCTGATTTGGCACTTCCCCCACCACAAACAACTTTCATCTGAATTTTCGGATGAGAATTTCTTGTCTGAAAATTCAGATGAAACGTAACTAAAAGTCATCTAACTTTTTATGACAGCTGGCCAATCAGAAGCTCTAAAAATTCGGAATTCTAAAAATTCAGATGTAAAACGTAAATGCATTGAACGTACCCAATGTCTTGTTGCTATGCATGCACTTATTAAAATTCTAAATGCTTTTTCGTTTTTCTGCGAACAACATACATACATCGAATGAAGAACGAAAACCTAATCCCAACTGAAGAAAGTGTTCATTCATTTCACTGAATTTAATAACGTAACGTTTTTTCTAATCACTAACGTTACGAAACGGTCCATGTTTAAAAAGTTGAATCAAACAGATCTTTGATCAAAAGGAAAAAAAAACAAGTTAAAACAGCTGACAACTGTCAGTGTGTTTTTTCAGTTTCGTTTCGGTTTTTTGTGAAATTTGGTCATGCAAAATTGCTACTTGGTTAATTCAATTTTAAACAATTGCAATCGATTGATTTCCCTGAAAGTGTAATTAAAGGAAATTAATGTACACTTTTTGCTTATTCATATTTGTATTAATATTCTAAAGTAACACATTTGTAACCAAAATAAAGTTATTATGAAATAAAACCAAAAAGTGCGTTATATTTTTTGTCTGCGGTTTAATTTCATTGTGTAGCTATCGGGCAGTGGGATACACTTTAAATTTAAAGGTAATTAATTATAATTGATAAGAAAATGAAAACAAATTTATGTTATCACTATTAACAAATTTGATTGACAACAATAGTCAGTTATCCATGATAAAAACAATTTGAGAACTTATGGATTGTTCGGCATTTTATTTTGCAGACTTAGGTACCTACCTGCATACCTATTTTATCAACTTGTTTTTTTATTTCGTTTCAATTAAACTTCATATAAACTTGATTCTTCAGATTTGTATTTTTTATTTACATGCTTCTTAAAGTTGGCAAAATCTCAAATTGGATTAGATTTTGTACTAAAACCGCAGTTGCGCAATTTTTGTAGGCGACAGTGAAAGTTTCTTGAGGTTGAATAAATATTCAGTTTGCTTAAAATAATTTGTTATATATACCTATAGGAAGCAAAAGAATGTATAATTCCCTAGACGATAAGATTATAAATACGGGAATAATTAATGGGTAAAGGGCTTGTGACACAATAACCAACATTTATCATCAATGAACTTGGATAACATTTGTTTTGTTTGGGCATCGGCACACAATAGATGATTAGAACTTGCACACATCCCCCTCCACAGTTTTGCAGACGGATTCTGTCAAGACCGTAGCCAGTAAACTTTTTAGAAGGGTACATAAAATAAAAAAAATATTAAGGGCCAGTTGTACAAATATTTAAACTGTGGTTCAGCAATTTGTATCCACCGATTTCGGCAGATTAATGAGTTTCAACAGTGGTTTACTGTTCAAGTGTGTGATAATAACCAATTACATACTTGAACCAGCGTTGAACTTTAGTTAATCCGCCGAAATCGGCGAATTAAAATCTTGAGCCATGGCTGAACCACTATTGTACAACTGGCCATAATTCTCGACCTGATTGTTAGAAATAGGTTGTTACCTAATTTTGTTGGCACAGAAACCTTCTGAGGTATCTTTCTTGAAAGTTATGTTCATTTACATACCTTCACTTGACAATTATCTGCCTTTAACATATTTAGCTTTATCAGAATTAAAAAGACAGAAATAGTCAAAAGATTAGTGCGTGCTTCCTCTATGCTGAAAAAGTCCATATCTATCAAAACGTTACACAAAATTAACAAAACTGCATTTCTTTTTCAAACAATGGTCAATTTTATGGATTTATTAAATTTTGTTTATAAAGTAGGTATGAAATTATTTCACTTAAAAAATTCAAGGGGAGTCCGAACCGAACACCCGTAATGCTCCTTTGTTACTGCCTTGGCTGCTGTGTATGTGTATGAAATGCAAGCGTGCGCAATTTTTTTTAAAGTAGGTAGACTTTTATGATCATTCTTATTGTTATTTGATTTGTTAACTTTGTTCCGTCGCGTCTTGAGTGTGATCCGTGTTTTTTTTTTAAGTTTGTAGTATTTTATATGTATTATGATCAAAGTGAGCATTAAGTTGAACGGTAAGTTTTAAGTTGTCGATTAGCCACGGTATGTAGTGGGCTAACCCTGATTTAGCGTAGGTATACGCTTAAGGACGGATTGTTTGAATTTCATCAGGCTGTGAACTTTCAGTTTCAAGTTTATTTCTTGAGATATTGTTTAATTGATTAAATCTAGGCAAACCCAATGGTTTGGAGTGGTTTATGGGTTGTTGGGGAAATTGGTTGCTATTTCTTATAAAAGGAGGTCGGTAAGGATGTATGTGTGAATTTAACTTTGAATATGATGACATACTATTTGCAGCATGAAATTGAAACTCGTTATCTAAGTGACGTTTGGGTCCAAAATTAATGAATGAATATAGTATTGGGGTTATTTTACTGGGACCTATCTATTGCTTCCCCACCTAGAGCTACATGAGATTTCTCATCTCTTCAAATTTATTTCTCTGAAGAATTTTTGTATTTGTATATTTGGGTATTTTCAGAATGTATAGTCGCTCTCTTCTACTTGGTATCGTCCCAGGTATGTTATCCGTCAATGATTGATGAATTGACAAATTCTAGAAAATTATATCTTGCCATGCACATGCTGGCCGTTCGTATTCGGCAGAAAATTTTAGGTCTCCGTACCTTCAAACTTACCACAATAGATATAGGAGTGCAGAAGTGGTTTAGAGTTCTAAGTCAATGGTTTATCCATGAGCTAACGCGCCATCAAACGTATTTAATTAAAGTTGTATTTAAAACTCTACTCAACTTACCCGGGTAACCATTGTCTGTAGGAATTTGGGTGACGGTTTTTTCACTTGGGGAGTGAAATTGAAATTTATGATATCAGTTAAGGATCTTAAGTGTGTCATCAAGTTTACAGGAATCTACTATGTACTTAAAAAGAAAGCGACATTGTTCCTCTTTCGATAGCGTTTCATCCAAAAGCTAATCTACAATAGTTAGTTATAACGCATGCTCGTTGGCATGCCATGAATTTGCGTGTATGTAGTATCTTTTTATTGCAACTAATTATTTTCTTTGAGGCAGAAGTCTATAATTTCTAAAAATTTAATTTGTTTCAATTTTTATGATATTTCTTATCAACTGCACCCATAACATGTGTATTGGTACTATCAAAGAAATAAAAATTAGACATTGACCTATCTTTATATTTTTTGCACAAATCACTTGGCCTCTGCTAAATATTTCGCATTTTTTACCTATCATTTGGTTTTGGACAGTAAAAACATTATATATGTTTTGAAATTATATGTTTTTCGGCTAGATCTTATGTTCTGTTTTTTTTATTAATTTGCAAATTCAAATGGAATTGTTCTAGATTAAACAAAAAAAACTCGGGACACAAGACCTTTTCACCTTGACTTGATTAGAATGATTCCTTTTTTAATTAAACTTATCTTCCGTTCTAATTAATATTTTGCCGGATTCAAAATCTTGTACCTATTTTTTCAAAAATTTAATTGTGTGTTCAAATTAAATGAATACAAAATTTAAACGATATATTTATTACACACGTCGTATATCACCACCCTTCGATCTGTGCACAGAGTTTATTTATGTGATTCCATAGCCCTCAATAGTTGGCCGGTCGAATTTCTCTTTGATAACTTCAAATCTATTCCATAGAGTGTGACCAGAAAAATAGTAGTACGTTGAACATCAACCTTTTAATATAAGAAGTTAAATGGAAATTTTCGTTGAAGGTTTGAATGAAAAAACACCACCTGGTTGACCTACCACCAAGTCTTTATGGGCTGGAGTTATAGATTAGTGCTTGGTCTAAACGGCATAACATGGTCTTGTTACCCTTATGCCTTAACTCTCAGAGTTTGTAAATTTATTTCATAAGCTTCTTTTAAATAAATAAAGTTTACAGGGTATCAATCGCGGTATCAAAGCACTTTCGAATAGAATTGAGTTTCGGAACTAAATACAGAGTAGGGCCCCAGGCGTAGGGACTTACAACTCTCAACCATTCTTTTGTGCTTGTTATTGGCAGCAATTAAGGTGACCTACAATTTTCAGCCAAATAAGCAAATGAAAATCAATGATTTTAATAAATGTTACAATTTATTTAATTAAAAATGAGTTTTAAATAAACTTAAAACGAATTTAGGTACGTTAAATTAATTGTTTTCGAAAGGTTAATGATTTTAGTTTCAAAACATTATGAAAATGTAAATTTAAATCAGAAACTAATCATTTCAAAATAAATAATTGAAAAAAAATTGTTCAGATAAGATTTTTGCCTTTTAGTTTCAAAAACAGTGTAAACCTGTGTAATGAAATTTGCGTTTACGAGCCTCACACAAGTTATCATATTTTTGTTCATTTATCTCCAGAAGGACGACGCACAGTCGATGGAACAATCAAAATTCATGTAGAAAAATAGAAAATTGATAACTATACCGGTAGATCGTTTTCGAAATAAAGCCCCTGATTTTATGAATTAAATACCACCTTATTCTCAATCCCCAATCGCCAACAAAACTCTCTTTCCTGAGTTTCTAATTCCTTTAAATTAATATCATGCAATTCATTAAAAAAATTAATGGTTTTACGAATAGATTATTGTTAAATTATTATTTTGAATATATTTAAATTATAATGGGATTTTAAAATTGTTGCTAAGTAATCAGTAAGTTAAATTTTGATTGAATATTTTGAAATTAATTTTAATTTTAATGATTTTTCGTGTTAGTTTTTGAAGCCAATTCCAGTAGAATAATTAAATAAGCTTATATTTTTATGATTATTAATAAAACAGAAAAGTGGGTTTGTTGGATTCAGAAACAACAATTTTATTTATTAGACGGTATTTCTTGTTTTAAATAATTTTATCTTTTTGCCTATAAGTTATATGGGAGGAAAAGAAGAATAGGAAAGATTTTATTTACTGTGAATAAAATCACATATATATACACACGTACATAATTATATAAAAATGAAAGCTGCCTAGGTTGAGGCTGGGACCCATTTTAGCAGTCAACTGCTGTCGATGGCACACATTTGAATTTTGGTGACGAAAATCATTTTCTACGTCCATTTTTGACTTACGACCCTTTCGATTGGTAACCCGGAAGAATATTTTGCACAATACTTCTAGAACGATTCTGAAAACAAATCAAGAAACAAATTTCTCTTCTTTTCAGCAGAAGAACTATCATTCCGACACAAATTGAAAAGGCCGTTATTGGTTTGGGGAGGTCAAATTCAGCGGTACTGCAAATTTTTTTTTTATTGGTATATTGAGCCTACAACAATAGCTGATTAATCAATTTGGTTTGCTAATAATATGAAAGATATTCAAAGTAAGTGTTTGTAACTCGATAACAATGCCCCATACGACCACAACAAATGAGCATCATCATCAAGCTGCTCGACAGCGAGACCAAAATTGCAAACCTATACGCTAAAAGTAATTGATTAGCATTTGGTAATGTTAAGAATCTATTTTTGAAGCACTAAACTATAAATTATAGAATTATAGAATGTATGAAGAAAAAGTCCCGTGAAGAAATGGTCTTAGAAAATGTTTGATCAACATTTTGATATCGTAAATAGTTAGAATAAAAAGAAAGGGTCTTAAGTGGCTGCATTGAGAGACGCTGGAGGTAGCTAAGAGAGCACTTTAGAAAATCAGATCTGAAACTAACGCTGTTATAACGGTTTTCCAGATAAGAAGATATCAATTTCAAGAAATAGGTTCAAAGCCAAGAGAGGATAGTTTGAAGAGTATACCGTCAACTTCACTTACCTTCTCCAAAACCGAGAGGGAAAAGATAAGATATGGTTCTATTGTATCGGAAAGAAATGGACCAAGAAAGAAATTCGGTAAACGTCAAATATCGTATTGATAATTGACATCAGTAAGCGTGACCGCTTAATTGAAATCAAAAATTTTAATTGTTGATAACGATAATACCGATTCATCAATTTTGTTGACATTCCTCAAATATCATATTGAAACTGTAATCGCTCCCTAAATTAATGCCATTTTAAATATTTTCATCTTTTTACAGAAATTCTCTCCAACTAAACGAAAATGCTTTATTGTCCACCGAACGTCACCCTAGCCCAAATTTGGGTTAACCATGGCATATCTCATTGTTTAATGGAAACAGTTGGTTCATCTGTTGTTGCTGGTTTCATACTTCTCTTTGGCACTATACAATTAATTATGTATTTAAAATATGCCACCAGAATAACAGATTCGAGCCAGATGTCAGAATCACGCCTCTATGGACTACAATTGTTCTTGATGGGATTTTTTCCTTTACTTTTTGTTATTCGATTTCTCTTAATGTACTACGTGTATGATAAGGGCGAAATTTATGGATACATGGTGGGTACATCAACTTGATATGACAAAAAAATGTTTAGCTAATATATGTATATAACTTTTTTTTTAGATCCTTACAGTTGTGCTTACCTGCATGGCTTATCCTTTTTCTATTTATTTGGTTATAAAAGAGAGATGTTATCAATTACCTTCAGTACCGACACGTGGTCATGGATTAGTTTTGCTACTTTTCTGGACACTTGGTTTTATCAATGAGAATTTAGCTTTCTTAAACTTGCGACAGAAAGATTGGTGGTTTGGCATGAAGAGGTATGTATTATTTATTAATGAAAAAAAAAAAAATATTATTTAAAATAAAATTTTATTTTTTTTAGTTCAAAGGACAAAGTTGAGATGGCATTGTTTGGATGTCGTTATACAATTTCTTTATTGATATTCGTTCTTGGTCTTAAGGCTCCTGGTCTTGTTTGGCCTTTTAATAGTGGTGAAAATGACCGTGAACAGTTCGTGGAACCAGATGTAAGCCGTTCAGCATTCCACAACGCATGGAAGAAGCTCTGTCGATTATTTCCCTATCTCTGGCCCAAAAAAGATACTTGGCTACAACTTGCCGTAATGGTTTGCATTATTTTGCTGGTAGCTGGACGTGTAATCAGATTATTCCTTCCAATATATCGCAAAAAGCTTGGTAAGCCTTAGTTGAATACAATTTGTTTTCTATAGCTAACAACATTTCTTTTAAAAGTCGACAGCTTGACAGAAGAACCTATCTCATTCCGATGGGACTTTGTGCTTATATTTGTGGGATTGTCATTTTTACAAGGCGGTGGAACTGGAACAATGGGTCTATTGAATAATCTTCGTTCCTTTTTGTGGATTCGAGTACAACAGTATACGACCCGAGAGATCGAAGTAGATCTGTTTAGACACTTGCATAACTTATCCCTGCGCTGGCATTTGCAGAGAAAAACTGGAGAAGTACTTCGTGTGATGGATCGTGGAACAGATTCAATAAATAATCTACTAAACTATATTATTTTCTCGATCGCTCCGACTATTATTGATATTATGGTAGCTGTAGTTTTCTTTGTGTATGCATTCAATTGGTATTTCGGTCTTATTGTTTTCTTTACAATGTTTCTTTATATAAGTAAGTTAATAGCTGGAACTATATTGAGTGATTAGAAACTAACAAAGTTTTCTTTTTTTGTTTTTAAGTGTGCACAATAGCAATTACCGAATGGCGAACAAGATTCCAGAGACAAATGAATCAAGCTGATAACGAACAACGTGCACGTAGTGTTGATTCTTTATTGAATTTTGAAACAGTAAAGTATTATGGAGCAGAGCAGTATGAGGTTGATGCTTATAGAGAGGCTATTTTGAAATATCAGGTGAATATTTAAAAATAAATAAATATCCTTATTTGGGTTAATTAAAATTATCATTTAACTTAGACAAAGAGAAAAATCTGCCTTCCATTGAAAAACTTGCGAATTTCTACTTCATACTCGTACAATTCCGTTTCAAAAATTGTTAAAACTACCAAACAACTAGTTGTCAGTTTCGCTACTTTGAAATTGTTTTTAATGCCGTTTTCAAAGCAAATATTTAATTTTTGGTTTCAAAGTCAAATTTTGCAATTCGCGTAGCTAGTTACGTTTTGGGCACAAGTGGTTTAACAACAAATTTCTTTCTCCTTTTTTATGTATTCTTCTTAATTCATGAAAATGATTGTAATTTATTTGTTTTCTTTTCAGAAAGAAGAATTCCGTTCTCTAGTTACACTGAACATATTGAATACATCACAAAACATAATCCTATGTGTGGGACTTCTAACTGGCTCCTTACTTTGTGTGTATCTCGTAGCAAATCATAAAACTCTAACAGTTGGTGATTATGTTCTCTTCTTCACATATCTCATGGATTTGTATATGCCATTGAATTGGTTTGGAACATACTATCGTGCTATTCAAAAGAATTTTGTCGATATGGAAAATATGTTTGATTTGCTTAAAGAAGAAGAAGAAGTCTTTGATGCTCCAGGAGCATCAGGTCTCCTATGTTCAGGTGGTAAAATTGAATTCTCCAATGTGACATTTGGTTACAGTCCGGAAAAAATTGTTCTTCGCAATATTAGCTTTACCGTAAATTCGGGTAAGACTGTTGCAATTGTTGGCCCATCTGGTGCTGGAAAAAGTACTATTGTTCGATTGCTTTTCCGATTCTATGATGTAATGCAGGGAGGTATTCTTGTGGATGGACAAAATATTAAGCTTGTTAAACAGACTACATTACGTAAGTGTATTGGAGTTGTCCCCCAAGACACTGTTCTATTCAATAACAGTATATTCTACAACATCGAATATGGCAAAATTGGTTCTTCGCCTGATGAAGTTTTCGAAGCAGCACGCAACGCTGACATGCATGATCGCATTCTATCCTTCCCAGATCGATATGACACAAAGGTCGGGGAGCGTGGTCTTCGATTGAGTGGTGGTGAGAAACAAAGAGTAGCGATAGCAAGAACCCTACTTAAGGCGCCAGTTATAGTGCTCCTTGATGAAGCTACTAGCGCATTAGACACACACACCGAACGCAACATTCAAGCTGCGCTGGCAAGAGTTTGTGCTAACAGAACAACGATAATAATCGCACATCGATTATCAACGGTTATCCATGCTGATGAAATACTTGTACTTCAAGATGGCGGTATTGTTGAGCGAGGTCGTCACGACGACTTGGTGCATCGAAATGGTGTCTATGCTGGAATGTGGAATCAGCAACTACAAAATTTAGATGCTGCCACGACTAGTAGTGACAGTGAGACTGACAAAATAGATGGTGTTTCTAAAATTACAACCACTGGGGGATCAGTTGTAAAGGCACATGGCCATCATCATTAGTAACAAACGAACTTCTTCAGAGATGTTTAAATTAATGTTAGATGATAAATTATTATAAAGTATTTAAATAGGAAAGCAATGGCAGCTTGTTTTGAAAGGTGATTGTGTAAACAAAAAAATATTTTGTGTGTGAGAAAAGCTGACATAAAAATTAAACATATTTTTAATAACAAAACTATCGACTTTTATTTCGTTCTGGTTGAAATACTAACCAACAAGTTCTTTGATATTTAGTATTTTATTAAATTATTTTATTTTATATCGTTCATATCCTTGGGCCGCTCTGAACAAAATCGCAAATGTTGAAATACTTTTATTTTCCAACCGATTTTGAAAATTTTGTACATATAATGTAATAATCTTATCAATCAACGGAGATTTTGGTATACAGAACATTTTTTTAGATTAGCCGCAAACTTGAATATGGCTTTTTAAATTTCCTCAACTCAAAATTTTTAAAAAATAAGTAAGTAAAATAATGATCCTGGACTTTGCTGACAATACGTCCGCTGATGTTTGAACAACCGCCAAAATCGTAACACTTATTCGATTTTAAAAAAACTAAAGGACAATCGCTTCGTCTCGGCAAAATTTAGTGCCGATATTTTTTAGTTTTTTTTTTATTTGCATTAAAAAAAAGTTATGGCCAAAAGATTCAAAAACCACCATTTTCATAAAAATTACTTCAATCGCTTCGTCTCGGCAAAATCTAGTGCCGATATTTTTTAGACGAAGCGATTGTCCAGTTTTTTTAAAATCGAACAAGTATTACGACTTTGGCGGTTATTCAAACTTCAGCGGACGTATTGTCTGCAAAGTTCAGGATCATGTAAAATAAGAGTGTAATATTTTTTTTTTTCGAAATTCGTAAATAGTTTCCGACTATGGTGGAATTCCTGATAGTGATTGTTAAAATTTTTAAGCGGTAGGTTAGGTAGCCAATAAACGGCAAAGAGGATTTCGGTAAAAGATAAATATATTGAACATGAGTATACACCCTGTGAATCTTTTGAAAATATAAAAAACGACCAAACCTGGCAGAATCATATTACTACAACTATTAGGACAAAAATGAACTAGAACTAAATTCGGTCGACGTTCAAATTATTGGTTTGATTTTGCCATAAAGCCTAAAGAATAATTGGCAATTGTTTTTTTTTTGTCAAATAAAATAAGTATGACATATTTTTAATAAAAAACTAAAATATGATTAACCTTGTATTATAGCCACTCTAAAATTGGAAAGATTTTTATAGGTACAGTTGTAAAATTGAACTTCTCAAAATATTCTTTTCTAATTACATATTTATTTGTTTTCAAAAATCTCTTTTTAATATATTTATAAAATATTTTTAACTTTTTTTAAAAATCAAACTTAAGTACTAGTTTTAATTTAGATTCCGTCAAATTGGGTAAACATTCCGATAGATTATTTCAAATGACATCATAAACCTAACTTAAATGAAATTTCTTCACATTCAACTTAATCCTGTTTTTATAGAAAAGAATAACAAATAAGGGAAGAGGAACACTTTAAATTTCAAAACATCCATATTAAATCTAAATATGTAAATAATGTTTTATTGTTTGATATTGAAAAAACCTGTCACATTATATTAAATTGAAAAAGATTCAACATCTACATTATTTTTGATGTTACGTCTAGTTGAAACTCTCTAATGAATTTTTCATTAAATCACGTACAAAAACCAGTTACTTTTTAATTTCAAATTTTCATGGTAAAATTTTAGAAACTTTAACAATAAAGAACTCAACAAAACAAGCATAAAACCGTTTGGAATAGTTTGCTGTAAGTATCACAGGGACTACATTTGATGCCAAAACTCACGTTAAATGAATTAGAAATATGTTAAAAATAGTACCAAAAATCAAATTGAATTAAATCAGAAATCTTGAATCACTCCTTGTCTCTCGAATGCTTAACAAAATTAAATACAAATAACTTTAACCTTAACACTAAATGCAGTACATACATATTATTTATATGTATTTATATTAAACTTATCTTAACTTAAAGGGTATCTAGGAAGAATATCGATTAACGAGATTTTAGTTTTATTTTTGTTGTTGCACGGCATTCTTCCATTTGATACTTAGAGTGTAAAATTTTCAGAGTTGAATAAATCAATGTCTATTCGCTTGCGTCCATGAGTATGTGTCCGCATATGATGAGTACGTCCTGAATTGGTGCAATACGATTGCGGACAAAAATGACACTTGAAGGGCTTAATTTTTTTATGCGCCATTATATGAACTTTGAGATTATATTTCTTTGAAAAACCATGTCCGCAAATTGGACAGATGAATGGTCTTTCGGAAGTGTGGCATTTCATGTGTTCCTTTAGGACCCAATTGTTGGTAAAATCTGTAATTAAAAAAAATATTGTTAATGAAACTAAACTTACTGTGTATTAAACTTACTTTTTTTACAAATATGACAATGAGGTGCGTCTTCCGAATAGCTTAATGGTTCTTGATTATTTGGATCGAGGTTGTGTTTTTTATTTTGTCTTTTACGTCGAATTAGTTTTTGCATCCGCTGACTGTTACTAGCATGTACCAATAAATGTTTTTTCAGTTCTAAGCTTGTTCTAAATTTCCGTACGCACTGGTTACATTGATAAGGTTTCGTTTTATTGTGCCTTATTGAACGATGAATGGAGAGGTCATCATTGCTACTGAAACCCTTGCCGCAAAGAGAACAAATAAAAGGTTGATCACTGGTGTGGACCTTCATGTGTTCCATGAGATGTGAAATGGATTTAAATACTAACAAATATTATATGTATAAATGAATGTGCAAATAAAAAATATTATGAAATAAATAAATAATTTAACTAAAATAATAAAATAATTTTTGTTTGCCTTGATTAAGTTTATACATCAGTGCGTAGTGAAATCTGAATAGAAGTTTAATAATAAAAATAAATAGAAAAAAATGAATAGAAAATAAATAAATAGAAACAAAAATATGATTGCGTATATTTATATAATATTTTTCATGACCGGATAAAAAAATTGTTTTTACATATAATTTTATAGTTTGCTTTAATACTTAAACGACAAAAACAAACACATTGTTATATAAAAATTGTTCAAATTTTCATACAATTTCAACCTATCCCTTTAAAAACGAATAAAAAATTGAATTGTTTTGTTGGTAATAAAGTTTTTAAGGAAGAAATTTTATCGGAGAAATGCGTCCAAGAAGATTATGGAAAAATTCAAAAACCTATTTTTTATTTGGAAGAATATTATTACACTGCCGGAATGCATTTCAGCATTTAAGAAAGAAAGTAATTAATAATCTTCACCTTAAAAGCGGCAATACGTAAATGTCCATTTTCATTTCAATCGGTTGGAACGAACAGTGTGCTGTACAAATGACGGAAAATAAAAATTTTCTAATAAAAGTATATATGTAGATCGCTTTTTTTTGATAAATTTCAGATAAAGAAAATTTGTGTTCTAAATAATTTTTCACAGTTTCTCAAGTGCAGTATTAAGAAATATTCTAACTTGAAATAAACCAGAACAAAGTTCAGAGCTCATAATTTAAAAATGTTTCAATTTTATATTTTTCAAACAAAAAACAAAGAAATCGCTCAGTGATGAAAAATTTTTCCTGACCCCCTGAATTTCCTGACCTTCCAGTCGATTGGGAACTGTGTTTTATGAAGATTATATTTCGCCTGCATGTAGAAACTAAGCTTTGGAAACTTATTAAAGATAAAACAAAAAACTATAGATACAAAAATCTAAAATACATTAAATGCATTTTACTTCAGAACCCGAATTAGGTTTTGGAGTTTTTGATGTGTAAACATCTATACTGGCGGTAGGGTGAAAAAAACGTAACGTATCTTGTGATCGTGATTCTGTGATTGTGATTCAAGTTACGTTACGTATGTTTACACATCTTAACCGTGAGTCCCGGCACTCACACTTTTTTTGATAAACACTTGAATTATTTTATCGATTTCAAAAATGTATCCCAGTTTAGATATAGTAGAATATTGTTATATAATTTTGAGAAATTTAAATTTGATTTAAATACTAACAAATATATAAATTCATTGCAGATAACCTCTTTAATATTCATTTTTATTGGCTTGTGTTTTGTTATTGCATTCAAACATATTAATTTGATGGCAAAAAACAATTTCTTAGCGTTTAATGCGATTATGTTATCTTAAAAATCTCTTTCTATTATATAATCTATTTCACTGCATAATTGTGCTAAATTTTATTAAACTTCACCCAATAAATACAAATTAAGATATCTTAGATTTTCATAGATTTTAAAAAATTACACAACATCGATATTTTCCAGCAACAGCTACATTATAAAAATAAAAACTAAAATAAAAACTGCTACTTATTACTCTATTAAGGATTTATAATTCATTTCTATTTCCAATGAGCTTATTGTTGTTTGTTCCACCAAAAAGTAAATAATTGTCAAGACTACTCATAATAAAACTACTAAAATTATTCAAATGTGTATGTAGTTCAGTTCGATGTTTGAATGATTTTCTTAATGTCTTACCTGTAGGACAAAAGGTACACTGGTGAGTCTCTTCAGCTGTGCATTCTCCCATGCGTTCGGCACCTATATTACATGGAGGGAGAGAATCATCATTCTGGGGTTGCTCTAAATTGATTTCATTTTGTAAATTTGTATCAACAAGAAAATCCGTAGGAAGCTGTTCGTTAATATGTGTTTGTAAATGAACATCTAAGTCCAAGCTACTTAAAAACGTTTCTTGACACTCCTTGCATTTAAAAGGCTTTGCTTTTTTGTGACATATGGCTATGTGGGTCGTAAGATGGCCATGTCTTTTGAAGGTCTTGCCACAAACCAAGCAGATGAATGGTCTTTCATCGCTATGGGCTCGCATGTGTTCATTAAGCCGTGACAGATGAATAAATTCTGTAATAAAAAATATTCAACGTTTTATTATTTTTTTTATTAATTTTGAATTACCTTTATCGCATGTCGGACATTGTAGACGACGTAATGCATCGATGTTCGGTATTTCTGTTTGACTTGACTCAGTTTCCATCGTTCGATGTTCCAATTGTTCTGATTGCTCTAGAGGCTCCTTCTTAATTGCCATGCACGTTAAAGATTCGGGTAAATTGTGAAATTCTTGCATGTGTTTTGATAAATTTTCTGTATGTACTGACACAAAGCATAATGTACACCTTATTTTGTTCTCATTTCTACCATAAGAATTTTGTATTTCACGTTGTTGCATTTGAATTGAATAATTTATTGTATCTTCATTATTTTCATTTTGTTTTCTATCTCTTGATGTGGTTTGATGTGCACTTTCGTTATGAATTGGTTTGGCATGATAAGGTGGATCTTTGTAATAACTCTTTTTGACAATAACTCGCCGTTTAGAACTACCTTTTTTCATATTACCTTTTGCAATATGAGTTTTCAAATGCATTTGGAGATTATACTTGCTTGAAAAGGCCCGAGAACATTCAATACATTTATATGGTAGGATTCTTTTATGAACTATCATTATGTGAGACTTAAGATGTGCATTTTTTTTAAAACCTTTGCCACACGTTGCACAAATGAAAGGTCTTTCAACTTTATGAGTTCGCATATGTTCAGCAAAGAGCGAATAACTAGCAAATTCTAAAAAAAAAAAGAAAAAACGTCAAAGTTAATGTTAAATTAAATATTTTTGAAAGTCACTGGCAGTAAAAGAAAATAGATATTAAATGGTGGTCGAAATATATGGCACGATCAAAATCGCAACATTTTTCAAATCCTTCGAGGGTATCTCTTGTCATGAAAAAATACCTCTCATCTTAGCCGTTTGGAGTTGGCAAAAAATTGTAAGTCCATCCATCCCTGCCGATTACATCCACACAGGAATGGTTGAGAGTTATAAGTCACTTGGCACTGATTCTTCACAAAATGTCGCACAAATTTATTTACCTTGTTTGCATTCCGAACACTGTTTTGCAATGCCAGTGTCAGTTTGTTGCTCATCCTGATTTGAAAGTGTTTCGAAAAGTGGATGCCCCATATGTTGTGGATCTTCTAAAGGTTCTGATTTCAATTGCATGCTTGTAGATTGTGATATGCTAAGACACTCTCTCATATGATCGGTTAAACTATCTGCATCAACTGAAACAGCGCACAGTGCACACGTAATTTGAATACTTTTTCTGACAATAGTGGTTTCTGGTTGGATTTGTTCTTTAGATATATTGACGGTTTCAGTAACTTCTTCATTGCAAACACTTTGTTCATTTCTTTCATCTTCTACAATCCTGGCAGAAAGCTGCTCAGAGTATTCCGTATGTTTTAAGTATTTAACTCTTTTTTTATGACCACGCTTAGATTTAGCTTTACTGCGATTTTTCTTTCCTTTGTGTGATCTCATGTGTTTATTGAGAATATAGAATGTAAGGAACACCCGGTCGCACTCATTACACTTGTAATTCCTTGTTTTTGTGTGACTCATTTGAGTGTGGTTCTTAAGGTGAGCTTCTTGTTTGAAAGTTTTGTAACATATTGAACAAATAAAAGGCTTTGCATTGACGTCGTGAGTTTGCATATGATCATTGAGATCCGAATAGAACACAAATGCTGAAAAAAAAAATTAAATAGGTACAAAATAATTTCTCCAAGGGGAGCCTAATCTAAGTTACTTACTTTTTTTGCAATCGGGACACGGATAAAAACTATTCTTTTCGTTGTTTGTTTTTTCATCTTGATTTGAAGACATCGATCCAAAAAGTGGATGTAGCTCGAGTTTTTCAAAATCCTGAATAACTTGATTTTGAAGTTCATCTTGAGCATTTTGGTCGGTTTCTCTACTTGTCTCAACTGTAGAATTTTCCTCATGGTCTTGCTCTAATTTAGCATTACTTTTAATTTTAGATTTAACTTTCTTGCGACGTTCATTAAAGTGGGTTTTCTCATGTGCTCTCATATTAAAACCACTTGCAAATCCTCGCAAACAAACACTGCATTGGAAGGGCATTATGTTTTTATGATTTATCAGGACGTGATTTTTAAGATGACCATTTTGTGTGAAGGTCTTGTTACATGTTGGACAGACAAAAGGCCTTTCACCAGTATGTGTTCGCATGTGTGTCTCAAGTTGTGAGGCAAACTGAAATACTATAAAAGAGATAATTTAGTTTTTAACAAACAAACCAAGTTATAAATATTTTTTTAAATATAATATCCTTCGCTTGGAAAATCATGCATGATTATTTAAGTAGGTGATTATTTTTTTTTCAAAGTTCATTTTCCACAGAAAAGTTGAACTGAGGTTTAAACGGCATAATGCTTTCGTTTAACTTAAACTCAGTTCAAGGTTTAAACGAAACTGTGAAACCAAATTAATTATTGAACGGAAGTTTAAACCAAATGTGGAGTTTAAATTTCTGTTATACATTTTCCTGCGCTGAAGAAACTTAAAAATCTTATTCAAAACTTACCTCTGTCACATTGGGTGCATTGGGGTTTCACAATTTCGACATTTGGGATTTCAACCTCCTTTGAAATTGTAGCGTCAGTTTGAATATCCAAATTTACTAATATATCATGTGAATTTTCTTTATTAAGATTGAGATTCATGAGATCTTGTGGAATATTCGAGATTTCACTTGTTTCCTCAACTTTAGCATTTTGATCTTGCCCATCCGCATTCCCCAAAATTTTAATCAAAGGTTTCTCAGTATTTAAATTCCTTCTTTTTTTTCGGTGACTATTTTTTTTTGAGTGTGAGTTATGTTTAGTCTTTAAATGAGACCTAAGTCTCCAATGGTCTTTGAAAGCTTTGCCGCAAGTTGAACAGATATGTGGCCTTTCATGGTTGTGACTCCGCATGTGTTTTTTAAGGTACGAAGCAAACACAAATACTTAAAAAAAAAACAAATTTGTATGTATTTGTTACACCGATAAAATTTTAATTGTAATTTACCTTTTTTACATTCAGGACACTCAAACGAGCTTTGATTCTCTGCTTGATTGGAATGATTAGTAGGGTTAACAGAAGCACACATTGATTCTGAGTTACTATGGTATTGGTGCATATGTTCTGTTAAATTTTCGGATTGAATTGAAATAGAACACACTGAACAGGATGTCAGGTCATTCTTTATTTCACCAGTAACGATTTCTGCTTTAAGATTGTTAACGCTTTGATCAACACTGGTGCTTGTTGACTCATCAATATTAGTCTTTCCAAGTGCACGACGTCGCTTAGTCTTTGTTTTTCTTTTAATTGCCTTGTTGTGTGAATTCCGATGTACTCTGTAAGTGTATTCATTGACAAAAGCTTGAGGGCATTTATCACATTTGTAGGGTTTTATTTTAGCATGCGTTATCCTATTGTGCGACTTAAGGCTGACTTTATATTTGAAAGCTTTATCACATATTGTACAGATAAAGGGTCTTTCATCGCTGTGACTTTGCAAATGTTTTTTAAGATACGACACGTAAATAAAAACTGAAAAAGAAAATATCAAATAGATAGTTGTATTTATTTCGTTAAATTTCTTACTCACCTTTTTTGCATTGAGGACACTCAAGTCGATTTTTTGGCTTCTTTTCCACAGTTATTTCTTCGCCCTGATTTGGTTGCTTTAATTGCTCTGGATCTTCTTCTGGTTTTGCATTGAAGAGATCCGGAGTCACTTCAACGGACTCTGGTTCCGCAAAGTAAGTTGTATTTTTGTTAGCTCCAACAACATCTGGCTCTTGAGCGTTAACTTGTGAACTACTGTCAACTATTTCTTCAGTTGGGCATTTCTGTTTCCCTTTGACATCATTTATAATTTCGTTTTCAATAAAATCTATTTTTTGTTTTTGTTTACTTTTGTCATCCTTTAAGTCTTTAATTTTATTTTTAATATTTAACACTTTTTTATTTTTAATCTTCCTTTTGGAACTACCGCGGCGGCTATTAAACTCTTTAGTACAACTATGCGTCCAAATGCGGGATGTTAAATGTTTATTAAGATTTGATTTGCACGAAAATGCCCGTTTACAATCATTGCACTTAAAGGGCTTTAATTTCTTATGGGTTATCACAATGTGACTTTTAAGATTTCCACAATTTTTAAAACCCTTGCCACATAAGGAGCAAAGGAATGGTCTCTCAACGCCATGACCACGCATGTGGTTATAAAACCTCGCAGAAACACTAAATGCTGAAAAAATAAAAAAAATTTCATTATTTTTTTTTGTTTTCTTAAGTTTTATTTATTTATTATGATATTTACTTTCATCACATTGTTCACAATAAAAAGTTCGTGGCTCATCAGTACTTATATTTTCTATAGTCTCGTAAGACTCCTGAAGGACATCTTGGGATTCTAAATTTTCGGGATTTTCGGATGCATTTTCTATATTTGTTTGTTTCAACCGTTTCGATGGGGAATCGAACTGATTAGATTTATTTTGTCTTGTTGTTTTTGTTGCTTTTGTTTCCTTTTCTGGTAAACTATTACTGGTTTCATTCATGTGCTTATGTTTAACACTTTCTGATTGATCTTTGCTGGTCTCATTAGTTTGTCCATTTAGACTTTCATTATCGAGTATATGCTCATCTAGCGGATTAGTATTGGTCACATTTGTTTGTTCGTCTTCGATTTCATTTATGTGCTCATTGGTGTTCTCGAGATTTTTACTGCCGGGTTCCACTACATTACGAAGAAAGTTCTTATTTACATTTTTACGTTTAAACCCACGTCGTTTTGAAAATGGTTTCCTACGACCTCTATGGCTTGTTTTGATGTGCCGAGTTAGCTGGCCAGGGGTTTTAAAAAATTTGCCACAATTGATACAATCGAATGGTCTAGCATCGCTGTGACATACGATATGTTCGTTAAGACGTGACACGTATTTAAATACTGAAAAATAAAATATAAATATTATTAGAGACTTTAAGATTTTGCAGATTGACGGCTTAAGAAAGCAATAATAGCTATTGTTTATGGAGGCCTGCCTCGTGGTTGATAAGAACACCATTGATTGTCCGAAACATGGTTTTCGCTGGTAAAATAGCTTGTTTTACCTTTTCTCAATTATTTGTGTGACAAAAATATCCCAAAGTTACAAGTCTGATTAAAGTCGGTTAAAATTAATCGTAACTAAAAATAAATCTGCAAACGCAAGCGACAAACTCGGATAAGAATTAATCACATATTGGCGTCATTTGGCTACTGTATCCGACAAAAAAATTCACAAGGATTGAGAGCAATAAGGAATAGCTGCTTTAATATATAATGTTTTAGAATAGAAGGATCCTAAATGAGAACTATTAGAAGAAAGAAAATCAAAAACGGCAATTGTGGGGTTTTGGAAAGAAAGTTGAGGAATAAGCTGAAATTTTAAAATAAACATAACCATGATACAAATAATGTCGCTTTATTACTTACCCTTGGTGCAATGAGGACAGTTATATTGGCGTCCCCCATCGGAAATACTTTTATCGTCAGGGTTTTGATCTTGTCCATCAAACGAATAATCAATCTGTGTTAACTTCTCAGACAGCCTTGTTTTTATTTTAGTTCCACCTGTTTCGCTAGCGCTACTATTAGGTCGTATTTCGTTTTTTCCACTGTCTGGAGTTTTAATTTCTTCTCTATGAATTCGAGCTGAACGTCTTGTAAAACGCTCATTCATCCAGGCAGCCGGCAGTACTTTAATGCTTTCATCTAGGTTGGTGCCGGTAACTTTCGTGTTTTCATCACATTTAACTGGCTTCTGTTCGTCTGTGCATTCAAGACCAGTATTAAGTTTCGCAAATTGAGTAAGTTCTTCGTTTTCCTTTTTGTCAATTAAAGTTCCAGATAGGGAATAATTATTTTTAAAATATTTATTTCCTTTGTGCGATCTGAGGTGCTCTTTCAGTTTTGATGGAAAAGAAAAAGTTCGGGGACACTCTTCACACTTGAAAGGCTTTATGTTTCGGTGAGCTATATCGATGTGGTTCCTTAGTTGTACGGATAGTTTGAAGCCTTTGGAGCAAGTTGAGCAGACAAAAGGCTTTGAATTGTGTGATCGCATGTGCTTTTTTAGACGCGAAATATATAAAAATTCTAAAATAAAATTTTGATTATTTCTTATTTTTGTTTGTAATAAATTTAAAAATTGGAGTCAAATTGAGCAATAAACATTAATTGTATGTACATTGCACAAAAAATGGAATTCTTTTTGATTTTTTGTTATAATACTCGGAATACTTGAAAGTACTTACATATTTGCAAAATTAAAAAAAAAAACTTCGGTCAATTCTTTAAGAAGTTTATGGTGATAACCCAAAAATAAAACCCTTTAACAAGTTAACAGAATCCTCATTGAAACAGGGAACAAATACTTATTGAAAAATATTCAGCCTTATTGTGAGTTTCGCCCGAAAAATATTTCACCTTAAAATTTTTTGTTCCACCGGAATTTTAAAAGCTATTGTGAGTTTCGCCCGAACGAAATTTCGTTTGCATACTAAAAATAAGTGAACATTTAGGCTATCAATAACATTACATTCCGCCCGAAATGAATGTTTACAATAAGGGGAATTTTGTTAACAAAAAATTTCGGGTGAAACTCACGATAGGCGAAAAGTGAAATATCAAATTTTCCGGGTGGAATGTTGTTCGGGCGAAACTCACAATAACGCTGATTATTAAACAACAACCGCAAAATCTACAATCTAACGCTGTAACAGCTATTCTTAAAGCCTAGAATCTAGGCTTTTAGCATTGTTTAAAAACATTAAACATTATATTTTATAGTATATTATATTATATTTTATATTATCTTTTTCCAAAGTTGTATATAAATAAGTATTCTATTGATGGTTTGGCTTTTAAAATTTGATGCTCTTTACAAATTAGCAAAAAAGAACACATACAAATAAAGTTTTACAGTGCCTTCAATTATCGAGTAATAAGTCTCGAGTATCTGCATGGATTGATTCTGCATGTAAATAAAGTAACGATCATTTTGATATATCAAACGTTATTGTACGAGCTACACAAGCATCACAATCTTAAGTTTAAATCAATCGTTAAATCAAAAAAAATCATAAACATTTTCTGAGAAAATTCAGTTACTTTATGAAAAACCTACAAAATCGACTGATTGTTGAGCCTTAGGGAGCTTTTAACTTCATTCAAATTTCATACTAGATGGTTGATTGAGTCTGCCATCAATTTTATTTTCACTTTTACAAATGCAAAAGTTGATGAAAAATTTAAGAATTTTGAAAAATAATATTCTACCAAACCTTTTTGCTACATACCTTCTTTTAGAAATTTGTAAGTTACTTTATATTGGCAAATCAAAAATGAGAAAGTAGGGCTACTTAATTTCATTCATTGTTTACCAACAAAAAATCGATTTTAAAGAAAAAAATTAAATATTTCTCAACATAAATCCACTACCAAGTCGTTGTTATATTTTTATAAAAAAAATACCATTAATTTGGTCCCGTCAATTGATAATTGGATTATTTAAAATACGCGGATCCTCGGATGCACGGATACAAGAAATACACGGATTCAGATTCGGATATTATAGAACAAGTGTATCCGTGTTTTTAAATATCCGTGTAATAGGGAGCTCTAAATACATATTGTAAAATTTTTTAACAATAAAATATAATCTTAATAATCTTAAATACGGCATTACATGGTCTTTAATTATGAAATACGTTGAATTAAGTTTATATAGTTCTCCTAAATGTGATCATTCAGATTAATTAAGTGGAAGGTCATGCATGCATGTGCGCAGACTTTCATATAATCTAATTGGATTCACTTTAGAAACCAAACTGTTACGGAACTTAAAGTTTCATATACGTTCTCGGATTTTTTTTTCTAAGGTACAGATCTTCATATCCTCGCCGAAATAAGGGCAAACCTTTTCGTTTCGCTTTTTTGAAAATAAATAAAATAATTCAAAATTTTTGGAGTGCAGATATGGGCACTTATCTACGCTTCTAATTATAAATCAGCTACCAACTTGTTTAGAACGATTTTATTCTATCAAAGAAAAAAGTTATCGTTGCCCTATAGAGCAATTATTGAAGCTTCCTATCAATTCCAAATTGTTGTTGATTAATTTTTAAAAACACGCAAGGCGCCGCGCAGTATCCCTTCTCCATTCATTCTCATAAAACTTTAAATTTCAACATTTGAAATATGAACAAAATAATTTAATAAATACATACATACAACTATTTTTTTTTTTTAATTTGACTCCATTAAATCTAAAAAAACCTAAGACCTTACCTTTGCCGCACTTTGTACAATTAAAACTCGGCTTGATTATTGAATTTATTACTGGAGGTTCTAATTGCATTGGCTCTTGCTCTCGCTCTTCAGGTTCCAATTTGACTTCGGGACCCGCAAATTCCAAAGAGATATTATCAAAACACTGTGACTGGTCACTTGCACATACTTCGCTATACGTTAAATGCCTCGTTGAGGACGTATTGTACGAATCAATCTCATAATCTATTTCTTCTTTAATATATCCTTGCGACGTCTGAAACGTTTTTACTGTCTCTTCACCCCCAGTTCCATTTGTTTGGTCAATCTGGCTACAAACTGAAGTAATAACAAAGTATCCAAACGATTGGTCGTCCTGGTCTATTTCAGTTTTAATTTTGACTGGTGGCTCATACTCTAGTTCTAATTCGTCAGGACCATGAAGCCTTATAAGATTCTCAATGATAGGTTTATATTCTTTTTCCTCATTCACCACCTGTTGTTGTGTTGGTGATTCAAGCTCTTCTTCAGTAGCAAAGAGTTTCCTCAATGTACTATCGGAATTTAGGCATTTGACTTTAAATGAATAACATCGATTTATTTCATTTAGACAAGTCTGACAAACTAGCTCAGGGAGGCCATCGGATTTCATGGGCTAGATGCGAACAGAAACCACAAATTCCATTAAAATAACAAATAATTATTTTATTTTGTATAAGACTGGGTACTAGGTACATATTTTTTCTGTATCTCTTCTTTACTCACTTTGATTTTTGTAATGTCTTTAATCATATCGGTAACACGTCCCCTTCCATCGTAGCTTATTGAATCGTAGATTGAAATAAGTGTTCCATCGAGTGTTAAGCATGTTCGGCATGCCTTAGAGAATCCAACGGGCATATTTGGCACTTATTAAAATACTTTTGAATTTAATATTTTGGGAGCTTAAGAAATTAAAACACTTTTTCTTACAAAATTACAATTGTTTAGCTTTAGAGTGATGTTTGCCGTTATGTAGGCACAAAGGTGTGACAGTTGATTGACAGCCGAAGTGTCACTTTAAGGAATTTTGTATATAGCACTGCCAGGGCCACAATATAATAATATCGGAACATTCATTCGCATTTGATTCGCGAAAGATGATTCTGTTCAGAAATAAAGAAAGGCCCTGTTTAGATTGGGAAATTAGATCGGGTTACGGGCGGTATTCACCGAACGCTCATAACTTAAAAGCTTCATAAATCTATTCACCAAGCAATAGGTGTGTTCCTTTACTTTAAAACTCCGTGCATTTGTGTGAATTTCTACGTCATTTTATTTTTTTTACATGAACTTTGACAGACTTTAGTGTAGAAATTCACAAAAATGCTACACTATCAGTATTAACATATGCCAAAAAAATGGAAAACAAATCATGTATAATAATAGCCATTTTTTATTATGGCTCATGATCCATATGGATTATCCTGCGAAAATAAAATAGCCTCACAGTGAGGAGAGGCAGAAGTCTGTTTTCTGATCATGAAACGTGAACCCGATAAAGAGCAGGTTCATGAGTTGTTGTTGTTAGGTATGTTGTTTGATGATCCATATGGATCAATTCTGATAATAAAAAACGGCTAATGTGGAAATAAAATATGAGAGCCCATCTTACACAGCATGATATTCCAGCCTACACGATTTGATATGTGTTAATACATTAGAATTTTTAGAAATGGTTCTATTCTATCACACATTTCATCACATTTTCATTGGGGTTAAATTAACCTATTGTGTGTGGTAAAAAAATAAAAAAGCATTTCTCTCCCTCAAATTTGGCAGTAGCACGGAATTCTTTCCCACTTTCAATTTGACATATATTATATGGGCTTTTCCGAAAACTATCTCTTTCTAATTTGATAGTTCTATTTGGGGCGAAAACAATGCAATACAAACAAATAAACTTACATATACAACGCCAAATCGCAATGTTCACACTATAGTCGACCCTTTGAAAAAGCGTTTGTTTTCCCCCCAATAAGGTTTTTTTTGTTGCTTGTGTCACATTGACGTATGGGAGAACTTCAGAATACTCAGTGGGATAGTTTGGAAGGGCTTTAAAGGAACTAGGCTAATAATAGTGAATATTTATGAGCGGTCATAAGACTTATGAGTGCTCCCGACCACTCAAAAGTTGTGAGCGCTCTCTCCGAAAACTTGTTCGAAAAAATTTGAAATAATTTGTTTTTTTTTTCAAGTTGTCGACCTGTCACAATTTTGTATTTAAAAAATTGTTTTTTGATATTCATTTAATTTATTTTCTTTCTTTGTTTAATTCTTTTCTTCTATTTTCGGTTGACAAAGTATTAAGGTGCGTTTTATTGGTAAAATTTCCTTCGGTGAACAATAACAACAATCAATTACTGCCGATAAATTTGCCAGTAAAATAGTGGATATGGAAGTAGATAAAGAAAGTTGAAACTTTGAAGATGAAGATGGCGCGTTGAAAATTATTCATGACTTGAACCTCAATATTGTTTTTCACTCATAAAATGGATGTGTTCTATGATATTTGTAGTTTAGTGGAGACACGGAAGCAGAAATACTTTGTGAACACAACCAAAAGTATCTAAAGCGTTTTTGGACACAGCCGGAGCGTTTTATTGGTACCTGATAGCTGCACTAGCCATAAATTACCAATAAAACGCATCTTTAGTTGGTCTTGTTGTTGCTGCTATTATTATTAGGTATGTTTTGTTGGCCTTCTTAGGGCCAGTTGTACAAATATTTAAACCGTGGTTCAGCAATTTTTATCCACCGATTCCGGCGGATTAATTGAGTTTCAACAGTGGTTTATATTTATTTTCGTGATTTTAAATCATATTTATTAAAAAAAAAAAAAAGAAAAAAAAAAGTGGTTTACTGTTCAAGTGTGTGATAATAACCAATTTACATACTTGAACCAGCGTTGAACCTTTGTTAATCCGCCGAAATCGGTGAGTTAAAATCTTGAACCAAGGCTGAACCACTATTGTACAACTGGCCCTTAGGGCAATTCACCGATTTCGGCGGATTAACTAAGGTTCAACGCTGGTTCAAGTATGTAATTGGTTATTATCACACACTTGAACAGTATACCACTGTTGAAACTCAATTAATCCGCTGGAATCGATGGACAAAAATTGAAGGAACAACGGTTTAAATATTTGTAGAACTGGCCCTAAACCACTGTTGAAACTCAATTAATCCGCCAAAATCGATGGATACAAATTGCTGAACCACGGTTTAAATATTTGCACAACTGGCCCTTAGTTAGGCAGCTACAAAACAACAATAAACAAGGTTTTTAAACACATTTTCTAAAGTTGTCCAAAGTTAGACAACTTTTATAAATAAGACCATTAATGTACACATTAGAGTTACTGAAGTTTGAATGCGCTTTTAACTTGTTGTTTTTGCATATGCATGTTAAAAGTTGGCTTAATGTGAAAAATTTCTTATGGCCAGTTGTACAATAGTGGTTCAGCCTCGGTTCCAGATTTTAACTCACCGATTTCGGCGGATTAACTAAAGTTCAACGGTGGCCAGTTGTACAAATATTTAAACCATGGTTTAGCAATTTTAATCCACCGATTTCAGCGGATTAATTGAGTTACATACTTGAACCAGCGTTGAACCTTAGTTAATCCGCCGAAATCGGTGAATTAAAATCTTGAACCGAGGCTGAACCACTATTGTACAACTGGCCCTTAATGTTTACATTAGAAAGTCAACAAAATACGCATTAATTGTAAGATGCATTTGTGCAAAAAAAATTTGATTTCATAACAAAATACTATAGGTGTGTTTTATTCATTGCTGCATAGCCAGCGCAGCAAAATTTCCCTTGGCAAACAAAAACAATTTGATTGCTGGCGAAAAAGAAGTCAGTAAAAAAAAAGATGGCTGTTCTGGCGATAGAGCTTTCAATTATTGAAATGAACGTATATAGTGAGTGATCGTTTTATTCAGACTTGTGCTGCGCTGGCTATGCAGCAATGAATAAAACACAACTTATAAAAGAATAACAAAATGGTCGCGTTTGGGGATCAATCCAAAGCCATCCGGATAGGTTTGTGTTGTTGTAATCCCTGGTGACAAAACAGCTGATGCAACAACAACCCTACTTATCTGAAAATGTTTGGATAGGTAGAAGCCTATCTGATAGTTTACCGAACGCAAGCAATTGTATATGTTTGCTGTGAAACACATACACAACCATATGTTATGACCCTTACAATTTCTATTGGAAATTTGGTAGGTTTTGTAGTTTTTTTCTTTCTTAATGCAATATGTATCTCATTTTATTTCTCCCAGTCACAACTTGTGTTGATAAGACGAAATAATAAAGTTACTAGGCACTAGCTAGAAAAGTAAACAAATCTTTCAACAAATAAAGTGCAAGTACCGAAATGATTCCAGGGTTGAGTAAACTTTGCCGAACATGCTTGGCTCCAGATATGGATCTTATATCTATTTATAATGACAAAGAAGAATCTAATGACGATAGTTTCAAATGTTTTGCAGATATAATAGGAAATCTTACAAATACCATGGTGAGATATAAACGTGTGGGATAACTCGATTTAACAAATAAACTGAAGTTTCTTCATCGTTTCTTAAAGCCGAAAAAATCAGATGGTTTGTCCGAGCTGGTTTGCCTTCCTTGCTCCAATGAAATAGAAAAAATTCACTCTTTCAAAATGAAATGCATAAATTCTGAATGCATTCTGAGAAAAATGTTGGAACAAACAGATACAGAGAAGATGATGCTATCGTCTGATGACGTTGTCACAATTGATAAACTTCCTGACCAATATCTGGTACACGGAGAGAAAAATAATGAACCCTCAGGCTTTTTAATTATTAAATCCGAAGAGCCTTTTTATGGCGGACATACGGATAATGAGGAAAAGCAAACAAATTTTATGATTGACCACAAAAGTCTTGAAACGCATCTGACAATGGAAGTACTTGTTAAGGAAGAATCGAGCTTGTCTGCGTGGTCAGGTCAAAATTATGAGTCTGAGATGGAAGCAGAATTAAAGGAGGTAAAAACAGATACAAATGAAGAAAATCAAATAAGTCCAGAGACAGATTTATGTGAACATCCTGTGTCCGATGCAGAGATGGAAGCAAAATTAAGTCTAGAGACGGATTTGTCTGAACAGTATAGTGAAAATCATGTCTCTGATGCGGAACCAGAAACAAATACAAATGAAAACGAAAGTCAACAAAGTGATAAAGAATGCAAATCGAATCTTAAGTGTCCCAAATGTCATAAGTGTAAGGAATTTTTATTAATAACTTAATATTTAAAAGATTTAACTAAAATATGGACTCAAATGGGGGGAAGGGGAGATCGAAAAAACAAATCCCATTTTTTAAATTTGGGTTTCTATTTATTTATTGATATTTATAAAAACCTATAAGTTTGAGGGAAGGGAAATGAAGAAAGATTTCTTACAAAATGAAATTCAAAACTTTTGAACATTTCTTATTACTAAACACCGGACGTACATATTATGTACTACGCTATATTCCACTTTATAAATTTGGAAGTTATTTTTCCACCATCTCACGATTTCTTTTCCGGAAATTTTGGTGCACGATGATCAGACATAATTCAATCAGCCTTTTATCTCCCAAAACCAGGAGGTGTTAACTTTTCGAAGTTTACTGAGGTATCGTTCTACGATTACCATAGTGCCAGGTCAATGCTATCTATTTCTTTTATTTTGTATGGCCCGACATGAACTTTCTGTTTAAGCGAGTTCCGCGATCGATCGCTTAGGTTTAGGTCTTCTAGTAGTAGGTCACCTCCAAATTAATTTCTATTATGTTGTGATAATTTGTTGTGCCATTTAATGATTTAAATAATTTTTGGTTTCAGTGTTCATGCACCTGGCCCGACTGAAAAGACACATACAAAATAACACATGTGTGGCCCACGACCCTAACAAAGAAGAAAAGTTAGTTTTTAATTGTTCCATATGCGGCAAAAAATACAACCATCAGTTTAGTTTGCAACGTCATAGTATGACAAACCACAAACAGAAACTAACAAAACAAATCATTAAGGAAAGTAGAGGGATCAGCAAAGGAATACAAAAAGAGAAAAGAAAATATATTAAAAATTACGTGGAAATGAAAGTTATAGAACCAATAAACAAAGAAGTCAATAGCATTGCAGCGATGCGTCAGTGCAAACTTTGCAAAGAAGGTCAGTTGAAAAGTTGATATTTTTTAATTAATTCTAAACTTGAATTTGTTTTTATTTTTAGTATTTGAAAATGATGAGGCTCTGGCACTACACAAGACTCAGACAGGACACAAGACAACTCATTTGACGGAGAAAGCACACATTTGCAACATCTGCCACAAAACTTTCAGTTTCAGTCATAATCTCAAGATTCATATTATGCATCACAAAGAAATAAAACCATTCGAGTGTGAACAATGTAATCAAAGATTTGTTCGGAACTCTTGCCTGAACAGACATTTAAAGACCCATACTGGCGACCGGCCGTTTACTTGTGAATTTTGCAACAAAGGATTTCCTTATATGTATTCATTAAAAATTCATGAACGTTGTCACAAGGAAGAACGACCCTATTCTTGTACCATTTGTTCGATGCGATTTAAATTTCCTAATACACTCAAAGAACACCAAAGAACGCATACGGGCGAGAAACCATTTGCTTGCAAATTATGTCCACGAAAACTTTCAAGCAAGAGCAATTTTAGAATTCACATGAGAAGTCATGAAAAGAAATTTGGGTAGGTTTGCTTTTATTTATGTAAGTGTTTCAATTAAAATTAAAATGTATTCATTTTTTATTTTTAGAATCTCGGTCCAGAAATTTATTACTGATTCTGAGAATTGAAAAATTGATTGTCTTTTGCTTAGCATCAAAGGTAGACTTTTAGTTTCTGTTTCTACAAAAGAAACGAACCAAGTTTTGAAGAATATTAATTTGTCATGACTTGAATTGCAATTGCTCTGAAGAGAAAATAAACCGAAAAATATTTAATTATTTTATCCCCGACCGAAAAGTGACGCCGTCATTCATTTGTTTTAATTCTTTATATATTAATTAACTTACTGGCTGGCCCTAGTGGGTGCTCTAAGTTAAACTTTAATAACTTATTGGAATAATTAATACCTTTAGGAGTTAAAATATTTGTTGTACTAAAATTCAGTCATCAAGGCACTAATGCCAATATATTCAAAGCCAGTTTTAAAATTTCTTTATATTACTTATTTAGAACTCAATATTGTATGGTATTTATTTTCTCAAAAGTTATGCTATTTCCCAAGTATACAAGTAAATACCCACGAACAAATAAACTGATTGCATTATATTACTCAACCATTTGCATTCCTTTTTATCTACAGTGTCGAAGATTATGAGATTGAAAAATGAAAAAAACTTCAATGAATTTGAAAGTAAAATTAGTCTCCTGGTTGTTATATTGTAAAATCTGTATTTCACCATGATAATTGTTATTCAGCTAGCTAATAGCTTATATGCCTTAAGCTAAACTTAGTGGACCAGACGAGAAATTTAATTGAAAATCATATAAAATACATCGAAGAGGATGGCAAAATAGGCAGGAGGGACGATTCTGGAACCCACGCAGACGATTTCAAAAACCTTATCCTTATGAGAAGGATATTTTTTACAATATTATTTTTGTAGAAAACATATGATTCTTTATATTGAAAAAAATATTAATAAAAAATCAATAAATGTAAATTTTACAATAGTTTTTTATTTACAATTCATTATTGGGTTCATTATACAAACATTATGTTCATTACTTACATTATAATTTAATTCTTATTTTTGTTAAGATGGTAATTTGTACATTTCACATAGATTCTAGAATAATTGGTTGAATTTGTAGACTCAATACAAATATCGTCGATTCAAAGGTAAAACTTACTAACAATTAGAATTTTGAGATTGAAACCTTATTTAATTCTAAATATCGCATTTTAGAAATGCTACTTTTCAGAATTAAGAAATATGTTTATCTATTCAATCTCCAATATTATCCATTAGTGAATAATAATCCTTTGAACCGATTATATATACTTTTAAAATAAGTGTATTAGAATGTGCTTAGATTTTAAAACAATGAAAATTTTTTGTTACATTTTTAAACAAAATTTTATACATAGTAAACAAAAATCCCTGGGATCAAAATAACATTATTTGAACAAAATTTTTAAAAAGATTTTTGAATTTTGTAATTTATAAGCATATTTCAAATATGTACATACATTTCTTTCGTTCATTATTTAATAGATTCTTTTATTTTTTTTTAACAATCAGTGTGACGTTGACAGTGTAATTGCTGCATATAAATTGCGATACAAATAAAATTTTAACAATAAGATTCTCTCAAGAACTAAATTCATTATTGATAGAGCTTTGAACTCAAAAGAATGAAGAATTTAAAGAAAATTTTGTGACAAATTAGGTGAATAATTCATGTGAATCAAAAAATTCGAATGGATCGGATAGCAGAATACGACTGAAAAATTTGTGACTTGAAAAATTTGAGCTTTGAACTGGAAAGATTGAAGAGTTTTAAGAAAATTTTATGACAAATTAAGTGAATAATTTACGTGAATAGGACTGATATTTTTTTAAAACTACATATTTAATATAACCAAAATTGTAAATTTTACTACATGCATACATATTCATTAAAAATGTCAACTGGCGCCTTTTTGCAAATTTGTAAAAAATTGAATGAATTTAAGTTTGAACTTTTAATTAGGTATTTAACTTAATATTATACAGGGTCACAAAAAATGCTCGATTGGAAGACTATTTCCTCACATTTAGGCATGAGGGACATTTTTTTTTTTAATAAATTGAACATTTTCAAATCACTTATATTAACAAAATTATTGTTTTTGTATGTGATCTTGAAATTCAAAATATCAGTGATCTTCGCCAGTATAAATTATATTTATTTAAACGACTGAAAATAATTTAAAAAAATTTAAAGTACAAAACTGGATAAACTTTCAGGATTTGTCTTTAAGTCTAAAAATTTTAACATAAATTCATTCAAAGTAATTGGATCTCCGGATTAAATGCATTAAATAATAAACTGAATTATTATAATATCTACATACGTAGGTATGTATGTATATGAGGCGATGATAAAAAATTTAAAGTTTAAACAATAAAAGTATTTTGTTTGTTGAAGTCATGCTACTCATGCGGTCGTGAGTAATTATGTATGTTGAATACTTAACATATATTTAACGCCATGTCCAAAATCTAATTATGGGCATTACATGTTTGGGTTTTACATGTATTTCCCGGTTTAGTAAGTTTATATTATTACCAATTAAATGCAATTATTTATGATAACATTCATTCTTTGCATTGTTTTAACTCATTTGCATTTATTTATGTTTGTTTTAAATACCTATTGAAAAAGGGTAGAATTTTCATTATTATTGTAAGCGCATTTTCTAGGTATGTACATGCATAAAATTTTGTATCGATTTACATACACGACACGACCAACACAGTTATTATAAAATTATAATAATAAAGTTCGAAATAAGATTACCATTTTAAATATTTAGTTTTTTTTCAGAGACGCTATTCATATATCTACATAATATATTACTAACGCCATACGGAAGTCGAAATTTAGTTAAAAATCCAAACAAAAAAAATTATCAAAATCTGTTTACAGTGGTTATGTTTTTTAAAGTTTTTAATACCATAACGTTCTGCTATAGTTTTTTTTAATTCTTAACATTCCCTTTCCAATAGAATTTGTGATAAAGCTGAACATAACTAAAATGCTGTGAAGACTTAAACAAAGTTTCTATTTTTAACTTTAATTAAATTCTAATTCAATTATATTAGTAGTTATTATTCTATGATTGGGAAATGGAAACGATACTTGTAAATAATTCAATTAGTAATAATATACAAAAATATCTTTAACAAATGTGACAAACCGAGCACATTTCTTTTCATTAAAAAAAAAACAAAATCAATAATTTTTATTTTATTTAATCGTGACAGGCATTGTTGTATAAACTTTTTTTTTTCAAATCTAGTTATTATTATTTCTTAAATTTTTGTTTAACAATGTATAAATTTTTAAATATATATATAATAGCCTAGTTCCTTTACTTTGAAACTCTGTGCATTTCTGTGAATTACTACACCAAAGTCTGTCAAAGTTCATATAAAAAAAATAAATTCACACAGAAATTCACACAAATGCACAGAGTTTTAAAGTAAAGGAACACACCTAATAATAAGTATATAAACGTTTAAATAATGCGTTATATAGAACTGGAATTCAAAATAAACTACAATATTACTACTAAAAATCTTCAACAGGGACTCTATTTAATTTAAAAACAATGATAGTATATATAGATAAAACAATTTAACATTTACTAATGTTTAGCAAAAACAATTGGATTTTATTAATTATTCTTTAAATTTAAAACAAAACTCTTCTATTTCAGATATACAAAAGCTGCAAATTCTTGATATAAAGTATAAAGTCTAAGCTTCATTTAGATTTGTGCTACTTTTATTTTATTTTTAGTAACAAATAAATATAAATTTACAAAATCCTGCTTTTATTAAAAAACGTTAAAATTGTTTCTTGCAAAGCTTTACAGTCAATCAGGTGGTCAATTAGGTTGAAGCAAATAAAAACAAGTTAAACACGTTCTATGTTGATATTTTTTTAAATGTAGTTAATCATTGTAAAAAGATCAACGTTTCTTCCCAAGTTGTTCTCAAAAAATATGCTTGAACGTGGAAGACCCCCTTAAGTTGTTATACACCTGTTCTACTAATATTGCTTTTTATGTTAAATGAAGTTCCCATGAAGAAGCCAGCAGAAACACTAATGTAAACTTTATAGTTTCATTACATTTAATGCGACCAAAAAAGACGATCGTCTCCACTTTTCAATAAATTAGACTTTCAATTTATCAATAATACAACTAAAAAATTGGGCTATTTGATATCACCCACTTAAAATTTCTGAAATTTATAACTATGGCTAAAGATATAAAATTAATTCAATTAAAACCTATATAAGCCAGGGCCCAGATCGCGTAAAAATAAATCGATCGGTCGATTAAAAGTCGTTTTGAAAAAGATTGAAAGCAATTTTCGAAACTACGATCAATTAGTCGATCCATCGTTTTAGTCTTAAGCGAACTGGGCCAAATTCACGTTTCCGAAACTTCAGAAAGTTTTTAATGCCACAAAAAAGTAATTAAAAAAGTGAATCTAAATTAATTTTATTGTTTTTTTTTGTACAATCAAATTATTTTACTGAGAAATTATAAATGAATTCAAATCTCTGAAATTGCAGAAACTTGAACTGGCCATAACTGTCTACAATTTCAACTAATTTTGAATACAAATATTCTAAGTGATTTTAATCAGGTACATGGACGACAAATGTCTTTAAGGGTTCAAACTTTTGATATTTTCATACAGTTGATGCTTCAGACATTGCAACACCCGAGTCTCGATCGTCCATCTTCGGTACTTCGGGGACACTTTTTAGTGTCCTCACTATTGCATCTACGGGTTGCTCATCGATTTGTGCTTTGGAGGCTGGCGGTATTCTAAGACCAATATTATCTTCAAGCGATACAATGTTACGTTTTCGACTCAGGAGCTTGAGTCGAATATCGTGTGGTTCACTAGGTCCATTTGTACTTTTATTTTGCACATCAATTATTATATTTCCTTGATTTGCTAATAAGAGCATGGATAGAAAATAGCGCGATATAAGCGATTCATCTTTTTTCTCCATAACATTTTTGAAGGACACTTTTTCGCTGCACACGTCATTTCTATCGAACTGCGTCATAATTTCTGTGCCAAGTGCGAACACATCAAAATGATGGCGGTCGCGCGAACATGCAAGTATAGGTTGAAGATGACTATGCCATTCGTGGATTTTCGTCCTGACACGATTTTCTTCATTGAGTTCATCGAGTTGACTGCTCAAAGCTTTATTATTGGTTTTGTCATTATTTTGAACTATCAGATCACCTGCAGATGAATTATATGCTTCAGCAATATTTTTTGAAGGTTTTTCTAAACCCGCAGGAATTTCTTCGGGATTATTTGGTGACGGTTTTAAAATTTCTTGAAGTTGAGTTGACCCTTGTTCAAGGGCTATTGGTTTCATAGTACTATTAAGCAAATCGGGGGGTTCTGAAAAGTCATCAATATTTTCTCTATCGGTCTGGTGCAAGCTTATTCCAGAATCTCTACTCAACGTTCGGTTCTTATCGATTAAGGGTTCTTCGGGAAACCCAAGCCAATCTGGTTCATAGGATGGCGTTGACGGAGGAGAAATATGTTCTCTAATCACACCCTTAGCTGTACGCTGCAATTTTCTGGGAGCAGAACCGGTAATTACGCTTGAACGTTTTATATACTTCTTTAAACGGTCCTTTTTGAGAAGGTCAAATTCCGGACCAAGTTTAAATCTTTTTTGTTTATTAAAATATTTTAATGGAAATTTTAATATATTAAGCCGAAGTGAAAAATGTTGTCTTTCGTACAAAGGAAGTGAAATAATTTCGTCGCTCGGTTCTTTAATTTTAAATAGCTGCTCAATTGCATCGTCTATTTTGATAACAATATTGTTCTTATCTTTAATACAACGGAATACATCTTGAGTAACAACGGCAGGTGACAGCATTTGTCGATCTTTCTCGTCGAGGTCTGAGAAGTATATACCTTCGTCGGGTAAATGAGGAAGAATAATTTTCAAAGTAGAGAGGTCTTCTTTACAAGACTTTGAAGGGTCCAGCAGAGTTGGATCCTTTTCTATTAAATTTATAGCCTCTTCAATAGTCTGAGTTTCGTTTGCATTTCTTAGATCTGATAAATCTTTTTCCATTTTTCCGTACATTTCTGGGGATAGAGAATTTACATCAGATCCAATCTTTGATGTATTTATTGAATCTCCAACAAGCCGGTTGCTTTCAAAGAGGCATAATTGAGATTCGTCTGTGGCCTGTGATTGCACACTTGTTTCCAGTCCAACTCCTGAATCAAAACTTTTTGATGACAAATTGATTTCACAAAGGCTGGTTTGAGAGTCGAGTTGGGTGCTCGCATTTTCTGATATATTTTGTTGTGGGCTTACAGTTTCTGACATAATTGGTTGTGTTTGGGAGATGATTGTTCCTACAGTTGAATTTAAATCAAATTCAATGCCTGAGTCTGCTATTGTATTTGTATCGCTACAGTTTTCAGCATTGCTATTTCCAAAGTTATTAACGCAATTGTCTTTTAATTTAGATACGTCCATTCTTTCTCGTGCCTTTCCTAAGTGTCCCTCTTTTATTAAAATAGCATCTTCCAAATCTAAGAATTGTTCAATATAAGCATCTGATAGCGGTGGCCATGATTCAGGAAGTGCCGAATCATTACAATCACCATTAATAAAGTCTTTAATTTTAAAATACATTTTGAAATTTATATCCGGAATGAGGGTATTATATCTGTGCTCCAGGTGGTATGTGAACAACTTGTAATTTTTCTTCGAATCAACTTCGTCTTCATAATCGAAATCTTCAATCGCCGAATGTTGCCAAGTCGACTGGGGAATATAACTTTTCATTGACTTATCTGATTCCGGTACCAGAGGTTTCATAGAATTGTTGCGCTTAGAATTAACACCGTCAAACCTTTTATTATTTGATAACATTTTGAAACGTTTAGCACTCATTTCTGCTTCAATAGTGCCATTTATCTGTTCTAGAGCGCGTTTTCTACCTCTTTTTACTTTTACTGTATTTTGTAATGCATCAGGATTTGGAACACTTTGTTCTGTGCTTTCAACATTATTCAATGAAAGAATTAGCCTTTCTATTTCATGATGAATATGATCAACCCTCTTGGCGTATATTTTAGAAGAATTATACAAAACAATTCCAGCTTCTGCAAACGATGACTCCTGACTCAATTCTTTAAAGCAATCGAGATAATATTTAAGAGATATTGTTATGTCTGCAGAGAATTCAGGGTGTTCCGCTAATTCAATAAGCAAAAGAGCTATATTTTGGGGGGTCCTTTCAACTTCAAAGCATTTAATGAGCTTCGACACTTTTGCATTAGGGTGTCTTTCGGCGGTATTTAGAATACTTTTCAAGAGTTGAGCTGGGGATTGGTCCATTTTTTCAGCTGAACATCTTTATTTAATTATTAAACAAGATGTGTGTGCTGCAGTTTTCTACAATATCCAAGATCAAGTATGAGTCCGCTATAAAAACGTGTGCTGCAGTTTTGTAAAAATGTGTTTTTCATACACTTACATTTTGTCCAAATTGGTAAAAACATTTAGATATATACTTATATTTCTCTTTCAATTTTAAGATTATTGTAAACACATACTTTATTTCAGTATTTATAAACATTTAACACTTTCTAATTAGATTTATAGATATGTGTTTTTTGATATTTGCCTTTAACCAATTTCGTGAATTTCAGAATTTGTTGATAAAATGGAAGAAGGCCAAGAAATGAACTCATTCAGACTGAATTAAAGATGGTACAGATATTCCACATCGAAGGGAAATTTAACTTTTCATAAGATTTTTTTCCCGATTGCTTGGGATATTTATGGGTAACTTGTAAATTTGATCTGTTGGTGGATTTAATTTTTTCTTCATGCGAGTTTTGTAAATAGGGGATATAAGTCCCCTTTCACACGAGGAAACTGAGTTTCCAGCAACTTTCAGTTTTTGGGTGAGAAGGGCACCAAGTAAGAGAATTGAACGGTCAAGATTGGTGGGAATTGAAAATTAAAAGAAAACGTCAACAAATCTCCAGCAACTTGTTTCCTCGTGTGAAAGGGGACTAACAGGGCTATTCTGGCATTGTGAGGGCTCACAACTCACAAGTCACAAGCCTTTGTGAGGTTGATTTCTTGTGAGGTTGTTGTGAGGTTCTCAAAAGGATATCACAATTTCGATAGTTTTTGAGAGGCTCACGGTTGTGAGGGTACGAAAACCTCACAAAAATTGATTTCACCTTTCCTTGTGAGGTTGTTGTGACTTGTGAGGTATCAGTGAGGTTTGCCAGAATAGGGCTGTAAGATATAAAACTTATGTTGAATTCCTTTCAACAAAAGAATCGAATTTTTTTCTAAAAAGAACCGAATTTTTTCTGTCGTTGAAAGGAATTGTGTGTGTGGCACTTGATAGCAGCAATTTTGAAGTAAAATGTCCAGAAAATATTCAAAATTATTAGGTATTATTATTAATTGAAAAACAACGCACAAATTCACAGAAAATTCGTTGCAACCAAAACACAATAGGGGTATTCACGATCCGATGCAAACTGGTCTTGTATCATTGCAAAAGTGCAAAGTTTTTTTTACAATGGGGTTAGGGTATAGCAATTTTACACTTTTGCATTTTTGCAATGATACAATTTTGTTTTCATAAAAAAATTTGTTTTCTTAAAACACCGCGACATTCAATTTGACATATTTAAGAAATTTCAAATCTAGCAAGTGTGTGTGCAAATCGTTGTAAAATCTTTCTTGAATCTTACAAAATTAGCAAGATTTGTTTTGACAGAAAAAATTCGAATTGTTCAGAAAAAAATCGATTCTTTTGTTGAAAGGAATTCGACATTACATTTGATCAGTAAAGAGAGAAGAGCAAAATGCAGAAGATCTTCATATATACTCTCATGCTAAAACTGAACGGTTTAAACCAACACGAATCTTTCTTGGCGACGACGAAAACAATAATTAACAACAAGTGGTTGTAAAACAACATGTTGTAATCAAATTTTTTTTCAAGGAATCCATAATTTAAGTTGTTAATCATGGAAATCGCTAATCAGCCGATTTTGGTTGATGAGCGCCATTTATGTAGTTAGAAGCTGTGAAAGTCATCGTTGAGATTTAACGCACTGTTAACAAACTGGCCCTTATAATACGTTTCCACTGGAGCTGAAATGAGGTAATTTCATGAGTTACGGAAGGTGTTTTCATTGCAAGTTTATTAATTTCATTTGACAGCAAATTTTATTTATATTTCGTGCAAATTTGGTTGAAATAATATAGGTATGAATAATAATTATAAAAAAGATATATTTATATCAAACGCCTTAAAAAAAGCAAAGAAATTTGTGAAAATAAAAACAGCTCATAAAACAAAATGGAGTCTGGACCCATGTTCTGTAACTCGGCGATAACTTTTCGAGGCGATAAACGGTGAAAAATGGAACAAAACCCATAGGATTCCTATGAGTTTGTTCCATTTTTCGCCGTTTCTCGCCACGAAAAGTTATCGCCGAGTTACAGAACATGGGCCAGGTTTCATTTCTTTTGCTTTGTATCCAGTTTCTTCTCTTTCTCTCTTATTTGCTAGTGAGCTTGTTTTTTGTTTGAATTTTTTCGAAGCTTTCAAAAACAGCCCAAAGTATGCAATTCGCAGAATACATGACACAATCATTAGGGGTATTCCCGATCCGATGCAAACTGGTCTTGTATCATTGCAAAAGTGCAAAGTTTTTTTTTACAATGGGGTTAGGGAATAGCAAATTTTACACTTACATTTTTGCAATGATACAAGACCAGTTGCATCGGATCGGGAATACCCCTATTGTTTAGTTAAGTATCCAATGGGAAAAGGATTATAGATAAGAATTTAAGTAACATCATTTTAAGGCTATTTAAATATTTAAGCAAACTTAACTAAATGACCTCTAAGAGACGTTTTAAGAAAATCTAATAGATACGACTGAATATGAATAACTATCCAGTGCATAAGGTCTTGTATAACCTCTATGTAACTTTGCATAAATTCACATTTATAAAATATTTCCCTACCCCTGTATAGCTATATAGGGCTTGTGTCAAATAAGGTACCAAAAAGGGAAAATCTATTACGTTTTACATCCAAAACTGACAAACCAATCAGTTCATTAAAAAAAAAACAAATTTATTGCGCTGCCCGCCAGTTGGATTCTTTTTATTTTCTCTTAATATTAAGGATCCCCCACACCAATGCGTATCTGTCGCGGCGACGACGAAAACCATAATAAAAACGTGTTTTTTTCATTGACAACCACGTGTTGTTATTATTGTTTTCGTCGCCGCCACGAAAAATTCGCGTTGGTGTGGGGGATCCTTATTCTATTATTCAGATGATTGTTATTTGTGTAGTTTTGTGTTGTTTGCACTATATTCAACCCTCAAACGCGTATAGCTTATAATGCCTCTATTCAACGTTGCAAAGTTTTATAAATACGTTTTTCGCGTTTAGAGGCATTATAAGAAGTGCATAACTTTACGCACTCGCTAAAATGCGTTTATAAATTCGGCTGGTAATCCACAATTGGGCTTTTCCACCAGCCGTCAGTTTCAAACAACCAAAAAAAAATAGGAAACAGCTGGTCTGAACTTGGAGAAAGGTAAACAAACGACAAATATTTTTATAATATAGTACTTGTTTGTTTTCCAATAAAAACGTATAAAACGATGGTTATAACGCCAATTTAACAAAAAATCAACTTCAATAACTTATCAAGCTTATTTATATAAACAAAAATCACAGAAAATATTAAAAATCCACATTGCACTGAAAAAGCATTTGTTTACATTTCTCCAAGTTTGATACCACATGTTTTGTTTTTTGTTGTTTTGAACTGTCAAAATTAGAAAGAGAAAAGACAAAGATAGTTTTTGGAAAAGCACAATTAGCACTGCGCCTTTTCAATCATACCAGCCTTGCGTCGCGTCCATTGTGTTGAAATGGGAAATTTATTAACGAAATTTAATTCTAAACCGTCTTCTAGTTCTAAAGTGCGAATATGGAAATGTTCGTTTCCTTCGTTGGAACTGGAAAGCTAAAAGTTTCCCCATTCAAAATTTATTTACAAAAAATTCATCTGTCAAAAATAGTAGTACAAATTGAAGGGAAAAGTTTAGGAGAAAATGTTAAAATAATAAAATTCCTTTTAAATTACAGGAAACCAAAAAAAAATAAACAATTATAAATAGAATATATAACAAAATACACAATAGAATTATTCACTGTAAATATTAAGACAATTTTCTCTACCTAAAAATTCAATTTTAAAATACTCAGATACATATTAAATTTTCAATAATTTTATTTTAATTTTGTTTTCTAGACCTTTAACACTGTGAACTACTCATATCTATAATGAATCAATAAAATGAAATGTGCGAATTTCTACCAATTACCAAAAGAACACCCTGACATAACCAATAGTCTAGGGATTCTGCCCAACATGGCAATGAAAATAAAGACCGAAAATGAAGCTCAGACACAAGGTGCTATAGAATACAAAACTTATATAGCACCTAACTCTGAGGAAACTCAAAATGATTTAACTAATTGTACTCAAATTCAATTAAATGAAACCGATGAAAACAATTTGATGCATTCCACTGAAAATAGATCTCAAACAAACGAACAATTAATGTCTAACTATGAAGGGCAAACGGAGCTCACCGCTCCTGATGGCACTCGGGTGGAATTTTTTTCGATAATGGAAATTGAAGATACAAATATTAAAAAAGAACCCATAGAAAATCAAGGCTTGAAAAAGAATCAGTGTTGGGTCTGCCAAAAAAGTAAGTAGCACTTTTTTATAAAAACATTTTGCTTGTTTCAAATTTTTGTATGTTATCGGATTTGGAATTATTTAATAGTCTTATTGGAAACAACATTTTCAAATATTTTTCAGAAATAAGATGGTTTTATTTTGTGGATTTGAAAGTTTTTTTCCTAAAAAAACAAAATTTTCTTGACATTCTCTAATGTCGAATTCTTTTCAAAAAAAGAATCGAATTTTTTTCCAAAAGAATCGAATTTTTTCTGTCAAAACGAATTTTTCTAGTGTAGCAAGATTCGTTTTGACAGAAAAAATTCGATTCTGGACTAAGAAAATATGATCATGTTTCGCACTTGAGTATGAGGCTTCTCGGCATGTCATTTGAAAATTTTCTACAATTTCGAACCCTTAAAATGCTTTATAATATAATTCAATCACGCGAGCCTAAGTATCTCTTCGAAACTCTTCGCTTCGCGGAATCAAACCATGCAATCTATTTTATAATCCCTAGATTTAATAGCCTGACATCTGAAAGGCAGTTCTTCATCGCCGCGATCCGTCTCTGGAACTCACTCCCATCTTCTTTGAGAAAATTAAGTAGCATTAAACAGTTTCACAAAGAACTACTAGCATTTCTAAAAAACCAAAGCAACTAACTTCATCTTTCAGTCTAGACTCATCTTTTTCGTATCTTCTTCCTCTTCCGCTTAGTTTTCAATTTCTTTATATATTTCTGCCCTCTAGGTATACCTCTATTATTTACTTCTATATATTTTTTATAACTAGGTACTAAAGATGTACAATATTATTTAAAATTCTGTTTATTATATTAATCACAAACTTGCACTATTTTATAAGATTTATCTTACTGTGTTAGTTTATATAAATACGTATAATAAATGAAATGAAATTTCTTTCATAAAGACCATAACAGCCTAATTTACAGTGGAAAATATACCTATTTACTTATGAAAAAGTTAATCACTTTGACTGGGCTATTCTGGCGTTGTGAGGGCTCACAACTCACAAGTCACAAGCCTTTGTGAGGTTGATTTCTTGTGAGGTTGTTGTGAGGTTCTCAAAAGGAGATCACAATTCCGATAGTTTTTGTGAGGCTCACAGTTGTGAGGGTACGAAAACCTCACAAAATCGATTTCACCTTTCCTTGTGAGGTTGTTGTGACTTGTAAGGTATCAGTGAGGTTTGCCAGAATAGGGCTGTGAATGTTAACTTTTTTAACATTTTCCTAAAAGTCCAGTTCTTGGAAAAAAATCGCTTCATCTTTTTTTAACTCCAAGAAAATACTTTTTGATTCCAATATCTGTTCATTGATTTTAAAAGTATAATATTTCTTATTGCAAGATTGGTCCTGAAGTCCAACACAGCTACATTTATAACTACAACAACATGAATCATTCTTGCAATTGCTAAAATTTGTATTTAGTAGATTTTCTGCAGAAGGGACAGGAGTAAAGTCTGACTTGTCTTGAAACTGTTAGCTTCTTAAGATGCTACCATGTATTAAGGGTCTTGATTTTATCATGTGTGATTGATGTTGGCATGTATAATTTTAAATAAAATGTTTGCTTTAAAAAAATATTTATTATTCTTTATAGAGTCAAAAACGCCTTTTCATTTTTTGTTTGTTTTTCAGTTTTTCGAGGAAAATGCCTCCTAGAGATACATATGCGCGTCCACACTGGAGAAAAACCATTCAATTGCACGTTATGTGGAAAAAACTTCAGACAGAAAGCAGCTCTCAAGACTCATTTATTAAATCACACGAAAATCAAACCATTTAAGTGTGATCAGTGTGAACGAGCTTTTGGCTCCCAAAAAGATCTAACATCTCATTCCTTGATTCATTCCTGTGAAAGGCCATTCAATTGTGAGGTCTGCAATAGGTCGTTTGTATCTGAGAAAACTTTAAAATATCATCGAGCTCGACACACTAGGGGATATCCATTTGGGTGCGATATTTGTGAGATGCGATTCTGCTATATGCATCTCCTTCGACGACACATGCTTACTCACACTGGCGAGAAGCCATACAAGTGTAAATATTGTAGTAAAGGATTTCGACAGAGACACGAATCAGTTGTTCATATGCAAACACATCCAGAAGCCAATGCAGACAAAGATAAGCCATCACTCCAACAAGTGCTTGAACTTATAAATTCTTTGCCCAGAGAAGGAGATATGTGTGAATCCAAAGATCAGCCACTAGCTCAAGCAAACGAAATCAATGGTAACCCATGCATTGAATCTTCCTCTAATTTTTGCACCACCAACCAACCAATCTCTTATGATGAAGAACAGCCGCATGTTTCTACTGAAATTGAAAAAAATTTACATAATGAAGAGCTGAAAACAAATTCAGACTTTTCAGAAATCAAAGTTAAACCGGAACCCATGGAGTTTTTAAAAAAATTTATTTGCAAATGTTGTGGAGCTCGCTTTGCTTTGCAAAATACCTTAAGTCATCACGTGCGACAAAATAAGTGTTCTCAAAAGCATTTTACATGTCCAAAATGTAAAAGGGTGTTTGCCTCTCAAGAGAAACTTGATGCTCATATTCTTACTCACACATATTGTGATTTATGCGGTCAATCTTTTAGTAGTAGTGAAGAAATCGAAGCACATAAAGCAGAACAACATAATTTGAAGGTAAAACATCCGTGTCCGCATCCTACTTGCAATAAAGGTAAGTCTATTAGGTGTATGGTAATTTATAGAATAGAATAACGTTTTTGTCGCCAGTTTTCATTTTTTGAGTCTGCTGTTGTAGAATTAGCATTATTATTAAGCTATGTTAGCAAATGATCTTACATATTTCTTCAGGTTCCTTGATGTTATAATGATTTCTGTTGTAATCATTGTCCTAACGTTTCCACTTGCTTTAAACAAAAAAAAACTCAAAGTAGCTCTATATTTGGCATGAGCTTACGAAGCCCTTGTCAAAAGAATAGGTATCTGCAAAAGGCAAACCTAGATTTTATAGATAGTCACCTCCATTGCAGAATCCGATGAATGATCTGTGTAGAGAACCAGACTTAATTTTGACATTTTTACTATTAGTGAAATGTCAAAATTAAGTCTGATTCTCTGTGCAGGTCATTTATCGGGTTTTGTAATTGGTGCGAATGTGTTTTATTAAATCGAACATTACTACGATAGAGAAGTAAAAAACTAGTTTTCTAGTTTTGTTTGTACGTTGAGCTAGCTAGAGCCTGAACGTGATTCAAAAAATTCAAATAACCGAAATTTTGGATTTTGAAGATTTTCTAAAAATATGAATTATTTTTCAATTATGCCCGTATTATTTGGGAATGGTTAGATCAATTTTGCATACAACAATATTAAGTACTGCAGGGGATACCCGTGTTACTTTGGTGGTGATAAATGTTATCAAAAAACTTAATTCATGTTTGTTATCTGATTGCAAGAAGATTGGAAGTTTTTTAAACTTTCTCATAAGATGTACAAATTTTTTATTTCAGCTTTCTATAAAGGAGGTCAACTCGAAAAGCACATTGAAACACATAATATCAAAAAAGAATTTCAATGCACGCTTTGTGATAAAAGCTTTCATCGAAAATTCTATCTCACACAACACATGAATCGTCACACAAAAACACGACCCTTTCAATGTGAACAATGTTCAAAAGCATTCTATAGCTCCGGAGAACTTCAAAGGCATATTATGCGGCACACTGGGGATCGTCCATTTCCATGTGATATGTGCGAAAAAACATACCCTCTAGCAAGTGAACTGAGAGTTCACAAGCAATCTCATTCAGGCGAAAGACCTTTTGCTTGTGAGTTTTGTCCGATGCGATTTGGATTTGCAAACGTTCTTAGAAAACACCTGATAACGCACACTGGTGAAAGATCATTTAAATGTAACATCTGCGGCCGAGGATTTGTCCATAGACAAAATTGCGAAGACCACATGAAAACACATTCGGGCGAGAAAGAATATGGTTGTGAGATTTGTGATTCAAGATACTACACAAAAGATTCTTTACGAAAACATATGAGAAAAAATCACAAAAATATTCCACTTACCGATGACAGTGTTAATGAAAGTATGAATTAAGAATTAAACATAATTTTTGCTGTTTGGATTCATTTGTGGATTTTGTTTTTAGTATTATAGGAATGGATGGAATTTTTATATGTAAACAATTGGTGAGAGGGATTGATCAACTTACCATTTTTAATTTCAAATGGCAATGCTGCTTAAAGTAACTTATTCCTGTAATACTGCACACATACCTACATAAATTATATAATTTAATATAATTAAATAAAAATTAAATTAATCAATTACGAAATGAAATAAATTGAATTATAAATAAAATAAATTAAATTATTTAAACACAAAAAATGTTTGCTATTTTTAAAAGTTTTAGCTTCAGTTTTTGTAACACGTAGAAGTACTCGTTTAAAAATTGTTTGTTAGTTAAATTAAATTAAAATTATTTAAGCTACCATGTATAATCACCCTAAAATACTTTGCTCTTGATATGTCACATAAGCACTCAGAATAGTGTTACTCAATGCTATCAACAAACAAAGAAGCATCTGTCTATCGGCTAGGAAAAAACGTTACTATTGGAAAATATCCCAAGAAATCGCATCACTGTAGGGACTGAGCCAGCCACATTTGATACAAAATAGGAGTCAAAACGCTAAAAAAAACATTAAAATTTCAATATTTAAAAGGAACAGCAAATCCGAAAAAAAGGTTTTCTATTTAAATTGAATAAAAGATTTTTCACATTGAATTTCTTGTAAGCAGGCACTTATGGTTTAAATATTGAGCAATATTATTATTAGTTTTTTTAGAATTGGTTTTTAAAAACTTCAAGCCATTTACCCGCCACATTTAACAGTAAAAACTAAATTTTTGTATCGTGAACTGTGATATGAAAAGATAGCAGAATCTCGTGCTGTTGTAATGCATGTTTTTTCATGTTCTACCTATATGGATAAATAAACGGCTAATGTAAATACGATTAGACTAACCAGTCCGCATCTCTATACATACGCCCATATTATTCACTCGATACATCCAGATTCAAATTTAAATCTGCATGTATTTACATTGAATTTGTATGATTTACATCTGCATTTAAGTTTTAACCTGGATGTATCGAGTGAATAATATGGCGGATAGAGATCAGTGCATGTAGGTCGTTTAGATAATTTAAAGCACGTAAGTAAATTAATTAATACTAGTATCACCTATGGTCGAAATTCGACCATCTGTATTCAATCAACGAGCAAAGGGTGAAGGTGCATGAAAATATTTTTTTCGATTCAATTTTTAATTAAAAACATTCTTTCACACATACTTTTATGTTACTCTGAATATAACGTGACATTCTACCTAAATTTTAAGGCCCCAACCTTAACGATCCGACTATTAGAACAAAAGTTATAGCCAACCAAACTAACCATGACGGCACCTAAACAATTATTATGATTGAAAAATACCTAGTATTTGTTATTGTAGACGTATTTGTATGTGGAATCCATGATTTCACATGTGGTAACCATATTATGTTAAAAAAATAGGAGAATTTGGTTTGTAAATTAAAAAACCAATTGAAATACTCGTAAAACCAGTTTTCGAAAGAAAATAAATTATTTTCTTGCAAAAAGTGATTTTTTTTGTTAGACAACTTTGTAAAAATTAAAAAAAAAAAATGGGAATTTCCTTTGCAAATTTTCTAAATCGAATGAAATACCTACATGCAAACTATTCTCCTATTTCTCAAAAAAAAAAATTAAATTATTTTTGTCGGAAAAAACTTTTTTGGGTTAGCAAATTTTATAAAAAAATAAATAAATGAAAATTTGATTTGCACCTTCAAAAACTCGATTGAAATACACGTGAAAACTACTTAAAAAAAAAAAATTAATTAAACAGAAGTTATAACCAACTAAATCAATCCTTGCTTACTATTTTATTAAATAAAAAATTACCTGTAAATGTACTCTACCCACATCATGTTTCCTTAAAAGGGCCAAGTACACGTGCATGAAAATATTTTTTTATTAAATTTATGTTTCCATTAAATTTTAAATTAATTACCTTTTTCACATACATATAATATGTACTTTTGTTACTCCGCAATGATTTTGTAAAAAAAATGTATCCTGTCCTGACATTACCTAAATTTTAAGGCATCAACCTCAACGATCCCATTATTAGAATAAAAGTTACCAGCCAACAAAACCAACTATGAGGGGACCTTTACAATTATTATGATTGCAAAACACCTACCACAAACGTGCATACCTATATATCAATTTTTTTTCCCGATGCGAAGCAAACTTGCGAAGGTTATGGTTTTTTATTACACACGCGCTACAGTCTTTAGTTTTTTTTTTGTTGTATTCTTCCTCGTTACGTTTGCCTCGATGAAATGTATTCTCAAAAACCAATTTCTGTCTTTAGTATGAGATTTTGAATGGCTTTACACGCCTGTCATTCTGGCTTTAATTTGAACTTTTAAATTTTGAAAATCCGACCATTGGATCCAAAGATATAAGCATTTAAGTGACCGCAACACGGGTGTTTTGTGGGGTGTACAGTTATGTTTGATGTATCATATTAATTGTCAATTTTCCTAGATGCGAATAAAACAAAACTAATCGTATAGATTAACTAAAGAGTTATGAGGTGATAAATAAAACAACAGAAATGTGTCAATATTTCGGTTGAAAACATTTTTAAAAATCTAAAAGTTGTAGAACAAATGTAAATAAATAACATCTATCACTTACACGATTTTTAGATTTTTTAAACAATTACCGGATTGTTAGATAAAAATCAAGAAGTGGTAAAAATTTACTCCGAAAAAATCGTTTTTAAACATCAAAAATGATATAAAAAAAATTAAAATCCAGATTTCCTTAAACACGTATACATAATTTATTTTTCAAACACCTTTCTAAATTCTAATGGTATAGAATATATTTTAATCAGACCTAACCCTGATTGGTGGGTTTTTCATTTCACACATTGAAACAACAACAAAGAAGACTCATGAGTCCGGTTGTTATGTTTTGTTCGTGCCTCACCAGATTCCTCACCCCACACTTCTCTTGTCTACGAACTGCCGTGATACCGGCCTAAATCTTCCCAATCTAAACAGCGTCAAACAACAACAAAGTAGACTCATGAGTTCGGTTTTTATGTATTCTTCGTGCCTCATGGAAGTCCTCACGCCACACTTCTCTTGCCTACGAACTGCCGTGATACCTGCCTCAATCTTCCCAATCTAAACAGCGTCAAACAACAACAAAGTAGACTCATGAGTTCGGTTTTTATGTATTCTTCGTGCCTCATGGAAGTCCTCACGCCACAGTCCTCTTGCCTACGAACTGCCGTGATACCTGCCTCAATCTTCCCAATCTAAACAGCGTCAAACAACAACAAAGTAGACTCATGATTTCGGTTTTTATGTATTCTTCGTGCCTCATGGAAGTCCTTACGCCACACTTCTCTTGCCTACGAACTGCCGTGATACCTGCCTCAATCTTCCCAATCTAAACAGCGTCATAGAGTTTATATACAAAGGGGATAGTATGGAAGGGCTTTAAGCGACAGCTGCACTTCACGGCGCGGCACTATGTCCCCTTTCACACGAGGAAACAAGTTGCTGGAGATTTTTTTACGTTTTCTTTTAATTTCCAATTCCCACCAATCGTAGATCGTTCAATCCTTTTACTTGGTGAACTTCTCACCCAAAAACTGAAAGTTGCTAGAAACTCAGTTTCCTCGTGTGAAAGGGGACTATGAGAAAAAGTTGATAATCTGACCAGCTTTGTCGCGACATGAAGTTTCGTTCAGTTTCGGTGTCGCTGAAGTGCGGTTTTACCTTTAAGGTAGAACTAGAATAGGCGGTAGCTGTCGGAAGCTAGTGTCAAAAGCGAACGAAAAGTTGCTTTCCAAAACGTCAAATTCATAAGTCACCCATAATGCACTTGAGTGGTTGGAAGTGATTTTTTTGATTTTTGAAGCTAGCTGTCAGTCCACGTACGAAAGAGCGGTCGGTGAGCGCTCTCACGTCCGACGGCGAAAGTTAACGAAAACTAAACGAAAAGTTCAAAATCGCAATTATGTGCGCGTCATATGAATTTCTTGTTTTCGCTCGGTTTCGTACGACCACGTACGTTGGCTTCCGCCTATTCTAGTTCTACCTTTAAGGTTCCCCCACACCAAAGCGAATTTTCGGTGGCGACGACGAAAACAATAATAACAACGTGTTGTTATTGTTTGTTATTTCGAGGTGGCGACGACGAAAACAATAAAGGCTCCCCCAAACCAACGCGAAACATTCGCCGACGACAGATTTGTGTTGTTGTTTAGCGTTGTGTATTTGTCATATTTTGTGTTATTGTGAATGATTCGCTACGATTTCGCGTTGGTTTGGGAGAGCCTTAATAACAACGTGTTGTTATTGTTGTTTTCGTCATCGCCACCGAAAATTCGCTTTGGTGTGGGGGAACCTTTAAGGCTCTCCCAAACCAACGCTAAATCGTCGCAATCATTCACAATAATAAAAAATATGACAAACACACAACGCTAAACAACAACAAAAAACTGTCGTCGTCGAATGTTTCGCGTTGGTTTGGGAGAGCCTTTATGCATGTTTACAAAGTCCCCTTTCACACGAGGAAACTGAGTTTCCAGCAACTTTTAGTTTTTGGGTGAGAAGGGCACCAAGTAAGAGGATTGAACGGTCTACGATTGGTGGGAATTGAAAATTAAAAGAAAACGTCAAAAAATCTCCAGCAACTTGTTTCCGCGTGTGAAAGGGGACAAAGCGTTGCTTCAGCTTCATACAACACTCAATTCAAGTTGCAAAAATATGGGTCGAAAATCTGATCCTAATTCAACTCGAGTCTAGATCCGCATATAAACGAGGTACTTGTTGAATCCCAAGGTGACACCCTGTTGTTTGAATGTCAAAATATTCCAACCGCTTCCAACTTCACGTTGATCAATTTAAAAAAAATCTAGCCAAAAAAAAAAACTGAACCGCCATCGAGAGAAATGTGGAAAAATTGTAATTCGTTGTCGGAGCTTTTGTGAATTTGCAACAAATAAAATCAATCTTTATATCGTCGTTAAAACATTATTTGATTCGGGTAATTCAGCTCCTGAGCTTATGAATAAAAAATTCCAATTTTTGTTCAATTGAAAAAAAATTGAAGTGATTTAACTATTGAAAATTAAAAAAAGGAACAAAAAAAATGTTTAAAACAAAGAAGGAAGTAGATCTTCATGTGCGCACTGCATTGGCAAAATTACGTTCGGAAAATGAGGTAAAAATGCATGATAGTTTCATTTTGCATAAAAAACTATATTTATTTACTAAACTGTGATATAGCAGCTACAGAATAATTCAAAGATCTCTCAAAATAAAATTGTACTTTCATTATTTTGTGCCTCAATGTGCCTGCGAGTCAGTCGGTTGGCGTTTGGTTGTATGTATTTGGAGTTGCGAAATAAAAATGCCGACAGCCGAGGTCGACTCCACTCGCTAATACTAATGGCGGTTATAACTGTGCTGTAATTATTTATTGAAGGGGATGCTGCTAGTGGCAAAATTCCAAAATAAATTTTTTGTTTTATGTATCGAAATGAAAACAAATAAGTAAAACTTATCCCTAAAAATGCCATGGCAGCTTATTAGAAACGTGTCGATAGTAAAATGAAGACCTTCAAATTAAAATAAATAATAAATCGATTTCTTGTAAGTGCAACCAAATGTTCTTAGGGCTTGTGCACTACCTATATATTTATTTTGATCTATAATAATTGAAAATGTGCAATGATTAGCTAGGTATATTGAGTCTGTCTAAAGACCCGACAGCGAGTACCCGAAATTAAGTGCTTTTCACTTCTGTTTTTTTTTTTTTTTGCTTGCTTATATAAGTACAGTGCTAGCACCCAGCATTACGGCGTATACACAGTGAGGTATCTATGGGGGGGCATGCTGCCATCCTGCAACCCCCTCCTTGGGAACATTAGGATTTGGTTAGGTGCGAGGTTAGGTGTATGCAAAGTTTCTTTTGCATTTAAAGAATCTGGATTTAAGGCCAACCTCGCACCTACCCCAAATCCTATAGTTTTTAAATGATTTCGCGTGCGCGCTGTCGGGTCTTTAGACAGGTTCATATTTTATTTCGAGTAGCTAGGAGTTAATAGAAAAGATAATAGGTACACAAATTATGTTTTTTATTCAATGTAATTCGTGATGGTTTCATTTTTTGGAATTAAATAGCCTTAAATTTAGATTCATCTTGCGATATGATTTTTTTTGTTTCTAAAATAGTACCTTAGTGCCTTTTTTGGATGGCGGTTTAACTAAAGTGAAGGGATTTCTTCAAATTTTTCAGGCGTAGAAAAAAAGATAAGGATTCTCTGGACTTTACTGCAGAAATTGAAAAAAAATTACACAGGTTCTAAAGTTATAATAAAATAAATAAAGAAGCAAAACAAAAAGTTTTCATACGATTGGTACTAAAAATAGATGAGCGCCCTCTAAATATTAATCCAGAGGGCTGACATTTTTACTATGCTTACTGTTTCGCTAAACTCGTAACTAAAAAGTTTGGAATCAGTACAAATTATTGGAAAACTGGGTACCTATTTCAAAGGATGATAAAAAAATTAAGTTTTTAATTAAAAATTTTATTTCTGTTGAATCATAAAATATACAATGCTTATATATGGAATAAAATATCGGTTAAGATGGCTTCCTCGACTTTGCTGGCATGAGCGTTTCGCATAAATTTTGCCGAATATCGCACAGCGCACCCAATGCGATCACTTTGTAGATTTTCGAAGTCATCAAGATGAAAATGAGCCTCATCACCGAAAATTACCACCAAACCTCCATTATTTTTTTTCAAACTGATGATTAAGAAAGAAAACGCGCTTTCTTTTTAATAATCCTCAATAGTTTTTTTTGGCATAAATGCTTTTGCCAACTAATTTTACGATAGGAAAAGTTAGAGCTACATTTGGATATCCGTTGAATATAATGATGACAACACGTCATCACGTTTCATGATTGGAAAATAGGATTCTGCTTCTCGCCACTGTGTGGCTGTTTTATTTTCGCGGATTTTATTTTTATTATGACATGGATCATGGGTCATAATAAAAAACGGCTAATGTTGTTGTTGAAAATGGATGAATATAAGCTTTTCCATAATAAATGTCTTGCATGCCTTCGTAATTGTCTTACGCCATCTATTATAACACGTGCAAGATTTTATCAAATTCGTTGAAGTGGCTCAGATTTTATCAATTTATTAACTCCTGACAATAGGTACAAAATGAACTGCGTTGCGCTCGGTTTATTCTTTAAATATTTACGATATAAGGAAAACGACAAAATAAAAGCTATACATAATCTCAGCTTTAATTAATTTGGCCGCCATTTTATCAAAATGTGGTGGTGAACGGCAAAAATACAAGGTGGAAAAGTAAAAATTCCAAAAAAACACCTCAAAATATGTATATAAAAATGACAAATAACGCCGCTTATATTACAGTACGCTCTCTGTAAAAATCCTTGTGAATTTATTGAAAAAGCTAAACTTGTCAAAACGTCGGGAAAAGCTAATGTTAACTTAATTGTTTCATTGCCACATCCATTGTGACAAAAAACCCGACGGAAAACAAGATTTTATATCTTATCCACTTTTTTTAAAATTAATTTTAGCATATATGTAGGTATATTTGGAGATTCTTTTTATTCAACATTCTTATATGGCAAGAACTTTGCAATTAATCATAAAAACGGAATGAAAGACTTTTGTCGAAATTCAAATCCGCTGATGATGACAGCGACGGTGTTGAAACAATAAGTCTGTTCCATACCTAGTTTCAGACCGCAAGATTTAGTCATTTTTAGTCTGAAGTCGTTCCAGACTTCTAAGACTTGTGCTAATTCTTGCAAAAGAGAGAGTAAGTAAGCGCTCGAGTAGACGTTCGAGAGAGTAAAACATTTCCCTTTCTTGCCAGTTTTAGTCCGAGGAATTTCGTCTGGCTATTTCTGGGCTGGCTGTCAAATGTCTGGTTGACTTATGTCAGATGACGGAATTTGTCAGTTGAGTACAAATATCAATGTCGAACAAGGGTTGCACAAGTGCTAGGGTTTTCCCAGATCAGAGTTAAAACACCCTGCGCTGCAATAAGTGTTGTTTGCCCCCAAAAAAATGCACATCAACAACAACAACATCATGAGATAGAACCACCTCTACAACCTGCGTAGCAAATTTAATATATAACATTTATAAGGCAGTTTCCCGGTGACGAAGCTCAATGAAACTTGATGCGAAACGTTGCGGGTGAGTACAAAGTGCACTCCTTAATAATTTTATAACGCGGCTAATCCGAAAACAATTACCTAATAATATAGTGCTACTTGAAAAACACGTTTAAGCTTCATAATTTAATATATAATTAAAGATTTGTTTGTTTGTATATTAAAATAAATGATGTAAGCTGGTACGTTTATTCTCTGTTAACATTTTATTTTCTTGGGATCTGATTTTTGTAAATTTTGATTAAGATTTATCACTGATTTATGGCAACTTTAGTCGAATATATTTTTTTAAGTTAAAAAGTGGTCCAAATTAGTGCGGTACCGTTTCAGACATTTTTTCAGTTTTCTTTCTCTTTGAGAGAATTTCATCCCCCCTCCTCAAATTTGACATTTGACCAACTTTTAGTGCGAGAAATGTTGGGAACAGACCTAATATTGTACAGTTAATATTTAAGCGAAATAAATATAAACAAATAAAAGCAATCTGTTTCAATTTTAATTTTTTTACTATAGTGTTCATTAAGTACATATTTTTATGAAAGAAATCATAATAAATGGGACAATTTAGAGAATTGGGGGTGGCCCCGGCGCAGTGTAAGTAGTGCTTGACTGCTAACCTGGATGTGTGGTTTCGATCCCAAGTCTAGGAAGCATTCTTTTCTATATTTCCTCAACTGAACGTCACCCCTGGGATTTAATGAGATAATCAAAACCTAATTTCTCAATCCACTGTGCCAACAAAAATCTATCCTATCCTTCTATTCCTTTTTATAAGACCCTAGGTCTTACTGGCATATATATTAGGGTGATTCAAAAAAACACCTTTCTCGAAATTCAACCGGGACCGGGCGAAATTATGAAGCATAGATTGGAACTAAAAAAATAAAACCAAAAAGTTCAAAATCGAACATCATTTGGAGGTCGCTACCAGCGTTTTTTTCAATAATTTAGCTTGAAAATCGGAATTTTTCTCAAATGTTAAAAGCTGCATAACTTTTCGAGTTTTGGTGCTAAAAGCATGAAATTTTCAGGGATTTTATTTTATGTGATTTCTGAATTTTCAGTTGGAAAATTAATTTTGGAAATACTTTTTTTTATAGTTTTTTTTTGTTTATACATACTAAAAAACGTCTACAGAAAAAAACCGCAAGGCATCTGGGACTTGGTGTTGACTTCAAATTACGTCTAATTAAACCAAAATGCGAAAATGGAAGCAAAAATCGAAAGCTGTACCTTTCCGCGATGAATGCGCAAAGACAGATTCTGGTTACTTGTGAACAAATTTTCACCGTCGAAGAATCTTTTATTAAACGCAATGATCGAATATAAAGCCTCTCAACTAGACAACGTTCGAGAACAATAATGGACATTCCAAAAACATTCTGCTCCAGCTCAAAAGGCAAAAACCCCCAAGAAAGGTTCAAAAACAATGTTCCGAACTTCATCCAGCTGGTAGTCCAGACCTCAACCAGTTGGATTACAAACAGTTGTCCGTTTAAAGGGAATAAGGGAATGACCTGCTCTTGTAGGCACCCAAATGTTTAGTCATTAAACCCTTGTCGATGATTGGCCAGGGCGTCGTAGGTCGTGTATTAAGGCGAATGGCGGCCATTTTGAATGTTGTCTTTTATGATTAGTAGCTATTGATCGTCTGAATGAATAATTTACTTACTTTTTAAAAAGTGTCGGCGCATTATAATTTCGGATTAGTTTTTCCTTGTATGGTGATTTACGATTACCCTAGGTATAGGCTGAAATGGGGTAAACAAAAAAACACTTCCTGTTCTTAAAATTATTTTTTCGTTTTAACAAATACAATAACATATTAATTATTATTAATGTGTTTTTTCTTTCTTTAATATTTAACTAGACTTAGGTTTGTCTAGCCTTGCAAGGCCAGGCGGGTCGGCTAGTATAACAATAATTTGACTATCTTATTTATTTTCGAAATGCTATTAGCTTTTGAGCAATATTTGGGACTCAAAACATCATTTGGATTTCTATCAACAACAGAAACAATATAGTGCAGGTTGTTTCATTCACTCGTTTTTTGAAAATTTTGACCCTCATCGTACGTAAAGAATTATAGCTTTAAAAAATGCAAGCCACCAAAATCTGTGCTTGTCACTTTCTTCGGATCTGACAAGACTTTTTGTGTTAAAGAAAATTGTTTTCCAAAATGAAGGAAGTTGTTTTGTCATCACATTGTTTTTTTTACTTTTAGAAAAATCTACGTAGTTTTACCATAGCTAAGTTGTACTTCAAAATCAACGAATATTCAACTGCCGAACAGTACGTATCATCATATCTGACCATCAAAGATGACAACGATCAAGCTCACAAGCTACTTGGCCAATGTTATCTGCATCAAAAGAAGACCAGCAAAGCCCTTGCATCATTCCAACGTTCGTTGCAACTTAATTCCAAGCAACCAGATCTTCTTGGTGAAGTTTGTCAGTTATTGCTTGAAGATAAATCACTGAACACTAATAAAGCAAAGTACTGGTGTGATTTGGCTGAAAGTGAAAAAGTCCAACATGATGCCGTTTTTAGTCTGCGTCTTAAACTTATGAATAAAGACAATCTTGAGACAAACCAAGTGGAACAGTTGATCCAAAAAGAGATTTCATCGCGACCACAAGATGTTAATTTACGCATACGTCTGGTGCGTCATTTTGTTGAACAAAATAAAGTTCTAGAAGCCTTTCAGAATACTTATCAATTAGAGATGATTAACCATGGTATGTTGGCTCAAAGCGCTGAATGGTACAATGTGGTATGGCTTGTACTTAGCAAGTTCGAGCAAATACCAAATGCCAAAAAAGACTGGCAATTCTGGTTGTTGCTCATAACATGCTTAGAGCGGCAAGTCCATTTAAGTTTTACTTCAAATTCAAATTTACCCAATGGTGGAAGCACCGAGACGGCTGATCTCCTCTTTAACTTCGATCAGTATCTGTATAAAGTGTCTCAGATTGTCGACACATTGAATCAGCAGAAAGAGTTTGTCACACGTTTCGTGGAACACTATCAGGGTCAGCTGTGTTTACATGCAGCTTCGTTGATATTTAAAAGGGAGTTGATTCAAAACAAAAATAAGTGGAAGGAAACGATCAAAAGTACACTTCCCCTGTTACTGTTAGCCTATCAAAGTACAAGACCGGATATTAAGGAACAATGGATGAAGCACTGCGACGAGAATGGTACACTTCTTCTTCAGCAATGGAATAGAGAAGGAGCTTTTCGGTGTGTTCAGGTAAAGAATAATTATTTTGTTTTGTGCTTGTTACTTTTATTTACAAATGCTTCTTTCTATTCAGGCTGGACGAACTCTTGTTGCATGTATTGAAGAAAACAATGAAAACACTAATCAAATTAATAACATAATTGAAAACTGCTCTCCCTGGACTACGTCCGAGGCTTTAGTTAGTCAAATTCGTCAACTTTGCACTGATAAGAACTGGCGGCGTGGCGTATTTGGACAGCTTTTCTGCAACAGCGATCAAAAAGTCAAAGAAAGTACATCACATTTAATCAAATGTGGTAAATTATCTGAACCCATCTATGAACTTCCCACCTATGCCGAATTGGAACAATATGAAGAGACAGCTCAGTACTTAAATCCGCAATCTTTGCAACACATGTTATATCTTTGCTTGGGAAATGAAAATTTGGCTAATGTAAGAGCCAAATTTTTTAGCGGATTAAATTTCTCCACCCATAATTTGTCGTTTTGTGGGGCTGAAACTCTTAATCAACTCGATATTGAAACTTTTCTCTACGCATCTACTTTGCAGCTAAAAAGCCTCCTTGAAATAGAACGTAAAGCCTATCAATCCTACCACCCAGGTATTGTGCCAAAACCAAAGGTTTTGCCATTTGTCAACATCCAATATCATTTGTGCACCGATGAACAGATTAATTGGTGGATGTCTGCTTATCAAGTGTATAAGAATCTGGCTAACGATAACTTAGCCGAAATTCGCGCAACCTTACAATATGGCATTGAAGCTGTGCGCGGTATAAATGGACCAAAAATTGATTTGCTAATCGTTTTCAAGCTAGGCAAGATATTTGAAAATCGAGCTGGGGACATAAACAAACCTGTTGAGAAGGGAATGGTTGAAGCAAGAGCAGAGAATTTGTACAAGTGCGGTTTAAGTATGCTTAAAATGAGCAATAAGGGAGTTTTAGAACCATTTAAAAGATATTTTACATATGCCAATGCTAAAAGCTCATCGGTGGAACGAGAAGTTTCCAAGTTGGCTGAAGATGCGGTTAGTTTTCTGGCCACGAGATACTTTAAGAAATCGGAATACGAAGAGTTGATTGATGAATTATCTGGCATTCAACTGCCATTTGCAACCTACTTTCAATCAGAAGCCTATCGCAGGTTGGATGAAGCTATGAAGACACCGAAAAAGAATAAACGTATTTATTTGGAAAAAGCAAGTGACTGTCTTAACCAAACGCTCCAGCTACTGAAGAGCACTCAAGTCGATCCCAACCATCCCCTGAATGCGGTGATACCATTTGAGTTGAAAAATTTACAACAAAGCAAAAGTAAGTTCATGAATGAACAAAGAAATAACAGCAGTTCCTACGAAGATGCGGAAACAGAATTTGGAATCGGTGATTCGACTCCACAATACAATGCCAGTAATCGATCACGTCGCGAAAATTCAATTGTCTCGCCACGAACAATTGAGCTGGAGAACATGGTTAAGCAAATAACAAATATGATGAGCTTTGTCAAAAAGGAGATTGTAGAGAGTATTAAGCCTGAAGTTGTCGAAATTCATACTCAATTAAAAGAGATAAAAGAAAGACTAAATCTTATTGAGGAGAATATGCCTAAAAAATCGATTTCACCAAGTCGCGACGATGATGCTTCACATGTGCTCGATGATTTGTACATTATAGAAGATGAGCTGCAAAACCAAATGTATTCAAACCAACAACAACAACAACAACAGCAGCAACAAATGAACATGTACGCACCCACATTTCCGCAGCAACATTCTATGGGTCAAAGGTTGCATACTCCAACAGCTGTAGCTTCTGGTGGTGTTGTTAATGTTCCCGGAGCAGGAATTAATCCATATAACAATCCATTGTACAACAACTATGCCATGAATTACTATGCCCAACAGCTTATGATACCGCCACAGCCACCTGCAGCACCTGCTATGGGAACACATCCATCACAACTATGTAAGTTGATTAGTCTGTACAATGTTTTGATTGATAGATTCAGTCTGTTTTTTTAATTATTTTTTTCCTGAATTGCCTTAGAATTCTATTGTCATAACAATTTTATTTTTTTAAATCGAGAATTCTATTGCCTTTACCACTATAACTGTCGATTGTAAAGGGAAATATTTCTCCGAATTCTTGTTTTTTTTTTTAAACCATTTGCTGTCAATTCAGAACCACTATTTCATTCCAATTTATAATATATGTCAGTATCGATCGTGAGTATCAGATAAGGACAGCATAAGAAATCACTATTTTATAAGGGACTTGCTCTTTGCTGTCGAAAACATTTACCAATGCGAAAGAATTTTGAGTTACACTGGAAGTCCAGTATAACAAAAGATATAATGTTCAACCAATTCGTTATATCGAAAAATTTGTTACATCGGAACAGTTTTTTTGACCTTACGTTTAAAGAAAACACTCACTTTCTACTAAAAATTTCCAAAAAAAACTTACCGAAAAGCAAATAAGAAATAACTGCATCTACGTAACAAAGAAACAACAACTGCGAAAAATTCCAAAGACGTGTAAGCAAAAAAAAATTCTAATGTATTTCATATACCGTTTTGTCGTGCAGAAACGCAGACAAAAAAAATTTGTGATCAGAAAAAAAAAAGATTCTCATGTTTTGTTTTTTTTTTTCTTAAATTCAACAGCATTTGTTATTTAGAGTAGTAGAATCATATATATTATTTCTACTGTCAGGGTCCTTTTTTCTCTTTAATGAAATATGCAAATCCAGTAATTTAGGTATTACTGGATAGGAATTTCAACGTAGTGATGATATCGCACAAAAACTTTATGTTAAACCGCACTATTTTTTATGAAATTCTATAATTTCAAATAATTCAAAAAATTAATAATTTGACATAAAAATGCTTCAATTTTAATTTCTTGAATGAGTGAAAGGGAAAAATATACTTCTGTAATATAATATTCTCTCTTTTTCGCCGCACCTTTAAAAATGACATTTCCCCTTTCCAATTAGTAATATTTTGGAATGTGAAATAAGATCGGTTCAATTTATTGAGTGCGTTCCCTCATTTAGATCTTCTGTGAGTTTATACCAGAATTTTTCTGGATACAAGAATGTCAGTCAGTTTTACATTTTAGTTCCAACGTCCTTCTGTGGTTTCATTTAAATACTTTTATATGTATTTAAATGTTATTTTCTTATATAAATATTCATTACTTTATATTTATATAAAAAATCTTTTAGATAAAAGTCACACAAATTTGTCTTTTATCATCATATAAATTATTTCTGTTGTCAAACTCCTTTTTTCTCATTTATAAAATAGTCAAATCTACTAAATTAGGTATCGGTGGATAGGAATTTACACATAGCGATTACATTGCGCAAAAACAAATAATTCAATAAATGAATAATTTGACATAAAGAATGCCTCACTTTTAATGAGTGAAAGAGAAAAATATGTATTACTTCTTTAATTTAAAATTCTCTTTTTTTCGCCGCACCTTGAGTGAGTGGGGGAGAAACCTTTTTTTTCGGTGCACTTTGAATGAGTGGGGGAGAAACACCTTTATTTGTCACTTCTGATTTCATTATTACATCAAATATTGTTAACAATGAGGTTTTGTAAAACTAATTTGTTCATATCAATAAAGAATGTATTTATTTTCTTCAAACATTCTATTTGAAAATTTAATTGCAAAACCTTATTGAATGTGCGAAATTTTCGCACGGGTCTTCTGGTTTTTAATTATTCCTTATTTAGAGACATCAATGGACTTCAAATAGTGATTCGTTCGTGGACGTTCGTTTTATGGGCATTCCTAATACTGGACGTCCAGTGTATTTTGGAATATTCGTCAAATAAAAAAAAGATAAAATTACTCAGAAATTCGATGGCATTTGCGTTGGTCGTCTTAAAATCAAAAAAACGATACCAAACGAATTGGGTTATAAATTTTTTTTTATTAAAAGTTTTATCTTGACCAAGAAGTCTTTTATTAAATTTGTTATATATTTTATTAAAAGAATTGAATTCAAATACCCATTTTTCTTTTATTTTGTCAGGCTGACATATGTATTTCCATTTTATTCGTACGGTTATAAAATGGTGTTGTTTTATCCCAGATCTGTCAAAACTCCGGCCTTCCAGTGGGCAGACAAATTTCAAAATCAAAACCATCAGTTTGATAGCTACCATCTCCACTGAAACGAATACAATTATACCATGACAAAAAAAAAACATCCACGTAGTCTGCCACGGCAAAATAAACAATTTTCTGATCGAAATTCCATCAGATTAAGTGATAAGAAATTCCAGGAATTGGAAAAATTTACCTTTATCACGGACTGACTCTTTTCGAACATAATGAGTACGGTTACAATAAAGAGAGGATGGAAATCCGGTGGTGGGCAATGACTCGTTAAGTATTTTTGATCTTTTTGATATTTATGGAAACCCAGCGTTAGCTTCTCGGATTCCGTACAAAAATTATAGGTTCCTCCCTACCTTTGCAAAATGTCTCAGTTTTGGTATAAAATACAATTCAAATTTTCGATACGTTTGCTTAATTTTTGACATAAGAGAGCTTCATTAAATATCCGAATCGTAAAGAAGATTTTCTATGGAACATTGGTAGTTAATCTGCTACAAAAATATTATTATACACGTAAATTAACAAGAATAAAATAACTATTAACATTAACTTTGCAGCCAATCGTAATGCTTTGGGTCTATCGTACATGGATTCAGCTATGAACTTCAATATGCCGGGAATAAATCCATCTCTGATAATGCCAACAACACCTGATTCAAGAACCTCCAATCTATTCGGTTTGCTGAACCAAAACGCAACGCAACAACCACAGTTAGGACCTTCTATTCAACAACAACCACCTCCAATTCAATCAGCAGTACCTGCACCTCCTCTACAATCAATTAACGTACAACCCAAAATCCAGCCATCTCTTCCTCAAATAGCACCACCAGTTGCCACTGTTCCACCGTCAGCTCCAATAACATTCAATAAATCTCTTAACAATATGCCAGTGGAAAAAGGACCACCTGTTAATGTTGTAATAACTTCTTCTGATCCACTACCTACAACTAGTGCTACCATGCAACCGCAGCCAACATTGAGTGTTACCATTCCGTCGCACCATATTAAGCCGAGTTTGGTATCTACAATGGACCTCACAAAAACACAACCGGCAAATACAAACTTCCCAATGATTGGACCAGCTTCAACTGTGACAACATCAACAGCCATATCATCACCGTTTACTATGAAATTCCCCACACCATTAACAACGACGACACCAACAACAATAAACACCGGAAGCGCAATATCATTCAGCTTTAAGCCGCCTCCACCGAACAATATTGACAGTTTAAATAAAACCAACGACAGTAATACATCCGATTTGCATAAAAGTGAACACGAAGTAGAATATGATCCAAGACCAGACTTTCAGCCCATAATTCCCCTTCCAGATGAAATAGAAGTAAAAACTGGCGAAGAAAACGAAGAAGTGATGTTCTCTTCACGATCCAAGCTGTACCGATTTGCGGAAAAGGAATGGAAGGAGCGTGGTGTTGGAGACTTAAAGATCCTGAAAAATAATGAGAATGGAACCTCTAGAATCTTAATGCGACGTGATCAGACTCATAAAATTTGTGCAAACCATCGCATAACAAGTGAGATTAACTTGACAAAGCCAAAAGGCACCGATAAAGGTTTTATATGGGCAGCTAATGACTTTGCTGATGAACAATTGAAACTAGAGAAATTCCTAGTTCGCTTTAAGCATGCCGAAACGGAAAAAAAATTCGAAGCTGCATTTAATGTTGCTCGCAATGAAGCCATTGAATCGGCCAAAGCTACAAATGGGCATCTAGATTCTAAGCCTAAGCCTTTCGGTTTGGCTAAGACATTTGCCGATAACAAGACAAGTACACCAACACAAAAATTGAGTGTAACTCCATCTAGTAATATTGAAAATACAAAACCATCAGCCATTCCCAAAACATTGTTTGATGGCATTACTGCAAAGAAAAGCGAAGAAACTAAGCCCCAAACATCGTCGCCGTTTGCAAACTTTTCTTTTGATATAACTACGGCTTCTGCAACTTCCACTGGCGAACACAAGCCATACGCTAATTTATTTGCTGGTATTAATACTACCCAAGCTGATTCACCATTTGCAATCAATTCTAATGAACCCAAGCACGCCGCTAATTTATTTGCTGGTATTAATACTACTCAAGCTGATTCACCATTTGCAATCAATTCTAATGAACCCAAGCAAGCCGAATCGAAGCCAGAAACCCGTAATGAAGACAATGAAGATGAATATGTGCCAACAGCTCAATTTCAACCAGTTATTCCGCTTCCCGATCTTGTAGAGGTAAAAACTGGTGAAGAAAATGAGATTATACTCTTTGAACACCGAGCGAAGTTAATGCGTTTTGATAAAACTAAAAGCGAATGGAAAGAAAGAGGTATAGGCAACATCAAGGTTTTGCAAGACAAAAACGATGTTAACAATGTAAGATTGTTGATGCGTCGGGAAATGGTTCATAAGCTTTGTTGTAACCAGCGTTTATACAAGGACACCGTCTTTAAATACACTAAAAACTCAAAAACAAGTCTCATATGGGCTGGACAGGATTACTCCGAAAATGAACTACAAGTTGAGACCCTTACAATACGTTTTAAAACAGCCGAGAGTTGCAAACAGTTTTTAGATGTAATAACTGAAGCTCAAGCTAAAATGACCACAGCAGCAAATGAGGAGAATGCTAAGAATGATGAACCTTTGAAAACGATAGCTGCACCTGCTGTAGAAAAGGGTTTCGGAGACAAGTTCAAGCCAAAAGCTGGATCATGGTCTTGCGAACAGTGTTACACTTCGAATACGGCTGATAAGTTATATTGTGCTTCTTGTGAGGCACCTAAAGATAATACTGTTCCCAAAAAGAGCATTTTAGGAACAACAACAACTACATCCTCAATAAAGCCCGCTTTTACTTTTGGGTTCGGAAATACAGCCGGAATAGCTGCAACGAAATCATTTGTGGCAACGGAAGCTGTAGAGTCCGCTAAACAGCAAGTTGCAAAGCCGCCTACAGTAGGGTTTGGCGATAAATTCAAACCAAAGGTCGGTTCATGGGCATGTGATCAGTGTTACACATCAAATACGGCCGATAAGCTGCACTGTGTTTCATGTGAAGCTCCAAAAGATAAAACAGTTCCAAAGAAAGAAACACAATCTGTGCTTCTGAGCGGTAACGATCAATCCTTTGTCTTTGGATCTACAAGTCAGAAACCACCTATAGTGACCGGAGCCACTCAAGAAGGTTTGTCAAGTACAGCCGGATTTGGTGATAAATTTAAACCAAAAGCAGGCTCATGGTCATGTTCGGAGTGCTACCTTTCGAATTCCGGCGATGAATTGTACTGCAATGCATGTAACAATCCAAAAGACTCAACTGTGCCCAAAAAGGAACCCGTTAACATTTTAGCTCCATCGAACCCATCGGCCAAATTTAGTTTTGGCTTCCCGGCCGGAAATACAACTTCTGCGAAAAATGAAACACCAACTTTTAACATTGGTGTTAAGGGCAATTATAAATTTGGTATTCCAAAAGATGGAGAAGGTGTTAACAATGCATCAGACATTTTCAGCACCCCTTTAGGCAACTCTGCCTCCCAGATTTTGCCATCGTCTAAGCATATTGAAACGAAATCATTTTCATTTTTGCCTACATCTAGCGTATCAACCGATTCAACTAGTTCAACTATGACGGCAACAACTGGCACTATTTCAAAATCAACCTTTGCTTTTACTTTGCCATCGAAAACAATTGAATCCAGTGGAGGAGATAAGGGAGTCGTCGGAAGCTCATTTTCCTTAGATAAAAAAGACTTCCAATTTGTTTTGAAGCCCAAGAGTCCCGGAAAAGCAAAGAGTCCTCAAAAGTCAATTAAATCACCAGTCGTTGCGGCCGATGATGAAGATGATGAAGTCGCTGAAGAAGAAGAAAACAATACTTATTTCACTCCGGTGATTCCACTGCCAGATAAAGTAAACATTATGGTTTTAAAATGTAATCGTGTTAATTTTAAATTATTATTATTTATTATTTATTTACAGATTGAAGTAAAAACTGGTGAGGAAGACGAAGAGGTGATGTATTCGCATCGTGCTAAATTGTATAGATATACTGAAGGCGAATGGAAAGAACGCGGTCTGGGCGATGTGAAAATATTGCAACATAAACAAACAATGAAATTACGTGTCGTCATGCGTCGTGAACAGGTTTTGAAAATTTGTCTTAATCACGCACTAAATGAGGATGTTCTTTATAAGAATAAAGACGAAAAATCGTTGTTATTTATCGTAAACGATTACAGCGAAGGAGAAGTAGAATTGCATAAGTTTTGTTTGAGATTTAGAAGTAAAGATATTGCTGATGGATTCATGAAAGCGGTTAACGATTGTCTAGTTGGCAAAGCAAAGGCATTAACAGAAGAAGCGACAGCAACAACAACAAACGAACAAGTACAGGAAAGTGGTAAGTTATGAAGACATTTAACATTTTAAATGAAAGTTGTTCAAAGTACATTCATTCATATTTAATTTTTAAATTTTTTCACACTGTTCGTAACTGCAAATTAACACACTTGTACTAATACAGGACTTCCATGTGCAGTTAAAGCTGTTTTTTTTAACTGAATTGCATATTTTTTTATTTCGAGATACTTTTTGACGATTTCAATAGTTTCTATATTCTTATTGTTGTTGAAAACCATTAAGACAGAATCTTGCCAATCCAGACTTCTGATTCTGTGAAGAAGTACAAGAATTGAAGAATACATATTAAGCTTTCTTGGTGAAATTTCTATCAGTGACAATTTGTAAAATAATGACCATCTATTGAGAATCAAAAGCTGCTTTGAAACCTATTGTTAATTCTAAAGCGATTATGCTATATGAAAACCTATTTGAAACACTGACAAATTTTAATTCGCAATATGTTTTTTTTTAGATGTAAACTCATCAAATCTGCCAATCAAAGAAGTAAACATTTCCGACGAAAGCAAAAGAATAGCCGATAAACTTATGTTACCATACAGTTTCTTTGACGTATCATCTATTGTGTCTTGTCCTGGATGTCGGGGATGTGATCCAGATAATTTCGTTTTTCCCAACTATCCATCTTCTTTAGCTGATTCAAACGATCCTCTTCCTCTAGACATGACCAATTTAAAACTTACCAAATCAAACTATTCCATTCCCAAACCAAGCAAATTTGCTAATGACTTTTCCGCACCTAAAACCGAGACGGCCATCTCCTACAGTAACAATATTTTTGGAGGCAATCTATTTGGAAATTTAACTTCAACGCAGAGTGATAATTCCACAATAGCTAATTTCTCATTCACACAAGCATTAAGCAACACTACCAGACAAGAGGAAAAGCCAGTAGTTGGTGGATTCGCATCTGGCCAAGAAATTACTGGTTCAAATATTTTTGGTGGTAAATTAAAACAAACCAACAAAATTTAGCATGCTACTTTTATATCAAATTGGCGTTTTTATTTTTTTATTTAGGTAAAACTACTTTTGGAAATTCTTTAGTATTTGGTGGAACAACTACACAATCAAACGGGGCAGGTCTATCATTGTTCGGAAATAGTACGAATGTATTATCTAAACCAGTTTTCGAAAATAACTCATTGTTTGGTGGGCAACAACAACAACAACAACAACAACAACAACAGCAAATTGGTGGAGATAACACAACTGAAGTCCCTACCGAAAATAAGGTCGTTTTTGGAGAAAAGGCTTCTACATTATTTGGCTCAAAACCTCTGTTTGGATCCAAACCTGTGTTTGGCACTTCCTCCTTAGATAATCAACAACAACAAAAATTAGAAGAATCTACCGACAATTCCTCATCAAAAATTGTATTTGGAGGAACTGCAGGAAGTATTTTCTCAGAAAGCGCTAATGGATTGTCATTTAAAGATTTAGCCAAGCAAAGTCAAGAAAAACCAATTACACCAGCAACTACAGGTTTTATTGGTTTAACACACACAAATGCATTCAGTAGTTTTAAAAATACATCCGATGATGCTGAACACGATCCACATTTCGAGCCAATTATTCCATTACCCGCTGAAATTACTCTATCAACAGGCGAAGAAGACGAAGAGAAAATTTTTGGCGACAGAGCAACACTCTTTAGATATGATCAAGACAAGAAGGAATGGAAAGAAAGGGGTAAGTTAGAAAATTTTGTTTAAAAAATATATTGCCGTCAGTCAGTTAAACACATTCTGACAATTATAAAGAAAAAAAAAAACACAGTGGGGATTATTTCGAACAAAAATTTCCCTGGGAATTATTCCCTCCATTAGAAATTTGGGAACGTGAATAATGTTCGAAATTTTCCCTCAAAATTTATTGGTATGTGCAATAAATGTTCCAGTGGAGCTGGGCTCTTATTTCATTGGATTTTTTTTTCAAGGGAAATTTACTCTCGGGAAGATAAACGGTGTCAGAAAAATTTCGAGGAATAAAATATTCCCGAGTAAAATATCATTCCATGAAAAAACAAACACTTGGGTGAGCTACTACCAAATTTTATATAGACTTGAGTTCAAGACTGCCACGACGATCATTAGACTCCTATTAGTGGCGCTAGGCCTATTTGTAAAGCGAAATACTACCTTACGTTAGATGGTCTTTGAAACCACTAGGGTCTTATGTTTCTTAGCCTAAAGAAACTGTAATTCTCGAGACTGATTCTTAGCTTTGTTTCTGCTGCCACTGCGAGGTTATATAGCCCTAGGTAGAAAAACTATATTTTATTTATTGTTTACGGACTTAACGTGTTTATTTATTTTGTATTCCAAAGAATTAATTTGTTTGACCGGTAACGGGTAAACCGATCTTTTGTATTTCTTAATGCAAGCTTCCCTTTTTTTAGTTTTGACTTTGTTTGCAATTACATTTGGGATGGTAGTTGTTGTTCTAATTGTTGTTTTTATCAAGTGAACTTACATAAGCTTTCCAACTGGAAAATTTTACGGCCTCAGTTGGTACCTCTTTTTTTATTTTTGTCATTTGTTTGCATTAATTTGTTTATGCACCAAAAAAATTAAAATTTGATCTCGATTGAAGTTCTTTTAAAATTTTATTTCAATCGCTTCTCATTGTAATCTTGATACATAGAACTTCTCCGTGCCTTGCTTCATCGAATCTTATAAAATATTGTTAAATCATTTTATGATTGATCAAATGATCGTACTTTGTGGACTTACATTTACCTAGTTACTTACTTACTCAGCCGTGTTTTCATTCAGAATATACTACAGGATTGTATTTGGATTGTAATAGGTGAAAGTTTTTCGGTAATTTAAAGTGAAATTTGGGAACTTTTTGGCTTTGGTTTCCAGAATGTTGTTTTGAAAACTAGCCATTGTTTGATAAAAAAAAACTATATCAACATGTTTTTTCTGTTCATCTCCATAGATGATTATCTTTACTTATCGCATTGGCTGGGTTCAACGATTTACGTTTTACACCGGAATTTATGTCGTTGAACGCCAAAAAAATCTTAAATTTCAGTAGAAAGTCATATATCCCTATTACATCGGAACACTTTACTGACAAAGCAATCCGATTCTGTATGGGCATTTACACACCCATATGTCGGTGTGTGGCTGTCAAGTGTCAAAAATTTCCATTTGGTCATCAATTTTCTTATTTTTTATTATTTCTAATAAAATATTCACTTCGGAATGAAGCCAGATACATTTATCTTCAACTTCAAAAGCAACAGGCAACTTAAAAAAAAAAATCAAATTGCATCGGTAAAGCATTCTGTCCCTTTTTACACACCAGTCGTCATAGTATACCGGTGCAATACTACTCGAAATACTGTGTCGGTATATCTCCATTTCACACGACCATAAAACTTTATCGACACTATTCATCGATACAGTTTTCCGCGGCATAAACAAAATTTCACTTAAATTATATTCGTTAATTAAACATTGAGAGTGAGTAGTTGTAAGGATGAAATTCTTTGAAACTAAATTGGTTTCGAAAGTCAATCCTATTCGAAAGTGCTTTTCGTTCCGCTTTTGAATTGGAACTCTGTAAAACTTTCGGAATGAAAAAAAAATAGTACTTAATACTTTTCCCATTTACGGATTATTTTTTTTCGAGTCTCAAACTATTTCTGTCAACAAAAAAAACTCAAGGTGGAATAGACAAAATGTTTGTTTTAAAAGAAAAAAAAATAATATAAAAAATTAATATAATATAAAATGGATTCGGTTGCACTGTGGATGGATGGAGACAATAATGTAGAGCGAATAGAGACAAATGTAATATAGCAAATTGTTTTTGCTTCGTGTGTAAATTTTTTCTTCCCTGTAAATAAATTTTATTTGCTTAAATTTCACTGAGATTTTCAATTTACATTTTGCGACTATCCTTGTTCGTTTCGCTATCACATTTGTTGTAGAAACAAATTTCTGGATTTCAATGCTTTTGCCATTCGGAAACGAGTTGCCAGGTACGAAAATTTCACTTTCGGATTTGTCAATCCGTAAATAGTAGATTTCATTCTGCTTTAGAAATAGAGAGTACAAAATATTCGTTTTCGGAAAATTCAATTTCGGGACGAGATACAGAGTAGGGCCCCAGGTATTATTAATTTCATAAAAGTGTGTTAAAATATTTTTTTTGATATGTTTGCCCAACAAAATACAGCAAAACTATCCAAATTTCATGTATAAAAATTGTTTCACAATAATCGTATGGAGAATTCTGGAATAGTAAATCCCATTCCGAGGTAGTAAATCTGTTGATTCAAAACTCACTAAGCAATAAACAAAAATTTTTCGTTCATTTAAATAAGTATTGAGTTCTCATGATGAAAACCTAACAAGTCAACCACCAACCAGATCGAAAATCATAAAGTTCAACTTTTATGTGTAGTAATTCAGCTTGTTTAACATTTCCCCTATCACAAACAACTGTCATCTGAATTTTCAGATGAAAATTCTAGTCTGAAAATTTATGTCGAATTCCTTTCAAAAAAAGAATCGAATTTTTTTCCAAAAGAATCGAATTTTTTCTGTCAAAACGAATCTTGCTACACTAGAAAAATCTGTTTTGACAGAAAAAATTCGATTCTTTTGGAAAAAAATTCGATTTTTTTTTGAAAGGAATTCGACATTAGATGAAACCTAACTAAAAGTCATCTAAATTTTAATGACAGCTCTAAAAATTCAGATTAAAACGTAATGCATTGAAATTGCCCATTTTGCTCTGTTTATGAGAGAAAATATTACGGTAGTAAAGTTTGAAGAAGAATGATGGGAAGCGGCATGAAATTATTTATCCGTAAGTGTCCGTTTCTGTAGACTTTTCCACACATGTCGGAAGGCTTCATTAAAGTAAATGGACTGTCGAGCCAACATACATCGTGTGATTGACTGGCTGGCAAGTCATACATGGTCTTGTCCGCCCGATTCTCGTGATATCTCTTTTTTGTTTCTAAAAATTCGAAATGATTATTTGGGTGTTTAAAAGGACATATACACAATATGTTATTCCATTACAAGTAACCCACAGCAATTGTATGAAGTGTTTCATTAGGATTTCATAAAATTTGGAAAATTTTAATGAACATTGTTTTAAACAATAATAATTTGTTCACAAATATTTGATTAATTTTAAACGTATTTTTTTTTAAAGATTATTTTAAAATTTAAAAAAAATCAATATAAAAGATATAGTGTTTAATATACAAATTTAAATGTATTTTCAAGGAATTGGGGAATTAAAAATTCTGCAGCATAAAACTAAAGGCACCTACCGAATGGTGATGCGACGTGAACAAATTTTCAAACTCGTACTAAACCATGCAGTTGGGGCAGATTTCTCCTTCAACCAAATGGGAAACAATCAAAAAGCCTTCATCTGGGCTACTTTTAATTATGCCGAAGAAGCTGACGGAGCTTTAGAAAAACTATCATGCCGGTTCCGTAATGTTGATGCTGCAAGGAGGTTCCAAGACGTCTTACAAAAATGCATAGAAACAGCCAAGAGCCGAGCAGAATTGGAACCAGAAGAAGACTAAAAATTTTATGATGTTAATTATAAATTAAAATACTAAATATAAAATATTACTATGTTAAAAACAAAAAAAAAAAATTAATTGAAAACGTATTGAATTGAAAACTTATTATAGTCAGACAAAAACAAATATTTCGTCCGATCTTAATTTATTCGTCTAATTTAAAACCAATTTTGTGTTAAAAAAATAACGCGAACGCGTTTGAAAAAGATTTATTAATGTTTGATTTCGTTAAAACAATCAATAATTAGTAACAGTTTACTTTGTCACACTTTTTTCTCCTATCTGTTAATGTTTTTTTTTTATAAATTATAGTTTTCATAAAAAAGTAATGAGTTTTATTAAAAATCTTAGTTGCAAAAGTTATTTATGATCAAATTCTGGGGTGCCAGCAAGTAACTTGATAAAATCGAGAATTGTCGATCGCCAGTCAACTCGAAACAAATTATTTTTGGCAGCACGTAATTTGAGACGAGTTTCATTGTGACATCCACTTAAAAATGTCAGTATGAACTATAAAGTAAAATGTAAAATTGGTTATCTTCAAAATAAAGTTTGTTCATATAACTTAAAATTTCTTTTAAATGATATTTTTTGATTCGGACAGCGAACATGAGGAAGAAATTAAATCTAAATGTTTTTGCGGAGGACTCTGTATGTGAGGACAGTTTTTCCCACAACCAATTGCTGTTTTTCCTCCCTTGGGCAGTTTTTGTGTTTTCATGCTTTTTCTAAAAAAATCACTGCGCAAGATATCGAAAATATCTGTCGAGTGAAAACTTTTGTGACAAACGTCATTTTCAAGTTTGTGTGCTGCCAAATCTGACGATACAAGTGAGGACACTAAATTGAACCAAAATAAGTGTTGTCAATGCTCGATTGTATCGACAAAACTCGATTGTATCAAGTTATGTACTGGCACCCTTTCGGTGTATAGAAATTCTTACCAAATGGAGTATTCATCCCTGTTCTGATTTCCGATTGGTTTTAAAATCCTTTCGTTTTCAAACTCTAGGTGTTCTGAAATACTTGCGATATAATCTGTGCTTTTTTTAATTTTTGTCAACGTTTCAAATTTTGTTTTTACTGATTTCGAAAGAAAAAAAAGGTTTGAACACTAGCTAACGTGAAAGTGAAAATCAGGGGTGGAATCGGCTAAGGTGATAAATGACTGTCACATCAACCATAGTCATATGTGATTGTCATTTAGTTTTCCGTCTGGGTAAGGTGATTCAACTCAATTCAATTCAATTGAATACTTTCCAATGTAATTTGTCAAAAACATGGTTGCCGTAGTGAATGTTTCAAATATTTGTAATGAGAAATCAAAAATATACAACGAAAATGACGTCCTTGCGATATAATTCTTATTTTTTCTTCATCTTCCGGAATGTAGTAAACTTTTTTGGTCACAAGAATGTTAATTTATGTTTGTATGAATGGGAAAAAAAAGGAACTCTGAAAAAGTTTTTCAATTTTTGTAGGCTGGTGGTAACTCTAGTCATACGGCGGCAGATACGTAAAATTTGTTGGAAAATGACAATCACATTTTTGATGTGATAGCTCTTTAGCTATCAAATGTGATATCATCTTACGCAGACTGAATTCTTTGAATGTGACTCTCACTTATCGCAAATCACCTTACACGATTCCACCCCAGAACAACTTTTTTGAATCCATGCGGAAATCAATTGCGTTTACAGATTTGATTCAGAACGGATTTCAGAAAACGGTGATTATTTTTTTTTTCAAGTTTTTGTTTTTTAATTATACTGGGGACCCGTTCCAGTCGTGTGCCCGAGTAAAAGGACAGAAGGGCAGAAGGACAGACGCTGAATAGAGACTTCTTGTTATACTACAATTTTTTAACGTTTATTTCAAAGATCTCACCCTAGCCCTTAACAGTTCCATGACAATATCAAGCCCTCTTACTCAGGTAAGGGGGAAAAAGAAACCACACTGGTGGAACTCAGGGCTCGAGCCGATTAGAAAAAAATGTAAGCAGCTATTTAATCGAGCAAAAAGCACAAGATTAGTGTAAATTCACAAACGCATCGTTGCAGAGATGATGCACAATCACTTCCGTCAAACATTCATTAAACCAGCATCAGTTTTAGGGTAAAGTGTTCACTATTGCAAACTTGCATCAAATAATGCGCAAACTTCAAGCAAACGAGAACCAAGAAAATTCATGATGCGTAGTTGCTGATGTATTGCATCACCATCAGCTACGTTGCGCATCAGCATCGCAACAAAGCAAATGTTTGATGTTTATGAATTTACACATTTACAATCGCTCAACCTGCTACTAGACACTCCAGGTAGCTCCCAAACTGTTAATAATATTGACCACTTTAGGTCCAAAAATAAATATCTGATCGGTCTGATTACAAGGGAGAAGCTAAAATGGACTATCAATAGCTTTGCACCATACAAATCAGCTGGGCCAGACGGCATAATACCAGCCGAACTTCATATGACTTCTGACATTATTCTGCCAATTATGGAGGTACTTTTCATTGGTTGTTTGGAAATTGCTCGCATTCCCTTGTCATGGAGAGAAGTAAGAGTTGTTTTTATCCCCAAAGCTGACAAATTCTCCCATGTAAACCCGAAAGATCTCAGACCTATTACCCTATCATCATTCCTTCTTAAAACTTTTGATCGACTGATTGATAACCATTTAAGAACAAACATTAACACAAGACTTTTGTCTTCGGCTCAACATGCTTTCTGCAAAGGGAAATCGGTAGATACGGCTCTGCACACACAAGTGCGAACCATCGAACACTCCCTCCATCATAAAGAGTCGCATTCCTACTTCCTAGATATAGAAGGCGCTTTCAACAACGTCGACATTTTTGCAATCGCATCTGCGCTGTCATCTCTGAAAGTAGATGGTGCGCATGGTGAATTGATGATGAAATGCTGACTTGCAGGATTATCAATTCAAAACTGGGCAGCTTTTCTGTTAGAAGATCTGTCAGTAGAGGTACGCCGCAAGGCGGTTTTCTATCTCCCCTTCAACAACAAATGTTGGCAAACTAAGCAAGGTCCAATGTTCAGCCTGCCAATGTATGGGCGGAGTACTCCGCACGACTCCTGCCGCTGCATTGGATATTCTGTTCGATCTCAAACCTCTCGATATATTCTGCAAACAAACGGCGGCAAGCACAGCTATACGTATACGAAATTGGCCACTCCATCATTCTGAACTCATTCACATCACTTCCAAGTGTTACAGATTACACCACCCCACAGCTACAGTTCCATAAAAACTTTTAAGTTACCATTCCTTCCATATCTCTCTGGGAGGATCTGGCGTTCCTGGAAGATGAATCGATCCACTTCTATACCGACAGCTGAAACTAAGTCTCCTTCCCAATCGTGTACGGGCGGAACTTTTGGCGATAAAAGAAGTCCTGTCTTGGCTCAAAGAAAACGTGATATCAAGCACAAATATCCGTATTTTCTCGGATAGCCAAGCGGCCACTAAATTTCTGGATTCTTATCTACAAATTCAATAACTGCCCTTAATTGACGATCATCTCTCATGGGAGATGGCACGAATGGTTCAAAATTCACCTTTGCTGGGTCCCGGGTCATAGTAGGGGTGGCCCCGGCGTAGTTTAAGTGGTCCTTGACTGCTAACTTGGATGTGTGGGTTCGATCCCCAGTCTAGGTAGCATTCTTTTCAATATTCCCTCAACTGCAGCTCTAAAGTGGTCCTCGAAGTCTTTTCTAAATATTAAATACTATGTTGTGTAAGAATGGAACTTAACAAAAGTTTTAGTAATAAATTTAGTGAATAGTAACAAAAAAAAACAAAAATCCCCGTGTTTCACACTACCTATCTTCAAAATACTGACCAAGCCTATATGTATATGAAGTTTTATACCCTATTATTTTCCTGTGATTTTATAATCTTAAACTTGTAGGTCCGAACATTGGAATTAAAGTTTTAAGTTACTTAACTTTTTCAGGAATATTTCGAACCAAGTTAGGTATTTATAAGACGAAATACTTGCGAAAGCACAGCGGAAAATGTCCGTAAGGCGCAGCAATTGCAAAAAAACGCAAACAAATCACACAATAAACTAACAATCTAACTAACTAAACTAAACTCAAGTCATTTTTGCGCAAATAATCAATGGTACAGGCAATGAATTCATTGCGAAAAAAGAATGGAAATCTACAAATAATCTGCTACCATCATCAATTTCGCTCATGGAACAGCGAACTGCAGAACGAATAGCCAATGCTGATTATGACCATTTTTTTGCAACCTAAAATTCGAGGGATTTACATCCTTGTACTAACCTTAAACTTACACAATTTTCAGTTATGTAATTATTTACTTTATCTATTTCGGTTGTGCTCAAAATACATATGTACTTACATATGTATATAAAAACCCAACGACTGAGTTGGCTTGGTCATTAAGAGCGAATGGATGGAAGCACTGACCTGGCAAAAAGTCTTTGAATCCAATCCCGAGGGACGGCGCAGTAAAGGAAGGCCGCAACTCAGGTGACGAACACTGGCTAGAAGAAGCTGATTGATAAAGGCCTTGGTAAGTAATAGATAAATGGATGCGATTTCAGATTTATGTTATGAAAATTACTGTTGTGGATGGTATAGAAGTGGAAAGTTGTTTGTTTCAATTATAAAAGAACTTTGTTTTATTTTTATAGAAGCGAAAATTAAAGTAATGGTGTTTTTAATTGATAATCCGGAAGAACTTTTCAATTACGGGCATCAAAAGCGCTCAACTTGAATGATTCTAAAGTTTGTGTATGAATATTTTACCTACAAATGTATGTTTCAGATCTAAAGCCCAGTTAGATGAATCATTAAGGGCCAATTTATTCACACTGAATTTTGTCGATTTAACAAAATCTCACTTAATAATACTTCTATTTATTCACTTCCAATTATTTAAATGACTTGCCTTAATTGGCAACTTTGAATAAAAATGCTTTTTTAGAAAAAATGAAAGCACAATTTTCCAGAACAAAAGCTGTAAAATTTTAAAGAACCTGGCAAAATCTTTGCTATACTTTTCAGAATGTTTTGAAGGCCCTAAATCCCAATCGTAGGGTTTCTAATATATTCTAACGAGGAAACTTGTTTGTGTGAATGGGTACTGAAATAGAAACGCCTCATTTAACCTTAATTAGAGCTAAATACCTAATTTGGCGTTTTAGCTAAAAGTGCCTTTAAATTAAATGCTCGATTATTCAATCATTAAAACTATTGAATAAATGTTTTTTGTTTTTAATTTAATTTCCCTTTTCTGGTGACGAATTTGAATTTAGTTGAAAGTGAATAAATAGAGGTACCTATTTTTTTAAAAATTAAAAAATCGAAATTTTATCGGGTAGTTAATATTTATTATGTAACATACGCAAAAGTCTTTCTTTACATTTTTTATTACAGATTTATTTAAAATATTGATCGTAACTGCTGCATGCGAAAAATAATTTTTAACGAACGGAACTTTTGGTTACCATTTTTTACTCATAGGTATTTGGTGGTGTTCACATTGGACTCATTCTCGCTACTCATTTTGACATATCTTGTATTTAGTTGAACTACGAATCGTAACCAATTAATTATTTTTTGTAGTTTTATATTGTGTTAAATAAAAATAATAATAATAATAATTTTTACCTCGGTCCATTTATTTTTTCAAAAAGCCTTAAAAATCTTTCTTTCTTTCACTTATGTTCAAAGTTTTTTTTTAATTGGATTGCGCCAATTATAACATCGTTTATTATTTTATTCTTTTATTAGCTGAACCCTTCCACACTTCGCAGCGCCACCAATTGAATATTTTTCAAACTACAGAATTATAACCTTCAAATAACGAAAAGTGGGAGTTGTAGTAATCAGATTAAAAAAAAATAGATAGGTAGAAGGTAGAAATCTTAAAAATCTTGCCATGTTTATGATTTTCTATGTTATATTTAGGTGAAATTTTTCATTACATAAAATAAATCAGTTAATCATAACAAAACTCAACAAAAGAAAAAAATATTCTTGTCCTAAAATTAATTTTACGATTTTTATATTCGCTATGCATCAAAATGAATAAATAATATCAATATTTATTTAAAAGTTTGTTTTTGTAATGGATATTACAATAACCGTTTTCATAATTTTGAAATTAGTATACCTATTTGCCCAGTATGAATAAACATTTGACGAAAAAAATGTAATGTTCACTTTTCTTCCACAATTCGTCAGAGGGGGATATTAGGAGCATATGGGTAGTTTTTCGGGAAAACGGCTTAATTCGCCATCTTGGAATTTTGAAAAATTGACTTTAAATAGAAAAAAAATATTTAAAAACAACGGCAATACACTGTCATCTTATATTTTTTTAAAGCCAGAAAGCCATCCCTTAATTCTTTTTTTAAATAAAATTATTTTAGTGAATACTTTTTGAAAAATTAATTTTCAAACTCAAAATTTTGAAAAAAAAAATTCGAAATTAATTTTTTTCAAAATTTTGCATTATTAATTAGTGTTTTTGTTTAAAAATAATTTTATTTCAATAAATTAAAGATACAAAAATAACTAAAATACTGTTTGTTTTGCTTAAAAAAATAAAATATTTAAATCACAGTTTTAAAAATAACATGTTAAAACATTATCCTGTGCCTACGTTCTGTAACTCTCGCATCGATATAATTGGTCGAGAAACGGTAAAAAATGGAACAAAAATCATACGATTTGTTTCATTTTTTATCGTTTCTCTACCGATTTTGTCGATGTCTACTAAAAAAATTTTGTTGAATTGTGTAATAGTTGTGTTTTGGTGAAAGTGTATAGCAACTGAGCAAAATTTTTACACACAAACAATAACCGCCATATTATTCACTGGATACATCTAGTTTAAAATTTAAATCCGGATATAAATTATACAAATTCAATGCAAATACATTTTATGTACATACAATAACAAAACAAAATACGGCTATTAATAATAGAATGGATCTTAAAACCCAAAACTTCATCTTTCTACTGAAAAAATTTCAAATAGGTATAACAAAAGTTGGGTCTCAGTGACCGGATTTTTAAAAAATACACATGTCATGTGTAGGGTTTCAACAGATTTTAATTACAAAATTTCAGAAGTAAGAAAGTTAACTTAACAACTATTCAGTGCTAAAATTTTCTACTACATATAATAATAAATACATTAATAACTTTTTTCATACATTTATGAAAAGAAAGTTAAAAAATTGTTCGTTAACTACCTATTCCGAGTTCCGATAACTGCGAGCAAACTACGAAGCTACATGAACATGCCAACCCTTATACCTACATACATTCAAACTACAATTTGTCTTCAATTCTTATTCCTGAAATTACCAAAAGATGAACACGCTGATCGGATTAAATGTTATCTATAATAAAAGAAATAAATACATACCATTTTACCGTCCCTAACGCAAAATTGACTTCTATTTATAAGTAAACTAATTAAAGTTTCAGTTTTAATTTTTTTTACTCATAAAAATACCTAGTTATTTCTAAAAATGAATAGGAAAGCCAGCGAAAGGCCGAAAATAAAAACAACAACATTAATATAAATAATTCTATTTTAATTCGCCGCAAGTATTATTTTTTTTTTGACATTTTACTTCCCACTAGTTTTTTGACAGCAATTCTGTGGAGCAGAGATGACAGATGATGAGAAACATAAAATTCACAGCGAATTGGTCTGTCATTTTACGTTGGTGTTCTTGTATTTGTGATTTTAGCTTGAAGTGAGTGAGCTGTGTGCTGTGTTGAGTGAGGCAAAAACTTCGGCAAAAAATACAACGAAAGACAACAAGAAGGCACAAGAGAAGCTGCTGAAGCAGGCAAGGCACGCAGAAATCGACAAAAATTTTGAGAAAAATATTAATTAAGCACACAGTTTTTGCCAGTGAGAAAAACGGGAAAACCATTTTCGATATTTCGCCGATATACCGGATATACCCCAAGAAAATCTCAAATAAATTATTAATATAATTCTTAACTGGGTGGAGAACTCAATCTACAGAAGCAAATAGACTAAAAGAAGCAATACTCATAGTTTAGAAAAGCCACCAAAAGGACAAGAACTATTATCCAAACGAAACGGACCCTGAAAGGTAATATTCCATTTTTTTCTATTAAATATTTTTTTCATTAATTGTGTGAAAATGCACTGCAACAACAGGAGTTTTCCGTTTTGGTTTTTTTTTTTTGCAAAAAGAATTAAGTATGATCAAGAAATAAAATTCATTAGAGAAGTTCCTATTACATTTAGGAATGGTTATGGGAATGGAAATCTACGAGACAACAGATATGGCAATAAAATCAGACTCACCCAAGAGAAAACTAGAATGGAAACCGCTGAATGATTTTTCTATCATATTACCTCTTTTATATGTAGGAATGTAAGAGCCCGGCGCTCCTTTGATCGTTGTTGTAGAAAACTTTGGGGTCATTATAGATGACATATGCGCTAGTTATTTTTGAGCCTAGTAAGTTAACGCATAGTAAAAGGCGGAGGGAGCAAGCACTCCACTTTCCGGTTGCTATGTGTACATTAAGGCAACACCAAAGATTCAACATTACATTTCATAGAGTTAATATCGTAAAACTATGATTTTTCAACATTAATCAATTCATTTCAATTGACACAATATAAGATATGCATCTACATTATGATGTTGTTAATCTGCGCAATTTTTCATACGATAAAGTACCTACAAACTGTCGTTTCCTAATCGTAGATATATGTATGTAAGTACATCGTGGAATGGAACTTGGATTTGGTTTCTCATCATTCTCAATGTGGATTCGGTTCGGACACTCATATTCTTTGTAATACACCTACCTGCTCTGCTACATCATATCTTTTTGAGAGAAATGAGACAACCATATTTACTCACCAAAGGCCAATAACAACAAAACTTGAAAGCAATATAGCTCATGTCTACTCTACTTCGTACTATGTATACAAGAGCGTTACATTAGCTTCAAGGCAATTTTTGTATATTGAATTATTAATGAACTTTGAAAAATCTGTCCTAACATAGAATGACCAAGCGAAAAGTACTGTTGTTTTAAATATTTGCTTTAACAACTTGTAAGAAAATTTGATTCAGCAAAATTAATAGGTAGGTACACCTATTTAAACGATAAAAATAAAACAAAACGTGTTTTGAAAAACTAAAAAGTTCAACAGCAGCTGTTGACTTCATAATTTAAGGAAATGTTAATCATTTTTAAAGAATGTTTGTTTTGAGTCATATAAATTTCTTGTAACGGGACCTTGCAATGGAATAAGTTAACTTCTTGGAAAGGTTGTTTTTTGAAGTCATATACTTGCACCAAAAGTTTTCTTTTCAGAAGAAGAATTTATTACCTACTTAATTGGTCTTTTTGAAATCGTCAAAACATAATTTTAAAACACGAGTTTCAAGCAGGTGATAAAATACCTTTATATCGACAGACAATTATGTTCAGCAATAATACAGCCCCAGGACGAGGTATAAAAGGCTTGTGTTAGTTATTCCTTACTTACCTATATAAAGGTTTGCTGGAGTAAGGAATAAACTTGAGCCTTAATAAAATTAGTGTTTGCAGCCAAGTCGGTGTTTAGCTATCTGCATCTAGTTTTGTGGACTAAGGGACGTTTGCTGATACTACACATAACGATTTAAGTTGAACTTAATTTCTTAAGTATCACTTTATGACATGGAAAAAGTACCCCTTAAGAATTTAAGTTCAACTTAAATCGTTATGTGTAGTATCAGCAAACGGGCCTAAATTGTTTAAAGTTTCTAAAATCCTGTTAAACACTTAAGGGATTTAGCTTCATTCAAAATATTTAATAAATTTATATTTTATATTTAAATATCGTACAGTTCCTTCTTCATAAAAAATATTTTGTTGTAATCAACTAGTTTAGGTTTCTTAAATCCCAGAGATCTTAAAACTTTATAAACAAACAAGAGTCAAGAGAAATAATGTGTGAGATCTCAAAAACCTGAGTTGGATGAATGGTAGCTGCTTAATTATTTTTTAATTCTCAGTATGGATAACAATTATATTATATCAACTTTTTAAAAATTTTCTGCAGTCTCAAAAATAAAAAAATGTCTTCCTGTGAGGACTCAATCGATGATGACGATTCAATTCCCCCACCAGAATATGAAGCTATTCAAAATGATGTGAACAAAGACATCGACGAGGATGTAGATGAAAGTGAAGAGTTTTGGGATGAGTCATATAAGTTAAAAGCCATTGAGGAAAGTAATAGAATACAGACAACGAGTAACTCACACCAACAAACAGTATCTACATCTTTACCTTCGGATGTTACAAGTGAACCATCTGCAAATGTTCCTACGCCAATAGAAGATGATAGTGATGAGATAAGTTATGATGAAGCTGATGAGACATATGATGATGAAGAAGAAAGAAATTCTGAGATAAATCACATTACAGGTGACAGTGGTGGTGAGCTTTCAAAGTTCGTGAAAACAACGAGTCCTATAAAATCTTCTATTGCTCCTCGTCCTTCTGTTGTAAATAATTCTTCTTTAAATTGTCCCAAAACAAATACAACGAATAGCAATACTAAAGATATGGTATACGCTATTGAAAATGGTAAAGTCAATGTACCTTTAACATCGAAAGCAGTTGTTGAAAGCAACCAATTATCTTCTCTTAAACAATCTAAACAAGAACGACCGCGAAGTAGTACTCCCTCTGGCGGCAAAGGAACTAGAGAGTTCCTAGCATTGCAAAAATCGTTTACAGAATCCAAAGTTCTTTCAGAGTTTGTCAACGAAACGGAACGTTCGCGAAAATCTCGCAAGCTTCCGCTCAAATCGGAAGATTCGAATGTTGGTTCAGAAAGTGAAAAATTTCGAATTTGTCGAGCACGAAGCAAGAGCTGCACTAAGACATCGATGCGGCCTTCAACATCGTTGAATAGTACTGCTCCACAAAGATGGCCATCCGACGAAAAATTAAACAACAAACGGGAAAATATGCGCTCCCAGAATACAGAATTTGTTCAGAAACAAATGAAATTTCTGAGTCGTGTTAATCACGAACAAACTGGTGATGAACCAATGTCTGAAATCTCCGATGGTGAGCAATCTCTTAATGAGAGCAGCAAAACGGCAGGTTCGTTGGAAGCTAAGGATGACTGCTGGCAGCCACCACCTAAAGTAATATTTTGTCTATATTTTGTATACGACAAATACACAAATTCAATGATTCTCTCTATTTTATTTATAATTTGTTTTTTAGAGAGGAGCAGATAGTTACTGTTGGAAATGCAGAAAATGTGCAGATCTTATTGCCTGTTCAAAGTGCCCCAGATCGTTTCATGCAAAATGTATAAAAATGAGCCCTAACTTATTATTGATTGATAAATGTTGGATTTGTCCTGAATGCGTTAATTTGGAGAATTGTATTAATGGAAGTAAAAAGTATGATATTTTTTTTTGATATTTCGTATTGGATAAACAAAGTTTATTTTTATAAAAAAAATTCTTTGCAGAACCAAAAAGCAAAATCTACCAACAGATTTGCTAAACCAATTGTTGTTATTTGCTCTGAAAAGAATGAAGGAAGTTAAAGGGGTGAGTTTTAAATATTTATTTTGAAACATAAAAAGCTTACATTTAAATTAGTTATTTAAAAAAATATATTGATAAACTTGTTACAAAACTGATTAATGGAATTAATTAAACGATTGAATTATTCCATACGGGCAGGAGAATAAATTTGAATTTATTCAAATATACTTAATATAAAATAGATTGATTCAAAAAAAGATTTTCAATGCCACTAGCTTTTACGTGGAGTTTAGTGAAATTATGAGTCTGGTAAAAATTTCACCCTTTAGATTAAAATTTAGGAGTCGCGCATCGCTATTTTCTTTTTCCCATACAAATCGTTTGGAAATTAATTTGTTTTTTCCTTCTTTATTTTATAATTTTAGGACCGGTAACTGTTAGGTAATGATCGAAACATATTTTTAAAGGAAATGTAATGCTCTTTAAAAAAGGTCCTTACTTCTTATCTAATTAATGTATTTCTTCCAAAGCTTGATTTTTATACATAACTCGACTTCCCAAAATCTCTATATGGGTTTCTAATGTTTATACTTTTTATATAGAAATAATAATTCGTCGGGTATTTTGCAATAGCTAACAATGTTTTTGTTTAAATTCTTGTATTTAGTATAGTATGGCCTAACATTTTACCTTTATTTTAAAACCTTAATCTTACAGATCCGATTAATAGAACTGAAGTTATAAGTCACCCAAACTAACCAAATCGATCATTTTCTACTACTTTATTAAATAAAAATTACCTACAAATTGTACTCTACCCAAATCATAAGATAAAAAACAAGGGTCAAGTAAACGTGCATGGACATATTTTTTTTTTATTTTAAATTAAATACGATTTTTCACACATACTTTGTTATTCTACAATGATTTTGAAAAAAAATGTAGCCTGACATTTTACCTAAATTTTAATGCCTCAACCTTAACGATCCTATTATTAGAACAAAAGTTATTAGCCAACCAAACCAACCATGAGGGGGCTTTACAATTATTATAAATAAATTAAAATATTTTTTTATAAAAATTAAACTTTTTTAATAAAAAAATTTTATTTTTCATTTTTCAAAAGAAAAATACCTACCGTATCATACCTACATATAACGAAGGCAATTTGCCAAAGTTTTGGTTTTTTGTTGCACACATTCCACCGTCTTTAGAATAGCCATCTCCTTCCCACCAGTATATTCTTAATAGCAATTTTTTTTATATTCCTCTTCCTCGTTACATTTATTCTCAAAAATCTCTTTCAACTAAAAATGTTCATACTAAAAAGTATGAAATTTTGAACGGCTTTTTGAAGCTGAAACAAGCCTGTAATTCTGGCTTTAATTATGTACTTAATTTTGAAAATCGGATAATTGGATCTAAAGATATAAGCAATTAACTGAACGCAAATCGGGTGTTTTTCAATTTAAAAAAAAATTGGACAATTCTCCACTGAACCACGTCAGTTGGCAATGAACAACAAACCCATTTTTTTCGAGATTTGTTCTTTTTCTTATTTAACTGTTATGAAGGTCGTGTAGGGTGCACAGTTATGTATGATAAAATTGTCTATTTTCCTAGATGCGAATAAAAAAAAAAAACAAATCCTATAGATGTAATAACTAAAGAGTTATCAGGTGATGAACAAAACAACAGAAATCATGTCAATGTCTCGCTTGAAAAAGTTTCGAAAAATATAAAATTTTAACAAACTATGAAGATCAACAAAATACATGACCGATACATTATTAAACGTACCCAATATACGTTACGTAACGTGAGGGTCAGAGTCAATTACAATCACAAGATACGTCACGTTTTTTCACTAAACCGCCAGTATAGATGTTTAAAAATCAAAAATTGTTAAAAACGCCTAAAATATGTTTCCATTTCTTTCCGCCAATTACTAAATTTAATCATTGATTTAGAAAAAATTTCATAGATTGGATGCCATAAAGAAGATCTTTGTTTTTGACTATCAGACCGTACACCTAGAATTACATTACAGTTGTATTTATTCCAAAATAAAAAAAACTTAACATTTTCGAAAAAAAGAAATTACATCTTGCAAAATTTTAAAACTAGTAGTAATCGACTATTTAATGGTATTAAATAGAAGATTCGAGCCTATTTCACAGAATTACATCACATAAATTATATGTGATGTAATCTTAAAGTAGTCGGCATAGCATAGATAACGCAGTGTTAGTTTTGAATAAAAACAAAAAAAAACTATCGTCAAAATAAGGAATGAGGAAGGAACCTAATTAACGTCACGCACATTGTATATGTGATGTATTTTCCGTGAAATAGGCACCCAGATCTTTTTGCAAATTCTTCCTAACGAGTTTTTTAAATTTTGTTTATATACATACATAAATGAGGTATATTGTAATAAAATATACATAATATGTATTAAAAAATAATTATATTTATTCAAGAAATCACACTGAATTTTTGTTGAGTTCATAACTATGTATTTAACAATTTGTTTCAACAAATTTTAAAAACGAGTTTCATGCTTCTTTAGAATTTTCTCTGATTATGTAGGTATGTATAAAATCATTAACTTAAAGAGCAAATCCTTACGACCTTAGTTGTTTCATTATTGTCCTCTCTAATCGATTTTTCATACAAATTTGGTTAACAAAAATTGAAAATTAACACTTTAAAAATTGGCGTTACGTAGAAGGGAATCGACGTTGTTAAGAAGAACATGTGACTAATTTATCGATACAAAATTTATTTAATAACGTAGATGAAAATAACCAGAAAACTACTTCTGTTTCAGTAGAGCGATTGAATATATTTCAAAATTTACTTTTCCAGTGTAGATACGCCCATGAAAATCTTCACATAAAAAACCTAAGGCTCGACTAGAGCTATACAAAGATAGTAGTAGGTACATATTTATTAAAAAAAAAGAAAAATTGTTATTCTTCGAATCGACGAAGACTACCCTTAAGGGTATTTTTATAAATTATGCATGAGATTTCCAGATTTTTAACATTTCAAAAAAATACTAAGAATCTAAAACCACTTCAAACTGTTAGGTATTCATTTTTTTATCAGAATAAATTAATACCACTTTCAAAATATTCGTCTCAATGCTCAATTGCTTATGTTGAGCTCATGTTTTCAGCTTTCTAACTTCTATTCATAAGACGCATTAAATTTTCATTGCATTAACTTCACCCAATTCTCAGCCTTTTGTGTATAGAACTTGGGATGTTTATAATATGTCCAATTTTTAAGGAAAGCTCACCTAGTATACTTTTCTTTGCAATGCCTATAATTAAATCATTTAAAATTAATTCTTTGTATTTATAATTCAAAGGTTATCTGAAAGTGCTTACATAAGGCATCTTAGCTTAGTCTACGATGGCATTGTTGACTTTAAAAAGTTAGATATTTTCAAATTATCATTTAAATGCTAAAATTAGATTATACCCAGGTAGGTTATATACTGAACAAAGGTTTTTTATGCATATTTTTATTATCATAAAGAATTTTTAAAACATTTGTTTTATGGTAAGTGACATTAGTTGTTTTCTTCATTTGTTTTGTTTTATCTTGGGCTGTTTCCTTTTGCTATTTTCCATTGGACAAAAGATAAACGAAAAAAATTGTTTTCCCCCTTCATCGATTTCCCCTTGTTAATATTGTTCTGTAGTCTCTGTACTTTATACTGTATCTATAAATTGTAGAAGTGGATTCAATTTTACATTGTTAAAATGAGAGAAATACTGTGATTATTTTGTATTTATATTCTTGTCTCTATCATTGCTTTGGCTTTACATAAATACGTACGTATTTTATATATATAAGTGTGTAGTAGTAATGCGGCGAATTCAAATTTGTTACTCTCATTTTGAGAGTTGTCATTTTGGCATTAAAAATAAAAACGTGCCCATTCATCATGAAAAGAATAGGTATATACTAGATATACTTCATTTTGTTTGTTAAAGAATTCATGGATGGAATTATTGTGCCATGAAAAATTAAACCTTTCACTTCGTAGTTTATTGATAGTAATATCATTTTGGAAGTATGTATGTATATGTTTAAATTATGTGAGAAATCTACACAAAGTATGACATTACAGTACTAATAACAAACAAGGTGACCTGAAAACAACGTATGTAATTTTGTGTTCGGTTTTTGTTGTAGGTAAAAAAATAGACTTCCAAGTATTTTGTACTAGATTATTCTATGAAAAAAATTGTAATAAAATTTATTTAATACATAAACAAAATAGAACATTCGAAATTTCGAAATTATGTTTCTAGATGTTCCTGGATTATTATGTAAATTAGTTTAGTATGTATGTATTATAGAATGTATGTATGAAACCATAACGAATGAAATGCAAGGTAACGAAAATTCAAACTTCTAAATGGGCGGGTTCAATAAAAATTGCTTTATATCTGAATTTAATTCGTTGAACGCAAAATAAATCTGAAATTTCAGTCGAAAGTCATTGTGTCAATTACCTGCATTTACCTATAGGATTTGCATTGAAGTGAAATAAAATAAAATTTTAATTAAATTCGTAAATTAAACATTGAGCAGGAGTAGTTGTGAGGATAAAATTATTTGTAACTAAATCAGCAACAGGTTTTATTAATTTCATTAAAAGTCTTTTTATTGATATGTATGGCCTACAAAAATATAGAAAAATTTCCTAACATCATTAAAAAAATTGTTGATTTCAAAATTCATTAAACAATAAACAAAAAGTCCTTGCATTTAAATAAGTATTGATTTTTCACGACGAAAACTAAAAAAAACAACCACCAACAAGAAGAAAACTTTAGAGTTCAACTTTTATGTGTAGTGCTTCAGCTGGGGCCCTGGGGCAGAGAACATCGAACAAACCTAATTTCTTGTCTGAAAATTCAGATAAAACGTAACTAAACGTTACTAAAAGTCATCTAACTTTTTATGATAGCTGGCCAATCAGAAGCTCTAAAAATTCAGAATTCTGAAAATTCAGATCACCAACGCTAATTTTCGGTGGCGACGACGAAAACAATAATAACAACGTGTTGTTTTCATTGACAACCACGTGTTGTTATTGTTGTTTTCGTTGTCGCCACCGAAAATTCGCGTTGGTGGGGGGGGACCTTAAAACGTAATGCATTGAACGTACCCGATGCTAAATGGCTGAAGATAGAAAGCTATCATTAGATATAGAGCCTTAAATTAGATAAAAATCAAGTAATTTTGGTGTTGAGGGCCTCTTAAATTTTGTACATCCGCCTACTACCACGCCTACTTTCTCGGTTAAAAATAATAAAAATTGAAAATTACAGTACATATTTGTTTTTATTAGCAGCATGAAGGTTGACAAATTGGTTTTAGTGAAATTCACCCTCTGTCACGGCCAGTTTTCTTATATTTGAGTTTTTTCCACTTTTCAGAGTCCTTAAAAAGAAAATATGTTGTAATTAAGCTCTTTTTAACCACTGCCAAGTTATGTAAATGAAATGCATGATTGGGTCGCAAGTACTTGCTCGGATGTACGATCACAATGTAGTTTTAGAGTCTTGTTTGGCGTGTCTTTTTTTGCAAGCAAAAACACGACGTCGGTGCTAAACAATTTACGTGTTAAATGCAATTACATCTTAAGCGCGCAGAAAAACTGGGGTCTAATTCCGTAAAACGAAAATGATCCCATCTCTATAACATAGAAAGAGAAAGATGGGGACAGCTATTGCCAAAACGATATCGTTCGTGAAATACATCTTGTTATCGATTGCTTGTATGAAAATTCCATTTTATTTCTGTGATGGCATCGCTAATCCCCACTGTCGTTTTTTTCAACGAATTGTTCCCGGGATAGCAAAAAAACACATCTATTGATACAATACAATTTTAAAAGAAATATGTACATTAAATATGGGACCCTATGTATTCGCAGTGTTTCGCATTGCAATGCTTTCTTTTCTCTTTACCCATTTGGCGTGAGAAGAAAACAGAACACTGTACTGCAGATGCAGTATTGCGAATTCAATAATCGGTATGATAATTTAGTTAAAGGAAATATTATGTCAGTACATAACATAATTCGAAATAAATTGATTAAACACCTTCTGAAATAAAAAGACCTCGTGTGTGACAATTTTACGATAGCACGTTTCTATGGCAGGAACCGTTAAAACAGTTTTTGGTAAAATTCCGTTTTACCAAAATGGAGACCATACCTACAAAAATGCAAATAATTTGTTTTTTTTTTTTAAATCAAAATTGTTGGAACCGTTTCCGAGATAAATAATCTTTTCCATAAAGGCTGTATCGTAGGTACCTACCAATTATTTTTGGAGCTAAAAAAATTGTAATTTCCTCTTTAAGAAATCACTAAAAACCTTAATTTAAAAGTTTTAATAAAATCATCAGTGGTTTAAGCTGTATGCCATTGCCGCACTAAGCATTACGCCACGGGCTACTGAGGTTCTGAGCTCTCTTAGCTCTTTTCTGAAATTCTATGCGAATTGCCTTTTAGATTAATATTGATATGTTCCAAATCTAGACGTGATGTTATACCCTTTTTAAAAATGGGGTCCATAGTAGATCACAAACAAATTTAATAATTATCGTATACACAAGCTTGATAATCAGCCTTATTGCGAAGATCAACTATCAACCGATTGACGGATGATAGAATTTATCAATTGAATTAAAAATCAGTGTTGTGAAAATGAATTGATAAAATATTGTGCTTTTGTGAATGCCTTCAAAATATTTCTATTATTGTAAATGGGAATGTGCGTCTGACAGATGTTTGTTTTTTATTTTTTTTTGAGGAACGTACAAAGAAAATCATTTATCAGAAAATCAATAAAATTAAAAACAAAATTATGTTGACAAAAAAAAGATCACACAAAATTAAAAACAAAATGACTTCAACTGAACTTTTTTTTAATGAAGATGAGTAGTTGGATGATCCTGGTTCGCAAGAATGGCTGTAACTTCTAATTTGTTTTCTGTTTTCTTCTTTTTTTTATTTTGCATTTTAATTCGATCCATACTCTGCCACTTTTCTGAAGTTCGTTCTGGAGGCCCTAAGCTATTTAGCTCTACAGAAATTATTTCCCACTTTGTATTTGCTGCAGCTTTGGAACAAAATCCCGTGGCGAGTTCCGCGTTCTCTTCCATCGACTGGACCAATCTGCAAAACAGTTTTTTGTTACTTACTACTTTTTGAGACCTTGGAAATCAAAAAATTTAAAATTTGATCACTTATTTAATTCGAAATTCACATTTTTTAGTTATTTTTCTAACCAGCACGAACTCATCAACTGCAAATTTACAATTGAAAGAAAAATTGACAACTGACAAGAATCTAGATGAAAATTGTGGTTCACAATACCAATTTTTTTCATTCGCAATAGGTTATTTTAAAAAAATCTGAATGGATCCATTATATTGACAGTTGACAGTTACAATACCATTTAATAAAATTGATTGATAAATATCAATTATTTTTTGATGGTTGATCTTCGCAATAAGGGCCAATATGTTTCTCTTGGCACGTTAAATTGATAAGTTTATTTGATTATAAAAAATATAAAAAAAAAATCTTTGCCATATGTAATACATGTAACAAATATTTTTGATTCTAGCATGAAAGATTACTTGATGTTCCTGATCCCAACGAATGTCCCGCATATAGTATGTACATCGTTAATCCCGTTACACTTAATTCTATACAGGACAAAATTGAGAGAAAAGAATTTAGATGTACTGAAGAATTTGTTCTTGAGACAAAATGGATTCAACATAATGTTTCAACAGCTTATTCAGGTATGTAAAAGAAATTATTCAACTTCATAATTCCAACAAGCTAAATATTGTGTTTTTGTTTACTTATAGCTTTCACAAATAAAGATATATTAGTTGCAAAAACCTTATTGAAAGTATGTAGGCAAGAAGCAACGGAAATTGAAACATGCTCGGAATGCTATCTTAACGCCAATACACGTAAAGACTGGTTTTTGGATGTTTGCATGAAGCCACATATTCTATTGTGGGCTAAGCTTAAAGGTTTTCCCTATTGGCCGGCAAAAGGAATGGGTCTTGGTCCGAATTCCCTTTTAAATGTTCGTTTCTTTGGTGATCACGATAGGGCATTTGTGCCCGTTAAAGACTGTTACTTATATTCAGCAATAGATCCAAATCCATATTCGGGAAAACGTTCGTTTCGGCCTGGCATTGCCGATTGCATAAAAGAAATTGATGTACATATTCAAAAGATTCGTGCAGTTGTGGGTAACTTCAATTATGCTCAACCCAAGACACTTTACGATCCAAATAATGAAATGAAACAATTGGAGGAAATGATGCCTGGAGTAACGGAGTATATTAAGCGCCAACAAGCTATTCAAAAACCACCTCTAACATTAAAAATTGTAAAGACAGCAGGAAATAATTTGTCTATTATTATGAAAACGGATTCAGGAACTGATTCGGATCATTCCAACCAGGGGTTGGACAAAAATCGAAAGTTTTTCGGCAAATCACTTGATCGAATTCAAGAGGATAGCAAATCAAATGATGTATTTATGACGACGCCTTCAAAGCCTACGTCGCCTTCAAAACTAACAACACCTTCAAAGCTTGCAACCTCAACACCTAAAACATATGCTAATAAGGCGAACTACGAGGTTGTTGCGAAACCACTAAATAAAGACGAAATCAGTTCATCAAAAATAAACTCGGTTATTTTAAAGAGGAAGTCTGAAGTCATCTGTGTATCGCCAAAAATTAAAAAATCCAAGAGCTCCGAAGAAGATCCAACAACAGAGCTTCCCGCAAATACTTCTTCAATGTCATTCTCACCGCTAAAACATGAGGAGGCAAAAGCTGAAGAATGCAAAGACGAAGTTAATGTTTATTCAGTTAAGAGAAAGCGGTCTTCTTCTCCATCGGGCGAAATTTATTCAATAGCACCTGGCTCTGTTTTTATAGGTGTTCCTAGAGAACCAGAAATACAAGTTCATAAAAAAAATTCAGAACCCTTACCGGAGTCTTCACAAGAAAATAAGCCACAATCGCCACAACAACCACAACAACCACAACAGCTACAACAGCTACAACAACCACAACAACCACAACAACCACAACAACCACAACAACCACAACAACCACAACAACCACAACAACCACAACAACCACAACAACCACAACAACCACAACAACCACAACAACCACAACAACCACAACAATTACAACAACCACAGCAGCCACATCAATCACAACAACCACAACAACCACAGCAACCGCAACAACCACAACAACCACAACAACCACAACAACCACAACAACCACAACAAACACAACAACCACAACAACCACAACAACCGCAACAACCGCAACAACCTCAACAATCACAACAACCCAAATACCCGCAACAACAACAAAAACAGGAACAAGACTCTGCTGTGCAAAAAAAAGACCAACAACAACAATCACAAAAACAGGATCAACAACTAAAACAGCAAAAACTACAGCAACAAAAGCAACAACAATTACAAAAACAACAACAGCAAAAACAACAACAGCAAAAACAACAGCAGCAGCAGCAACAACATCAGCAGCTACAATATAAACCTCAACAAACGCAGCAATTGCAAAAATCTGAAGAAGCTCCACAGAGAACCAGGGATACCACTCCAGATTCAATGTCAAAATTCGTACAAAATCGCCAAGGTGTGACAATAAAAAAAATAGCAGCCAAAAACCAAAGTGGAATAACTACTTACTTTGTTAGTGAGGAAAGGAGCCCAAACCAATCATTTGATGACAAAAAGCTATCTGCGATATCAAAATTGCCCCCGCAACAAAAAGTAGCTGTTTCCCCTCCTACAAAGCCAACTACATCACCACCCAAACCGATTCAATCCTGTTCAAGTAGTTCTGTTTCAACATCAAAACCACATACACCAATTCAATCAAAAGAAAACGTTTTAGAAAGACTTGTTCCACCAAAAGGATTGATTCCATTTGAAGATATAAAAATAGAAAATTATGATGATGAATTAATAACGTCTACATGCAAGCCAATGTCAGGCAAATCTCTTGAAGCAGTACCTCCGCATATCAGTAAAAGCACAAGTCCAGCTCTAACATCATCATCATCGTCGCCAACTCCTATTGGCTTAGGAAAAACCTCACAAGTCGGTACTGATCCACTTTTGATTACTTTAGATCCTGATTCGGTTAAGAACGAAGTCCTTTCGGAAGATGATTCCTCAATACATTCTGTGCCGACAGAACCTTCGCCGACTCAACCTTTAGTAACAGTTGTTGTAAACCAGCAATCAACAATAACAACAACTAATAATAACAATCAGAAGTCTATTGAGCCGCCCCGTCTTGTGGGAGAGACAATGATTAAACGCATAGTTGTACGTAGTCTAGAGTCCTTGACAATGGCACCACCACTAATGAAAATAGCGCCTAACTCAATTAGTTCAACTATTAAACCAGCTACACCTCCTTTATCTGTTAATACCTCAATGGCCTCTTCGATGGGGCAATCAAGGAAACAACAAACGGCCAGAGCGCGTAAATCTTTTCCCAATAAAGGTCCAAACCAATCGACAGTAATGTTGCCACCAGATGTAAGGCGTTCATTGACAAAGAATAGTATGGTCTATATACCAGGCGATAATCAGAAGAATTCTATACCCATAAAAACAGCTGTTTCCAAAACTTTTTGTCAACCTATGGTGAAGGTAACATGTGCAGCAACAGTCATCCCAACATCGAATACAACTCTAAATCACTCAATGATTTCTGTTAACCCTCCCACTATAACTACCGCATCATGTACCCTAACTCTGCCGTCATCTGTTGCAATACCATTGCCAGCGCCAATAGTAGCGATGAGTCCAATTACAGTATCAGCGACTTCAATTTCAACTAGTTTGACAACAACAGTTGTAACAAGTTCGACAAGCTGTCGACCAAGTTATAATGCAACGCTAAATACAAGAACTACGCCTGAAACAACGCAAAATGAAGAAATTGATAAGAATGACCGAGAAGCAGAAGGTCATATTCTGTCTGGAATTGTGACGCCTAACTTAGCTGCGGCTATTACAGACACAATTGTGTGTGGCCCGCCGAGATTATCGCACAAACCAAATGGAGCACTGCGATCAGATGGCAATTATGGATTCAACTCGGATGCTGGGCCTGTATGCAGGACGCTAGTTGAAAGTGCCCATAAGGTAAGCTGAATTATTTATTAGTATAGCAGTTAGCTAGTTTCGTCAAAACCTATTGTTATTAAGCTCTGATAAAAACCATCGTTTTGGAGAAAGTAAGTTTATTGCGGTTGATATTTCAAAAGCATTTGATTGAGTTTGACATCAATCTCTCTTATCGGAAATGCATCATTTGGTATCGATCAATCTATTCTTCGTTGGATTAGCAACTACCATTTATATTGCATGGTTTAAAGAGTAATATGGTTTTTGAAAATAAAATAAATGCTGGCCCTGTGGGGCTCCATTTTGTCTACGGCTCTCTGTCTTATATTCTTCAATTGCCTCGTTCTCTTGTTGCACATGACGTGTTCTCTCATTGGATAAAGGAAATGTTCCTGTTGTATTTCCCTGCACTTTTTTTTATCTTATATAGTTATAGGGTTGCAAAAAAATACACCTTATGTCCCGAATTAAATTCCTATCCGAAAATAAAATTTCACAGATTCTTATTAAAAAAAATAATAAATATAAAAGTCGCATTTTTTGTTTACACTTCTTACAGATAACGGACTTCTTCATCTCTGTCATGCAAGACACGGTAAGCGACATGGCAAACGCAGATGTCCTACCAGCTAAAATTGCCGAACTGCAAATGGAGCTGGAGACAAAAACGGCCGAATACGAAAAACGTCTGTACGAGCTCAAACAAAATACCGACACCATGTTGTGTGAAATGAAGAAAAGTATGGAGACTGAAAGGCTGCGAATAATTGCCGAAACACGGAAACAGTGTGAAATCGAAAGAATACACGCGGTGGAACAAACAAAAAAAAGACAATGGTGTGCAAATTGTGGCCGTGAAGCCAATTCGTACTGTTGTTGGAACACCTCCTACTGTGATGCCAATTGTCAAAGTATCGATTGGAACCGGCACAAACCAAATTGCTGTCAAGTTAATCCTCATCTCAATACTGATACCCAAGGTCCAGGAGTGTTATATTCCTCACCGACAGTTTTATCCATTGGTTCGACTATAACAACGCCAAGTATTCAGACAACACCAGTGAGTAGCAAAACTGTCAATATCTGTCCAACACAAAATTCAATGGCACTTTCATCCAATTCCAGGGCTTTATGCCAATCCAGCCAATTCATCTATACCAGACCTCATCTCCAATATCCACAGCAGTCTCTGCCCAGACTTCAAATGCGACCACAAACGCAAAGAAGACTAGCAGCGGCAGTCCACATAATGCCAGCACCACCTGTGCATCAGCCACCATTGAAATGGCATATAAAAGCAAAGAAGTGCTAAAGCTTCCGCCAAGCACATTTCTCAGAGCGATACAGCCAAATATTAGAATGTCAAGTCCACCAGTACATCGATTTAATATACCAGTAAGTAGTATTTTTTTATTTTTTTTTTGAGTTTTATAGCTCAGTTTCTGACTTCACGCTAGCTTCCCATTAATACTGCGGCGACAACTGGAGGGCCACCATACACGCTGGTCCATCGTGAAGGAAATTGGGAGCTCTTGGGCACACAATCAACGTCGAACGTTGTTGCGCCACAAACTTTCCAAAATCAGTCTCAACGCTTAGTAACTACGGTAACTGCTAACTTAACGCCGGACAATAGAGCTCTTAACTCAATCACAGTACGGCAAAATCAAATGTGATAGCGCACTTTACCATGTTAGAGGTTAGAATAACTTACATAAATAACGTGTAAAATAAAATATTAAAATCTTCCACGCTCCGGATAACTGGAACTTAAAAGAAATGAATTAATAGTTTTTACATAGATGCGTGGCGCGATTAAAAACAGACCTTAGTTTTTAAGCTGTACATAGAGGAATTAATATGTACGCCTTATATGTATGTTTGGATGCAGCATTTTTTCAGTTTAAAATTTACACATACTTCTGTATATAAAATAATATTTTTCATCTGTGCTGTGTTCAAACACATGGGGTTTTGTATTTTAAATTAAAAAAAAATACATAACTAAGAAATAGAATATAAAATAATTTTAAATAAAAAAAAAATCATATTGTGAATCAACACACTATTTTCATTATTATCTTTTTAAATTAAGATATTCAATTGTTTTGGATAAACTGACTGTTATTTCTGCTGTTAATAAACTGAAAATTCGTGAGATACATTTTAAAAATAATAATATAATAAAAATATGTATATTTAATTTATCATTAAGAGTAAGAAACTTGTAATCATTGAATATCCGAATTCAGAAATAATAAAGATTTCCCATTTAAAAAATTAAATAATATGTATATTTACTCTTATTTATTTACGTACATGCATACAAATATACGTCTTTGCAGGGTATATAAATCAATGTTTCTTAAAATTAAAAAAAGGCAAGACATAAAATGAAACAGTATAATGTGTTGTTTTTCCTTTAAGTGATCCTCGAAATTCCTAAATGTACACATATTGTTTTTAAAACGAAAAAAATAATTAAAAAAATAGGATGCAGTTTATTTACCCCATTTCACCTCATTAAAAAAATTCTTTTGCCCTAAGGTTTTATTAATATAACTTTTCAAAAAAAAAGCATTTTTAATATCGGCAACAATTAAAAAAGTGAAAATAAAATTTATAGGGGCTTCAAACAACTCTTTATACTGAATTGAATTGAATTTGGCACCCTCCAATAGTTTTTATACACATTCTGAGAACTTAACGCCATCTGTTGGTGATCCCATGTTCGTGAATGACAAAATTGGCCGATTATCAATTGCGTAGTATTTCTCATTCTTTAGAATCAATATTTTCTCCTGTCCATACTAAATTAAATTTTCAGATATCACCATCATTCACCCCTGAAAGTGTACAATTTCGGGTTTTCACAATTATTCAACGTGTCCGGTCGAAATTTCATAGTGTGTTAATCTGGTTCAATGCAAAACATCGGGCTGGGACGTAAGCAACCATCTTCAATTTTCTAAAAAATTGACTTAAAATAGGAAAAAAAGTATTTAAAAACAACAGCAACTATAGTGTCATGTTATATCTTTTTTTAAAGCCAGAAATCCATTCTTCAATTATGTATTTAAATTAAAAATTAAAGTGAATATTTTTGGAAAATTTTGGAAACTAATTTTATCAAATTTTTTCATGATTAAGTAGTATTTTTGTTTTTAGTATTCAATGATCTAATCAATTTTTATTCAAACGCTAAAAACCAGATGCTTAAATGTCTTTTAGTTTTTGAAAAATATCAGAAATAAGTTTCTATTAATTTGGCTTGGTTTAAAATGCTCTTTGCGTTGATCCGGTAGTTCTGATTTTTGGCTGAGTTGTTTATGATATTGGCCTAGTGAATAAGCCAAGTTTTTTTTTTTTAATAAACGTGGAATAGTTAGTTTTCGGCTATAAGTTCGATCTACAATTCCAAGATAACTATATTTTCTCTAATTTGAGCCCAAAACCGCCAATGTAGAAACAATAGTTTTCAAAATACAGTTTTCCAAAATTTAGCAATAATAACTTTATAACAAAAAGTAGTACAACAAACAGAATAATAAGATATAATTGGTCTTTGGCATAATATGCATTAAATTAATACAAGTGGAGTGCCATAACCCCCGCGGCATTAACCCCCGTGGGGGTTAGTTCCCAATTGAATGGGAATTAACTCCCGCGGGGGTTAATTCCACTTTCAAATGGCCATAAAACCCGTGGGGGTTAATTCCTTTATTTTGTTGGAGTTAATTCCCTATTATAAATGGAAATAAGGCCCTCGTAAATTAACAACAACGTTTTTTATATAAGGAACAACATTATTTTTCGAAATAAAACAAAACACTTTTGTTCTTGCTTGCTTACATAAATACAGTGCTAGCACCCAGCATTACGGCGTATAAACAGTAAGATATGGGGGCATGCTGCCCCCCTGCAACGCCCTGCCTGGGCTCACTATAGGATTTGGGGTAGGTGTGAGGTTGGGTGTATGCAAAAGTTTCTTTAAATCCAAATTCTTTAAATGCAAAAGAAACTGCACACACCCAACCTCGCACCTAGCCCAAATCCTATAGTGTGCCCAAGCAGGGGGGTTGCATACATACCTGACTGTTTATACGGGGGTTAAAGCCATTTCTGAATGGGAATTAATGCCCGTGGGTGTTATTGCCTTTTTCTTGTAGGGATTAATACTATTTGAAAATGGAATTAACTCCCGCGGGTGTTAATTCCCATTCAATTGGGAATTAACCCCGCTGGGGTTAATGCCGCTGGGGTTATGGCACTCCACCGTATAGGTTGGGTCAAAAGAAGAAAAAAATAGTATGAGAGGGGGTGTCTATATCTAGGTATATAATTAATTTAAGAAGAAAAATTATTTTTTGTTTGCAAAATTTAGAGTTTGAAAGTAAATCTTTAAAACCTGTTGATTAAAATAACTTTCTTTAAAATGAAGATTCAGGAATGGGTTTCTAAGTTTAAGAAAAAATACAGGATTTCGTTGCAGATGGTGCTGTTATTTTTGTATGGTGATTTTTCTATTTGAAGTTTTTCTTTTTAGAAAATTGCCCCTCCTACTCAACGAGCGGATATGGACACCCCTCCAATACTGCTTTTTTCTTCTTTTGACCCAACCTATACATTGTATTAATTTGATGCATATTATGCCAAAGACTAGTTATTTGTTATTATACTTTTTATTGTACTACTTTTTGTTATTAAGTTATAATTGCTAAATTTTTGCTGTATTCTGAAAACTATTGGTTCTATGGCCCTCATTATGAATAGCGAATCGAGCGTTCGACTAAAGTCAAATGATTTAGCGAAATCGGCTTTCCATGGTATTATCGATAGCGACCTTCCACATTCGCTTCAAAATCAATGATGGCAACAGCTTTTACATGGAATCACATATACTAAACGTCAAACGCCATTTAATTTCTAACTCAGTTTGTGAATTGTAATTTGTTTCGTAGTTTGTATTTATTCAATGCCTTACTAAAATTTCCTGTACATTTAAAATAATTATTTGGTAATTGTTCGAAAAGATATGAAAAATTCAAACAAAAATTTCTTGTTCTGCATTTTTGCAATATCTACTTCCTGTTTAAGGTAAACAAACAGAATGAGAGAGTGCAGAGCGATGAACATATCCTGAAGGGATGCCAATAAGCCAACTTAACTACAATCGATGTACCTCCCACCTGAATCAACTTTTGAAAATCAGGCCGCCAACAACGTCTTCATTATATTTTGTCTTTATACTTTTTGTACTTATGATAAATAATGTATGAATACGTACCTATATATGATATAAAGGTCGTTCTTAGTGGAGCTGGGCCAAATTTGCCCATTGTCCTTTTCCAAAAACTGAGTTTTTTTTATTTAAAATTTGTGCAAATTAGCAAAAAATTTCACTTTACCAAAAAGACCAATTATAATTTAATTTAATCGTGTGCCTAAATTCGCTGTGTGGCGGAAGTTATTTAATTTTTAGTAAAATGAGTTTCAGGTTTCCAAATCTCTGTTTTCATTAATTTCCTTTAATATTTTGTTTTTTCTTATGTTTACTTATGTAAACTAATAAATAAAACATTAATCAGTACATTATCAGTTAAGTTTTAGTCATAATATATAATGTCAGTGTAATATTAATTTATTAAATTATACGAAAAAATTGATTTTTTTTTACAGATTAACGCCTCCTCCTTATATTTATATGGTAGGTTTTAGTGATAAAATAAAAATATTATGTGAAAGAAAACTTTATTTAAAAATTTCAAAATACGTGATTTTTTTTTAAATCGTAATGTCAGTAGGGTAAATTAGGGTAAACAATGAAAAAGGTCTAGGTTCTATTTTCTAAACCAAAAAAGATAGAGTATTGATTTTTCTTGTAGATATCGATAGATTTTTTTAATAAAAAAAGTCATGCAATGTTTTTGGAAAAATCTTAGTACCATCGTAATAGTAATAGAATTCTCCGTAAGTTAATGTTGTTTTACATAAATGAAAATACCAATGAGAGTGAAAAGGAAAAAAATCAATCAATCACGAAAAATATATATTGTTCAAAAATTCACTTACCCAAGAAATAAGCTTAAATCGAAATTTTTGCAAATACGGGTCTTTAAGTTTCTTATTTTCTTCTCAAAACTATAAAACTAGTTTCTAGAAAATATTACCCTGATTTTAGGTGATTTTTTTTTCCTAGGTCTATCTTTAATTTTTTTTTTCTTTCGAACGATTTTATCTCGAGTTTTAGATTTTCTAGAATTTTCTTTTGTATGCTTCACTTTTTTTATTAAAAATTATCGATTACAATTCAAATTATCGATTACAAGAAAAATTAATCTTTTTTGGTTTAGAAAATAGAACCTAGACCTTTTTCATTGTTTACCATAATTTACCCTACTGACATTACGATTTAAAAAAAATCACGTATTTTGAAATTTTTAAATAAAGTTTTCTTTCACATAATATTTATAAATATAAGGAGGAGGCGTTAATGTGTAAAAAAATCAATTTTTTCGTATAATTTAATAAATTAATATTACACTGAAATTATATATTTTGACTAAAACTTAACTGATAATGTACTGATTAATGTTTTATTTATTAGTTTACATAAGTAAACATAAGAAAAAACAAAATATTAAAGGAAATTAATGAAAACAGAGATTTGGAAACCTGAAACTCATTTTAAAAATTAAATAACTTCCGCCACACAGCGAATTTAGGCAAACGGTTAACTGATAAATAATGTATGAATACGTATGTACCTATATATGATATAAAGGTCGTTCTTATTGGAGCTGGGCCAGCGCTCCATACATTTTTGCCCATTGTCCTTTGTTATTACAATTATTTAAATTTAAAATATTGACTTTGACAGTTGTATTATATATAATTTTTTCGTAATGATGCAGCCTGAAATCATTTTCCCAGAGGACCCGCAAATTTAATCTTGCACACGCCTCATTTTGATCTAGCGCCGCCTCTGGACGTAGCTAATGTATAGTTTGGTATGCGTGAATTTTGTTTACTTTTGTCCTTTTTCAAACAGTTTGAATGTACCTAAACTGTGTAAAGTTATTGCAAATAAAAAAACAAAATGAAAAAAATTAAATGCAATTTATTTAATTAATCTTTGTTTGTCATTAAAAATTGTACCTAATTAATTTCATTTCAATTTGCCAAATAATCTTAAATAGGAAGTTTCAACTTGAAATTGTTAATTTATGTACTTAAAATGACATTTCATAACTTTGAGAATTTTGTGTGTGTGGATTATTCTGTGCCTATACCTTCTGTTATACCGGCTTTTCACTAATCGATTTTAGCCGTGCCAGTTGCTTCTTCTAGCCGTGCGACTGGCCTAATACACTTACACAGGTGACTGAAATCGAATCGATTAAAAATTCAGTTCACTTATAAATATCAACGAACTCACACACTTTGGTTCCCATGGGTTACACAAATAATAATGCTTTTCAATGCATTATCAAAATTTCACAATATTATTTTTGTTCGTTATTTTTTTTGACAGACTTGAGCACAAAATAAATAAAAAACTCGTAGCCGCACGACAAAAGTCGGCTAGTTGCCGACTTGGTTTGCGATTTTAGTCACTTGCGACTTGTCAAATTTACATTTTTATGAGTCGATTTACGCCGTGAATAAAGTTTAATAAAAAGTTTAATAAAAATCGATCAATTAGTTTTCGAATTATTAATGTTCCAACAAAAAATTTGATTTGAAAACATTTATTTTAAACATTCTCGATTAAAAAATTGATCAAAATCAGTTAAAACGTTTTTGAGAAATGGAAAAAAAAATAGTTCTATGGGAGGTACCATTTATAGCTATTTTTCGGAAAAAAATGTTTTATAAAATTTGTGCCTGAGAAAAATAAGATTTTCATTATTTTCTAAAAAAAATTTGTACGGTTCTTTATTCATTTTCTCGAGTCTTCTTTCTCATGGAAAATAAAACATTTTCGCAGTTTAATTAATAAACATGTTGTTGTAGAGTTTTGTAATATGAACCCACTTCACATTTCCCCTCCCAAAAAAAACACCTTTTCCAACAGATATTTTTATTGGGTACATTTTTCATTTTCATAATAATTGAAACAATTTAACTCAGTTTTAGGACCAGACGAATTTATTTTTGATGTATTCCATTTTACCAGTACCGTATCAGTGAAAACCCCCTTTGACCCTCTGAGAATCAATGACACGACATTCGGATCGATGAGGAACTTTCACAAAATGTTTAGAAAACTTCAAATGAGCTGATTCAATGCACAGTACACAAATCAAAGCTATTATATTGCGCAGGTTGGCAAAGTTGGAAGTTTCAAAAAATTAAAAATGGCTGTTCCAGTGCCCACAGGAACTCAGCATGCATCATTAGAAACAACAACAAAATATTGAAATAAGACAAGTAAAGGGACACTGGATCCACCATTTTACCACCATAATACCTCAATTTTGACAGATGCACAGAACTGAACAAAAATGAAAACGCTTATGATATTACCTTTAATATGTGTACTGTGGACTCAATGGACTTAATAGCCAGTATTACTCTCGCATCGATGAAATTGGTCGAGAAACGGTGGAAAATATTGTCATATTGTTATTTGTTTCAATTTTCATCGTTTCTCGACTAATTTTATCGATACGAAGAGTTACAGAATGTATGGCTCTGATTACAATTCTGAAATCAAATCAAGTACGATTATTGATAAGTTTATTTTCCAGAATTCTCACTAATTTTATTCCGTAAAAAGTTCAACAGACGAATCGAAAACTTTTTTTTTCCTCAGTATTGCCACAAAACTGAGAAAATTTGCTGACGAATCCTGATATTTACGAGATTACTGAGTTTTCCTAGATCTCAGAAATAAAAACTGCCCAATTCTCTCTTCTTTTTAAGGGAATAACTGTCATTCCGAATGCCAATATAACACTAATCATAATAATTTCGAACGGTTCTGGATCACGAATCGAAACAATCTTGTTATCGACGAAAATCTTTGGTAAGGGTAAGTTAAGTTTTTGATGTGTAAACAGTGTTGTCACTTTACCACAATTGTGGTAGATCTACCTCTTTTCTCCAACAATTTCTTAATCTACCACTTCTACCCCGGAAGTGAAAAATTCTACCCCTTTTTGCTCGTCCAGAAAAAAAATCAAAACAAAAAATAAAATATCTGCTTCGATTTTTGAAAAAAATGTTTTTTTTCTCTGCACTTTGTATGCTGTTTTACCTGAATACATTTAATGGCTTTATCTCACAATGCTTTTTTTACTCAATGTGAATGCTTTCATCTGTCATTTTGCATACGCGTATCTACCTATCGTTTTCTCTTTTTTCCGCATTAGGTACATATCTACCTACGTTTATTTTGCAAAAAAACAAAGTTCTAGTCTGCTTAAGAAAAATAAGTAGATCCTACTTCCTACTCACTTACTCCTAAGATTGTGTGCCTTATTTTAAAAGAGTAATATTGTTTACTTGGATTTCGTATTAACGGTAAACAGTTAAACGTCATGTTTTCGAAATTTTCTAGAAGAGTGGTCAATGGAAGTCAAGTGAAAAAAAAATTAAAATGCGAAAATTTTTATTAAACCGTTTGAAAAGGCAGTAAAAAAGATTTGATTTTTAAAGCGATCGATTGATATTAAAAACAAAAGAAGAAACCAGCTTAATGTATTATTTTTGCAAAAGAAATGACAGATAAGGATGAAATATTTATTCCATCTCCAGAAATGATTCGCTTTTATTTACAATTTAAATTTGTTGATGGTAAATTTGAAAAATTATGAAATTTATTTTAAAACTGTATCTACCAATTGGTACATAATATTCAATTAAAGAATTATATATTTTCTTTATAAGAATGTACATATTTTATATTTACGGCTGTGCTTAAATAAACTGATTCCAAATAGCTAATTGTGATTTAATTTGTCTTTAAAAGAAAATGATAAGAGCTTAAGTTAACTTAATTTACTTAAGGTACCTACATTATTTCTTTTGTATCTATATTTAATAAAAATAAAAAATAAAAACTAAATTTGTTACTCTCTTTATTTAAATTAATTCTACCACGGAAAATCTGAATCTACCACTTTTTTTTAGCTTTATCTACCACTTTTTTTAAATAGGAAGTGACAACACTGTGTGTAAACATCTATACTGGCGGTAGGGTGAAAAGAAAACGTAACGTAACGTTGTAATCGTGATCGTGGTCGTGATCGTGATTCTGAGCTTTACGAAAATTGAGTGCGTTCAACAATATGTACGTTCAGTATCTAAACGTTGAGTATTTATATACGAAATCGAAAGGTCGAGTTCAGTTCCGGTTGAAATTTGGTTGGCTGCTTAAAGGATATATTAAGCCCCTATTACGCGATGATTCTTTGCGTCTGACTCTATTCGAACATAATGAGTGCGAAAAAGAAAAAAGATAAGATGGAAGACCAGTTGCCCTGTTAGTCGTGGGCCAAGTTTTGCGAGACTCTTTTTAACGCTTTAGCATTAGGCTACGCGCAAACCAACGCGATGGCGGTGGCGATCACGATAAAAATGTGGATGCCTTATATAAAAATCAAACCACACTTCAATCGTGTAGATGTGTGCCTTTCCTTTGATTTATGTGTATGGCATCCACAATTTTATCGTGATCGCCACCGCTATCGCGTTTGTTTTCAGCTACCTTTATCCGTATTTTGTATTCTTTGCATTACTTTTTTTCAATTACATGACTGATTTGAGACCAGGGGCCTATTTCACGGAACATACATCACATACATTGTATGAATGTATGTACCTTAAAGTAGACGCCAAAGATGGCTCAGTCAACTTAGAAAACGCATAATTTTTAAATAAATTAAGAAGATTAGTCTGCTATTACACGATGCATCTAGACGCATGCGAATTTTCGAACTACGTAAGTGCAAAAGAGAAAATCGAAAAGATGATACGGAAAAAAAGTGACCGGTGTCGCGTTAGTTAAATTTTCGATGCAACTATTTGACGTTTCTCTTTTCTCTTGTCCGTTTTTACTATTCTGCTTCATATGGATTTGTTGTTCAAAGTAAAATTTCGATGCAACGCACTGTTATTGATAGCCTTATAGGCTTTCCAGAAATGAGAAATTCATCTTTAAGAACAACATAAATAAAATCAATTATTGCTTTTCTTGACTGATATTTATTTAAAGGCACACAAACCTTTCTTTCTTCAATATATCTAATAATGAAAACAAAAATAAAAACAGAAAAAGTTTTTTTATTGCTTGAGCACAGCCCAACACGAAAATGAAAAATAAAGAGAACTGTCAAATTAGATTCATGACTTTGGATTCAACGTGTAATAGCGCTTGAAACAGCGGACGAAATAACCAAGAAGAATTCGAAGAAGGCCCATGCAACTAGATTCATCGTGTTATTGCAGACTTATGAATTATCCATAACCTCTGTTCTGAGCTTCACGAAAATTGAGTGCGTTCAACGCTATGTACGCTCAGTAACTATACGCTGAGTGTTTATATACGAAATCAAAAAGTCGAGTTCAGTTTGGGTTGAAATGTGGTTGGTTGCTATAGACCATATAGTACATGGACTGCGCTTTCATCATGGCTGCAGGGTTTCAACATAGAAGGCCGCCTTTTTTGGCAAATTAGACGAAATAAGGTCATTGACTGGAAAATATTTTTAAATATAATTTTAATGATTGGCTAAGAGCCCACTGCTGTTTGTGGGTGTGAGTGCTCGCAAAAATTCACTGGTATGTTTAGATAGATCTTAACTTTTTATAAGCGTGGTTGGGGCCTTTGTCGGTAAACTAAAAAACGCATGCATCATTACCGATTTTCAAATTTGCTTATGAAAAGTTAAGATCTATATAAAAATACCAGTAAATTTTTGCTATCATCCACACCCTAAATTTGATGTAGGCTCTCGGTCTATGAGGCATTCGGACGAATGTTGATGTTTACACATCTTAACCGTGAGTCCCGGCACTCACACTTTTTTTTTTTAGAACTGTATTCTTTGGTCATATAGACTTATCTATTTGCCACTTTTGCTCAATCATAAAAGGCAATAAATCCAATCATAAAAATATTGAACAAAATTTTAATTAACTTTTACCACATCACACATACTGAATTGACATTCGCAATGACTTTATTGATATCCCAATTTGCATCAATTCATGTCCAATTGCAATAATACAAGGTGACAGGCCGTATGTGATGACATTAACAGTTCTTTTCCATCATCCTAAAGCTATACATAGATACTCGTATAATACATTACTTGCAGTCACGTGTAGACCCATTTTGTGCAAGCATATAAATAACGGTTTGGACTGTGTTTGCACTAAGCATTTCCTTTCATGCATTTCAAACTGAAGGAATACGTGCGTATGATGGTGATGATGATGATGATATATGACGATTTGTGATGTGATATGTTTTTCATTTCCTTAAGAATAATTCTTCAGAATAATGTAGGTATATACTTAACTTACAAAACCCAACAAACCACACCTTTTTTTTTATATTTTATTTAAACAGGTTTTTTTTTTCTGTGTGTCGGATTGTCCATTTGAATGGAAAACAGAACAATGTTTGTTGATTTCGCAATTGAAGGCTTACTATGTAACTACACAAAATAACCTGTCGTCGTTACAATATATGTACATACATATATGTACATACTACTGCTGGTTTTGTTTTATTGTCAGTTTCGACTTGCACAAACCTAAATTACCAACTCAAAGCAAAAGGGAAAACACAATCTTAGCTTCACGGATGAAAATCCTCAAAAAAACAACATATACATATGCTAACAGCTAAAAAGTGTACAACGGCATCGCGCTAAAACAATTTTTTTTTTTAAGATACAAAAGGTCTCCTCCAAAGTTCCAAAACTATACCAACTTCTACGATTTTTCATGAAATAGGGTCAAATCCTGTGCACGGGTTTTATATGTAGGTACTTTTTCGCTTAAGAAACATCTCACGAAAGAGTATACATTTCACCTAGATGCAATTTAATCCAAGAAATTTCTTTGTGCAGAAAATAGAGTTTTGCCTAGTATCAGTTCAAAATCAAATAAAAAAAAAAAACTTTTTTGACTTAGGGTTGCCAAACAGTTGATTTTAATTTTATTATAGTTTAAGTATACAGGAGGTTTTCTTTATAAGATGCATCGAAACGGTATAGAGCATGTACCGTTAAGGCGGAGAAGAAAATTAATTAATTAATAAAAAAATAAATATATATTAAAACACAAGGGCAACATACTTTTCGAATTATTTTAATGAATTTCAATTTCGAAACCTAAAAAATCATATTTCCACAACCAAGCGATTTTCAGCTCTGAATAGAAACAAAATAGACTATCAATGTAAAAATTTTCAAAAAACTTGACAAAACATTTTTTATTGATTTTCGAAGATATCATTGGAAAACCTCTTGCCAACAAAAATGATTATTTTAACAGTCATATATTTCAAAAATATTTATTAAATGACAGGTCTTTTTAAAACCCTATCCATAAATTCTGTTAACCTTTGAAAGCTTCAGCTGCGAGATCTCATTCTTGAAAATATATTTCCATCCAAAGAGATTTTATTGAATTTCAAATTCGAATCCTAAAAAAATGTTCGGATGGCAATATTTCCGAAACCGAGCCACGTAAGACTGAGGTTGCAGTTTTATGTGCTTAATAGAGAATAAATATAGACCTTTTCATCGATGTTAAAATTTTGACAAAATACAAAAGAAATTTTTGTTTTTTATTTTCGGCTTATCCCTTGCCAAGAAAAGTGATTCTTTTAACAGTGTTTCCAAAAGTCATCCAAATATATGTACATCAAAATAAAGGTTTTCTTAAACTCTATCGACACAAGTGAACTAAATGCTTCTGTAATATCTAGTTCTCGAAATATTTCAATCCAAAGTAATTTTACAAAATTTCGAATTCGAATCTTAAACAAATCTTTGTCAAGCGATATTTTTCAAAATTCAATATAATTTTTTTTTATTGTTTTTCGAAGTTGCCATGCAAGCTAACCCTTTGCCAAAAAAAACCATTCTTTTAACAATGTTTCCCAAAACCATCGAGAGATGTATAAACATCGAAAGAAAGATCTATTCAAACTTTATCCACTCCTAAAAACCAAAAAAGTCTTGCGAGTTCTGGTTCTCGAAATATTTTCATTCGAAGTGATTTTATTGAATTTCGATTTCGAACCCTAAAAAAGTATTTGGATGGTGAAATTTTCGCAACCAAGCATGGCAGAGGGTTGTGTTTGCTTGTGGTTTAAAATGTTGAAATGAACAGACTTTTAATATCGATGTTAAATATTTGACAGAATTTTTTTGTATTGATTTTCGAACAATTTTTTTTTTTTAAATCTCCCAAAATCATAGAGCTATGAACTGAAAGGCAGATCTTTTCAAACTCTATCCACACCGGTAAATTTAAATAGAGATTAAACACATCTTTTTGTCGATTTTTAAAAATTTTATTATTAATCTAATTTTTTTTTAAATTTGCCAACTGGCGTTCAATATTTTCTTTCATTATATGTATTTAGGTTTTGTCTTTAAAGGTTCCCCACCATCGCGGTCGTCGGTGGCGACGACGAAAACAATAATAACAACGTGTTGTTTTCATTGACAACCAAGTGTTGTTATTGTTGTTTTCGTCGTCGCCACCAAAAATTCGCGTTGGTGTGGGGGAACCTTAAGGCTCTACCAAATTATCGCGAAATATTCGGAATGACAATATTCGCTTAATCGCATCGTCGCGATCGCGTTGGTGTGGATATACCTACTCTCATTTATCCCCCTGTAATTAATATATGTATTTTGACAGGCGAAAATTTCGTCTCGAATGTTTCGCATTTGTTCGGAAGAGCCTTTATTATATGTACAAGTTTTCTTTGAAAGTCGAAACTTTGTAGTTTAACAAATGTCCGATAGGTGGTGTTAGAAGCCTGGCAAAATTCAGCGTGTTTCTTTTATATGAAATATTTACAAAAATATTTTAGAATTACCTAGTTAACTGTCTTAAATGTCAAAGAAAAAAAAAAACACAATCACAATCAAAAAATTCGTTCAGTACTGACGTGTTCCGAGGTTTATATTCCTTTTCACTTCTAAGGTAACTTCATGTGTGCTTGGAATAGTAAATAAAAGTAATTGCTTTGGATTAAAGTCACTCACACAATTGGCAATTAGTATGAAGGAGCTTCAGCCCCCTTACCACATCTTTTTCCTTTTTTTTTTATTTGTCAAGCACGCTTCGAAGAATAATAATTGCAATCAGATTGAGGGGGAATAAAGGTCCGCAAGCCAAAAGAGATGACTCCTCTTTATAATAGCCGAATCGGCGGCAGCGATCGTTACATTATGTGCAACTAAGTGGGTCAGACACATTGTCGGTCGTGTCGCTGATGCCTTCGTCATCGTCATCGTCATCAGTGTATTATTGAAACTGTCTTTAAATGTATCTTTAACATTTTGTGTTCAACCAATACCAATGGTGGTTTTGCTATAATGAAAATAATGAAAGCAAGGACCTAGTGTAGTGTAAGGAGATGCATGCATCACGTACGAATGGTAAAATCAGGTTAAACATGATAAAACTTTGGATTGTCGTTCCTTCGAATACCAAAAACAAATGGACATAAAGGAATAATATTTTTTTTTTAAATTTGTGTAGGTATGTATGTATAATAATGTACATAAAGGAGAATGTTGCAATTGAAAGAAACAACAGGATTTTAATGTAAAAGGAGCTGACTTTAAAAGCGATTCTTTCGTATATTCAACACCAATGTGGAAGGTAATATTTTGTTCTTCTTTGTTCGAGATGTTTTTTGGGTCAAGAGAAGAAAAAGATGTTAGTATATAGACAGACAGAGGAATCAATTGAGCTTGAGGTAAATTCAATCGCATATACACTTATAAGTAATAATGAAAACATATCCGGGAGGCATATGATGAGGACTTGTTTTTAGGACAAGAGAAATTAAAAAAGAAAGTTTTATATGATATATGCAGGTATCGGAGGTCAGTTTTTGGAAATTGTTTTGTTCCTTTGTCAGAATTTTATTTTCCATTTATCTAAATACATTATTAAAATCATAATAATGTCCTCTAAGTTTAGTTACAATCATATCGATTATGGAATTCGCAAAACTCGATCCGCAGTAATTCGCAGTATAGCGTTCTCTTTTCTTTTTACGACAAAGAAAAGAGAAAACAGCACTGCGAATCACTGTGGATCCAGTAGTGCGTATTCCATAATTGACATGAATATGTATACTTACATATTTATTATATCAAAGTAATTAATAAAGATAATATTAAAACCTAGTTAATTCGTGATTGTGTTGCTTTGCTTAATTTTCAAATTAAGTTTAATGGTTGATTTACATTCATCTGCATGCGGAGTTTCGCAAAAAAATGGGATGTAAGATATGAAATTTACATTTGTTGAATAGAGAGAGGAGACCAAAAAGCAGACTTCATGAATGTAGATTATAGGAAGATGCCATAATGCAGATATAAAGATGACCATGTTCATCTATATAAAGATGAACATGTTCATTTCACCTATATATATCTCCGAGATCTCATTTTCCTGAACATACCTATTTGGCGCTTTCAGCAAAAGAGATCTCAGAGATTTTCCTCACTCAAAAAGTGAGCAAGCGAATGCACGATTTTTTTCCTTCAGAGTTTTAACAGTAAAGCTGAGAAATTTTGCTGAGGAATCCTGTTCCGAGATCTAATTTTCTTGAACATGCCTAATATTACATTCAAAAACTATTTAAACAATTTTTTTTATAAGCAAAGAAATTAAAAAAATTTTCGGTGATAAAAGTTAGCTTATATGAGCCAACTCACATATCGAACTAAATGTTTTTATTGATTTCGTAGTCTCACTCTCACGACTTACGAGGAGAGTTCGATCCGCAGTACTAAAATTTCGGAGCAAACTTAAAAAAAAGTGGACTAAGTCAAAAATTTCCCGAGGCGATTTTAAAATTAAGGAAAATTTCAAGTTTTCAATTACCATATTTTTAACAAAAAAATTATTTTAAAACACATCACATAATTTCTATTCGTTTCACAACTGAATAGAATTCAGATTCAGGCATTCAGAAATATGGTTGCAAAATATAATAACACAGTGCATTTACTTTTACAGAAGAAAACCATGAGTTTCTGAGGTCATTTCAAGTCGAAAAACTTAAGAGGTAATTTTCTCGTTTTCGCTTCGTTTTCGACTTATAACGGTTTTTATGACTTGTATTCTTTTTTCTTTTGGCTGGCTGTAACTTTGCCAAACTACAACCGATTTTTGAAAATTTTCTTTTATTTAAACAAGAACAGTTAGACACTTATATCTACTATGTGTGGATAACGGTTTTCCCGCAAATTATTTTTAAGCACATTTTTTAAGCATTTTAAGGTTGGTTTTTTGACTTCGATATGATTTTTTTCACAAAAACACTATATTAAGTATAATTTTTTTTTAATTATTATGAAAGCCTAATATGTGTTCTTAAAAAAACTTTGCATATTTTACCCAAAAATATATAAAAAATTATTAAAAAAATAAAATACAACAAATAAAGGAAAATCAAGAAAATATGACTATTTGAATAAAAACGAATAAAAAACTTCTAACGGTCTTACTCTTACTTTACTCTTTCTAACATTCAACACTAAACGCTCAGCGTAGTTTTTTATTCGTTTTCATATTTGATGAAAACGAATTTATTTTCCTTATTTTTTGTTTTTTTTATTTTTTTAATAATTTTAAATGTATTTTCAGTTACAAAAATGTTAAGTATTTTTAAGAATATTATTAAGAACATATTGGGCTTTCATAATAATGCAAAAAAAATTATACTTAATAACGTGTTTTTGTGAAAAAAAATCATACCGAAGTCAAAAAACCAACCTTAAAATGCTTAAAAAATGTGCTTGAAAATAATTTGCGGGAAAACCGTTATCCACACAGAAAAAAGTTGTATAGTAGATACAAGTGTCTAACTGTTCTTGTTTAAATAAAACAAAATTTTCAAAAATCGGTTGTAGTTTGGCAAAGTTAGAGCCAGTCAAAAGAAAAAAGAATACAAATCATAAAAACCGTTATAAGTCGAAAACGAAGCGAAAACGAGAAAATTACCTCTTAAGTTTTTCGACTTTAAATGACCTCAGGAACTCATGGTTTTCTTCTGAGGCGGTTATTTCGGGACACCCTGTATATCCATTTTGAAGAAAAACGGATCCAATTGAAAATAATATACATAAACAGAACACACAGAAATCTTTTAACACTAACGCCTGTTTTGATAAATATTTTTTAAAAATTGCCGCCCCCTTGCAAACTGCCTTCCGGATTTTTTGAAATTTGCCGCCCCTAAAATGGATCTAAATAAAAAGAAAATATAAAAACAGAGCGTACAAAAATCTTTTACACTGACGTTTGTTTTGATTAATATTTTGAAAAATTGCCGCCCCTAGCAAATTGCCTACCAGAGCCTGTCCCCTCCTTGCCCCTGCCACGGTACGCCACTGTGCAAAATGCCATTTTTTTTCTTATACGTTATCAGAAGTTTGTCGCAAAGGATTAAAAACAAGCAATAACTTTACGACCAAAAATTATAAAACATAAAAAAGTAAAATTACTGTTTGAGGTTAAATTGGAACGAATTTCTTTCGTGGATTTGTGAAATGCGTTCTGATGTTCTTGATTGCGTATATTTACGTTGGAAAGTTCGCAAAAGAAAATATTAAAATTAAAAATTTTCAAATTTAAACAAATTTTATGCAGTATTTTTTTTTAAATGACTTATGATTGGATCATTTTTTCACTTTCGTTGATAAGTAAAAAAAATAAACTTTTAGAGTGACATATGTACGTTAATGTGTTGTATTGTTTCATATGTGAATTCACTTGCTACGGGTAATTTTTTTTTTCATTTTTAAAAATAAAAAAAAGCACAAATAATTGGATTGGAATGATTGGAAATGGAAATGTTTGAAGTTGTTTGAATTGAAATACAAAATTGGTAGTTTTAATTACTACATATTTTACAATTCATATGATAAAGCTAAGTACAGACGATTGTCAGATCTTACAATATTGTCAGAACTGTCAATGGTCTGACAATAGCTAAAAATTAGCTGACAATTGACATATTTCTTACGATGAAAAATTGTCCGTTCACACGTCGGTTGGTAGATTTCTTTCCAATTTGATTGTCAGCTATTTTTTTATCTCTATTTAACCAATTCATTGACATTTCGAACAATGAAGAAATTGTCAGCAATTGTACCTAAGATGTTTTCAATTAAAACATCAATGACAATGACAATGACCAATGAGTTTGACAATGTCCTAATCGACTGACAATGATAAAAATTGTGTGTTTGCAGACGACTGTAAGATACCTGACAATTTTTTGTCAGATTATCGTCTGATAATGACGTTTATGACAATATTGTCAGACAAAATTGTGTGTTCAGACGATTGTAAGACATTTGGAACAGTTTTTTCACTGACAGATCTGACAATATTGTAATATCTGACAATCGTCTGTACTAAGCTTAAGACATATTTGATCTGTTCCCGTATACTTACCTGAAACTGCCAGATTCTATAACCAGATTTATTTTTGTTATATTATGAACTTTTTACAGTCTTTTGGGCTAAAAATGGTAGAAATAGGTAGTTTTGGGAAGTAAACGAACAAGGTTATTTTCTAGTAGGTACATTATTTGAAAAAATCATTCAAATGAATAACTTTAATCCTTGTGTTGAAGACATTTCACTTTGAAATTAACTAACAGTTGTCTCATACAAAAACTATGGCAAATTTGGATCGGGTTTTTGGGTTTTTTCACTTATCGTTTTTTTTTCTGCAACTATTTATCTACACCTTTTTTGACCTTGAGCAAGAATGTGTTTTCATGATTTATATAAATACAATATATTATCTGCCAGATTTCTCAACTAATTCTCCTGGTCAAAAAATTTATAAGGTAAAACGAACAGGTAACTCAAATTTACATATGTTCAAACTTCGTAATGGTATCAAAGCTCTATCCGTTCATAATAACCAGCGTGTTTCCCTTAAATGCATAATATCAAATATGCATACTTAGAAAATTTAGAAAAATCTATGATGGTGCATATAATTTACCTTTTTTTGGAGGTATACCTAGCAACTGATAAAAGTTACCTAATATCATTGCTGATGTCAGCGATTCGATTGCTTTTGTATATGTATATTCCAAAATTCGTTATAACATAACAATAAGACAAACCAAAGAACAGTAAACGATAAAAATGAAATTGCACGCACCAATGATCTAAACAGAGAAAGAGGGAGGGCTTGAAATTAAGTCAGATTCGGACGTAGTCCTTTCTCAAAAAAAAAAAAAAAAAAAAGAAACAGAAACAGAACAGGAAAACTCTAATACTTAAACAAATACAAAAAAAAAAACACATATCATGGGATACTTCAGTAGAAAAAGCCCGCGGTGTGTCAGCAGTTACCTTACTTTTAACTCGTTTGGTTTATGTGTGGGGTTAACCTGTTGGCTGTTACCTGTCTTCTATGGCAGTACCAGTTCATCCTTTTCTGTTGGTGATTTCCCCAAATCAAAAGACAAAATACCCGGAGACATCAAATTAAAATAACTGTGAGTAAGTATAACATAAATGTTTATTCTTTTTTTGTTTTTAGAAAACAGTACAACACGGATATCACAAAACTCGCGGATTTGTTGTTTGTTAATTCTTTTTGTCATTTGGGCTTTTCCACCAGCCGTCAGTTTCAAACAAGCAAAAAAAAAATTAGGAAACAGCTGGTCTGAACTGAATAAAAGATAAACAAACGCCAAGTATTTTTACAATACAATACTTGTTTGTTTTTTTCAATAAAAACGCAAAAACGATGGTAATAAATTATATAAAAATAAATCAATTTCAATAACTTATCAAGCTTATTTGTATAAAAAATCACAGAAAATATTAAAAATCCACATTGTACTGAAAAGAGCATTTGTTTACATTTCATTAAGTTCAATTTCACATGCATTGTTTTTATTGTTTTGAACTGTCAAAATTAGAAAGCGAAAAGACAAAGATAGTTTTTGGAAAAGCCAATTTCATTGAAAAGCTGTCATTAAAGGTGAAAACATATTAAGGTATATTTGCAAACATGTTTTAAAGAATAACAAAATACTTGATTAAACTTCTCTTATTCATAGTTTTTCATGATCCAAAAATTTAATTAATTTGTACTCTGGTGGGTACTGGGTAGGTGGCTATTTAGTTTTAAGTGGTGTAAAGAAATAAGACAACAAACACATTGAAAAAAAACAAAACAAAATGTAAAAAGAGGTGAGTATATAATGCTTTTGTCCCTCTGAGCTTTACTGTTTTATTTTTATGGGATGATCTTGATCTATATGGATCTTCATAAGCGATAAAAAAAATACTTCTTATGTCAAAATGGACAAACAAACCTATGACTTAAGCATATATCGTCACCTGATTGCAAGAACCAGCTAACTCAATTTTCAAATTTTTGAGAAAGTCACAAAAAACGTTTTGGCCTCTTTTTCAGATTCCATATAGTACTGGTAAAATAATAACACTATTTTTTCTGCGCTACTGGTAGAAGTAAAGGGTAAAAGTTATGATGGGAATCGATTTAAGGTATAGCAAAAACCCAACCACCTCAAAAATTAAAAAAATTGAGTTAGTTGGTTCTTTTCTTGCAATCAGGTGACGATATTAAAACGTAAAATTTCACGCTCTATCGATTGCCGATTTTTTTTTCAAAAGGACATCGATTGGCATTTTGACACATTCAGAAAAAGATTGTTGCGTGCACACCAATCCGAAAAGATATTAAGGTCATTTTTAAGAGATTCAGAATCAGACTGGTTGCCAATGATTTTGAATAACTTAATATCGTCAGCGTAGATAAGCACCCTACAAACAACAAAAGTCGATTTCCGGTTTGATGTCATATCTTGACAGAATATCTAATTTGTCATATATTCCACAATTGGAACAATTTTTCTATGTCTTTATTTAATTAACCCCATAGCTTGTTGAAACTTTACAAGCCCATAAATCTAACACCAGGCCTCAAAAATCAAAATCCTTTCATATACATGTTAAGAACTACACAAAGTATAAATAACCTAAAAATTAACGATTTTCAAGACCCACCCGTTTTTTCGTTTATAATGATGACAAAGTGAGTCTGGTTCAATTTGGTTGTATAAATTCAGAGATATCGAGTGTCAAATATTATTAATAATGATTTAAAAATTGCTTAGTTATCTTCTAATTTCCAAATCAACTAAAATATTGATCAAAACTTAATTTATGATTTAAAATACTTATTAATAAACAATTAACTGCTAATTCACATTAAGTAGGAAACCTTAACGAAAATGTATTACATGAGAATCTTTAAAAGAAATTTCTAGAGCAAATATCAATTTTTTTGTTGTTGTTTCAACTATTCGACGAAGTGAATAGATGATCCAATCAACAAATTTAAATACAAAAAACTATGTAACATTAGTTTTATTTAAAAAATTTTGTAGTCAATATTTTCTACGCGAACATCAACTTATCTTTTAAGAACTGCCAAACATAAATTCACAATCCACAAACAGAGCTTATTTTCTGGTTTGTTTAATTTGTCCTAAGACACTGTTTAGATTGTGACTGCTCACTACGTAGTGAATAGTCATGTCGTGTCTACACTCGAAATTTTTCAGTCATGTGCATCGCTGTACTCTGAGTTTAAATATTAAATAAATAAGCAGTTGCAAAATATGGCAAGAAATGTAATTTTAGTAATTAAATCTGCTTCAGCATCAATCCACCAATTCAGTAAGCATTTTTTGCGTCTACCTTTGACCAATTACACATTTCTAATTTTTATTCTAATCCACCTCACCCTTCAACGAATAAGCCAAAAATTTAAAAAAATGGTATTAAAAGGAACATTTCGGATATGAAACATGACTGCTCACTACAATCTTTATGTTTTCTTCCTGACTCCCTTTCCACCTCAACGATTTCTACAAACTGCCGTCACTACGTAGTGGGCAGTCACAATCTAAACAGGGTCAAAGAGTCTTTGACAAGGGAGGCGACAGTCAGGAAGAAAACATAAAGATTGTAGTAAGCAGTCATGTTTCATATCCGACATGTTCCATATTTTAATGCCATTTTTTTCATTTTTGGCATGTTCGTTGAAGGGTAAGGTAGATGAGAACAAAAATTAAAAATGTGTAATTGGTCAAGCTTAGACGCAAAAAATGCTTATTGAATTGATGGATTGATAACAGCAAAGATTCTGAAGCAGATTTAATTACTAAAATTGCAATTTCTACTATATTTTGCCACTACTTATTTATTTAATATTAAACTCAGGTTTCAAACATTTCAGAATCAAATGTTTCAATTCAGAGATATTCCATCAGAGTTCAGCGATACTCATGACTGAGAAATTTTGAGTGTAAATACGACATGACTATCCACTACGTAGTGAGCATGTCACAATCTAAACAGGGTCCCTGTTTAGATTGTGATTTTTCACTATGCCATGACGATGAGTTTGTGGTTGAGAGCGGTTCTCTTCTCAGATTCCATACAAAAAAAAAACCATCGTCATGGCATGGATGGCGTAGGGAAAAATCACAATCTAAACAGGGTCTTAGGACACATTAAACAAACCAGTAAATAAGCTCTGTTTATTTACTTCAAAACTGATTTTTATTTTGAGTTTTGTGAACAAAATTTGCAGTTGTCAGCGAATGGAATGTTACTCATGTGAATGGAATGTTACTGTTTAGCAGGTTACACGACACGAACGCCCATGGAAAAATCATCTTCGGCGTTCAGTTCTACCATTTCGATTAAATTAAATAGTTTTGGGTTGAAATTTGCGAACTGTTTGCAAACACATACAAAACTTCGCAATAGAACATTTCAATTCAGCAGATTTTTGATGTTTCAGTCTACCAAATTTCCGTCAAGTCACTATAATAATCAAATTTCAAATAAAAAATCGTATAAGCGCTCGTTATGGTCTAAGATGAATTCAGTTATTTTATTTCACATAGAAATAAATAACTGCCTTTTCTTTTCTTTACATTTATTTTTCTTTGAATATTGGACTTTTATGAGAGAGGTGTGAACCTTTCATCCATCATCGACTTACGACTAATAGAGGAACCAATTTTCGTAAGGTTGTTTGTAATGTTGATCGTATTAAAAGAGAATAGGGAACAACGACCTTTTGGTCGTTTAGTTTGGCGGGGAAACAAACATTGAACAAAAATGTGTGCCTAGGATACAAACTGAAAAAAAAAAACAAATAAACAATACAACACAAGCAGGAGATCCAAATGAAAATAGTAACAAAAAAAAAAAAGGTGCCCGAAAAGGTGAATAACCCTAATAATGTGTGGCGATTAGAAATCCTAGACATGTATACCCAACTTATGGGAAGTCTTACCATAAGCAAGAGAAACTTGGATTCTAGGGTGCAACACTATACACAAGTTATTCGTGAGACTACCCCCATGACTTGATTGTCCATTTACTTAAAAGACGATTTGGATGCGATGGAAACGATGAGGATGAAACCTGTTGCTTTATTTTGTCTTTTTTTTTGTTCCTGCTAGACTATGTACATAGGTAGGTAGGTACATAGGCGATTTATGATTTTTATGGATACATTTTTTTTTAGGGGGATTTTCCTTCTTTCCCGCGCCTTTTTGTTATTTGAATAAATTTTTGTTTGAAAATTTTGGTGGTAGGTAAAGGGCACTTAACAAAACTATGAAAGGAACTCGATATACCTTCATAAATGTATATTTTATTGAAAGGATACAAATTATCTGTAAGTATGTTGACCTTTGCAGATGGGAGCTCTGATCTTTAATTTTTGTTGTACCTTTACGCTACTTTTATTAGTGAATAAATTTTTGTTTGTAGTTGACGGTTTATGCATAGATATTATGTATGTAGTATGTCTCGTCTGTGTATGAAACATCAAGTCATTAGCATTTTTTGGCAGATAATCAGCCCCATTACAAATTCCATCGTAATAGAAAACGTGCTACGAATCAGGAAAAAATGTATTACAGAATTCGTATAAAGAATTTCGAAATGCGGGGAAATTGCTAATACAAATTCCGAATGAAATGAAAATATGACGTTCATTTCTACGACAATTACTGATGCTTTTCGTAGCTAAGTGGAAAACGGATGTGTTGCAGTAATTATAAATTTTACAAATTCTTAAATTTGCAATGGTTGCAAACGCAAATTAGTCCATTTTTATTTTGTTAAAAATTCTTTAACTCTTAATTAAAATAATAGAATTTACAAAGATAGTCATAAACTAAACTAGTTATGCACTTAAACAAAATCGAAGACGTAAAAGAACACATCACTTTCAAAACAAGCAGGACTTTAATTAGTTCCTCTATATAGGTAAATTTGAAACCACTTTATTTTTATTACTTCAAGGCCTTTCTTAAACTAAAATATAAGTTTTTGCAAATTTCAAAATTAGTAACCTATATTAGTTTTTTAAGACTTTTCTAAAACTGAAAACCAAAAAAAAATTGCGAAGTCTGGGGCCGAATTACGGCATAAGTGACTGAACGACAAGTGAGGGAAATTTCATACAAAATATCGATGATGTTCGATATTTCGTATGAAATTTTCTGGTTCTAGAAATATTTTCATCCAAAGTGACACTCTTTCAAATATAAATCTACATGCATACATATATACCTACAGAAAACTCTCGTAAAAACAAAATTCCAAATTCCAATAATCCCTGAGCACTATTATCTGTCAAATGATTGAGATCGTGAAAAAACTGTCTTGTTTATATTTATACAATTCAATGAAGCATTTTTTCCAAAAAAAACAGATTCAACATAAAAATAATTTTAAGTTAACAAGTGATTTTTTCATTTACAACCACTTGGATGCTCGATTGCGAAAATATCGCTACTCAAAAACTTTTTTAGGGTACAATCGAAATACAATAAGATCCCGGAGCCTGATAGCTTTTAATGAAAAAAAAAAAAACACGTAGAGGAAATTTAGCAAAAATGCTTAGTACCAAGTTTAAAGAATATCGACCTATCTGCCAGTTCAATTTTGTGACATACTACTTTAAAATAAAAACACTTCACTCTTACAGCAAAATGACGTTAGTAAAATAAATTGACTTTTGTAAACAATAAATAAATAGTGCCTCTTTCAAACGGTACCACACAAATACCATCAAACTAAAAACAAAATGGCGGTTCAGCTGAAAAGCCATGGGGGAAAGGGTAGCAAATTTTTAAACAATATGTATAATGTAAATTGTTGTACAAACTTATTTCCACAATTCAAACCAGAAATTCATAAGAAAATTTTATATTAAGTTACAAATAAAGCCCCCCACTGGACACAGAGAATCACAGTAGGCAGGGAATCACTATTCATTTTTGATAAATTTTTTACTGAAAAGTTTATGTAATCTTTTAATAATTGTTTTATGATATCTTTAGTATATTATTATTTTTAAATTATTTATTTTTGTTGTTGAGACTGAGGAATTAAAAGTTTGAATTATCGTTACCATGTTTATGGGTTTTTTTATTGGAACAAATTACGAGTAATTTTCAAAAAATCGACATTGGACTACATTTTAAATCTGTGACGCTACATTTTGAAGGCGTTAGGCAATAACGCCCAAGGAAATAACACCCAAATCGATTTGGAAATATCGCCCTAATTTTTTACAATTCACAAATCCCAACTAGCTTATGAATTAAAATTTTTTCAATTCACGAGTCCATTACTGACTTGTGAATTGAACGAGGGCTTAAGCTAAAAAAGAGCTAAAGCCTTTGCAACCCTGGCATACACCCAGCCCCGCACCTACCCGAAATCTTATAATGTGCCCTAGCATTGAGTTTTATTATTATTTGGGCGTTATTTCCTAAGATTTGGGCGTTATTTCTTTTTTCTGGATTTTTTTGGGCGATATTTCCAATTTTGGGCGTAATTTCCCATTTGACTTTTAAAATTTTAATTTTGGGCATTCTTTCCTTTACAAAAAAATAAATGTAATTGGAAATAACGCCCAAATCGAGAAAAAAAAACAACAATTGTTCAGAATTTTTTTGGGCGATATTTCCAAATCGATTTGGGCGTTATTTCCTTGGGCGTTATTGCCTAAAGCCCATTTTGAACCAGTTGGAGGGGGGGCGCAGTACTGAAAAGGTCCCGCAGGATTAATTATTAAAATCACTTCTGATTGTGATAGTTTCGAAGGCACTTCAAAGGTACACTACTGCCTTTTGTCGCCCCCAAGTGTTCACAATAAGATAACCAAGCTATTTTGTTCCCATTGACGGAGTTATTTCGCCTCTTTGGTTTGAACTTTCACTTTTTGTTTTATCGCCCATTCAGCGGGGAACTGCGTTATTTCGCATTTCCTGCGGTGCGTGGAAGTAAACACAATTATATCTCAGCTGCTTATTCTTAAGAAGCATATGATAAACGCCAGCCAACCAATTAAGGCTTAATAAATTAAAAAAAAATAAGTCTTTCTCTTTCCTTCTGTGGAAATTAAAGAAGAAATTGGAAATCCTCACATCCGAAAAAAAAACTGCTCAGAGCCACCTACAAGGTGTGGACCATAACACCCTGTTACAAATTCTATTATTGAAACCACTGTATAGATGATCCTCTTTTATATTTTGTCCCATAAGAATCAGGATCTTCTTAATAATTGTCAACATAAGTTGTGCTTCATCCAACTTTTTTTTGCAATTTTGCGGTTGGAATAGCCTCAATAAATGTGTTGCCTGTATTCGAGTAAAAAGTTGTGCAACAAACAAATTATTTTCTCCCTATTTCAGCATAACTTTTTAGGAAATACTTAAAATGTCAAAACAAAGCTTGACAAATTGATTAAAATTAAATGGAATTTTTTTTTATGTTTAGCAATTAATGTTTGTTTAATTTTCATAACCTATGTTCTATATTCACATTCACATACCCGTATTCATTAGAATCTTATAGAAAATCTTTTGCAGATTGTATGTTTTGGGTAGGTGTAAACAGAGGTGCTACTATTGGCAATATGGTTTGTAACATTTGAAAAAATATTCCAATAGTATGGATACTAGCTACCCCTCCTAAATAAAATCCGATCTTGAGACATTGAAAATTTTTTCTACTTCTATTCTAAAATTTTTCATATTACCTACTAGTATATTGTACATATACATAGAAGCTTTCCTGCATGCCTTTATGTTGTGCCAGTTTGTTCCTTCTCCCCTTTGTGTTTGTTTTTTTTTTTTTTTCTAGTGAACTGATATTCTATACACTGCGTGGAGCTGTGTCGTGCTCTTTGGTACGTTTCGGTGTATCTAATAGTCCGTGCTCCCATTTGGGGTTGTTCAACTTCGTCATCATGATATTTTTTTTCCTCCTCTCTGTCGTGGCTCATGGTCTCCAATGTTGACGTTGACGCTGCTGTCATCATAGTCACCGCCTTTTTGCTGTCGTTATCGGTCTTGTGAATATATGGAGGTTTAATATTTTTCTACATATTTGTTTTTTTTTTTTTTTTTTAATATTATAGTGACGATGATGGTGACTTGATGTTTGAATAGAAGTGGATCAAAGTTGATCGTGCATTGCCTATTGGGATTACCTTGATAATTTTTCTTCTTTGGTTAGTTGGTTAGTTTGCGTATACCTGTACTTAAATATCAACAATAAACAAGCAGGTTGCAAGTTCTTCTGTTCTACATATTTAAAGAGAATTTTTTTATTAAGTTTTGTTTTTTACAGAATTTCACAGGGCTTGAAATGTACCCGTAAAAGCTTACGGTTGAATATTAAATTAAAATTTTATACAAACCTGTGGGGTGGACAAAAAGAGTGGGCCAATATCTTTAAATCATGCTCATATAATGTACCAACAATAAAAAAAATCCATTTATTATGGGTGTCGTCTCCATGTTGTGTGTTTTTTATAACGATTTTAATATAAATGTAAAATATAAATAAAAGAATTAAAAGAAAAAGAAAATAAAAACAAAAACCAATAACAGCACAAAAATCATTAATGAAAACAATAAATACATCGCAATTGAATACACCAATTTACTACCGCAAATCATACAACAAGAATTTAAAAAACTAAATATTCACACATCATTTAAAACAACAAACAACACACAAAAAATATTACAACACAAAATAAAAAACGACATCAAAACACTATCAGGTGTATATAAAATTAATTGCGACAACTGTGATAAATTTTATATAGGACAAACAGGCAGAACATTTTTTGACAGATTCACAGAACATAGACCAAAACAAAATACAAAATCAGCATTTGCACAGCACCTGATTGACGACAACCACAACTACACAAACTTTGACACCAACCTTACACCCATACACATATGTAAAAAAGGGACAAAACTAGACGCACTGGAAGAATACGAGATATACAAAGCAAATAGAACGGAACAAAACAATATACTGAACGACAAACTAACAATTAAAAGCAACACACTATACAACACAGCAATTACATACGCAAGAAGAAACCGATAACAAAAGAGACAAACACAATAAACACCAACCATCAGTACCTATTAGAAACACAAACATACCAAAATACTAATTAACAATACACCACAAGTCAACAAAATAAGCCCGAAGATGGATGAGAAAAATCCGAAACGCGTAGCTTAAAATTAAAACAAAATTATATATGTTGTGACATTATTAAATAATAATAAATAAAATATAAAATATAAATATACTTAATCGGTTTTTTAAATTCTTTTATTTATATTTTACATTTATATTAAAATCGTTATAAAAAAATCCAATTTGTTAAAAATTGCTTTTATCACCAAATTCACAATTTTTTAACTCAGCCGCCCCACTATATTGGTTTATTTTGAAAACGGTTATTTTAATAGTATATTAATATTTTTTGTAGGAAATTTTCTAAGTTACAAATTAGTCTTTAACAATTTTCCTGTAAAATTTACCATTCGGGAGTTATACCAAGAAAACCATTTTGGGTGCCCTTCAACCCCCGTAAAACTGTTAGTGGCGCACTATTGTCCATAACTACTTTTTTGGTTACAAAAATCATAAGTTTTGAACGCATAAAGATATCGCTATAATTTTTTTTTTCTTAAAGGAAATTTCCAAAGCTTTAAAAATAGTTATTTTTAAGAAAATTGCTTCGTCCAGATAGACAGCTGTAAGTCCACCACCAAGACCATCAAAGCCGGAGTAGCCCAAGGATCGAAGCTGGGACCCTTCCTCTACAGCCTGATGACGTCAGACCAGCCAATACCAACCGACTGTGAAAACCTGCTCTTCGCCGATGACTCGTTGACGTACGTCTCATCGATATCACCAACCATAGCTGCCAGGAAAGTTGAAGCCCACGTCACCAGACTCTTTGAGTATTACCAGAAGTGGGGAATCAAAATAAACAGCAACAAGACGGAACTCGTGTGCTTCAGGAGACCAGCCAACAGTGGCATCCGCTGTCGAGCTGCAATTACCTGCAGAAATCTGGTCCTGAGGCTTCCCGATGGGTCGACGGTACACACGAAGCAAAACGTCAAGTACCTAGGGGTGAACTTCAACAATCTGATGAAATTCAACCCACACACCAGAAAGGTGCTTAAAAAGGCCAACTTTGCGTTCCATCGCCTACACCCCCTATTCAAGTTGAGAAATGGACTAAGCCAACCAACAAAGCTGCTCATTTACAAGCAGCTGATAAGGCCTGTCATCAGCTACAGCTTTCCGATATGGTACACCATCTCAAAGACGGCAATGGAGAGGCTTCAACTCTTTGAAAGGAAAATACTGAGGATAAGCACCGGACTTGTCTTTGATAGACAGCGGCGAAGATACCCCAGCAACCAACGAGTCTACGAAGAAGCAGAAATAGAGCCGCTGGACCAATTTCTAATGCAATTTGCAAAAAGATTCATGGCAAAAACCGCCAATCACCCTAACCCGCTGATGAGAAGGATGACCATGCAGGAACGACATCCCGAGCCAAGATACCTGTGTGCCATGGACATAATCGATAGGATACCAGACGACAACGAAGATGCAGTTCCATTCTACGCTGACACGGAGTCAGCCTACCACCGTGGCTGAGCACCAGCTCAAACCCCTCAACAACACCTAACCCACCAACTGGACAACCGGGACTGAACACCCCGAGATCAACAAGTCAACCGACTCTTAATCTTAAGCAAACCATCCATGTACAATTAATATGTATTATTATTATTATTATTTAATTTAAGTCAATGTATTAAGTTAGGCCCCCTATGTGCCAACAAAAAATGTAAAAAATAATCAATGTATCTTAATAGTTGTAAGTCAAATTGTAAATAATATGTTCAATAAAATTGAAATTGAAATTGAAAAAAATTGAAAAAATTGCTTCACAGGGTGTTTCTAAATCTCAGAGTGAAGTAAGATTTTTCTTTGAAAAAGGAATTTACAGAGAAAGGAATTAAAGAAAAACTTTAAAAACAGTTAAATTTTGTAAACAAAATTTGTAAACAAAATTTGCGGCTATATAATTGTTCACAGGGTGTTCCAAAATAATTTTTTTTACAACAGTGGATGCATAAAATTAACGAACCAATTTTGTATGTTTATAACAGTATTTTTTTTTTATTTTGTAGCTCATCGATATATCTTATAAACTGTTTAAGTGACTTATTTTATGTGAGACATTGAAAGAAAAAAGTAAACGGACCAAAAATTTAATAAATGATTTTTTTTTAATTTTTTTATAAAATAAAATAAAATAGAATACGTAATATGTCTTTTTTTTAAATAATTATAGAAACATCATTGGCATCATTATCATTTTCAACATTTACCACTTCTGGGCAATAACTATTTTTCAGCTCTTTTTGAGATCTCAGATAAAATAATTGGGTCTGATGATATAGCAAGCATTTACATAAATCTTCATTTTGACGTTTCCGTGAAACAATAAATGATTATTTTAGTGACCTTTGTATTTAACAATATGATTTAGTTTAGTGGGCTTTAGGTCAAATGAAAGATGTCGAAACGTCGCTTAATAATTAACATCTTTCATTTGACCTAAAGCCCACTAAACTAAATCATATTGTTTCCGTGAAACCTTATTTTGTATTTTGGTATCGAAATCGCTTGTAGTCTTTATTAAGGCAATAAATAAATCAATCTCATACTTTTAGCAGGTTTCAAAAACAAAATGGATTTAGGATTATAATTTTCTATATTCTCAACGTTAATTCCTATTTACTTTCTTTAATTTTAAAAACTCTTTCAGCCTTATTTATTAGATTTCACTAATACTCGTTTCAACCTCGGAATAGTTAAACCGAGTCGAAGCACTTACTCCGTCTTTACCCCGCGTCAAACAAATTCTTATTTATGAAGTCGTTTTAGCGACGGAGCAAATTTACTCCGACTTTACTTCGCCTCTAATCCTGAAAAACTTATTTATAAAAAAATAAACGATGATTAGAGGCGGAGTAAGCTAAAACTGGTACATAGTTGGATTAAAGCCGTAGTAAAACCGTTTTAGTATCTAAATGACATGAAATTTAGTAACTAAAAAGGAGTGTAGAAGAAGTTTTTTTTTATCCGTTTGTTACTAATTGTAAGGCAAAATGGATAGTTATTTTGCATTTATAAATGAATTAAATTCTTTAAACGCTTTATTTGCAGTACAAAACTCGTTTAATCCCATATTATAATAACCAGAGAGATTGTTTTTTTTGATAATATATTTGACATAAGGAGGATGTAGCTAAACCCGTTTGACGTGGCGTTATATGACGGAGTAAGTGCTTCGACTCGGTTTAACTATTCCGAGGTTGAAACGAGTATTAGTGAAATCTAATAAATAAGGCTGTTTTAGTTTAAGAGGAATTTATTCAAAAGTAAAAGTGGGCAATTTACAAAAATTTAATGTTCAATATAACTATATCAATATAGTTTGTTCAAAAGATTGTACATTTATTTTCTTAACAATTGAAATTTAAATAAAAAGGGGCGTGGAAGTCGGCGGATTTTTCTACGATCAAGATAACAACAAAACGTTTTCTTATTGAAATAAGGAGAAAACTTCACGTTCTTAGCTCTTTTGAGAAAGGAAGTAACTCAAACATTCCAAAAGTAAATATGGTTTTAAAACCAAAATGTAGCACCGAGAAAATGCTTTTTTTAAACAAATTACATTTTCTCAAAACGTTGCAAAAAGTTGCAGCTGCATATGATTTGACAAATAGTCAGGCTAAAATATTGTGGTAATTTTTTAGCGGGATTTAGCGAGGCTTTTTTTGTAGCTCTTTTCAAACCTCAAAAACTCATAAAAAAAGAGATTTTTTTTTGTTTATTTATTAAAAATAATAATAATTTTTTTTTATTTGAAGTTTTAAATTACTTACAAACAAAACAATATCGTAAAATTGAATAAAAGTAAGATTTTCATTGAATGTGCCATAGTTGCAATAAATAAAATAAATAAATTCGTTTTTTGTTTATTTTTTTAACTCTAGAACAAAATTTATAAAAGATTTATAAACTAAATAATTAAAAAAAATATTGTTTGTTTGCTGTTTTTGAAGCTTTGTCTATAATTGAATCGGTGATTGTTAAAACAACATAAGTAAAACATTTTTCGAAATCACTTTTATTATGGTTTTGCACTGCTTAGGGATAGAGCTATAGGTTGAGAGCAAAACTAACATAAATTTATACCTGAAACACACAGAAATTCGAGCGCGAAATCGGCATTTAGTGTCGGCCGCGTCGTCAAAAATATAAGGTTTTTTGTCTCTCCAGTAAAAAAAAAAAATGTCACTTATGTTGTTTTAACAACCACCGATTCAATTCCATTACAAATAAAAAAAACAATGGGTTATGTATTTTTGCCGCGAACGCCATGAGGAGGCTATATACCAAAATCCAGCTTTCCGGCGATTATTTCTATTGGGCTGTTTTAATGGCTTTATTGACTGGTATTTTGATAAAATTTACATATAAACATAATATGTATACAAAAGAAAACAAAAGCTAGAACTCATTAAAGGAAAGGTACTTATTGAGTCTTGCAACATAACGTATATGCACTTTGTCAAAACTATATAGAAGACATTTAATCATCTGAATTTTTGTGTTTGACTAAAAATCAATAAGAGCATTGAATAATGAAAATAAAAAAAAAATTACAATAAATGTCGTAAAATTTTGAACAACATTTGAAAATTAATTTTTCCAAAATTATTCTCTAAAACAATTTAATTTAAAAACAAAATTAATTGTATGGATTTCTGGCTTTGATTTGAAATAAATTTTTATCTATGTCAATTTGTAAGTAAATCTACTTCTCCGAAATGAAATGACAATTGACAACCCATATTCCACAAAGGAAATTTTTTCTCAGGACAAACACTTTTATAAAAGGAGTGTCTGATAAGAAAAAAAAGGAGTTTGGAAAATAATGGACACCCCAATGTAAATATGGATACTTTTAAAAATGTTTACCGTTAACAAGTTAATTCAACTATAATTTATGTTAAAGTAGCTCAACAATTGTGTCCTATATAATGAGTGAATATATTGAGTGTTTTCTTTGATTAGGAAAAAAAATTATTTTGAATAAGTTTTGTTTACAAAAGCCTTTCTCTTTGTTTCTTTAAACTTTCAAATCAACTGTATAATTTTATGAGTTTTAAATAATCATTGATTGATCTACATACCTATACCATGTATGCATCTTAAAATGCTGTACAAAATATTTTCAAACCTTGAAGAAAGAGAATGCGTTAGTGCCTTCCTAAAATTAAGATTTTCTTTTTATTTTATGTATGTCTAAGGCGTGGGCAAAATCTAAGGCCCTTTTTACTTTTTAAGATGAAATGGAAAATTTCAAATTAACATAAAATTAAAATGAATAACACCATAGCAACGGGATTAAGATTAGGTGATTGTGATTGGGCAAATGGGTTAAAATTGTTTTTTTTTTATTTATTTTTGGAATTGGGTTACGAAAACATGTTTTGTTCATATAATCGTTATTTTACCTATTGATGAAAAGGATGGAAAAAGCTTTATGAAAATTCAAAACAAGATATTATAAACATTATGTTGGACGTTGGTATATCATTGATGGAAGTTTATTGTTGAGTCTTTCTCGAAATGTAATACAAATATATAATATCTAGTCGTATACTAAAGAAAGGTTTAAAAATCAGAATATGCAGATTAACTAATAACAAGTACAAGTGGGTATACAGTTTCGGTAGGGAAATTCAGTTTTCATATATGTAGAACTAACGTTTCTTTAAGAATATTTATGGATCATCATTTTTATATTACTGCAGTGAAATGTGAATTGTAAACTAATGCTTTCGCATTGGTTTGGGAGATTCTAAAGGAAGACTTATAAACTGAAGCTGCCGTGTCGGAAGATAATGCCAAAACTGAACGAAAAGTTATTTTCCATAACGTCAAACGCACAGGACACTTAAAATCAAAAACACTCGATATAAAAACTCCAAACTACAGCTTACTACTTGTCAAAAATATCTATAGGATATGACAGAAATTTGTGCGACGTTTTACGACCACGCGACGCACGTTTGGTTTCGTACGATCACGTATGTAGGTACGTCGCCTTCCGAATATTGTAGGTCTACCTTTAATATTGAAGCGTAAAATTTGACGTTATAAGGGAATGTTTACAAGGGTGTGTTTCTTTATTTTTTCCGGATAAAGAATAGAAAAGATAGAAAAGGCAAAATATTTATCCAGAATATCCATAATGGAATAAATAAAGAAACTGATTTTAAGGGAATTTTTTCTGTTTATTTCATGTTAAACAAAAATTACCTTTTAGGCATTTTATATATCCAGGAGAACAACGAATTTGCATCTTAAAATAGAAGAAACAAATGAATATTTCACTTGGTTGATTTTTTATATATTTTCTACAAATATTGTTCATTTATTACGCAAGCGTTTTCACTACAAAACACGCGACTTTACAAAAAGCGAAACGCAGAAGAATTACCTACCAAAATATAAAAGTTGCCACGTTAACAAGTTAGACAAATTTTAATTTAGTAAAACGGAAATTAATTTTTCGTGCACGCAAAAATAACAATCACAAATGCTTTCCTATTTCTATTTGTTTTAATTAATTTTCATCAATGGCAAATGGCAGTCTTGTCCGCCATTGTTGTTCTTTACAATGAAAAAAAATTAAATGTATCTGTCAAACTAGAGAATATTCCATTTACACTACTTCTTGATTGGGAACAAAAAGAATGCATTCCAGTTATTCTGGAAGGAATAAAGAAACAACAAAAAAGTTTATACGGAATATTTCAGTGAATAAATAAACCCAAAAGCGGTGTTTCAGGTGTTCCGAATATTCGGAATAAATAAAGAAACCCACAGTGCAAATGTCTTAATGATCGTTAAGAGATTTGACCGAAATCTTTAAACGATCAAATCAAAGCTTTATCAATGATCGACATTTGTAAAAAATTTTAATAAATTTCACCATCTTTTATGTCGGTATTCAAACATTGAATAACTTTGAAATTTATCAACAAATTGACTTAAGTAGATATGTTTTTGAAACGTCAATTCAGAACAATTTTAACCATGAATCGCTTCACACCGAAACAATTAGCCGAAATAGTGACGCTGTACATTGAAAATAATTGTTCAGTTGTGTCGAAAATATAGTGGCGAACAACCACCGTCTGACAACATTCTTCGAAGTTTGTTGGTATCGAATTTTATTGAGCACGGGAGATCGTCAGAGATAGTCGACTTTTCATTCATCAACACCCAAGGCCAAGACGTTCCAATAAACTGGTTGAAGCGGTAAGAGAGAGTTTTGCTGAGAACCAGTGTTGCCCCCTCCTCCCCAATTGGTTCAAAATGTAGCGTCGCGGATTCAAAATGTAGTACAATGTCGATTACTTGAAAATGACTGGTAATTTGTTTAGATATAAAAAAACATATTCAAACTTTTAATTTAAGAATTTCCACAACAAAAATAAATAATTTAATTAGCACATTAAAACGGTACAATTCCTATGAAAAACGAGAAAGTTATAGCATATATAAGAAAAAAGTAAAACACAGTGAACTGTCATTTTTGATTTGATTGTGGAGCATTAACACAAAAAGTGCTACTGGCGAATTTAAGGGGCAAACACAATGTGTGATATCATTTTTAATACTAAATTTTTAATTTCTGAAATTGTAGTATTTTACGAATGTTTTGCGATTGTAGGTAGACTTTTTTTTGCAAAAAATGTAGCAAAAACGCTGCAACTGTAGTAGGGGGGTTGTTATATCATCACCGCGCTCAAAATTTTGGCGTCAGTGGAACCACCTAACGGCAAATTTTGAAGGATGATTTGATTTGTATTTATTTCCATATAAAGTACAATTGGGTCCAAGAATATTGCTTACAAACCATCTACGTCACTTGGAATACCGCTAAACAGTCACATACCGACATAAAAGATGGCGCACCCGTTATGTATTCGCTTAAAAATAATTGCCATGTAAACCACCCGTTATATATTTGCTTAAAAAATAATTGCCATGTAAAACCCAAAAAGAGTTCCGCGACAAACATCTTCGCTAATAAATTAAGCAAATATAAAACAGTACTTCCAAAATATTATATCTTATGAATTTCATTTGACATATGATTTAACATAAACAAAATGTCTGAAAAAAAATTTCGGTAGAAAATTTGGATATATGTTATTAAAATAAAATCTTAAAACTTTTATTATTTTTATTGACTGGATCGAAGACTTAAAATGCACCTTCGTTTTGTTAACTTGCAGACTTCTTTTTGCTAAAAATATTATTTTAAGAATATTTTATAATTATATTTCTGAACATTCCATTTTGATGCGGGAAGAAGAAAATAATGATTCAGAGAATGACAAAGACTACAGAATTGATAATTGATTAATTTTGTCCCTCATGAAAATGAAATCATCAATAGATGGCGTTACACTTTCAGATGAGTTGGGTTCGATATCCCGCTTTTTATAATCCCGTTTTTTAAAATCCCGGTTTTTATAATCCTGTTTTTTAAAGATCCCGCTTTTTCAAGATCCCGCTTTCTGTAATCCCGTCTCTTATAATCCCGTTTTTTATAATCCCGTTTCTTATTATCCCGCTTTTTCAATTAAAACTACTTGTTTGAACTCCCACCAAATTTCGTTAAGACTTAGTTCATAAATTTGGGAGTTAGTTCATTTTAATAAACAGTGATGTATGTATGGGGGGGGAATGCTGCCCCCCTGCAACCCCACTGCTTGGGCACACTATAGGATTTGGGGTAGGTGCGAGGTTGGGTGTATGCAAAATTTCTTTTTATCATTTTGGTAGTTGGCAGTTAGTTCCTAAAATAATGGGAATGAGTTCATAAATAACCAAGTTTAATACCCAAATTAGTTGCGAAAAACGGGATTGGCGGGATTTGGCGCGGGATCTTAAAAAGCGGGATTTTAATACATTGGGATTATGAATAAGCGGGATTTTAGAAGACGGTATTTAAAAAAAAACGGTATTTTAGTAGACGGGATTTTAAAACTTTTTTTTCGGGATTGTCGAAAAACGGGATTTTAAAAAGCGGGATTCCGATACGCTCCCCTTTCAGATTGCAAAATTTTTGTGTAACTATACAAATTGTTGAAGCGTGCCAAAAAATTCAATGTAAAGTCCCTAGGTACGTTTGTATATAAAATCTTTATTTCCACTTTTTAAAATGCTAAAATTGATGAAAAATTTTCTGCGAAGCGGGGTGGACCAGCTGCTAAAATAATAAAATGAAATAATGGAAATGTCGGGTAAATCTCAGCAACTTGTTGAAGTTAATGTCTATTTATTTGGTGTTGCGTTTTGGCTGGTAATCTAGTTCTATTTGTTAGTGTTGGGGCCTCATTCCGTAAAACGAAAACGATCGAAAGATATCGTTTTGGCAATACCCATCTCTATCACATCTAAATGGAAAGATAGGGACAGCTATTGCCAAAACGATATCGTTCAATCTATTTTGTTTTACGGAATAAGGCCCCTGGTGATATTTCTGAAATTTCCTTCAGCTAAGCGATTACGACTTTCACGATCTTCCGAAGCAGATTTAGCTCCGATTAAGATGAGTTAATCCGGATACTGCATTTGGTGTAAAACTCAAAGAGTTTGGTGGGCTTCGACTTTCCAGACAGATATTAATGGTTACATCGACGTTTTGTCGTCAGCGAAGTGAAGGTTCTCGCGGTTCTGGGCGGATTATTATGGTCTTTCGAAGTTGTCCAAGTTTCGATCCCATGGGCAACACCATCTCTAATACTCTTTGGGCCTTACCAATAATCAAATTTAGCGACGACTTAAATATTTCAGTAAAATTAACCTTAATTCTGGTGATCCCAAATAATGTACCATTCATGGAATGTTTATTTTTTTGAAATCCATTCCATATATGATTCATTATTAAGAGTCCACTTGAATATTAAGGTCATACTATACATGGTTTATTAGCTAGAGCCCATTCTATTATGGTCCATTTTACTGAAATATTTAAGTCGTCACTAAATTTGATTATTGGTAGGGCCCTTTGTTTCAGATCTTTTCCAGCTTATTACTAGAAAATTGGGATAGTTGATTCATGATTTATTTTTTTTTTAGAACCCTCTAAAAAGACCGATTTTAAAAATTCACTGTAGGTAGGTATAGCTAGTTTGAACAAAATACTTCCTGCCTTTTAAACTGTATAGGCAACAAGTCTTCTATCGTGTTTCATAAAAATCCAAACCTTGAAATCAAATAAAACTAAGTTTAACTTTATTTTTCAAAATGTATTTGAGTTAATTCGAGTGTATGAATCGAAAATAAATGCCCATTTAAGTAATTTTTACATCTTTCTTTATTTATTAACACAGGCTGCTTAAAAAAAAAAACAACCATTATAAACGAGGAACACTGTTATGACACGTGAGTAACCTAGAAACTATTTCAAAACACACGATATAGCTGACTCATGAAAAAGAAGAGTTAATTTAACCAATAAACAAACAATAACAAGAAATGCATTACAAAAAAAATCCAAAAAGCCCGACAATCAACTACGTCACAAAACTAAAAATATATAAAATTCCCCATTTTACCTACATTACCCCGCGCCGCGCCGCCTCATCAACCACCCCGCAAGTCATAAAATATCGCCTTATAGCGAATGAAAGAATACAGAATAATGTGGAGAAGCGGTGTCGACCGACGACGACGACAACGATGTCGACGCTTAAAGTTGAAGACAGGTTTTAAATGAAGATATTATTTATAGCTCCAATAATTTATATACTCGTATATGTACATAATATGTAGTATGTATAGATAGATAGATACTTTAAAGTGTTATAGCGAATAACCTAATTCTGATCTGATCATATGTTTAATCGAATGGTTTGATTTGGTTGCACTGTCTCTCAGTCTCTTGCAATGTTTTTGTTTGCTTGCAAAACACGAATTTGTGCACATATTGAGTGGAATGGAAATTGAAATGGAAGCGAGTAAAAGAGACTATTGATATCGAATTCTGTGAATAAAGCAGTCCAAGTTGTGGATTGTGGTGTAGTGTAACGTGTGAGCAAAGCACAAAAAAACATCGACCCACATGTTTTTTTTTGTACCTACAATTCATTCATTCATTCAAAGAATTCAGAGAATTCGAAGTATTACCTTCTTATCAAAATTTTTAATTATGTACATAATAGTTTAACTCTACTAAACAAACAAAATGCACAAGTTAAATGCAAATAATATAATGTATATAAAATATTGAAATTTTTCGTTTTTAACAGTGTTCACCAATTCATTTTGACGTTTCAGTAATTTATCTCGCTCAAACTTGATTCTAAAATTACAAAAAGTCCTGCCTTACTTGGCCATCTCGTTCTCACAATTAAGTGCGAATGAGATAAAATACTGAGAAGTTAAAATGAGTTGCCGGAATAAGTACAAGTTCAGGAAAATGAGATCTCAGAAACCTCGGCAATCTCAGTTACACAAACAGCAAAATTTCTCAGTTTTGCTGTCAAAACTCTAAAGGAAAAACATTTTTGGATTTGCTTTCTCACTTTTTGATGGAGCGGAATCTTTTGAGATCTCTTTTTCCTGAACATACCTATGTACAATGTACATGGTGAACACTAAATGAAATAAACTGCTCTTCAAAAAATTCAATTTATTTTTTCTTAATCACTGCATTTATTTAATTTTGCCCTCATTGACCGTTAAACCCATATTTTTCGGTTCCATCTCACTACTCACAAAAGTGTTATTGACGTGAATATTGCTTCTAGTGTTGACGCCAGCACAATGCATTGTCTAAATCCAATATGAAATCGGTTAAGGTACCTATCTTTTTCGAAGTTGATGATGGATCAAACGTTCTCCATCGTGCTGCCTCAAAAAACTCGTCTCTTTATATAGATGCTGTCATACGCGGCCTTGAATTTGATAAAAAAAAATGTTGGTGGATGTCGATTTCAAGTTCCTGGGTTGGTTTTTTTTTTTCTAAGATCTGCCGTAATTGGCATATTTGGTCGTTGGGGGTTTTTCTGGCCTAAAGTCACACTATTAAAATCCAATCAGGTTGTTGACGAACGATTTCAGGCATTCACACAAAAAAAGACTGAAAAGATATTTAAGAAGATGTTAAGAATCTGGGGCCGAATTACGGCATCAGTGACTGAACGACACGTGAGGGAAATTTCATACGAAATATCGAACGTCATCGATATTTTGTATGAAATCTTCCTCACGTGTCGTTCAGTCACTGATGCCGTAATTCGGCCCCTGATTTCTCTTTAGTTGTTGCAGTTCAGACAGAAGGGAGAGTTTGCTTTCTTGACAATTCGGCAAACAATGTACCGAGGTTCCATTCATCAAACATACATTGGCAGATGAGCTGATACACACTATTAACCAAGCCAAACAAGCCCTTTTCAATAGAGCTAGAAATATGAGTTGTGAAATAAATTCTATAATCTAATTTACTCTTAACCCGATCATCGACTGCTACTTTGAAAAGCTTGACAGCAAGGCCGTCAGCTCCAGTGGCTTTTGTTAGATTTAAGTTAAGATATGGCTATCTTCGAATGGACTGAATTGTTGGTCCACTTCTATTCGGGACTTATGTACCTATGAGCCGGTCGCTATTCCTCTTTCTCCTTTTTACACGTAGTACACGCTCTGGTCCTTCTACTCATTGACATTTTGTATGGAACTTGTTTAGCTACATGTGCTTACCAGAAATTATCATGAAACCATCTTGACAATGTTGTTGCTGGTTCGCAATATTTGAAGCTTGCCCTGCCATGGTTGGTTTTAATATGGAAATAATTTTCAATAATGTGTTAAAAGAAAAACATTTCAAATACCGTTGCAGCCAAATCATAATTAACAAAATGTTGTATCGTTTGTTTATTGGTTTTTTGATTTGTCACTTTATGTCCTGCGTTGCTGAGGGAAAGCTTCTTATCATTGTAATTTGCTATATTATCTATATTATTTCTTCGTTTGAATCTGAGTTTTCTTGAAAACCTTAGGTATATTTGATCTATACCTCAAAGCTTTCTTCCCACGAGCTAACTATAGGTACAAGTATTTATTAACAAACACTGCCCACGGTCATTAAGGAATCAATATATATATAAAGCAAACGAACGCGTTTTGCCAGTTTCAATTCAAAACTTTAAGCCTTTTCCCATTAGATATATAACATTTGGCCTAGCTTCAAGGCAGCAGGCCAAACGTAGGTATACATACCTATTTTGCAATATCACCACACACCATCCAAACCAAAACTCCTTGCTCCCATTAAATGCTAAAGTATATCTTACAGCAAACAGAAGTTAAAATCTATTAAAACATAAATATAAGTTAATATGTATACAACCAAATTAAAAAAAAAAAGAGAAAATAAAACAAGTTGAGCGCAAGGCATATTATACACTTTATTTGAAAGAAAAAAAAAAGAATACATTTTTTTCTTATTACCTGCTGCTTGATCCAAGATCTTGATGTGGAACATTAGTTTCAGTTCAAGGTCAAAAGCTCTCTTAGAGCTCTCGCTTTGCCAAACTCACCTCAAACCAGCATGTGGTGCGGCATGGCAGAGCGACAGCGAGGACAACATTCACATTAACATCCAACCATCAACAAAACAGTCAGAAAAATATCTCACAGCGGCCAAAATGAACAAACGAAGTATGACTATATACGAACCCATTACCCACCGCACCGCTAAATTCCGATAGAAGTGAGCGCAATCTCGCGAAGTTGCGCAAACCATTATAAGACGCAGAAAAACGATATGGAAAGAGAGATGAAGAAGTGGGTTCTAGCGAACCACTAACCAGTGGTACGAATTTGCTAAACCACAACATTTCCAGCAGCATCAGCCTCAGCCAGCATCACCACGGTCTGATTCCAATAACCATCGATCATGCTCCAGCTCCTGAGTGCAACTTTTATTTTGAAAGCTTTTTTTTTCTCCGTAGCGTATAGTGTATACTGCTCTGGCTCTGCACAAACGATGAAGGCTGGAACGTTCGCTCTGCTCGCAGATACAAAAATATCTGTAAAAGTGTAAAGTAATGTATAGATAGATAGGTACGGGTTAATGCGCGCGTACATTTCGCAGTTAACTCACAGATTGCATAACTTGGAATGGGTTTTTCAATCGTTGTTTCTTTATGCGCTGCTGGCTGGCCGGGAATGAAGCACCTCGTCATCATGATGCATTTGCTGAAGCAGGTTTAGCGTTGTTTGACTTACCCTCTGTAAGTTCATTATGCACACTGTCATGCGGTTTGGAATTGGCAAACAGAATCAAATAAAAGACGGAGGTGTGCTGTTTGGAAGTTTTGAACAAGTTGCTGCTGCCGGTGGAACTACAATTTTTTTATTTTTGTTTTGTTGTTTGGCAATGCAAATGGCAAGTGGATAGCAAAAATGAAAACAAAATGAAAATGTCGATGTGTTGACCTAGAAAGCGAATAAGTAGCAAGAGAGGTGCAGTGCAGTGTGCGAAACGAGGCGACAAACGGGATCCCACAAGACTTTGGCTGTATTTTATTTATTTTTTTTTTATTGTTATTGTTGTTAGTTTGGAGGTGACAAAGACTTAAAAACTTCGTTTGAATCTTTTAGGGTTGGTATTTACATAGGTTTTGTTTCCTATTGGGCGCCATTTAGAAAGTGGATAGCATAGCTAAAAATATAAATGACTATTTATTACTACATATTGTAATATTAAACAAACGATAACAAGCGATACGAAACCATCTCTAAGTCAAGCAAATTCAATACATCATTTTGACATAACCAAATAGAACATATGTTATTAGGACATATCAGTTGTTTGTCTGAATGATCTTCAGAACACTTTTTTGATTAATTTCTTACTTTTCTAGCTGATCGAACCCTTCACTGGATGAGTGTGATCTTCAATGACACTTGAAAACTTAATGCTGAAAACCGAATTGACAATATTTGCTCTTCAGACCTGGCTAGATGCCAAAAACAATTCTTGAAATCGGACTAATTATCGTATGTTATGCATTATTCGGAATTAAATAAAAAATTACCGCAAAAATGTAGCAATGGAACAGCACAAGAAGCTACAATGGTGGAAAAACAACAGTTTCGTTTGTTGAACTTTACACATGATTGAACTATTGAACTGTGTTTTTGGGTTTTCAAAGGAAGAAACAAAAAATTCTGTTCTGTTCTCAATGGCTAAAACATACAATTTATTTAAAAGCCTCTCTATTAATATCATCCTCAATCCTCATACTTCTCTGATCTATAATGTTTACAGTTTCAAAATTCACAAAGAGGCTGGGTTCGACCCACGCTGGTAACTTCCCATTGGTGCCCTTGGACACTATATACCCAAAGTTATTTTGTAATAAGAAAATTCACAATTTAAGATCTTTGAAGAAGAAGAAATTATTGAGGTGTTAAATACGCAATCAAGAGAAGGAGATATCGAGACGAAAAACATTTGGTTTTTTGTATGATAACATACTTGCAGTTAGGCTGCTAAGCTTTCGCACTGCATCATATTAATATTGAAGGTTTTGAATGAACAACAACATTTGAGTGAGGTACCAACAAGTTTTTATAGGCTGGAGTTGCAGATATTTTCATCAGAATCCTTCTTGTGGTGCTTGGTCTCTTTTTGTTCAATTTTATTTAGAAAAGATTTTGCAATGAGTAACGACGGAGAAGCGAACCAGACCAAGCTGTGAAGGGGGCTTCTTTCAACCCAAATCACCCTATAAATAGCTAAATTTTTAAAATATGTATATCTTTGAAGTTCATCTTCTAAGAATTACCTTTCAAAAAACAAAGAGTTTTTAAAACGGATACTATTTTTTGTAGCTACCCCAATTCACCCTATACCTAAACTATTTATCTACCTAAGTTTAAAAAAATCAAGCATTTCACGTAGATAAATTTTCAAATAATTATAAATCAAACACAAAAGGTTTTTTTTTAAAGACTGTTGCAATTTTTCCTTTTTTTGTTTTAGTTCGCTCCATAAATATAGCTAAATTCTAAATCCATTTGTTGCTTAGTATTTTGACAACAGAATTAGAAATTTTGCTGAATAATCCTGTTCATGTAACTGAAATTGCTGAGAAAGAATATTAAAAAACGGATGCTATCCACACTACGAATGCGTACCACTTTAGTTCAAGGATAGCAAAATTATAATGGTAGCGTTCTTTTCCAATTTGACTGTTGGAATAAAAACATAATTGCAAAGCTATACCTACACGGTTAAAAATTCTGGCATTAATTTTAATATTTTCAGGGTTGTATATATGACAACACCAAAAATGTATTAAAGTTTAATACATCGCAAATATTACATTTTTACTTTTAATACAAAAATTATTACATTTTTTAATAGAACTTTATTAGAAAAAGAGAGGAAATAAATTGAGGAAATTTCTCACAAGGAAATTTGTCACATGAATATTTTCTCTCAAAAGGAAATTTCTCTTGAGAATTAATGCAACACAAAAAATATTATGAATATATACTCGTAATTCGTAATAGCTATAATAATGAATGTGTATTTTAGCAAGACTTCCTATTTATCTTTGTATGTCAATTTATTTCCATTTGGGAATAATTATTCTTATTATAATAATAACATTTTTTTCCGCCTTGTTTTTCACAAATGAGAATAGAAATCTTATTGCGATTGAAATTTTGTCTACTAATTAACATATTGTGCCTCGAAAAACTGCAAAGCGCCTTTAAAATAATGCATATTTAAATTTTTTTTATTTTTATTATTCTTGCTTTTTAATACAATATTAATAAATTTTAATCTTGGGTGTATTAAAAAGTGACGCAGTCTGTTCAAAATGTTCATATTCAATATGGCTGACAAAAAAGAGCATCGAAGCAAAAAAAGGCCGAGGAGGTATTAGAATGTAATCAAAAATTATTAGAAAAATTCTCATATTTGAAATGGCAACTGAGAGAGAAATTTTCCCTCTCTGCAAGGGATATGTTTTATTCTTTTGGGTTAAAATCGACTCTTTTTTGTATTACAAATGATATTTTAATACAAAAATATTAGAATGTAATAAGAATTGATTAGAATTTTTTTTAATATTTCCCTAGTATTAAAATGTAATATTTGCTGTATTGCATACGGCTGTAATACAAGAGCTGTATTAAAAAATACCCCAGAATGTTTAACCGTGTATGTATATCTATAAGTGTATCTACCTTTTGGTTATTAAAAACAAAATAAAATAGATTTTTCAAAGTCACAGTACAATCCTGATCATTTGTTCTCTTCAATTTTCAAAGCGGGAAATAATATTTTTTCTAAATATTTTTCAAGGAATTTTTGTGAATAAACTTAAAATTAATACAAAACACACACTGTATGGTTTCTGTTTGCATGCTAAAACATTTAAGTTTTTAGCGTTTTTTTTAAGAAACATAATTTGAAATTAAACAGATTCAATTTTCCTTATCGTTCAACAAGTTCTTAAAGTTGCTAAATCCACTATTTTGATACCATTTAAAAAAAAACACATTTTTTGCAAATTATCTTTATCACTTTTGTCTTATTTAACATAGTTGTTGCAGAATCTTAGAGTAATCTCTAAATCAATTTTTGTAATAATCCTAATGCAACATTTTTTATGGCTTTTTTGCTCTCCAGTAAAATTTATCAAATTGGAATTATTAAGAACTTTTTGAGTTTTTTGGAAATATAAACTATAATGCATATTATTATTTAAAAAAAACAGAAATTGGACTGGAAACATTTTTTTTTTATTTTTTCCTGGACAGAATTATGGTTTTTCTTTATAAATTTAATTTTTAATTCGTAAATTTATAAATACCTACTTAAATTTGACATACCATTATATTTTTTTGAATGCGGAAAAAATGAACGTACGTTTTAATATTTTATTAATTCATGACATATTACAAACAAAATGGCGAAAAAAATCATCAAAATCCATCCACTAATTCAAAAGTTACAGCAAAATGTCCACTTTTTCACCTTTTCGTTCCACTGTGCCGTGTCTCAAGTTTGCCAACTTACTGGCAGAGTAGGTCCCTCTTGAACGGCCTCGCATTTCGCACCGACATTATAGGAACCTAGGCAACATTTTAGGTGAGCCCTAATTCAATGCCAATAATAATCCTAGGGTTTTAATGTTTTTTTTTTTTTTTTTAGCGTAGATATCTTTTATCACATTTTAATTCCTTGGAATGTTATTTCCTTTTATTTTGGGAAATAAGTCTCACAGGTTATATTATTAAAAATATTGTAAAATTTAAAAAATAAATATCATGTCTGTAATCAAGTGAAATGGAGTGTAAATGTATGCTTTTATGTTAATTTATGATAAAGATTAAAAAAGAAAATAACGGTTCCCTAAAATTATACGAAACTATCTCTATCAAATTAACTGCTCTACCTATACAGAAAATGAAATATATATGTACGTAGATATGCTCGTATTTACAATTAAGAACTCCCAAAAGGACGAAGAAGTGTCTTCTTCTTTTTTTTAATTTAAACGAAATAAACTATCTTAATTTTTAATAAACTGTTGCTCTCTATACGTTTACTAGAAGGAATTCACTATATACTAGAGTGACTCTAGCATGACAAAGGTATTCCTTCTACATATATGTACCTACGGAGATACAAAAAAAAAAAACAGTAAATAATTATTTCAAGTTGACTGCATTACAGTTCACAGGTGTGCCCTTAGCTTCCTGTTTATACTGTATGCCTGCTTTTTCATCACGAAAAATGTATTATCTCCCTTCACAGACAATGATTTTCATATATTACCTAGGTACATTTATTAGGATTCAACCTGTAGCGTGCGGATTCCTATAGGTATGCAACAACACACCCTTATTACATGAATTGTTATTGTATAACTGAAACAACCCCTGTGGCTTTCACAAGACCTTTGATTATAATACCTGTTGGAATACAACAATAGATGAAGATGATTTCTTGTGACTTCTTCGCCCCTTAAGCATTGAATGGAATATTATGGAGAGCTCACCTTATACATTTATAATATTCGTTACTTTTGTGTCATTTCGAATCGTCAACTTTAAGGTTTTTATGTTTTCACCCTCGGTTGCATTGTTTAATTTTGTTTTTTTTTTTTTGTATTTTTAAATTATAAATAAGGATTCAGGTGTCAGGATGATTTTCAATAAGAAAAGGAGCTGTTAAATTGTAGTCACGACTGAGCTGGCATATCAAAGAAGAATAAAATAAAAGTAAAAAGAAGCAATAAAGTGAGGTCAGGAATCACGATACCAACCCTAAGTTGCTTGCTAAGTAATATGTTTGTCTGAGTGGAGCAATTTATTTTGTATTTTGTTGTCTCTCTTTCTCTTTTTGATTTGATTGGAATTTGGAGTGCTTCCTTCCACTAAAGATAGGTACATATATACCAGGTGAACAATTGTCGATTTTTACGCGCATCCTGTTGATTACTGTTCCATGAACAGGATGCAAGACATTGGTAGGGTTCAATATTATTATTATTGAGGGGAATTCTAGCACCAGAAAATAGTTTGCCTTATACCTACCTACCTAACATTGCAACAAGTTTAACGAACTCCAAATGTTTCAGATAACCGCACTTAGCAATGTAGGTACATTTTTCTAGTTTTAATGAATTGGTATAAGAATTATGTTATTCCTTGTATGCTGACTTAATAATTTTCCACATCAACAAGTTCGATAAATAATAATGTACACAATATTTTATGGTTTATTGGTTAAACGAAATCGATTAGATAGGTAGATACATTTAAAGGTATAGATACTTAATTTTATTGTGAGAAATTTTAAAATAAGAATAGCAACTGAACAGGTGAAAATTAATTTTTTTTTTTCAAAATATGTGTTTGAACTTTGGTATTAAATTTAACATTAATATGGGAATGTTTCGAAGTTTTAAATTCTAGATTTAAGAGGTAAAACTAAGAATTTTGCAGCAACAAGTCCGAAATGTTTTGTTTTTATAATACATTCCGGACTTATGTTTCTTGGACAAAACTACATTTGGGTGGCACGCTTCGTGGGTTTTTCATCTGGTAACGTACCAGATCCCTGATTTGTTCGTCTTTGTTAAAAGTGGCCGGACTTACAGATACCTGTTTGCGTGTTAATGGCAGAAATGAAGGGTACCTACATTTTTCCTGCGAATCCAAACGACTAAGGTGAGAAGCACTTTTTGACAAGATAAACTCCTGGAGGATTTTTCAATTCCTCGCAAAAGGCTTTTAAATTAAGAGAAATTGTTTTTAATATGTATTTAAACACAAAAATTTCGAATATAATATGAAAATATTTAATTTTATAATTTGAAGATTTAAAATTAAAAGGATATCATTTAACTTAAAAAAAATTAATTTAATTTCAAAGCGTTCAATTAATATTTACATATTGTTGGTTTTTCGTCTCCAAGTGTATATTTTAAATAAAAGATAAATAAAATAAAAGAAAATTTAATTATTTATTAAAATATTATTTATTAATAACTTCAACTAACACAACTTTAAATTTAAAATTAGCGACGCATTTCCGAAACAAGTTCCATCTTCGGGCTTTTACAACTGTGTGGTGTGGTTCAATTAAATTTGGCATTAAAATATAAAAGCCATTAAATTGAAAATTCCAACAATAAATTTTAAAGTGTTTACTCAAACTCAATAAGAGTTAAGTTTCAATTTAAATGTCTTTTGATACAAAAACTTTGAAAAGAAAAATTAACACCGTGATTTGAAAAGTAACGCTTTGATTAAAAGAAGAAACATTTTGAATCTCTGAACATTATTTATACGTATACACAATGTGCAAAACCCAAAAACAAAAACTTCCAGCTTTAATTAATAGGAATTCAAATCTTGTTGGTATCTAGTTCTCGCTAGATATTTTACATTAAATTTATGTAAGATGAAGTGAACTTAACAAAAATTCCGTATTGACAAGACCCTTGCTAATCAACTGATCAACCAAGTGAGATCGCCGGAAAAAACGTCAATTTTTGTGGACATTAAGTGAAATTTTGCCTTTCATTTTATGAAGATATAGACATGTAAGAATGGTTTTAGATGAAATTCACGGTGTGCTTCGCATGCTTTGGTGCTGTTACACTCCTTTGAAAACTCGTTTGCTTTTAGCTAAAACACTGGTATTACCTATACTTACATATGGATTTTTTCCACACCGATGCAACTAGTAGGTGAAGGCTTAATGTAGCGTTCAATAATACCGCCCGATATAAAGGGTGTTTTTTTTAGACTTGTGGTTTTCAAAAAGAAATAAAACGCATATAATTTAATGTTATGGCCAAGTACTTAGCTTTATTATAAAGATAAGGGTGGCCGCCGCGTGTGGCAAAAATTTTCAACAAGTGGATGGACACAGCTCCAATTGTTGTGCGCGATGGCGGATGGACTCATTCGGGTCTTCTTCGATACTCTGCTCCACAGCAGCAATAGCGTCTTCGATGCGCACTGTACGTCGTCTTTGAGGTTGCGCATTATCCACTATAGAGTAAACGTGGTGCAAAACCGATCCATGGTTGCTCGAATTACCGACTATGCTGGACGAATTACCGACTCTGCTGGGCGATTATGTCGACCGAATATTGGACGCAGCGGAACCAAACCAATATTTTGCACGATTTGCAAACGTTGTTCAGGAGTTAGTCTATTCATTATGAAATGACAAACCAAATTGAGCATACATCAAGTGACAGCTGTCAAAAAGACCAACTCCGAAAAAACTATTGCCAGACTGAAAACCACACGTCTAAAAAAAACACACTGTATAACTGGTCTGCGTAGATTTGACCAAATTTCTACCTATACTCAAACCAAATCTATGGCATCTCACTTGATCACCTCATATGTGCTTTAGAACTTTGTTATTGCTGTTCAATGTAATACAGACTAAGCAGCCTTGTTATACCTAAAACAATATGATAGAGTTCGGAATCGGTTCCTCTAACAGATCTCTACAACTAATTCATCCCTGTTTTTCCAGACTAAATTATTGTTTATAATTGAAGAGATATAATATGTTTTTCTAGATATATTATATTTTTGTTTGCTATAATCTTGCTCTAGATGTTCATATAACCACAATGAAGTGGCTCTTGTATTTTTCATTTATTATTTTTTATTTTTTAGTATTCATTATATCATTTTCTTTCCAATTTTTATTTTCTTAATAATAACAATAATTTATAAGAAATAATTTCTTAATTTGTAAGCCTTCAGTAAGTTTTTGAGAAATGACAAATTAGAAATTTGAAAATGTAAGCTTTGAAAACACTTTACTTTAAATTTTGTATTGAATATTTCCATATAGATTTTAAAAGTGTTTTCAAAGTTTATTCTTTAAAAGCACTTCAAATTTTACATTTAACGCTTTCAAATATGACTTCTAAAAATGTCACTTTCAAATTAAAAGCGTTCCCTTTTAGCCCTAATACAAACACTTTTAATGTTTTTTAAAGCGTGAGTCTTTAAATTTTAAGTGTTTCAATTTTAAATTCAAAGAGATTAGCGTTGAAGTTAAGAAAAATTGTAACTTTCAATTTGAATACGGTTGTCTTTCATACATTTTAATATTTAATTTTAAATTAGTTTGTTCGGGAATTTAAAGTGGTACATCTTGTTTTTATTATAATAAAAATATATTAAATAGATTTAGTTTTTTCGGAACTTACCGCGTTAAAATATAGAAATATTTATAATTTATTTTACCCGACGTTTCGAATAAACTTCATTATTCGTGGTCACGGGATGAGACTGAGTTCCGAAAAACTAAATCTATTTAATATGAATAACATCCGCTAAAAGATAAGTTTAAAATTTAATAAAAACATAATTAAAATATTAATATAAATTATTTGTTAAATTACGTGAAGCTTATGAATTAAATTTTTTTCAATTCGAAAATCCCAAATAGCTTATGAATTAAATTTTTTCAACTCACGAGTCCATTACAGCATTGTATATAAAATCTATAGTAATATCATGAAGAGGAGTGACGGTAGCGACATCTTAAGGACATATGTTCGACTTCTTTGTGATGTGATGGTTGGAATCCCGAATATTCACAAAACAAGAAACGTAATAATAAAATAAGAACGGGAACGCTGTATGCTAATTTTATGAGAGTGCGAGGAAGTGAAAAAACGCAATAAAACACCATAACCTTGACAAATTGGCTTCGCATCGGAAAACAAATTTGGTATATGTAGGTATGCACGTTTGCAGTAGGTTTTTTTATTCATAATAATTGTAAAGGTCCCCTCGTAGTTGGTTTGGGGGGCTGATAAATTTTGTTGTAATAATCGGATCGTTAAGGTTGAGGCTTAAAATTTAGGTAGAATGTTGGGTTACATTTTTGATGTGTAAACATCTATACTGGCGGTAGGGTGAAAAGAAAACGTAACGTAACGTTGTAATCGTGATCGTGATCGTGGTCGTGATCGTGATTCTGAGCTATACGAAAATTGAGTGCGTTCAACAATATGTACGTTCAGTAACTAAACGTTGAGTATTTATATACGAAGTCGAAAGGTCGAGTTCAGTTCGGGTTGAAATTTGGCTGGCTACTTAGAGGATATATTAAGCCCCTATTACACGATGATTCTTTGCTACTGACTCTATTCGAACATAATGAGTGCGAAAGAGAAATAGATAAGATGGAAGACCAGTTGCCCTGTGAGTCGTGGGCCAAGTTTTAAGAGACTCTTTTTAACGCTTCTTTAGCATTAGGCTACGCGCAAACCAACGCGATGGCGGTGGCGATCACGATAAAAATGTGGATGCTTGATATAAAAATCAAAGCACACTTCAATCGTGTAGATGTGTGCCTTTCCTTTGATTTATGTGTATGGCATCCACAATTTTATCATGATCGCCACCGCTATCGCGTTTGTTTGCAGCTACCTTTATCCGTATTTTGTATTCTTTGCATTACTTTTTTTTTCAATTACATGACTGCTTTGAGACCAGGGGCCTATTTCACGGAACATACATCACATACATTGTATGAATGTATGTACCTTAAAGTAGACGCCAAAGATGGCTCAGTGTAAATTTTGAATTTTTTTTTTAAAAAAAAACTTTGCGTCAACTTAGAAAACGCATAATTTAAAAAAAAAATAAAATTTACGCCCAATCATCTCGTAGTCGTGATTCTTATCTTGTAGCCGTGGTCGTGATTTTGATTCTGAGCCAAAGATTAGTCTGCTACTACACGATGCATCTAGACGCATGCGACTTTTCGAAATACGTAAGTGCAAAAGAGAAAAAAATAAAAAAGATGATACGGAAAAAAAGTGACCGGTGTCGCGTGAGTTAAATTTTCGATGCAAGTATTTGACGTTTCTCTTTTCTCTTGTCCGGTTTTTACTATTCTGCTTCATATGGTTTTGTTGTTCAAAGAGTAAATTTCGATGCAACGCACTGTTATTGATAGCCTTATATGCTTTCCAGAAATGAGAAATTCATCTTTAAAAACAACATAAATAAAATAAACTATTGATTTTCTTGACTGATATTCATTTTAAGGCACACAAACCTTTCTTTCTTCAATGTATCAAATAATGAAAACAAAAATAAAAACAGAAAACGTTTTTTTATTGCTTGAGCACAGCCCAACACGAAAATGAAAAACAAAGAGAACTGTCAAATTAGATTCATGACTTTGGTTTCAACGTGTAATAGCGCTTGAAACAGCGGACGAAATAACAAAGAAGAATTCGAAGAAGGTGCATGCAACTAGATTCATCGTGTAATAGAAGACTTATGAATTATCCATAATCTCTGTTCTGAGCTTCACGAAAATTGAGTGCGTTCAACGCTATGTACGCTCAGTAACTAAACGAAATCAAAAAGTCGAGTTCAGTTTGGGTTGAAATGTGATTGGTTGCTTAGACCGACCATATAATACATGGACTGCGCTTTCATCATGGCTGCAGGGTTTTAACATAGAAGGCCGCCTTTTTTGGCGAAATTAAGCATTGACTGGAAAATATTTTTAAATATAATTTTAATGATTGGCTAAGAGCCCACTGCTGTTTGTGGGTTTGAATGATCGAAAAAATTCACTGGTATGTTTAGATAGATCTTAACTTTTTATAAGCGTGGTTGGGGCCTTTGTCGGTAAACTAAAAAACGCATTTTCCATGCATCATTACCGATTTCCAAATTTGCTTATGAAAAGTTAAGATCTATATAAAAATACCAGTAAATTTTTGCTATCATCTACACCCTAAATTTGATGTAGGCTCTCGGTTTATGAGGCATTCGGACGAATGTTGATGTTTACACATCTTAACCGTGAGTCCCGGCACTCACACTTTTTTTATGAAATCATTGCGAAGGAACATAAAAGTATGTGTAAACAAATGTAATTAATTTAAAATTTAATTGAAACACAAATTTAATTAAACAAAATTTTTTCATGCACGTTTACTTGACCCTTTTAAGGAATCTTATTATGTTTATTTATATTTAAATAATAGATTCTTCTCGCTCTATTTACTTATTCCATACATTTAGCTAAGTCTCAATAGTCTAATTTGTGGCGATCTCAGCGACGCGTACAGGACACATGTTCGACTAAAAAATTTGTGTTCATGATAGTACTATAGATTTTATATACAATGATTACAGTGACAATTGGGAATTGAACGAGGGCTTAAGCTAAAAAAGAACTTAAGCCTAATTTCAACCCTGATTTACATGCTATAAATAAAAATTATTCTAACGTGGTAAAAACTATTTGTGAATGGGCTTTGCATTTATGAATACCTTCTTTTTACAATTTGTGTCATCTGCCTCTTGGCTTCATAGTCCTATAAACAGAGTTCCAAATAATAATCTGCTTTTATCCGTAAAATGTATAAAGGTAAAATATTTCCTAAAGTCACCTATTGTTGGAGCCCCCCCATGACCAAATCTTGGATCCGCCACTGGCCGCGAATCACCACCCAGTAAAAGTTGGCGTGGAAGTAATGTTACTATTTTCTTGATAAAATTTAACAGAAAAAAAATATTCCACATACGCCACAGTAAACCTCAATTAATTTTTTTTTGAAACGAGTACGCAAGAATGTTTTAATTTCACATGTTTCGCACCTTCAACTCTCAGCTTAGGTAAGTTTGTAAAATTTACTGTAACTAACTTAAACAGCTGTTTATATAAGTAAATTTCTGAGAAGTTAATTACGTAAGTAAAACTTTCATGTATTATCCCGGCCTTAATAGACGATCTTGTCAAACTTATTAATTTACTTTCGATATACAAGTCTGTATTCAAATTCTAAATGCAACGGGAATTCGGTAAGAATTTACAAATTTAAATTAAATATAATTTAACAGTGATTTGGATGTTCAAAATTGCAAGCTTTCATTTTTTGTTGACTACCATGATAATTTTTACTTGCGATAAATATGCACATAGGTATTTACTAGTATAATATGGATAAGTAAAAAAATAGAATTCTGGATTCTGATCAAAACGATGATAGCGAAGTCGAAAAAAGTGAGTCTCGCAATTCTGTCTGTCTTTTTGGCTGCAGCCTTAAACTTGGTACCTTGTGTTTTATTGGGCATTGGGCACCGAAATGTTTTTTTTTTTTTTTTTGTAGGACCGAAAAAAACCATACCTTCCGTATAATTTTGTTAATCTGGTTTTTTAGGATCGAAAACAACGGCACCTTCCGTACAATTTTTTTTAGTAAAAAATGAAAATCTGCTTCTTCTCAAAAAAGTGTCCACAACTTAAAAAAAAATTCAGTAATTTATTTTGCAAAAAGGTAACCATTTTATAAAAAAATGGTTATAAATGGAAGATTTTTTTGTGATTTTCGATTTTCTCAACAACGCACGGTTCAACTAATTTTAATCAATTTTTGTATGGAGAATGTTTCAAAAAGTTTTAAAATAATTGTAGGGAGACCGGGTAGAATGTAATTTGTAATTAGAATGTCTCGTACTCATGTAAAAAGAACTATTCAAGGAACAATTTATTAACACGTTTTTATCTTATCACGTTTTAAATTATCTTTAAACATTAAATTGCAAGGTTCAAACTATCGATTCAAATAAATATTTCATTCATTTTTTCGAATTTTTTGTGTTTTTTTTTTTTAAAGTTCTAAACCTCTTAAAAAATCACCCGTTATTTAAGCATTAAATCAAAGGCTCCTGTTTCATCTTTAACTTTTGTGAATCAACAATTCCCAGGTGACAGATCAAAATAATATGATCACAACAAAAACATTATGTTAAAAAATAGCCAAGTTCTTCTACAGAAAAATTTCCATATGTAACATCTCAGACGTGAAAAGAAGTGAGATCTAAAAGTATGCCAAGAATTCTAACTTTATGAAGGTTTAATATCAAATATTTTAAGAAGAGTAATATTGAAACAACACATAGCTATGAAAGAAATTTATTATTTAATGATTACTGACGAAAATTTGGGGGTTGACATTGTCAAGTTTTCACATTATTTTGAATTGTGGGTAATAAAAAGAAAACTTGCCAAGTGAACCCCCAAATTTTAGTTAGTAACTTGGCTATTTCTTATCAATTTTGTTTATATTGTGATCTCACTCCTTTTTGCAAAGATATTTATTTAAGTTGTGAGATACCTACTAATATCATTCTAAAGTGGGCGGATACCATGCCCATTGAATAGAAAACCTCAAGTATTCTTATTTTTTCTTTGTATGTACTTTAAGTCTTACCGCTCTACCAAATTTCATCATTCTACAGCAATCGGAAGTGCTCCTTGATAACAATTCTGAGAAAGTGGGCGGATACCACGCCCTCTGAATGGAAAACCTCACATTTTCGATTTTTTTCTTTGTACGCACCACAAAGTACGCGAAATAACAAGATTCTGCGGTGTCGGGAAGTGCTCGACAGTTTTGATGATCTGTCAGTGAGTGAGTCGGTGAGTCAGTCAGTTACGGTTTTCGCGGTTTTTGACGATTTTGATTACAATTTTATGTGAACTAATATAAGTACGATTTACGATATTATTGGAAAAAATTGAATCTATCGATTAAAAATGGTACCTCTCATTGAACAATTTTTTTTTAATTTTCGACAATCTCATTATCTGCTGAACCGATTTTTTTTTAAGTTTCAATAATATTGCATATCAACAATACAAAAACAAAATTTTGGATAAAAAAAAAAAAATCAAAATTGGAATTAAAAAAAAAGTTCAAAATTATTTTCTGAAGTGTCTAAACTGAAAATTCCATGCATCTGTGCAACATGGTGCTATATACTCTTCATATTTCTGTACTCACATAATACTAGCTTCAACTAAACTACGTTTTTAAAATATAAGGCTCCCATAACTAATTTATTTCTTTTAATATCAGAGTAATTGATCTAAATTATTCAGACTAAAAAATCACATTGTGGTCCCACATTAGAGCAAGTTCGTAAGACCCAGTCGTGCATTTTATTTTTTTTAAGAACTGTTCTTTAAACAAAAATTATTTAAAATTAAAATAAAACTTTTTTAACTTAAAAAAAAAAATATACATACCTACCTGTCATGATATTATAAGTTTTGCGTCAGTTTTTAAACAATTTGTTTCCATTTTAAGTCAATTTTTCTTCCTTTTCACATAATTTTATTTTGTTTTGTTTTGTTTTGTTTTGTTTTATTTTATTTTATTTTATTTTATTTTATTTTATTTTATTTTATTTTATTTTATTTTATTTTATTTTATTTTATTTTATTTTGTTTTATTTTTACCCAACCTGCCTTAGCTTTTTATTGCGTATTTTGCGAACTACTCTGTATCACACAATTATAAATAAAACCCTATAGGTAGGTACTTTGGCTAGAATAACACGGATTAGGTATACCTACAGTGTAGGTCCTACACATGTGACAGTTTCGCTCACGATTAATATAAATAAATAAAAATTGGTTAAGATTTCCATTCAAAGGGCAAAAGATTTAAAAAAAATTATCTAAACCTGCAATTTTAATAAAAATATTCACATGATTCGAAAGTATCGATCAAATCGTTAATAGCAATAGGGTTGATTATACCTTAATTATAATTTTTACTTTTTCACGCAAATGCGCTTATAAATTTAAATTACATGAGCTATAATCGATAATAATGTCTAGGAACCATATGCTGAAAATACCATCCACAATCCTTCAATTTTACATTATTTATATTAAACATTCCTGGAAAAGAAACCCAAATTTCTCTTAAAATATGTCTAGGATCTTCAAACTGTATAGGTATGATAAATGTTTGAATTCAACGTCATGGAGATGCTATCAGCTAGGATAGAAGTCAACATCACTGATTGGATTCTAAAAAAAGGTACATGGCTCCCAGCTTTTGATTTAATTTCTATCGTTTGTACGAACAATGCCACTATGTATTACACAACACGTGTGTCAGTGTATCTTATCTTCTATACCTACCCGTATTTTTTTCTACAAAATAGCTGGCCTGACTGTCTGGTCTTGTCTTGTCTTTGGTCCGGTCATATATATACAATAGATACCTATACACATAGAAAGAAAGAGAAACATCCTATCCTAATCCCCAATTGTTATGATGCAAGGGTTCAACGAACTGCAAATTGCGTCCACGCGTGTGGACTGAAATGGATTGAGAAATTGAGATCATTCGTTGCGTCGCGTCGTCGTAGTCGTCGTCTAGGAGAGGCTACATTCGTTACACTGTTACACACTCAAAAGGGCTGCGGAAGAAATCATCATTGCATCGTCGTCGTCGTCTTCATCATCATCAACACAGTCGTCTTCGCGTCTTCGACTCCGTGGTCTTCATCATGTTCGCTGGAGTTGGAGCCACCTCATGATGCATGCAATGGGGTTATTTACACATAGGCGTGTATCTATGTGTACGTATCCCAGTTTTTTGTTGGCATACCGACACGCCACATGGGCAACAAGGAAGCGTCTTGTAATGATATTCTCGGGAAAAGTAGGAAAAATAAAAAAAAAGAAAAACAACAACAAAATAAATAAAGAAACGTATCATTGAAATGGGGAAAAGTCAGTTGATTGCTATTTCTCAAAGCCGTAGCCAAGAGGGTTACTCATATAACTATAAAATATATCCCATTTAAAATTACATATAAACTATTCAAATTTGACATATTAATTTTTATACAAGTTAATGTTTCCAGTTTCATTTGATCTTCTCTTTTAGGGGCGTTCACATTCAACGACATGTTCATCAACACATCATGCCGTTTCAACAGATTTTTGTTAAAGGTTTCAATTTTAAGCTAAGTACAGACGATTGTCAGATCTTACAATATTGTCAGAACTGACAATAGCTTACAATTATTATTATTATTAGCTTACAATTATTGACATACATATTTCTTACAATGAAAAATTGTCCGTTCACACGGTTGGTAGATTTCTTCCTAATTCGATTGTCAGCTATTTTTTTATCTCTCTTTAGCCAACTCATGACATTTCGAACAATGAAGAAAATGTCAGCAATTTAAGATGTTTTCAATTAAAACGGGTTATATTACATCAATACTTTTGTAATTTACACTGAATTGTAGTTACGGAATATAAAAATACTATTTTCTCTTTTTTTAAAACCCATTTAGAATTGATTTAATTCATTTCGAAGAAATTCTTAGATAAATTTTATGAGTTTTGGACAATAATGACGTATGTAGTTATTTGAGATTTATGTTAAACAAAAGAGAGACTGAAGCTGTGATTAACTCTCTAACGTCAAAATAACGTCAAATTCTCTGCCAACGTTTTCAAGGCCTGTGATTATTAAGGCAAATACTATCAATGCGTTGACACTTTGACAAACATGTTGACACAAATTTTAAGGTCAATGCGTTAATTATTTCTCTGATCTTGTAATATTCCTGTAAACGCAGTTAGGATATATTGACAAATTACTTGTCCGAGCGTTGACTAATATCTCTACGCTGACACAGCTGATTTTTTTTAACGCGTCAACGTAGTCTGAGTTGAACTTCATTTCAATTTCAAAAAGTTCTGATTTTGTAAAAATTTTTTAATACATCGATGGCTATGATATCCTTCAATGAAATTTGACAGTTTTTAGCAACAAACTACATTTTGACACATATTCAATATTTTAATCCAAATGTCATCTAAAAAAAAACGCTAAATTTTTCCGGAGCAAACAAAATTTTATCAATCCATCAACATCGTAGACATCCTTGAAGAGAAGTTGACAGTTTACAGCAGTGAAATTGATTTAACATTTTAACATCGTGTGATCCTCAACGAGAAAAATTAATGACATTTGCTCTTTTCAACTCCACGTTAACGCTCAACGGGTTCGCCGTTCGGATCTGGTCTGGTCGTCTGATCGTTTATATACCAAAGCGTACGAAGAAAAGCGTTGACATAATTAACACGTCAAAGCATATCGGGCAGCATTACTGCCTGAACACAATTTCTTGCCTTGATTTGATCCAATCCAGTCGAGCTCTTTAAATATACTGACCCGAGTTTTAAATGTTATTAGTTTTACCTAAGTATTTACCTTCTAAAACAATAAAAATAAAATTGGTGTGTTCAGAAAAATGAGATCTCAGAGATTTTTCTCACTAAAAAAGTGAGCAAGTGAATTCCTGAGAGTTTTGACAGCAAAGCTGAGAAATTTTGCTGAGGAATTCTGTTCAGGTAACTGAAATTGCTGAGATCTCCGAGATCTCATTTTCCTGAACATGCCTAATAAATCTGCAAGACATTTCGTGTTCCGACTGCGAGTGCCGACATCCAAACATTTTGAGCCAGTCGATTAACGATTAATGCAACGGAGCCGAAGCCGAAGTCGCAGCCGGATCATTTGTCAAAATATTAAATATACAAAAATCAATGCTACGAGCAGAATGGAACGCAACTGCAGTCGGAGCCGCCAGTGGTTCGCGAACTTTTAACTTTTCACGTACAGCACTTTTGACGTTTCAATTTATATGAAGAAAAAAAGAGCCGGAAAAAAATATTGAAGTTTTTAGTGTTTATTTGTGTCGCGAAAAAAATTATTAATCAGAAGAAAAATATTGGAAACCTTGATTTTTTTTCAACCATCATAACCCCTTTGAAATATCTTGTAACTACGGCCCTGCCTGACCTCCCTTTATATAAGGGAAAATGAAGGAAGGATTCAAAAATTCAACCGCAAGTAAAGGAGATAGCAGAGCTTCTTCAAAACTGGGAGCATTATAGTAAGAGTGTGTGAAAGTCTCCACTTTAAAGGAAGACAAAATAAAACAATATAAACTCAACATCTAAACGATGGTGCGCCCCATGTAAAAAGTTTCCCCTTTCTTTTGACTTCTCTTTGCTTTATTATCCGTTTGCTTAAACTACATACAGTCTCTACAACAGTTTTGTTGTGTAATATTATTGTTTTGTATTACAATTACATACAATTTTTGTTATATTTTGCTTTTTCTTCTTCATTTCATTTCTGTTACTTTAAGATCATCGTCCGTATCGGATGGTGGTGGTGCATTTTATTATGTGTTGGTTGTAGTAGTAGGTATAATGTGAAGTCTGTTTTGTTGACTCGCTGTGGAATTGATTTTCTTTTTAACATTAACTTCGTTTCAAAAAAGGATTAAGGAATAAAGAAACTGAAACGGATTCGTCTTCGATGTCAGTATTGGAGTTTCTTTTTGTTTCTGTTTTTTTTTTTTTTTTTTTTCTTTTTGGTACCTTCATACATTGAAGCGATTAAAATGGGGACATTGATCTTCTTATTAAACAACAACGACGACCACGTGAGAGCGTGCAACACAGTGAGGGATAGTAGAGTATATGTATAGATATAGCGGTTTAGCGGGGACAATGTTAACGAACGATAACTTGCATACGAAGTATCGTGAATTTATAACGGATTTTTGAATCGTTTTAGAAAGTCTGTATTCCTACACACAACACAAGACGCACCGATGTGATGATGGTGATGATTATTTAGACGAAAATCGATATCGAAGGGAAAATCGAATAAATTCTTGCGTTTCTTTTATTTATTTTTTTTTTGATGCGTTTCCCTTCGGTGGTTTATTATTTTGGTTTGTGTGGATGGAAAGTGGTAGAATTTAAATTATAAGAAAAAAAATAAACATATACCTATTATAGGTAGGTAGGTATATACTTATCTAGGTTTATGTCTCAAAAGTTTGCTGGAAAAGGGGTGGGTGCGAGGTCATCTACATTGATAAAATAAAAAAGAAACTTAACTACTTTTAAGTACCTAGGTAGGAAGTTTAAGTAGATGCCTACCTAGGTATATATCTAGGTAAATTTTTGCACCGGATGAGGTTGATAGATTCTTTTTTCTTTAAGAGGGTGTGGTTTTTTTCAAATAAAGAGATGAATTTTGTTGTAATTTTCAAAATTTTAATTTCTTTTCTTCATTCTTACAGACAATTAAGGAGTGGATTGAAAAATGCTTACCAAAACAATAATCAAATACCTATCATTCGGATCGCGTAGAAAACGATTTTTAATAGCTTTAAGGACCGATTTTTAATTGCTTTAAGGAGTGTATAATACCTAGTTATATAATATAAATCGAAAATAGATTTATTCGTCTTTCTTGTAGATTGAAGGCCACTCACTAACGGAATTTAGTTTAACTGCCGCACCGTTCCAACCAAATCACCAGCACCATGTACATCAACATCTTAACAACATAATATTATGTATGCCAGCCACCGATTTCACAATGTATTATATAAACAATTCGATTAAATCCACGTCATCACACAAAATAATATATTTATTTCGTCGCTTTTATAGTTCACACTTTGTCGTAACACAAAATGTGACAAGATGATTTAAGAAATTCTTATAACTCGAATCTTTATCGACTCATGATTTTCTTGTTTTTGAATTTGTAGAGAAGATACTGAACTGATTTTGGTGTTTAGATTGTAGTAGAAGCTGTTATAGCTTCAGCTAATTTTTTCGGATGCAAGTATTTAGACCATTTTTTATTCCAGTGAACCTTTTCTTGAGTTGCGAATAGCGATGGACGATGTTATAGTGTTGATAATGAGGCAAAAGCTCTTGAGGATCATACAATCTCTAATCTTGGGCCAACAAAAAGCAGATCGATATTGTGTTTGCTTTCAATGACTTTAAAAACAAGTTAATGATTTCAAAAATTTCAGAATTTCACTCATAAACAGTAGATCTGTTACCAGACAATTTAATTTGTTTGTTTTTGAAACCTACACGATTTTGGGCTTTTTTCATATACTTATTCCAAAGAATGTAATAGGTAGTCCTTAAGTGCGAGATCACTCGATTTAAGAATTAGACTTCAATTAACCCTTCAAATTTGATGAGATAACTTTAACCTCGCTATAAACATGTAGACTCAAGTAAAATAATGCACTCAACCGTTTCAGAAATCCTACAGCTCAACTTAAGAATACATACATAGGTAATAATTTCCACATTGAAATTGGCTAACCAATTCAAAATTTATTTTCCCACTTTATATGATCTTTATGATAATTTTATGCTTTACCAATGCGAAACATATACCTTATACCGATAATTTACCTAACTTATATACAACTGGCCTTTATTTAGAACTCCCCCAATCCTTCTTTTTTTATCGTCCACCATGTGAATAGTGGAAAAATCACTAAACCACGAAGTGATTTTCATTTCCATTCAAAAGCAACAGGGTTGACAACCCTCACCCAATTTCCAATTTCATTTCCCACAGATTTTCCATCCACTTCGTGTGAGAGATCTACAACCGGAAAATATACCTTGTCTGCATGCTTCAGCAATTCGGCAACAATCACCACCACCACCACCGCCATGATCATCATCATCATCATATTCCGTTGAATGGAGTAAAAAGCAGCAATACAACAGGCAAGGGTACAAAAAGATAATAAGAGAATCTATACTAATGCAGCACCATAAAGGTTCCTATATCTGTTCAAGACCTATGATTGTGTGTGGAGCACATTTTGTCTTGATAATAGTATACACAGTTACGCGCCCGTTTCTAAAGCTCGTCCCGTTCCGATAGTTCTAATTTTTTTGTGTGGGCTTCCATAATAATAATAATAGCCTAGTGTTGCACAAAGATAGAAAAAAAAATGCGAGGGTGCTATTTAGATAATAAAAAAAAAAAACGATTGAGAAAATTGTGTGGGTACCAGCATTTTCAATCCCATCGTGCGTCGCGTCGTCGTGTCCGTCTTCGGTCGTTTTTAGTTTCCTTTTTTGGGGTGATTCCATTTTCAATTTATTTTAAGTTGCAATCGAATTTCCAAAGGCGGGTAGCCGTTCTTGCGTTATCGAGCTATGTTTGTGAGTCCCTTTTAAGGATTTGACAAAAAAAGTTCTTGTCTTCGTTGCACACAGTTAGCTGAATGGTATTCATAGTTTCATATCAACTATGCTCAAAGAAAGTATCTGAATTGAGGAGGATTCATTAGAATTGAATTTTTATTTGAAGTGATTTCAGGGGGAAAAATTTATGAAAAAATAAAAATTGCCTTGATGTTCAGTTCATCCCTATAAATATACATATGTATATATTCCTTGAATTTGACGATCCTATTTATGCAGTTTAATTGACCCTGCACACACTTACATACTTACTCACCCTTGATATGGTCTCCTTTAGTTTTCAACTTCCTGTGGTGTCACCTAGGGTGTGACGAACATCGAAAAGGCATCGACAGGCAAAAACCAAAAGGCAAACCTACTATAATAACAAAGATAAGTAAGTACATAGAAACCGGAAATTAGATGCAAATTTTATGTGGGATTCCAAAACTAAAATATGCTTTCCATTCATTAACCTTCGGAATTATGTATTCAGTTTAGGTTAATTATTCTCTCTTAGGGGACAGGACGTAGGTATATGTAATATATAAAGGACAATTCTTTTTTAATTCATGTCAAATAAATGAGGGCGAAGGATGTGTTCAATGCGTATACCTATACATATATGAAAAGAATGAATGACCGTTTGAAATAAATTAAAATTATGCATTTTATAAATGATGTTCATGTTAATTTTAGGTCAGTTATCATTTTTTTTACTCAAGAAAAAAAAAACAATATGCATTATTTTGGAGCAACTTATTCTAACTTGTTGCACACTGGTAAAATTTCCCAAAAACGTGGCCAAAACTATAAAAACTAAAATCGTTTTGTTGTTTTTTTTATGTAAAATTGTTTACAATTAACAAGAGCTTAGTTTCTGATTAATCTCACTATTAAGATTGCAACCATTTTGTCAGTTGATGGTCTAAAGTGATAGCTTTTAAAGAGCACGTTCAGGACCAATTTTGGAGTGCGATATGGAGTGAATTTACTTTGTTGTTCTTATATGTGCAAAAAAAAAACAAAATTTTTATGGAATTTGTTGCAGGTAGGAAGTAGAATAATTTCAGTAATTTTTTTGCGATAAATAGTTTTGTACGAGACCTAAGCATGCTTAAAACATAAAATATACTAAATTCACACATGCAGTTCTGAGAGAATGGTCTTAGTTTTTAATATTTTTGAGATATCTTGAAATTTAATCCAAATTTAACTTACACTGAAAATAAATTTTGTACATAAAATCTATGAACGGCGATCATAGAGCTAAAATAGCAGATTTTCTCCGAAAATTAATGAAAAAACGGTCATAAATTTCATGTACGGGTGTTGTTTTTATGAATCTCCATTCCTAAAAAAATTTGTATGGAAGAATTTCATTTAAAATCACTGATCATAGTTTTCATGATTTTATTCATACGAGCATGAACGGTTCATGCTCTAAAAATTGCACTTTTTTATAAAAAATATATAAAAAATTAGGAATACAGTCCTTAGTTTTATGTATTGTTCTTATAAACCTGCAGTCGTATTTATAAAACTTTTGTCTACTTAGACACTGTCTAACTATTTTCAAATTGGTGGAAATATGCTTTATTTAATAAAAATAAATATCATATTATTCATGGTTGGGATAATCTACTCTTGTGTCTTAGTTAGGCAGCTATAAAACAACAATAAACAAGGTTTTCAAACACATTTTCCAAAGTTGGACAGTTGTCCAAAGTTAGACAACTTTTATAAATAAGACCACTGGAGTTTTAGGTTGCATGTATCAATTCATGAGTTTAATGTCTACTCCTATAATTTATGAATCATGAACCTGGATTTTTGAAGTCTTCAAGTATCAATTTCATAAATTTAATACATTTGTTCCTATAGGCAAGAGCATGAACTGTTCATGAAAATTATGATCACTGGTCTTAGAGAAAGTTCTTCGATAAAATTTTTTAATGAATTGATTGAAGGGTTATACCTAGGTTTTATGAATTGATTTCATAAATTTTATGAAAAATTCATGCGTTTATCAAAAAAAGACGAGTTTTGGGACCTATTAAGAAATCGTAGTTTTTGTTTCGTAAAGAAAAAGTGTGACTTCTGTGCATTGCTCAGCATTGAAATTAGGCTTTACATTTACCAATTGAAGTATTCTAATTCAGAATCAATCAAAAACTTTGCGACTTTTATTTTATTTATGCTAATAAGTACTATTTTGGCGTAAGTACTAAATACTTTTATTATTTTTTAATCAAAGGCTAAAAACTAGATGGTGCTATGTTTTCTAGTTTTTTGAGAAATTTGAAACTAACTAAAACTTCTTCTAAAAATAAATTTTTTGTTTGTATTCCCTTTTTTTTGTGTTTTAAGAAATGAAAAAAATAATCATTTTACTAAAAATAGTGCATTTAGTTAAAAATTGCTTTTTCCAATGACTTTATATGCAATAATAAACCAAAAGATAATTTTGGCCATGTTTTTGGGAAATTTTAGCTGTGTGCGTTGGTTTGAATTTTTTAAGTCTTTTTGTTCTGATGACTGTTCTTGGACGTACATCTATTCATTCATCTCATCAACTTTTCTGAGTCTATAAAGAGGGGTTTCTTTTTTGCATATTCATGCACCAACAGGTAACAACTAGTTTTTTCTTATACGTAAGTTGTAAGATTATAGTTCTAGCAAACATTATCAGCCTTATTTATTAGATTTCACTAATACTCGTTTTAACCTCGGAATAGTTAAACCGAGTCGAAGAACTTACTCCATCTTTACGCCGCGTCAAACAAATTCTTATTTATTAAGTCGTTTTAGCGACGGAGTAAATTTACTCCGACTTTACTTCGCCTCTAATCCTGAAAAACTTATTTATAAAAAAATAAACGATGATAAGAGCCGGAGTAAGCTAAAACTGGTACATAGTAGGATTAAAGCCGTAGTAAAGCCGTTTTAGTATCTAAATCACATGACATTTAGTAATTAAAAAGGAGTGTAGAAGAAGTTTTTTTTATCCGTTTGTTACTAATTGCAAGGCAAAATGGATAGTTATTTTGCATTTATAAATGATTTTAATTCTTTAAACCATTTTATTTGCAGTACAAAACTCGTTTAATCTCAAATTATAATAACCAGAGAGATTGTTTTTGTTTGATAATATATTTGACATAAGGAGGGTGTAGCTAAAACCGTTTGACGTGGCGTTATGACGGAGTAAGTGCTTCGACACGGTTTAACTATTCCGAGGTTGAAACGAGTATTAGTGAAATCTAATAAATAAGGCCGTATAAGTACTTTTTCATCATTCAAAAGTTGAGAATAATAACGTCACAACTCAAAAAACAATATTTTAAATTCCGATAACCGATCGCCTCAATTGAACAATTCCCACAATATAACAGTCAAAAATTACCAAAACTAAAGTAAAATTTCTTTGAACTTAGCAATTGTTTCTTTTTAACAAAACAAATTATGTTCGGGAACGGGAAAAATGCGAAAAAAATGAAAATCAAAACAACATACCTTACGTCCTGGGTTAAAACCTTAGTCGTAGAATTTCGGAGCAGATTTGTAAAGCGAGTTGGTTAGAAAATTGAATAAAACAGTGCTTTAAATTCCTCTCACGTGGTTTGGCTAGATAAATTATGAATTTTTCAGTGTGGAAAAAAAGGATTATACTTATCTTAAAAAAGCGGACTGGGGGAGTAGATTTATTTTATTACTTAAAATTGGAGTTAATTTACTATGATTGGAACAAGATTTTAACATGCTTACCTCTTAAAAAAAAGCTTGCCCAGAAAAAAATGTATAAGCACAGTTGAAATATTTTTTCATTGCTTACAATTTTAGTCTTAACTGAAAAGTTAAAGATAAAAAACTTGAACTAAAAGCTTTGGATTTATAAGAATACCTTTAATCTAAATATGTAAGTATATACATTTCGATCAATTCGCGTTTTTCAAAATGGCTGATTTCTGATATCCAGCCATATGGTGTCCAGAAAACCAGAAAATCAGAATACGTTTTTCACTTTCGATATATACATACCTACATATGTAGGTAGGTAGGTACTATATGGCAAGTTACGGATTCGTAAAAAAATCGAACTCGAGATTTTGATCAAAGTTGATAGCAAAGTCAAAAAAAGTGGGTCTCGTAATTCTGTCTCTCGTCTTCCCTTACAGCTGCTGCCTAAACGAGTGGGTAGACTTTCTTTAAACTTTGTACAATATTCCCTGGCTCGCTTTTTGTTTGGATGCAAAATAACGGTAGGTTAAACCTACACGGAGAAAAATCAGCCACTTTAAAATAAGATGATGCTCATCTCAATACCAATCTGCTTAAAACTACAAGATTTCAAATTAAGTTAAATGGATTCCTTTTAAACTCTGTTAGATTTGAAATGAACTTCATTTTATTCTTATTAGAATTTTCTTTTTAAATTTTCGTGACTTTTTCTGTTTAAAATTAAATGTTTTTTCAATAATTCTATATGCTGACTTGTTAAAATAAGAAGATTTTCTTAAAAAATAACATAATTTTAAATTAAGCTGATCATCTCCTTAAAATAGAAAGTCTCCACTTACTTTCAATGGGAAATCCGTTTAATGTGGCTTAGATGCAAAAACAAAAAAAAAGGTAAAAGAAGAGAATCCTTTTAAATTAAGTTGAATATCTGCTCAACTAAGAAACGTTTGTTTGATTTAATTGTGTTTTTTTGCCAAGGTGGACGGGAGATGCATTAAATGGATTTCTCATTGAAAGTTAGTGGAGACTTTCTAATTTAAGGTGATATTCTCCTTAAATTAAAATGATTCACGTCTTTTTTTCTTTTTTTTTTTTGTTAGAATATTATTGCACGGTAGACACATTGAACGGATTTCTCATTGAAAGTAAGTGGAGGCCGTCAATTTTAAGTAGATCACCTTAGTTTAAAATGATTCTCTTTGTTTTCTCAGCGTCCTGGCAAGATTTTTTGCTAGAGTAGATTCAATGTCTTTCATTAGTCCATTGTTCTTTCGTCAGTCGAGTTAATTGGTAGCAGTTGTTTTGCGAAACGTGTTTTAAATTTCAAGTTCGTGTTATTAAATGTTAAAAAGAAGTGAAAGTGAAATGTCGGAAAGTGAAGCACAAAATAATATAGTGTATGAAGTAGTTTATTCAACGGGGAGTAATGAAATCACAGGACTCTTTCTTGAATGGGGCCTCTCGTCGGAATCGATTGCACTACTCCACGAGCAGGGTGTTGATGCAAATATACTCTGTAAAATGGAGCGCAACGATATCGAAATACTTTGTTCGCAGTTAAACTTTAATTTTGGAGAATATATTTTGTTAAAAGACGGATTGTTAAATTGGCGCACGGCACAGGTATATGTTATAAGGAAGTATCTATTTTGTATCTTAGTCATATAGTGAATTATTCTTGGGCAATGTTCTATGGAAAAAATCTGTTCTCATTGGTTTAGCCAACAGGAACCATATTCTATAAAAAGGCTAAAAAAAATTATTATTCTATAAAAACAACTGCAAGGGTAAGGCCAAAAATAATTTTTTGAAAATATATAGTGTTTACTTATATCAAAGTTAAATAGAATGATGCAAGAAAATGGAAAAAAATCTCGAGAACACGATATTTTTCCCTTTCCTTGGCCACTTTGTATACACTGGCCTATACAACCGGAAAAAAATCTTTCAAATTCAAATTATTTAATATTCCTTGCTAACAATATTTGCTGTATATTTCTGGTTTATAAGGGAAAACCTTTGGCAGGATCAAGTTCAACCGATCGAGATACGCTATCAATGTCCAAGTCAGTTTCAAGGTGGCTAGACAGCATTCAGCAGCCCTCACCTTTAACATCTTCCTCTGAAACACTTATATTTATAGATATACTCAATATCGAAAGTCTTTTACAAAAAACAATAAAAGGCCAGATGATAATTGACTTTTACAAGGAAAATAACTTTTTAAATAATAAATGTCAAAAGGACTTGGTCCAATGCATAGTAGACGAGTGTTTGCACAAGAAAATTGTGTTAAATTACAATCTAATGAACCAAATTTCAGAGAGCATCGTTAAATTCTTTCCCACTGAAAAAAAGGTATTTATTTATTTGAAATTTGTATTGAAATAAAATCATATTAACATAACAATTTTAAGGCGTCGTATTTTATGCAAAGAAAAAAAGGATCTAAAAACCCGACTGGAAAACTTCATTCCAAATGGTCAAACAGCAAACTTCGTTTAAAGTTTATGAAACGAACTAAACCCAGTAGCAGCACATCCCAAAATGAAGGTCTAGCTTCAGAATTAGATGAAATAAGCTGTGATGAAGAGGGTATTTTTTTAGTGTACCCGAGTACTCAATCATTAGCTAATTTATTTGTATTATATACTAGATGAATTAGAACAATACACTATTTGGTTGGCAAATCACGTCGCTCCCTGGGAAACTGTCTTAGAGTATTGGATGAAGACAAGTCACCTACGATTAAAACAATTTAAAAATGAAGATAAAACATTAAGCGAGTTTTTAAAGGACTGGCCTCGTTATAATGATGACTTGGGATATTCTTTGGTAAGTTTCTATACGCCTTAAATTTTTCCAGATTGTAAATTATAAATTTTTATGCACCTACAGATTGATATTGACTTTGAAACCATTTATCCAAAAAAGTCAAATTGTTTGTTATCTCAATATCCTATATTCGTTGAGAAAATTTTCAAATACTACGAAGTAGAAATCCAAGACAAACATAGCAAACAACTTTTTAATAAAGTTAAAAACGAAAATGTGAACAAAGGTAGTGTTCAAGTGGCAATACCTATTTTAATATTTATTTTAATATGTATTTTATTTTACAGATTCAAAAGACTGCATCGTTGCACTTTTAATGCATGCAATTCTCAAACCACATCGATTAAAATCTGGGGCAAAACCAACCATTGAAGATGCACAAAGTGATTTCATCTTACATGTTTTGAACATTAATGACGTTGTGCCGAAATTAAATACTTTAAGAGAAGAACATATGAAAAATAAAACAACAGTACAACCAAGAATAATCGCGGTAGGTTCTGATTTAACTCAAATTACCGATTTTTTTGTATATTGTGACGGTATAAAGTACAAACCAGCTACATTTATAAAATGTATTGATATAGTTATAAAGTTAACGTATGTGTTCAATTTGAAGTTTTCGCATATAAGCAAACTAGTCTGGCTTTTTTTTGAGCAATATTTTTTTGATATAACTTCAGAACAGTTTTCGGAAATTGCTAATATTATTAACCGAATTAAAAATCAGCCATTAAAATGTGTGACAGACTAATTTGCTTCATGTGCGAAAACATATTTTCCACTGCACAGCAAATTATAAACCATTTGAAAACATTCCATGGAGTACCTACAATATTTACTTTTAAATGTAAACAAAATAACTGCAAACAAAAATTTAATAATATTTATGGTTTTAAAAAACATTTAATAAACCATTTGTCAAAAAAAACTAATAACAAAATTGAAATATTAAGAATAGAAGAAAATGAAATTGAATCAGAAATTATAAGAGACAATGTTAATTTAGTAAGTAAGGAAAATAATTTGATACAAAATATTTTAGTAGACAAGCCCGCTGAAGTAAATGCAAATTGGTTAAATAATTTTAAGGATAAACTTAATGAAATCGTTACTTTATTTACATTAGAGCTTCACTCAAATTCAAGTTTTTCAAGAAAAGTTGTTTATGAAATACAAACATCTATAGTAATTCACATAACCACTCCAATTGCTGAATTAATCCGAAACTTATTATTTCAACCTTCTGATTTTATACTTTCATATGCTCATGAGGTATTAGAATACATTAAAAATCCTTTTGATCTCATAAAAACTGAATATACATTTTTGAAACATATAGAAGAGTTGGGTTTATACAAAGAACCAATACAATTTACAATTGCAAATGAATTATCTGAAAGAGTTTTAAAAAGAAACCCTACAATCAATACCTCAAAAGTTGAAAGTTGTTTTTTAAGCCTTATTTTTCAATTTACCAAATATTTTGAATGCCCCTCAATACTCAAGCTAACTTTGGCAAATATGGAAAATATAAAAATTCAAAATAATCTAAATAACATAATAAATGGGAAGTATTGGAGTAAACTCTCGTTTGGTTCGAAAATAGTGATACCGTTTTTTATTTATTTTGATGCTTTCGAAGTTAATGACCCATTGGGCTCAAAATCGGGTCATCATTCTGTCTGTGGCATATACTATAGTTTTCCAACCATACCAGTTCACAATCTTTCTAAATTGAATAACATTTTCGTGGCAGGGTTTATAAAAAAAAAAGACATCGATAAATTCGGGTATAATCGTTCACTTATTCCTTTGATTGATGAAATTAAGCTACTCGAGAACGAAGGTATAACTGTGCAAACAGAGGATGGCAAAATTAAAATTTTTTTCAAGATAGCACAAATTTTAGGCGACAATTTAGGTTTAAATGAAGTTTTGGGTTACACCAAATCATTTAATTCAAATCATTTCTGCAGAATTTGTTGTAGAAATAAATTACAAAGTCAGTCCGACGTTATTGAATATTCAGATCAATTAAGATCCAGATCTAATTATATAACGGATGTTGCTAAGAACGACACGAAAATGACTGGTATAGTTGATATATCTATTTTCAATGAGTTAAATGATTTTCATGTTACAGATAATATAACGTGCGACATGATGCATGATATTTTCTGTGGAGTCTGTAAATATGATATATCTAAAATTTTGAATCATTTCATATACACAAAAAAAATATTTTCACTGGAAACATTTAACTCCAGAAAGCAATTATTTAAATATGGGGAAACTGAAATGAAAAATTTAAGCCTTCGTATTGAAAAACATCATATTCAAAATATTTCCTTTAAAATGACTGCAAAAGAAATGAAAACTTTCATACATTTTTTGCCACTTATAATTGGTGACTTAATCCAAGAAGATGATGAAGTATATTGCTTTTTAAAAATTTTGATTAAACTTATCGACATTTTACTAACTGCTTCATTTGACGAAGCTAAGATAAGTGAATTGAAAATGCTTATAAAAGACCACAATGAACAATTTCAGATCCTTTTTAACGAAAATCTTAAGCCTAAATTTCATAACTTGGTACACTACCCTCGAATTATTCAGTTTTTAGGACCAATCAAATGTATGTCGTGTTTTCGATTCGAAGCGGTGCATCAAATTTACAAAATGTATGCTCGCAATATAACATCTAGATTAAATATACCATTTACGTTATGTAAGAAAGCAGCTTTGAAATTTGCTGCGCTTAAGTTATCAAACTCTTTTTTTTCAAAAGAATTAACTTCTTCAAAGCTCATAAAATTTAATATTAAGGAACAAACATATTTTTCCAATTTAATTTTTGAGGGTTGTGACTTATTAGATTTACCAACACAAAAATCAAATCAGGTTATTTTCAAAGGCAGTACTTATAAGCGTGGTTTTGTGCTAACTAAAAGCTTATGTTTATCAAATTTTGTTTATGAAATCGAAGATATTTTACCAAAAAGTGAAGAACTTTATCTTATTTGTAAAAGATGGAAAATTGTTAAATATTCAAACCATTTTTTGTCTTTCCAAGTAGGAGATTTAGATACAAATTATTGTGCAATCAATACTAAAAATGTGGACGGACCACCTATTCACTTTTATATTTTAAATAACGGAATCAAAGTTATTCGCCCAAAACTTTATTTTTAAAAAAATGTAAATAAATGTTTAAACTAATCAAAAAGAAACTCTTATTATTTTTTAAAATTTTCAGCTTATGGACAATGTATTGTAGGTATATACTAACTTTTAACGTTATATGTTTTAAGTTTAATGAGCACAAAATAACTTAATATATCATTTAATCTTCAAACATAAAATGGTTAAGCATCATGTAAGAGGACATAAATGAGACTTTTTTGTTTTAAGTAGAGACGGGTTATTTTTTTAAGTGAATCCTATGTTAGTTTCAAGGTCGTTGCTATAAAAAATAAGATGTTTGACACTTTCATATCATACGCTTAATTGTATACATAAAACCATATTCCTTTAAAATTAAAAAAAGAAGTTAGTTTGACATTGCATTACCATAAAAATGACATATTCGTCACTTAAAGAACACTTTCGAATACATACATCATTTTTATGAAAATGCAATGTAAAACTAATTTTTTTAAATTTTAAAGGAATATGATTTTCTGTATAAAATGAAGCGGTAAACGTATGATAAGAAAATGTCGAACATCTTATTTGTATAGGAATGAACTTTAAATTAACATATGGCTTCACTTAATATTAATCCGTTAGAAGTCTCAAAAGGAAATGATTTTCTAGTGAAATTTATTCGTAAACGTGTGATATTAAAGTGCTTGACATTTTATTTGTAGAGGAACGCACTTAAAATTAAAGTGCTTGACATTTTATTTATAAAGGAACGCACTTAAAATTAAATTGCGCTTCACTGAAAATTAACGTTTCAGAAGTCTTAAAACAAAAAGATTTTCTCAAAATCAATTCGGAAAACGTTTGGTTATAAAGTGTCGGACACCTTACTTTTATGGAAATTCTATTGAAATTAACAGGGAATTCGCTTGGAAATACCTGACAGAAATCTCAAAAGAAAATGATTTTCTTTTAAAACTAAGCAGGTTCTCTTAAAAATAAACTACTATACACATACAGTCAATTAAGATGATTTTGCCACTTATTTTAAGCTGGAAGTCCGCTTGGCAAAAAACCATGCAGAAATCCACTTAATTTAATGCAGATTCCATTTGTTTTTAGCATGACTTTTTTCTCCGTGTACTAACCGTACAAAAATTTTTTTAGAAAATATTGAAAATCTTATTGTTCTCAAAGACAAGGCCACAAAGTTTATAAAACATTTTTTTCCGACAAATGGCTATAAATGGTACCTCCCATAGAACCATTTTTTTTATTTTCCATTTCTCAAAAAAGGTTTAACTGATTTTGATCAATTTTTCAATCGAGAATGTTTAAAAAAAAATGTTTTAAAATCAAATTTTTTTGGAACTTAATAATTCGAAACCTAATTGATCGATTTTTATTAAACTTGGCACATTGTCTAGTAAATTTTGAATGAAAATCATTCTTATAAACAAAAATAAAGGTACCTTCCATATAAGTGTTTAAAAACTAGAAAAAAAATTCTAAATTATTTCTTTAAAATTTGATATTTCGAAAATGGGAATGTTCAGGAAAATGAGATCTTAGAGATCTCAGCTATCTCATTTACCTGTACAGGATTCCTCACCAAAATTTCTCAGCTTTATTGTCAAAGCTCTGGGGAAAAAAATCTTCGCTAGTGTAGTCTGTAGAATGTCCATTGTGGTATCGCCATCCTGTTGCAACCGCATAATAACTTTGTTCCAGACCAAGTTACAAATAGTTTCAGACTTAGTAATTTTACTAAGTAATTTTTAGTTATTTTCCATCCGAAGTCGTTCCACAAGTCAAAAGTTGTGCTTTTTCTTGTAAAAGAAAGCGCTCACGAGAGAATTGTCAATTAGAATTTACAATTGAGTATTTCTTAATAAAATATAGTGAAGAAAAACACGCTTAAGTTTCATAATTTAATGTATAATTAAAATTTTGCATTGTTTATACAGGGTGTCCTGAAATCACCGCCTCAGAGGAAAACCAGTTCCCGAGGTCATTTGAAGTCGAAAAACTTAAGAGGTAATTTTCTCGTTTTCGCTTCGTTTTCAACTTAAAACGGGTTTTATGATTTGTATTCTTTTTTATTTTGACTGGCTACTTACTTTGCCAAACTACAACCGATTTTTCAAATTTGTTTTATTCAAACAAGAACAGTTAGAGATTTGTATCTACCACACAACTTTTTTCTGTTATAATAACGGTTCTCCCGCCATTTATTGTCAAATGTGGACATTTTTTAAGCATTTTTAGGTTGTTTTTTTTAACTTCGATATGTTTTTTCTCACAAAAACACGTTATTAAATATAATTTTATAATTTATTATTATGAAAGCCCCCCAATATACTTAAAATATTTTACCTAAAAATACATTTAAAATTATTAAAAACCGGATGCTAAAATGTATCTTAGTTTTTGAGAAATTAAAAAATTAAAAGTATTAACGGTGAAGTAACTAGACTAGACAATTTATTTTTTTTTATTATTTGCTAAAAACCGGATGGTATGCAATAAAAAATAAAAAAGGGATAATCCGCTAATTTAATAATTGACCTGAGCACATCAAACATGGGAAAACCAAAAATAAGTGTTTTTGTTCGAAAAAAGTACCTACCTTAAATTTTTTTTAATTTCTCAAAAACTAAGATACATTTTAGCATCCGGTTTTCTGGTTTTAATTGAAAATTAATAAGAGCATTGAATTTTGAAAACAAAAAATATACTTCATTACATAATATTTTGACAAAAATAGACCCCCCTCCCATACGATTTTTTTCTTGTCTTAACCCAACGTACTCGCTCTAGCTTTTTGGTGCATTTTATACCGACCACCCTGTATATGTACACATCAATATACCTTCACGCAGGGTTGTGAGTTTATGAATTAAAAAAAACATTAAATAAGCTAGTTGGGATTTATGAATTGAAAAAATTTTAATTCATAAGCTAGTTTGTGATTTATGAATAGAAAAATTTTCAATTCATTTACTAGCTTAATCTAGCTTCTGAAGCAAGTTTATACCAGCTTATGAATTGAAAATTTTTCAATTCACAAATCCCAACTAGCTTATATGAATTGAATTTTTTTTTATTCATAAATCCCAACTAGGTTATCAATTAATTTTGTTTCGATTCACAAATCCCCACTAGCTTATGAATTACATTTTTTTCAATTCACGAGTCCATTACTAACTTGTGAATTGAACGAGGGATAAAGCTAAAAAAGAGCCTAAGCCTTTGCAACCCTGTCTACACGTAATACTGATTAACTTCTTTGTATAAAAACTATGGGCTGGGCCGTATTCATAGTCATTTTTAAACTGTTGCTAAGTTAAAAGTTGGTTTCATTGAATATTATGATATTTATTTTAATAATTGTTTTGGTTTGTCATTCCAATATTTGAAGTTAAGTTATTCGATAAACCTATGTTTTGATAAATACAGAATGAAATTTATTAAAGAAAGGACTGATATTAATTGATTTAATAGATCTTAAACTGCAGTTTAGTAAAACAATGATTTTTTCGAACGACTATAATGAATTGAATTGTTACGCGCCTATAAAAACAATCGATGAAGCTGTTTTTTTCTCAAATGTCGAAAAGCTTCAATAATAGGTAAAACAACGACAACGGGGATTAGCGACGTCATCACAGAAACAAAATGGAGTTTTGAGTTTTCATATCTATACAAACTATCGATAACAAGTATAGGTATGTAGTTCGTACCGGTAACACAGTTTTTCTGCGCGCTTAAGTTAAGTCCCGATGATTCTTTGGGTTTAGCTAAGCCCGCAAGGGATTAGTTGTTGTTGCATTTAACATGTAAATTGTTTAGCACCGACGTCATTTTTTTCATCCAATTACCCCAGGCTTGCAAAAATACACTCCTAATATGAAAATGGTATAGGTATTTAGGTAGGTATGTATTTATTTGAAATAAATCAAAACTTCCGACTACATCGAATTATTTTTCATAGAGCCTATAGGTACGTACCAACATAAACCTGAAAGAAGTTGAAAGTTATACATTTTGGGCTGCAGGTGTCGATGCATCGTCTTAGTAAAAAAAAAATACCGTGGCCCACTTTTTTCTTACTTGCCTAAGCCTAGCATTGATTAAAATCTCAAGCTCGATTTTCTTTTAACGAATGCATAACTTTTCCTCAAAGGTAAATTCATAAATATATGTACCTTTGTAATATCTTTGATTCCATATAGGTATAAAAGACTTGTTAACTTTCTAAGCTAAACTTAAGGTTGTTATCCGAATATGAATATAAACATGCGGCCCTCTATATAATGTCAGTGACTTCTTCTGCCTTTCATCCTGTTTTCGAAGAATACAAAAAAAAAAAATAAATACAAAAAACCACTACCTACACCTAGCCCACAAATGGATTTCATTCAAAATGTATCCCAAATAGAAACAAGTTTTTATGTAGATAGAGATACCTATATGTGTGTATGTACCTCCAAACCTATTATTTGTTATTTAAAGTGGTTCTTACAAAATAGGTGAACCACACTTCCTTGCCTAGAGCTAGAGCACACAATAAATACCGCACATCACGATGACGGCACCGACTTCTGCTGTGTTGTGCTGTGCGACCACTTGTTGCTGCTAAAGTTGCTGCTTACTTCTCAGTTATAATGTGGTCGTGGTGTCCCAATGCGGCAGCCTCAACCCTCCTAATGTGATGTTGTAAAAAGCTTTAAAAGTTAGATATAACTACATACTATAACAACTAATAAATCGTGTAAGCTTTGAATTCAACGAAGCAAAGAACAAGGTGCAAGCTATATTGAAAAAAATTGATGGCCTTAAGAAGAACCAAGGAAGCCAGACAAAGACCAAAATAATTGCGTAACATCTCTGGCAACGAGTTCGACGAGCACAAAATAAAGTTTTTTTTTTTTATTGTGTGTATCAGTGTTAGCGTTGCCAACATAAAAAGAAAGCTGATCCGCCACCACTTACAAATTTTAAAAATGGATCGCTTAAAGAATTGTTTAGTCTTTTGATACATTTCCACCGATTACTGAACAGTTATTTGATTGGATTTACTATTGGGGCCAGTTTGTTCACAGTTAGTAGCTCTAATCAACCAAAATCGGCTGATTAGCGATATCCATCATGATTAACAATTCAAATTATGGATTCCTTGACAAAAATGTAGGTTAACATACGATGATTTACCAGTTAGAATAATCTTTGGTTAAAGGTGATTAGCTGTGAATAAACTGACCATCAATTTTCTTCAAGCTACCCGCAAACCGACGCGTTGGCGGTGGCGATCACGATAAAAATGTGGATGCCGCAAATAAATCAAAGGAAAGGCACGCATCAAACGCTTAGAAATGTGTTATCCTTTGATTCATATGTGCGCCATCCACATTTTTATCCGTGATCGCCACCGCCATCGCGTCGGTTTGCGCGTAGCTTCAAGTCTCGAAGATTTACCATACCAATTTTATTTCGTAAATCTAGTAGATTTGAAATTAATCTTGTTAAAGCCAATAGTTTTAGAAATCGAAATTACCTAAATAATTTCGCACTGAACGCATTCATTGGAAAAAGGAATTTTGTTAACTTCTACTTTTAAATCTTTCTGTGCGTAGAAACACTACATAAATTGGTTGATCATTTTAACTGAGACAACCTTTCTGTAGGAATATAGTTAATTAACTTATCTTGTCAAACTTTAAGCACTTTAAATAACTATTTAAAATAATATAGGTTTTCAACGTAACGTTCAGTTGAACACACCCAAACTGACAGATAAAGAAAACAAACAGAGCAGCAAAATTAGGTCCAGTTCGAGGAACTATCCAAAGCTATTCGAATAGGTTTGTGTTGTTGTAATTGTCTAATTTATATATTTATATTTTACATATACATTTTAATCACTAAGATCTAAAATTGGAAAGAAAAAAAAAAGAAAACTCAATGCCAAAATTTATTAGGTCTTAAAACGCAATAAATTTACTTAAATTACAATAAACTGGCAACGCCATATTGAATCTCTTCCCAAAAGTTTTACTTTTTCTTCATCGAGAAAGATTAAGTTTACCTTACCTTATGGTTTATCTATCTTCGAGTGTCTCATAGTTTTTTACGAACAACAGAAAATAAATTTGTCTCTCGTTTAGTATTATTAACTGCACGAGGTGTGCATCCGCCTGCGGATGTAGTCAGGCTTTTGCCATAAATGGAAGTATGACCATGAGGAGTTTTATTATTATTTTTTATTTTTTTTCTATGCGGAGGATGTAACATTGTATATGATGGGAATTTTGAAATGAAAACATAGAAATAGACATATAGAAGAGCGAAATAACAAAATGATATGATGGAGATAATAAATTGTCTAGTCTATTTAAGACCATATTTGGGGAAACAATTTATGTTGGGCAGGGTTTTTTTCCACTATTCTATACAAAATTGTACTGTACATAGGTACATATGCAGGGGTAATTACATTTTGTGAGACTCCTTTCGATAGCTAGGTATATATAGATAGATGACCAGAAATGTTTTCTAAGTTTTTTTGCTACAAATTCTTTAATTACAAATGTCAAATTTATTCCAGTTAAAACTAATTCTTTGGATATTGTTTTTTTGTTTGTTAATTTTTAATCTGAATTCTTAAAAATCAATTTCTTCATTATCACAAAATTAAAAAAATACAAAATAAATTGGTGGCGGAATAGCTTATTAGAGTACCTACGTGTTATCAGTAGAAAGAATTTTCTGTCGAATCCGAACGGCTAAGTTGAGGGGCACTTTGAATTTGTCCTTCCATACAAGAGCAAGTACCCCTGAAATAAAAATATTTTAGTTTTAATAGGCTGGATATGAACTCAGATCGACGGCGCACAGTACCCCGTTTCGACTTTTTTGGTTGCTAAAATCATAACTCTTAAACGAATAAAGATATCGTAACAATTTTTTTTAAGTTAGAGAAAATGTTTAAAGCTGTGGCGGTAAAACTCCACAATAATTCACTTTAAATTTTGTTATGTGGCGGTAACAACACAACAACTCACAAGGCTATTAAGGTGGTGAGTTTCAAAAAAATATCTATACAGGGTGTTTCAGAATTCTCAGTTACTTAAAGCGATAGACATAGACATAGGTCTAAAGTTTAGATTTAGAGTGGGAACAAAATAAACCATTTTTTTAAATATTATTTTTTGTTTAATTAGTGTATATTTTAATTTTTTGACACAAAAGGGTGTACCAGAAAATATTTTATTGGTAGATTAAAAGTTTAAATATTGAAAAAAAAAATAAAATTATAAGTAAAATAGTGGACAAAAATTAAACAAAACAAAAATTTGGATAAAATGCAAAAAAAAAGCTAGAGCGTTTATGATAGGTCGAGATAAGAAAAAAATCGTATGGTAGGGGTGGTCTATTTTCCCCCGTTTAAATTTTTTTTTAATTAGAAACAAAATATTAAAAATCAACTGCAACACTTACAATGTCATGATATACATTTTTTTAAACATAAAAATCCATTAATTAATAATTCTGTTTTTAAAGTTTAAAGTGGTGTTTCAAAAAATACTGAATTCTAAAGTTTTTAAATTAAAAGAAAATTAAAAAAAATAATTTTTTATTTGGATAATAAACGAATATATCAAGTAAAACACTGAAAACTACAAAAACAAATAAATTTTTTTTTGCCACCATACATTTTTTTGTACTTTGAAGGCTCTACAAGCTAAATAATGTATCCAAACGATTTTCTTTTATTTCTAATGGCCCAAACATTTCGTCACTACAATGCAGAACTATATTCTAAGTCCAAAATTTTAAAATGAGTTTTTTTTTACGTCATAACGAAATTTGTTGTTTTTCGCGCATTTTCTACATATTCCGAATATTCCTATATAAACAGTAGTTCCTTCAGAATTTTAATAATAGAATACACATAGTATCGAATGTCAGGATTTTACGGACTAAGGTTCTTCTTGAAAATTTTTGTAAATGTGACTTAGGCTAGTTCTGCATTGTAGTGACGATTTGTTAATTCAATAAACTTGAGTTTTGCTCGGCGTGATAGTCTACCGCACTAATCATTACTCAAAGAGATGCTACCAGCTATTAGTTATTTTTTGCATATATTATAGTTCAGCTGTTGTTTCTAGTAAATCGGACAAAATCTGGGATACCCGTCATTTGGTTCGATATTATTTAATATGTCATAATTTTGAAAATGTATTTATTGAAGTATGTAATTTGATTTACACATTTAAAGAATAAGTTCCTGACTTTGAGACAACTGTATAAAAATAGAAACAGAAAATACAAAAATATTTTACACTAACATCTATTTGGTTAAAATTTTAGAAAATTTCCGCTCCCTGGCAAAGTGCCACCCGGATATTTTTGAAAATTAAGGAAAATGTGCCACGCGAAGTCTATGCCATCTTGGCCCCTGCCACGCTACTCTACTGCTTTAGGCTTCACCTTTTCCCAAAATTTTCCAATTTTTAGTATTGGACATCATTGTTGGAATTAATTTTAATAATTTAATAATACTGCTTAGTTTAACTTTAAAATTTTCCTTTTAAAATAATACTCTTTCAGTTAAATTACTTACCAATAACAACAAAAAAATACTGAACTTTTTAACCTTTTTTTTAGAAAAAAAATCGAAATTTTTTGTTGTCTTCAAATTGATAGCGAAAACGTAAACGAAAAAAACTACGAAAAATTATTTATGGAGAGTTTTATCAGATGATGCGAAACGATATTTGACTTTCTCCAACACGATAGTAAAATGCTAGAAATGGAAACTGCAAAATGAATGGTTCGTGCAAATAATTCATTGTGAAATAAGACAAGAGATTTCTCCAAATAATCTGCTTCAATTATAATCAATTTCGCTTGTTGAACAGCGTGAACAGTGAGGACAAAAATGAGAACGAAATTTTTCGTTTATGATTTAGTTTTCAATTTTTGTATGGACATTTTCGTTTTCGTTTACCCTTGCACTTAAATAAATTGTGAGTGCAGGTACCCGTTAAATAAACTTAATTTTTAGAATATTTCCCTTATTAAAACAACGTTATGTTTATAAAATAAAATTCAATCAAAGATTCAAAATCGATCCTTCAATTGAATACCATTTTTTTTTGCTTATAAGAGATCTATGTATTCAAGAAGTGGGAATAAAATCACTTTTTGAAAAGAAACGGTATTTGTGAATTTTCATATTAAAAAACAACTTAACAGGTCAATGGTACTAACATATGTTTTAAGTAGTATATATACCATAAGTAAAATAATACTTACAGTGAGAGTTCTCATTGCAAACGTTTCCAAGCAGTTTTAAATTTTTTCTAATATTTTTATTTTCTGATAAACATAAATGTAACATTTTTTAATTAAGAGCTGTATTTTATTAATTCTTATTTATTGTATGTTAATGAATAAGGCGCCAGTTATAGCGATCAGAAGAAACTATCCGAACAAAAATTGATTGAAGTTTTTATTACTTTTCAATTCGATTTGATAGCTAAAATGATACATATATCAATCTACGAGTAATTCAGCGTAAAATTTTTTTCGCGAAAAAAAATTGCCAAAACATTACATTTTTATCTTTTAAATGGATTTACTTGTTTTCGGATGAAAATTCATTTTTCGTATCAGTTGATTGCTTTTTGACAGAAAAGGGAACAAATCATTCCACCGATTTGTGTTCCAGAAAAAGTCAAGCAAACCGAAAACAAACAAACAGCCGCCAAGATTTTTTCTGATTGAAATGTCAGAAAAAAAATTTTCGGATGGAATTCTTTCAGTGGAACAGAAAAAAATTCGATTTGTTCTCTATTCTGTCAAAAAGCCATCAGCTGATACGAAAAATGAAATTTCATCCGAAAAACAAGTAAATCCATTTAAAAGATAAAAATATAATGTTTTGGCAATTTTTTTTCGCGAAAAAAATTCTACGCTGAATTACTCGTCGATTGATACAGTAAAACCCGCTTAAGAGAAACTGCAAAATGTCACAGTCTTTTTTTCACTTAAGCGGGTTTTTCATTTAAACGAACCCCGCTTAAGTGAAAAAAAATTTCACTTAAGCGGAGTCCGGATAAGTGAAAAAAATTGCACTTAAGAGGATTTAAAAATTCCAGAAAATTCAAATGTCATTTTTGTGATCGAAATTTGGTGAAGGTGAAAAATAAAAAAGAAGTAAAAGCGTTCGGCAAATTTTTTGTTCTGTTGTATTAAATTTTTTTCACTTAAAATAGTTTTTTTCAATTAAAAATATTAAATTTAACTGAAAATATGTTTCAGCTATCCGGGTTTTTCACTTAAGCGAGTTTCGCTTAAGAGGAGTGTTATAAAGGTAATTGGTCGACAAATACTCGGGTATGAAAAAAGTGTTTCAGATAAGCGGGGTTTTCTCTTAAGCGGGTTTCTCTAAGGCGAGTTTTACTGTATATCATTTAGCTTTAAAATCGAATTGAAAAGTAATAAAAACTTCAATCGTTTTTTTTCGGATGTTTTTTTCTGATCGCTATAACTGGCGCCTAAACTAAACTAAAAAATCTTTGCGGCTTGGTTTGTTTTTGGTTTATTTGCAAATTTGGTTTGCAAATGATAAATGTCAACATTTTTCTGACACATTTTGTCTGATTGCTATAAACAACCATCAGAAAAAAAAAATAAATTTCATACTGTTTCAAGTTTTTCGGATATGTTTTTCTGATCGCTATAACTTGCGCCTTATACTGCGTCGATAAAATGTGTCGAACAAAACAATGAAAATTGAAACAAATATTATGAGTTTTGTTCCATTTTTCGAGAGTTACAGAACGTATAGGCACAGTATATATTTTTGAGAAATTCTAACCTTAAAGTAATTTTTATTTGAAAACAAATTACGTTACGTTACGTATACATCGCGGTACAGAAAAAGCGTGTTTTATATTTTAATTTAGTTTTATAGTTAAAAATGTCACGGATGTGATGTGAAATACCTCATTATCCAGGGCACTATTCTAACCTACAAAAATACCTCGTACATAAGTTTGATCAATTACAATACCTCTTAAACCATAACTAAGTAACAACAGTAGTCTAATTCTAATTTAAAACTACACTTTTAATAGCAGTTTAAATTGAAGTACCTATATCATCAGTGAACAAAGCTTCGTTTAAGAACTGGTCAAATTTAGGGCCCTAATAAGCGTTTGTCACATAATTTCAAAAATTTTGAGAGGTTTTACAGTCTCGAAAACACCAATTCTGAGGACAAATTAGCATTGAGGGCATCAAAAATGATTGTGACGAAATTTGTGTTGATCAGTGTAATGTCAGTAAGTGCCTAACAACTCCCAACCCCCATTTCTAAACATATTGATGTCATATCGTTTTATTTACAGGTAGTCTATAACGGTAACATAAAGTCATGACCAATTTGACATTCTTGTGTCGTTGCATGAAGTATTGCATCTGGAACTTATACATTCTTTTTGATATTTGGTCTGTTTGGTGAAATTTCTTGCGAATTTGCACAAATTTTCACAAAGTTTCACAAATTGCTGTCAAAACCCATAGAAAAAAAAACCCAGTTTTTGGGAAATTTGTTGAAAAAAAAGTTACCAAACAGGCATATTATGATAGGCGCGTTTTATTTATCAATTCTTGATAGTTTTATTTTGTCGACTACACATACATATGCTCCAACACCTTCTATAATATTTGAATAGATCTGAATTAAACTTGAAATAACGTTTATGGGAGCTTGTACTGTAGATACTGTGTATTTTTTTCATTATCAGCCATCACTCATAAACTGAAACTGACCAACGCCAACGTCATTGCAGACACGTTAGTTGCGGAAGTAAATACGAAACGTCCATCAGAATCAGCTCAAGCTTCAAAGTATAAGGATTAGAGCAACTATATATATATATACACAATAAATATATATAAAGACGTGTTTGTCGCTCCTGCTCCTATTCCATAGATATGTATATACCTTTCGGGACGTCAAGAACCTAACACCATATAGTATACCATATGATGTTTATGTTTGCCTATATGGACTTCTGCAGGAAGTTAAAAGTTGTAATGATGAACGCGCGCTACACGTGAGTTGTAGTGATGTGCCACATGCAGCCGTATAGGCTATAGCAAAAGGCTCACCTCAAACTCTCTCCCATCTAAGGTTAGAATTTCTACTTTTTTTTTTGTTTTAATTTTTATTTCTTTTGTTCGTCTATTCCTGGCTTAGAGAGTTGACTCCATAATGTATATGTGTACATGTTTGAAGGGCTTCGGGAGGTGTTTAACCTTTGGTTTGTTTTTTTTTTTTTTTTTTTTTTTTTCTTGTTTTTTATTATTTGTATCTCCTTTCTCACGAAAGTTCCATCTCTCAAGTGGAATTTAATGTTTGTTTGAAAACGGAATTCCTATAATGGAATGATATCTCTACCATTTTTTTTAATATGTAAACATTTACAGTTTACATCTCAGGATGACGGATCGGATGTGACAGTTATTTTTTTTTTTTTTTGGGAATCATCTGAACAAAAAAAGTTGATTGAATACATTCAAATGCATGTCTGGAGGTGATTATACGATAATTGTTCCCAATGATATCGAACTAATTTGAAATGGTAGGGGAAAATACTTGTTGATTGTTTTTTTTTTTTTTATTATTCTTTTATATGTGACAGTTATTTTCGCACCTGAGACTTACAACTTCGAGGATACACAGATATTTATACTAAGAGAGTTGCAGCTACAAAAAACTTAAAAAAAAAGAAGAGGACCACAGCATGAAGATAGCACCGCCATTTCCGATTGATACAAAAACAAGCACAAACTGACCTTAAAACAGCGAAAGTATAACTTCTTAAAAGATTGTAATTTAAAAAAAAAAAATTAAATTTGCGAATTTAAAAAAAATTTTACGGCACATGGAGGCACAAGTTGAGCACAACACAACATTTTTTTTGAAAATCGAAAATAATGGTGCTAATTTTACTCAAGTTCCTTCCTAACATTTGCGTTCGGTCCTAAAGGTTTTTTTTATCTCTTCCGTTGTATAATTTTTTTTAACACAAAACAGCACAACTTTTTGTAAAAAATTCTATTCTCAAAATTTGAAAATTTGCGAAATTTTCAAAAATATTTACGGCACAAGTTGAGCACAATAAGCAAATTTTTTTCTTCAAAATCGAATATGGCGTCGCTATCTTCACGCTATAAGCTTGAGCACATCGCAGCACAACTGTTTTTTTTTTTACGAAAATTAAAAATGGCGGTGCTAACTTCTTTTGTCCTTACAATATTGAATAGTATTTTAATATGTATGTTGCTTTGGAGAGGTATGATAAATTGACTAAGGGCTTGTTTCACATTGTTTGAGTAAAGTTCTGATTAGTTACTTTACACATAAATATTGGAACAGTGTCAAAAGTCCACAAACCGAATAATAATATTTTTGCAGTTATAACGTATTCAAGTAGTGAAAAGACAATAGTTGTAAGTTTTCCCTGTGCCAATATTTATGTGTCAAGTAACTTATCAGAACTTTAACCCAGACATTGTGAAACAGACCCTAAGGGCCAGTTTTTTCACAGTGGGTTAAATCTGACCGATGGCTTTCACAGCTTCTAACTAAATGGCGCTAATCAACCAAAATCGGCTGAATAGCGATTTCCATGATTAACAACTTCAATTATGGATTCCTTGAAAAAAAATTTAATTAGCATGCTCATTCGATGATTAACCAGTTTGATTAAAGATGATCAGCTGTGAACAAACTGGCCCTAAGTCTTCAAAATTTAACATACATAACTTAAGCTCTTGAACTTAGTTTCCCACATAAAACTGTTACGAAATCTAATGAAAGTAGGTATACTCCTTTTCCACTAAGATGCATTTGAAGTAGGTATATACCTATATTCATTACACTTGAAGAAATTTTTAGTCGACATTTTTTCTGGAATTAAAATTTAGACCAAATTTAGGTCGAAGAGATATAAAAATTTAATAAATCAATATAAAAATGTTTGGTTTAAATGTTTTTGGAGGGGAGGGGTCCGGACCCGAAACCCCACCGTGGGTCCGCCACTGTAGGTATGTATGTTAGTTATATCTACAATATACATAAGTAAGTGCAAATATCTATTTAGTATTAAAAAATTTTTATTCTTAATTTTTTTTTCGGAAAATTTACGCAAAATATCATTTATTTCCAACGAATTCAAACGTTTGCTAGGTATATAAGAAGGATTTCGCAATCGTTGATGAACGTCGTATAGCGCCTATTCTCGAAAGTGCCGAAAATGAGGACTCGTTCAAAGATGTGCTAGCACCAAATGTCTTGACAGTTTTCAACAGGAAACAACACCTGAAGTATATTTTTTATTTTGCAATCCAGAGCTTGTTTTTCGTTGAGCAGACAAATTTTTAAAACTGAAATTTCTTCGTGTGAGGGCAATACTAAATTTAATTCCGTCAATAGTTTTAAGTCGTTAAAATATTTACTCAAAAAGTCTGTAGCAGATTCAACAGCATTAAGTATGTTAATATAATATTATGGTCAAACCGTTCACTTATCTCTGAAATAACTGAATCGATCATTTCAAAACAAACTCGCTTTAATAAGTTCTTTTCCCCAAGAGAAGACATAACAATCGGACTCACATAATCGGTAGATAGACTCATTCACACTATTTTAAAATGTTTAAAATTTAATAAATTATAAAATTTTATTTGTGGGCAAAAAAACAAAAGCTTCATTTAATTATACTTTTTAAAAATGTCTGAGATTAAAATCCTGTGTTGATTATAAATAATAGGTGTTTTTTTTGGGAATCTATATATATAGTGCAGTACAAAATTGATAATTCCCAATTAAACACATCGGCAATACCGTGGTTTTTATATATTTCACAGATAGTAGGTACTATTGTACAGATCCGGTCAGAGTAATTTGAAATTAAAAAAAAAATCCATTCACAGTGCTTTTTAGTGGGTATAAGGATTCTACTTTAGCTTTTGTCGGCCGTAATTTTACTGGCGATATTTGTATCGCATGTAAAATCGTACTTTACAATAACAGCTAGTTTTTTCAATAAAACATGCCTATAGTGAAACTAAAATAAGCTTAAAACCATAATACTACAATAAGCCCCATATACCGGTATGAATCCTGTCAAATGTTAATAAAAAAACAAATATTTATCATAACTCGATGGGATCCTGCTGCGTTATCTTAATTTTTTTTACCGATACTCGGTAAGTTGCATTAAAGCTAAGTACAGACGATTGTCGGATCTCAGAGCATTGACAGCAAATGATTGGTAATGCCTTGATAATGACCAGGAGTGGACTGACAGTCAAAGGGCCTCCCGGGAATTATCTTAAATTAAAAACAACGGCAACACTTACAATGTCATATTATATCTGTAATATTGGCAGAATCAGTCAATTCATTACAGTTAATGATCTGAATATTATAGTACCAGAATTCTTACTGTTAATCTTAATAAATCGAAAGTTATGATTTTTTGAAAAGAGGATACGGAATATTTTCGATAAATGAGCAGTTTTTCTACAGCGCAGAAGAAATAGAAGTTGTGCGAAGGTAAATAAATACTTTGGTATTTAATTTCCAGCAATGGTGGTTTCAATCTTTTAGAGAAATTAGCGAGTGCTACAAATGCCTTAAATACAATTTGGAAGAATTGCATGGCTAACGCTCTGATACCGCTTAGCACTAAGTATGAAGTTTTTAGAGCTACTGTGAAGTCAATCTTGTGTTAAGGTGCATAGGCCTGGGACTTTCTGGAATCAGAAAGCGTAGAAAAATTATTGAGGCTATTTTTAAAACAACTCCTCAGACTTCCGCAGACAACACCAAATTATATTCTGTACCTGGAAACAGGACTTTGCCCTTTTTTATCAACGTTTAAACAACATTTTGACTATGTCTTGAAAATTTTATTTTGGAGAGCTAGCCAGAAAAATAGAGGAACACGTTGTTAATCGGAGATCCTTTTGATTTAAAAAATTGATGGAATTGGCAGAATTCTTCAACTACAAATTGGAGCTTTCTCTACAAAATGTTACCAAGTGGAAAAGTCAATTGTATAGTCTCTTACAGAAACTAGATGAAAAATTTCGTTTCACCTATTTCGAATCCGCAAGAGGATCTATATATGTATAGGATTATTATACAGTCAGCTGGAATATGACCTAGAAGAGAAGAATTATTTCCACAGCAACAATAGCGTCGAAGCAATATCGCTTATCTTTAAGGCAAGAGGAGAGCTTCTGAATTTAAACGCAGTGATGGAAATCGACTTTTTTCGATTGTATTGAACGCTGAAACAAAATAGTACTGGGGTGTTTTAAATTGATAAAAACTAGCAAACACACAAATTCAAACACAAAATTTATTTATTAACATAACCAACAAAAAAAAAATTCTTTTGTTTTAAATATTAAGGTAACATAGTAAAGGAACTTCATTATTATAGCTAAATAAAAAACGGACGGATCCCTTATCACAGTAAGGCGTCAGTTGTAGCTTTCATTAAATATTTAAATTTTTAGTTTTGAGGTTTTTAAAATTTTAAATCATTATTAAAATATCAGGTTTATTTTTCTACAAAATAATCACTGATTTTGCTTCCTAAACATTTGAAAATTAAAAATGGAAATTTTCAATGGCCAGTTTCAATGATTTTATTAGGTATAACTGGTGCCTTAGATAAGTAAATAATAGTTACTTAAGTAATTAACATTAAATGAGTTTACTCTTCTTTTTGAAGAGGATTGTTTGTCACGTTTTTATTCACAAGATCTTTATTAATTAAAAAACTGTGACAACATTCCTTTTTTAAAAGATTTTTGGTTTCTAACAGTGCAGAACACGTTGAGATTTGTAATCGATTTCTTAATAAAGTTTTTATTATAATTTGATATGAAAAAATTCTTCCAACGTTTGCTGAATAATGAGGAACACAAAAGGACATAAGATAAGACATACGATAAAAAAGTGAAATATAACTTAACATTTAAGTCCTCAAAGATATGAAGTTGAGGTTCTGCTTTTCATAGTTTATTTCAAATTCAACAAGTCCGAAGTAATAACACGAAGGGTTCCATTGCTCTAAGATGCGGCCAAGTACTGCCTTTTAACACTTGACGGGAAAGCCTTTGCGTGGCACAATATTTTAAAATTGTGTGTAAATTTTTTTGGAACTCTTCGAATTCTAGTCTTCTGCTAGATCTTTTGCAGAAATGTTGATTTATTTCATTAATTAGTTTATGGACAACATCTGGAAATTTGTCTGCTGCAGCCTTCGAGGAAAAATTTAAATTGTGACACACGCAACTATTCACAATAATACTGAGAACCACTTTCTTTAGTTTCGACTGAACATCGTTTGCTTTGCTCATCATAACAACCATTTTCTTGAACTAAATATGTTTTTCCTTTAAAATATTTTTTATCTTGTTGAAAATTCCAGAAGCCTTTCCGTCATTGATTTCAGCGAAGTGTTAAAAATATAATCGCATTCAGCCGAAGCAGGGAAGCTTTTGATATTGGGTAATTGGGCTTTGGGTATGTTCGCATCGCACATAGATTTTTTTAATGAAAATAAGAGAAAATTAACTAAAGGAATAAATCAATTTTGTACAAACAATAATTCAAAATTGTACTGAAAATGGCAAAGATGTACTTACGTACTGAGAAAATAAAAGTGTACTGAATTCAGTATAATAGTCATCCTTTTTCCAACAGTAATTTAAACTTCATTCCACACAGGGAAGATCTACCGATTTTATGTTCGCCATGCAATATGGGGGAGAGTGAAGATGTCAGACATTTTATACGTTATGTGCCCTGTCTTGAAAGCGACGGTCGATATGGAAAACCAATGTTTTAACGGTAATGCAGATGTATGAAATTTTGAATGGAAAAGACTGAATAAATCTTTATACGTTTTGTAAAACGAGCTTAGAGTATAGAAGAAAAATTGTTGAAGAAAGTTTAAAAAATTTGTTTTTTGTTTAATATCACTTTAAATAAATAGCTAAAAATCAAAGTTAAAAAAGAATTGAAAATAGTAGTATTAAAATGTCAATCTGGCAGAAAGCCTTGAGCCATTGTCTAACTTTATTATGTAAATTTATATAGATTTGTGAAAGAGGTGAAATAAAATGAAAATGATTTGATTTTTTTTTATATCTGTTTTTCAATCAAATTTGGGTGAATACTTTTTGAAAAATTAATTTTCCATCTCAGTTTCAAAAAAAAAGTAAAATTGAATAATTTTTTTTTCAAATTTGTACGTTATTAGTTAATTTTTTTTATATTAAAATGCTCTTATCAATTTTAAGTAAAATGCTAAAAACCAGATGCTTAAATGTCTTCTTGTTTTTGAGAAAATTGAAAATAACAAAATGTATCTACCTACTTTACTACTAATTAAGGGGAAATAGGATTTTTAGAGCAATTTAGAAATCAAGTTTTTAATCAATTGTTGGTGTTTTTTTTGGCTTTATTTAGGTACCTATTCCAAATTCCAGAAAAATTTTGTGCTTTTTTCCTTGTGCGTTATTGCTTTTAACGCTAATTTAATGACCGTGACATATTTGAAAAGAATGCTTGTCTTCTGGTTTGGTTGCTATCAGATAGACGATAGACTATCTGAGTACCTACTTCTCTATATCCCAGAATTTTAAAGTTTAATGTTGTGTGTGCATCAGCTGTGTTTCACAATGGTATACCTAGGTACGAAACAAAAGTAAAAACCAATCCGGATAGCTTTTAGTTAAACAACATAACACACCTGAAACTTTGAATAAATTTTCTTGATTTTTATTTGTTTTCATTGATCATTTTTTGTCATTATTGCAATGCGTGTTTGTAACTTTATTTCGTTTTATTTTTCATCATCATCTTACACTTTGTCGCAGTCGTCAGCCATCAGAGTTGACAGTCGTCGAGTATTGTATATCTCATCATATTTTTTTTACCGTTTCTCTTCATAGCTTCGAATTTCATGATTCCATCTCCATCCATCTATACGCCAACGATGGCGAGGATGAGATGGAAAAAGGAAAAGCCACGTAACGTAACCGAACCGACATACACATGACGATGAGGAATAGAGAGATATACTTTATAAACATTGCGACGAAATCGCCTGCCTGATGGCTGATGCCATGCCTCGTGTGTGCGAGATGGGTAAAAAGGGTTCTTGAACTTTAAAGGGGTCAGCTCACCTCACACACAAGACGAAGAGATACCTGTCTACCACACCGCCTGCCTATCAAGAAGATTAGAGTGTCTTGTCTTTCCTATTGCCTAGTGCTAGTGCGAGTGCTGTAGTGCCAGTGCCTGGCAGCAATGCTGTCGGTCGATCGCTTGCTATAATATTGTTGGTTCGGCTACCAGCTGGTTGGTTGGCTGGCTTGCCTTGTACTCCATCTCTCTTCCATTTAAAGCTTGTCTATTCAGTTTCTAATTTATTTTTTTTCTTTTAACTTCTATCAGCTTATCGTTCTTTTCTCTAATGAACAATCTTCTTGTATTCTTGGTACCTATACTATACAATATATACCTACGATTTACGAAGTGTTTTTAGGTTTTTTTGTTTAAACTTTAAAGGAGGACGAAGGCATAATTATCGAAATACCGAAAGAAATTTATGATCTCGAACCTTTTGCCTCCAAGCTAACTTGTAAATTAATTTAAGCTTAGAGCAATCAACAGATCTAGGTAAATAATAAAATATAAGGTGTTTTTATATACACGTAGAATAAAAGCATGGTAGGACTTTGAATTAAATAAATTTCAAACAAAAAAACATATACCTATACCTGCTAGAATAATTTTTGAAAAAATAACAACATTTTACTGAAACAAGTTTAGGCTGTAGTTAAATTTTTTTTTCAAGGGAATCAAGCCTATTTAATTGAGAAGCTTTTGTTTTGAAGCTCGATTGTGTTCTTCTGTGGGCTTGTGGAACTTAAAGACAAAACAATCCAACATACAGATAAAAAAAACCTGCATTTGGATAGAGTTAAAGTGAACACTAATCAGCTTGGAAGGGCGATGTGAAGGGGTAGCTTTAATTAAGCTTGTTACTATTGTATTCGATTCCCATAGCCTTAAAACGAATATGCTCAGTCGTATTTATTAGATTTGCATCGAAAACCCTGCACAATGCGCAGTTGTCCAGCTAGCCATGCTGTCTTAATAGTTGGACATCTCCTTATTTATAAACGCATGCCCACAGTTGTCTAAATATGTTCTCATACACTCACTGACATCCCTGTAATCTGTCAATTTTGTGAATATTTGGATACGTTCATTGAACAATTCATTCATTTTAAGATAACTTTTTAATTCTTTGTTCATTGAACATACCCACTTTAGAATAAGTTTGGGCAGCCTATTGCAGTGTCCCAGTTTGACAATCGATGGAACATTATTATAAATAAGGTTTAGGAGTTAGCTATCCAAAGTTAGTTAGACTAACTATTACCAAGCTCCACAAAAATAAATCTGATGATTGGGTTGGCTCCCTTAAAAAGTCTCTCACTAAGAAGCCATTAGTCTCCTTTACACCGCCTACAATAGGTATCTAACCCGACGTAATCATAATATGAACACCTGAAGCCTTTTGTCAAAAACCTGATAGGTCCATATTACTGTGGCTTAAGGCCAAAAATCGAACAAATATTCACATTAATTGGCCTGCAAATCTTTGAAAAAAACCCAGAGGAACTTCAAATCGGCACCCAACATCTATGTATCGATTTTATGGCCGGGTATAACGCCGCATCTATATAGAAGGTGTATAAAGAGGAAAAGAAACTATTGAATTTTGATAACCAAATTGAAAAATTTGCGATGTATTTCTTATTTTGTTTCCTTCTTCCAAAAAGTAGAAAATTAAGTTAACTCACAGCATAAGAAGGTTTATTTCTGAGGTCCGTCAAGATGGCACCGTCATCCGTCACAAATGAAAGTCAAAAATCTTTAAATGCAGGAATTATGACTTAATTATAGATGCTAATTAAGTGCCACAATACTGGCGGAGCATTTAGTTCCTTTCCCCATCAAACTTATGGCGGTGCTATCTTGACGGTTCATCATTTGTAAGGAGCTTCTTAGCTAAAGCAATAATATAGTAAATGAACTTTTTTAATAACTTTTAACTTTAATTTTTGTTTATTAATTTATATCCAATAAATTTTCATTAAATCTTCTCAAATTTTTAAATTGTATTTAACTTTTATTTAAATTTTGTTCACACAGGCAGACGGTTTTGCTAATGAATTGTATGATGATTGCTAACAAAAATATGAAATGAATAAAACTACAATTTTAAACTGAACTAAAAAGAGAGCAGAATTATGTAGAACAATTTTTTTTTTTTTAAACATTTAGGAATATTTTTTTGAGAATGGGTTTAAAAAGAAATTCGTGAAAATTCGAAGAAATTAAGTGGGATTAAAATTATTATTGAAATTGAAAACAAAAATTACAAAAAAATTATGAATGCATTGTGTGGGCTGTTAACCATAGAGTACCTATATTATCTAGAGAACCGATTCGTACCCCCCTTGCCTAAAACACCCGCAAATTTTATTTGAGAACAGTTAGAGAAAACTATCTTAAATTCCCTGTCCATGAATACGTGTGAATTGTTGATACAATAACAAATTGGCGCCATGTTGCTCAAAAAGATGAAAAATTGAAAAACACCCGATAATGATTTTCAAAATTCAAAATTCACATTAAAGTCTGACAGGCTTATACCAACTACAAAAAAATTCAAAACCGTTCAAAATTTCATAATAAAAACGTAAAATCCATAACAGCGTCATTGTGTTGGTGTAGTTCCATTGAAAATCCATGGGGCAATTAACACATACTAACTCTTGTGGAGGAAATCTCTCAGTGCAGCTTGTAGGGTGAAAGAAAAAAAGCCTTGAAGTCGGTTCTCATAGATAATATATTTACTCTATTTACTCTGATCTAGCCAAAAAAGTAAAAGTGCAGCGACTCGGAAAGTTCACTTCTTTATGAGACGACTCAGACCTCAGAAGAGGAACATCGCGATACATGGTACCGCACACGGTTAAAAATGTTGGTGTAGTTTTTAATATTTTTTGGGTTACATATGTGATAACACCAAAAATGTATTAAAGTTTAATACATCGCAAATATTACATTTTTACTTTTAATACAAAAATTATTACATTTTATAATAGAACTTTATTAGAAAAGAGAGGAAATAAATTGAGGAAATTTCTCACAAGGAAATTTGTCACATGAATATTTTCTCTCAAAAGGAAATATCTCTTGAGAATTAATGCAACACAAAAAATATTATGAATATATACTCGTAATTCGTAATAGCTATAATAATGAATGTGTATTTTAGCAAGACTTCCTATTTATCTTTGTATGTCAATTTATTTCCATTTGGGAATAATTATTCTTATTATAATAATAACATTTTTTCCCCCTTGTTTTTCACAAATGAGAATAGAAATCTTATTGCGATTGAAATTTTGTCTACTAATTAACATATTGTGCCTCGAAAAACTGCAAAGCGCCTTCAAAATAATGCATATTTAAATTTTTTTATTTTTATTATTCTTGCTTTTTAATACAATATTAATAAATTTTAATCTTGGCTGTATTAAAAAGTGACACAGTCTGTTCAAAATGTTCATATTCAATATGGCTGACAAAAAAGAGCATCGAAGCAAAAAAAGGGCGAGGAGGTATTAGAATGTAATCAAAAATTATTAGAAAAATTTTCATATTTGAAATGGCAACTGAGAGAGAAATTTTCCCTCTCTACAAGGGATATGTTTTATTCTTTTGGGTTAAAATCGACTCTTTTTTGTATTACAAATGATATTTTAATAAAAAAATATTAGAATGTAATAAGAATTGATTAGAATTTTTTTTTAATATTTCCCTAGTATTAAAATGTAATATTTGCTGTGTTGCATACGGTTGTAATACAAGAGCTGTATTAAAAAATACCCAAGAATTTTCTACCGTGCACGAAAGTGCAGCTCGAAAAATTCGAAAATCTGAATTTTCATATGTTAATTTCCATTTCCATTGAATCCGGCCATTAACTAAAAATGCTAAATTGGCAGTTTTTTGAGGATGAGGTAAGCTCTTCGGAGTCCAGGGTTATCCCCATGAAAACAAATAAAGCCGGGGTTAAAAAGAAAAGAACTCTAATGCACAGCAAAACATCGATATAGACATCAACGTTAGAAATTACCCTTAATTCGATGTCGCTGTTGCTGTATTGATGTATTCAAAGCCATTTAAAACCACTGGCTCTAAAAGGTTGTCAAAGTTGCTGTGCCAATCTGTTTCTCGCATAAACATTTACCATATTCATCTACAGATCTTTATATTTTAACAAAGAAAGGGTTATTTGAAAATGGGCTATAACCTACAGCAGCAGTCAGCCCAAAAGATTCACTTAAGAGAAGTGAACCGAGGACAAATGGTAGTAAGAGATACATATAGTAATACGAATGCGCTAAGAAAGAAATGGAGCCTACTGAAGCTATAACATTTTATGTACAAACTTTATTTTTAATCAACTGAAAACAAGAAAATCATGAAAATTCATTTTCATTTCATTTATTATACATTTATTATACATGATTGCTTTTAAGATACTTAATATATAGAGATGAGAATATTATACATTCTTAGCAACTATAAATTTAACAAAATGGAGAAATAATTAGGAATAGTGTTATTTGTTTTGAGAAAGGTGTTTTTTTTTTTGTTTCCTAAAAACTCATTGGACATTTTTCATGAAAATTCGAATGGTTGAAATTTCTTTCTTATTATTTTTAAAGCTAAGACATAGTGTGAACTATAAAAGTGTAACGAAATAAATTTAATAATTTAAAGTAATGATATTGATGATGGAAAACCATTTTATTTTAACCTAAAACACTGTTGTTTTTATAAAAAATAATGTTTAAAATAAAAAAAAAAAACTTTACATAGGTACCTATAAATCTGCCAATTTGGTAGACAATCTATTGAGCTAAAACGAAAATTTGAATTTCTTAACAAAAATCTGGCAAACTACTTGTAATATTTGTGGCTTTAACAATCAAACAGAGGCTTAAAAAATGTAACCTGAAATTGAGTAAAAAGCGAAAACATGTACATAATTTCTAAAATATTCAAAATAAAATGTAATTTTGTTTGATTTATGGAAATTTTTTTTATTAGATTGACTAACAAAATTTATATATAGAGCTTTCATATTCGTCCTTTCGTGGAATGTTTTTTTTTTAAGGCAATTTTGTTTGTTCAAAATATGTTATGGGCATTTTGAAAATTATTTTTTGATTGTTAACCACAAATTTGTATCTTAAGGGGGGATTCCTTTTACGCAATCATTAACTGCGAGCTCTATAGTTAAAATCTTTTAACAAGCCTTTCTTTCTTTTTTCATAAATAAATTAAGAAACCATATAAAAATCATACCGTTATTTATCTTCACCCTTAAATTTTCTATTAAATATATGTATAGGTTATATGTAGTATAAAATCAACTTAGGTAAAGGTAGGTATAATATAATTAAATTTATTTACATACATAGGTAGGTATTTATTTCGTATATATTAACTTGCGATAGATGGATCTTGAAGATGGATCCAAAGTAAAAGCTATGACAAAACATCTAATTCCAGCTTATTTACATAAATTAAGTTTCTCTAGTTTCTAACGTTTCTGTCCAATCCAAAAAGCCTCCCCAACCTACGATAAATAAAAACAAAAATAAAAAAAAATACGGGTTGACTTTTTTTTATTTTCTCTGCGTTGTTGTCGATCGACTAACAAAACAACAGGAGTCTAAAAACTTTGTAAACATCATATCCATAAGTCATCTTGTTTATAAGTATCTAAGATATCTTTTATTTATTTATTTTAAAACCTGAGAAAGAGAGATAATATAATAATATGTGAACGTGAAGGGTTCGTCGTCGTATACATTTATGTGGAAATACCCATCTAAAGTTATTTGTAAATGGGCATCTTCAATTCTCGACTTGAGCACCATCACCAACGGTCGGTGACGCGGCGGCGGCCGCGGCGCAGCGACAACGGACGTAAGAAAAACCCCGGCCCCCTAGCTTAACTTATTTTTTTACGACCGTATCTGCTATGTGTCTATGGAATTCCTTTTCCATTACTTAACCTCGATATAGAGCTGAGTTTTTTTTTTTTTTTGTCGATCCAACTCTCTATCCTATTGCGGTGGTAAAGTGGAAAGCTTTTTCAAAGCGCGGCTTGAGATTGCATGCTAAGCACAATATATAGCTATATATAAGGAGGGGATGACTTGTCTATACTAAAACCGAGGCTATATGGAATAATGTATATGTAGGTATACGAGCCGGGGTCCATCTGGGTCCATCGTAGAAGGCTAACATGTTAGTTTGTGTTCCCACTGATTTTGAAATACTTACTTCTAGTTGAGAAAAAAAAAAAAAAAAAAAAATTAAAAAAAAGATACAAATGGCGTTGGTTAATAGATGAAAAAGTATCTGTTGTAGGGTTCGTCCATGTAAGTCTGACATGTAGGTTTACTATTACTCATACATGCAGCAATCAATATAGGGGAAGAGGGAGTCGGTAGCAGGAGGGTATAATCATCCATCCACTATATGAGAAGCTAGCAGCAGCAGCAACAACAGCGTTAGAAAAACTTAACTCAAACCAAAGTCATCCATCCATCTTTGAAGAGTGTGAAACTTTGGAGGTTTCCAAATCAGGCTCAGATGATAGAAGATATGCCGCAGCAGAATCGACGATAACGACGGACGACAACAGCGGTAAAGTGGTGTACCTGACGTTTCTGTACCTGTTGCTTCTCTATTTTTGTGAAGCTTAACAACAGAAAGAAGATTGTTTTTTTTTTGTCGTTTGTATCTTTCTTTGCTATATATATCTGCGTTCATTTTGTTTGTATCTTTTATTTCTATTTCATAAGTTTCTCTATAGGTTAGGTATACTTCTTCTATTTTTTTTTTTAAGATTCACATTAAATCAGAGCTAGAAACCACCACCTGCTTTGTCGTATGTGAACTTTGTTAAGGCACATAATATACAACATCAAGTCGCGGTCGTCGTCGTCAACAAGTCATAGAAATAAGAGCAAGGATTAGATACAGTGACTTTAGAGTTTAAACTTTTGTTAGATCTGGAATAGCTATATATTATGTTTTTGTATCTTGAAGCCGTATTGGTAGGTAGGTATAGTTTTTTTTTTGTGAAATCTTTGACTTTGAATTGATCAACTATGTAGGTATACGAAGACCATACCGACCCCCGACCGCGATGGTAACGCGCAACGTGACTTAAGATGCGAGAGGGAGTTTTATTTTTTTTTCGTTAATCTGGGGGAGTTTTTTTTAAGGTTGTAAAAAATTTATAAAACCCCAACATGTAAATTTTTAGAGATATTTGATTGTTTGTGATTTATACAGAATCTATAGCATGGTATATAATAAACTGATTTAAACAGAAAAATTAAATGTCTTCGATTTTCAATGCAATTAGCTTTTTACTTGAGTTTAGTGAAATAATAATCCTGGCGAAATGAGTCGCGACGTATAGGTATTCCTTAAGAAAATTGAATGTTCTTTAAAAAAGGAAAAAGGCCTTAATTGACTTCGTATTTAGTTAACTTACTCCTTCTTAAGTTGTTATAGGTCAAAGTTGAATACTAGGTTGATTCCACAGTTTTTTTAAATTACATTTTGAAAATTACTCGTATTTGATAGATACAACAAAAATGTGACTAATTTTTACGATTTAAATTTTGTCTCCTATATGGTCGCATTAATACTTCAAAAGTTGTCTTAGAGACCATTTTATATATTCTGAAGTACCATACCGACGCACACAGGTAAAAATTCCCAAAAACATGGCCAAAATTATTTGTTTGTTTTTTTTTTTTTGGTTTATTATTGCATTAAATCATTGGAAAAAGCAATTTTTAGGTAAATGCACTATTCTTATAGTAAAATTATTTTTTTTTCTAATTTTATTAAAATACAAAATAAAAAGTGAATACAAACAAAAAATCTAGTTTTGGAAGTAGTTTTAGTTATTTTCAATTTTCTCAAAAGCTAGAAGACATAGCACCATCTAGTATTTAGCTTTCGATTAAAAAATAATAAGAGCATTTAGTACTTAAGCCGAAATAGTACTTTTTAACATAAGTTTTTTTGTAAAATATCAGTAATATTAATAATAAGTTTATGGGACACAGTTTTATTTTCACTTTTTTTAATATCTTGCATTGTCATTATCTTAAAAAGTCGCATTGGTTTTTGATTGATTCTTAATCAGAATACTTTAAGGTAAATTTAAAACCTAATTTCAATGCTCAGCAATGCACAGAAGTCAAACATTTCCTTTACGAAACAAATACTACGATTTTTAATAGGTCCCAAAAATCATATTTTTTAGATAAATACAAAATCTGCCCATAGTCAAAATATCTAAAAAAAAAAATTATTGAAATTATTCTACTTCCTACCAACAACAAATTCCATTATAAATTTTTTTTATCAAAAAGCATATATAAAAAATAAAAATGAAGTAAATCCACTTGCTATAGCACACCAAAATTGGTCCTGACCGTACTTTCTAAAAGCTACCACTTTAGACGCATCCACTGACAAAACGGATGCAATTTTAATAGCAGAATCAATAAGAAATTAAGCTCTTATTAATTGCAAACACCTTCGCATTTAAAAAAAAAAAGAACAAAACGATTTTAGTTTTTATAGTTTTGGCCATGTTTTTGGGAAATTTTGCCTGTGTGCGACGGTTAAAGTGTAGGACCTCGTAAGTCGAAAAATCGACCAAAAATACTATTAATGCAAAATAATTAGACAAATCTCATCCATCTTTTTGCAAATTCAGAGTAACAATGTTGTTCTGAACATTTTACAAGGTCATACGTGCGGCAAAGTTATGCGAGCGTCAAGGTTATGTGTACGTCAAGGCCGTGCGTACGTCAAAGTTGTGCGTGCTTCAGGTAGTGCGTAATATTTCAAAAATTTCTGATTTTTTTAGAGATTTTTTAATCCATCGACATCGTAGCCATCCTTCAATGGAATGGCAGTTTATATAGCTTGACAAATAGTTAACAAACTATATTTTGAAGTATATTGCATATTTCGATCCAAATTTCATCCAAAAGCCTTAAAACAGTCTTTTTCCGGAGCAAAAAATTTAATTTTAATATTTCGAATTTTTCAAAGGTTTTTTAATCTATTTATCAACATCGTAATCATTCCTCATTCAATATTTTTACGTCGTTTGATCGTCAAGGCAATAAATGGTTGATTTTCGCTCTTATCAAATCGGCTTCAACGCTTGAAAAGTTCTAATGTGGTAAAGTCGTTTAGGTCCAGTTTCACACTCGATTAAGTGTCACTTAAGTGCCAAATATGGAAATCTAATGTACAATTTCACAGTGTAAGCTTATCGGCATAAGTGAAACTTAAGTCTCTCATATTGGCCACTTAAGTTACACTTAATCAGACAGTAAAACTGCGCAGCTAAAGCGCGAAAGTGGGAAAATTAAGTGCCACTTATTTTGTTAAGTGTGTAGGTACTGTTAAACTGGCCCTTAAGTGTTTGATGAAATAGGCCCCATGGAACATTTGGTCTACTAACAACATTGAAAAAATTGTTATAGGTTCGCGGGTTGCGTTTTTATCACATTAGCTTATTATACAATACAATGATGTAGAGATTCCTTATCGAAGTTCAGTATCAGAGACAAAGGGCCATTTTCATTTAAGCATCATACAGTTTTTTAACATTTTTATTTTTATTGGGCAATCTGTTATGTCAAAGATTTTAGCTCTCATGGAATTTTGGGCCACTTGTAACTGGCCAACTTAAATGAAAGCTAACGAAATGTGCATAGAAGACGTTAAACTTACAACTTCCGTTCAAAAGAATCAAATTATTTAACTACGCGAGAATTTCATCGAAGTGTCGCTGAATAAGAAATTAATTTGTATCGTAACCTAAATAAGGCTTTTAGATAGCGATATTTCCGCAATCGAGCATCATACCAAAATTGTAGAAAATTTAATTTCCTATACAAAACCAAGGTAAAACTTTGTTTGTGATTCTCTAGATATGAGGGGTTACAACCCCGAAAATCATTTTGTATATACTCACACTGATGCACCCTACACATTAAAAAAAAAAAAACTTTTGTTATACTAAATGCGAGGTTTGGGGAAAATTTTTTAATTATACAATTTAACAATTTTGTCGAAATTAAAAAAAAAAGGACACAATTGTGATTAAATAAGAAAAATGATAAATTTAGAAGTTACAATGTGTTTCTTCCAGCATTCGTAATCGGTTCTTAAATAAAAAAGATAATTCAGCTCTCAGAATCCAACAAATTAATTAATTCCAGATTTCAGGGTATGTTGCCCCATTGTGCGTCGCCACAACAGATTCGCGTTAGTTTGGGGGAACCATAAATCGTGTTTTTAATCTCTTCTAAAGCGATATATTCAGCTGCTTCCAAGCGATCTAAAAATGACACAGTGATTATCTGTGAGGGTTCCGCACCTTTCTATCAAGGTATCACAATACAAAAATATCAAAAACTACAACCTTCAAAAAATCCAATTTAAGTTTCCATCAAACACAGTATGAACACCATATGAACACTGCAACTTTATGTGAAAACCTGGTTTGAACTGATGGTGAATGATGCCAATGTTTAATCTTAACATGAACCACCCTGTACTGATTCACCTTTGCAAAAACGAAATTTTTCATTCAATATACAACTGTTTCATAAAAAATTGATTTTTCTATAAACTAAACATCAATCTAATTTTCACCAAGGCATTTTGAACACCTTTTTTGTTAAACACGTAGATACATAATATCTGAAGGCATTTTTGGTTAGCATTCTTGTTTAAGGTTTATACCTACATTTCCTGTCCCCATCAACTGCATATAGTTATATATGTAGGTATATATTCCTCCCTGCTTATAAATAAAAACAATAAAAATAAAAGAGAAACTCGAAAATTAATACAAATGTCTTTTGTGTTTTGTCGAACTAAATCCAAAAAAAATGCACAAAACGGTAATCCTAACAACTTTTCCTCCCTGATTAAGAATGCATTATTTGTCTTTGTATACCTATATCGTATTATATAGTTTTGTTTCTAAATTTGAATAAAATTAAATCAGTAATTAATAAATAATGACGATCTGATCGACCTAGATATGCAAAGAGATAGTTGAGGACTATCTAAATGCAAACAGATATAGGTATAAACTACAACCTAGCTTTATACTCTTACACATCTTACTTACTATATACATTATAGTCAACGGATATGTGTGTAAACTTGTTTTCTGAATGCGGGCAGCGAAAAAAAAAATATAATATGTTTCACGAGAAACGTAGGTTTTAAGCCCTTTGGGTAACGTCAGACTAGACAACAGCTTTTCATTGGGATATTTCTTTGGAATTGGAAATTGGATTCATGAATACGAACGGAAAAAAAATTGATGGGAATTTCTACACACGTAATAAAGTATGGTTTTATTGCTGAACAACTTTTATTGGTTTATTATTGTTTTCTTGGTTTATCTGTAAAGCCTTTCACGAGATTTTAGATGATATAGGAATAGGTAGGACAAACTTGAATAAGTTAACTGTAAGCTAGCCAGCTAATGAAAAGCAAGAGGGAGTTTAAATACTTATGTTATAGTTATAGCAAAAACTATTAGTTATTAGTTGGGAAGTCCGCACAATGTGTGATATGCAAGATACATACTTGCAGTATATTCCATTGGGTTAAAATTTTATTCTCTTTCTATGTTTGTTATGAGAGTAATTGACGTCATAGTCTAAGAGCTAGCAACGTTTTCGAGAAAGCATTTCAACAGTGATGAATTTTTTATATGTTGTACCCAGTGATGGAAATCGACTTTTTTCGATTGTACTGAATGCTGAAACAAAATAGTACTGAAAAAGAACAAATAGTACTGGGCTCTTTTAAATGGATAAGAACTAGCAAACACACAAATTCAAAAATAAAATTGATTTATTAACAAGAACAAAAAAAAATTCATTTGTTATAAATATTAAGGTAACATAGTAAAGGAACTTCATTATTATAGCTAAATAAAAAAAGGGCGGATCCCGTATCACAGTAAGGAGCCAGTTGTAGGTTTCATTGAATCTCATCATTGAATATTTAAATTTTTAGTTTTGAGGTTTTTAAAATCCTAAATCATTATTAAACTGTCAGGTTTATTTTGCCATTAAAATAATCACTGATTTTGCTTCCTAAACATCTGAAAATTAAAAATAGAATTTTCAATGATTATTACGTATAACTGGTGCCTTAGATAAGAAAATAATAGTATTTTAGGTAATTAACATTTTTTTTTACTCTAAAAGTTCTTCTTTTTGAAGAGGATTGTTTGTGACGTTTTTATTCACAAGACCTTTATTAATTAGAAAGTGTGACAACATTCCTGTTTAAAAAAATTTTTGGTTTCTATCAGCATTCATTTTTCAAAAACCAAATTTTTGTTCAAAATTCCGGTACAGTTACATTTCTCAGTTTCTTAAAATATTCGCAGTCAGCTAGAGCTCTGTATTCGTTGCTTATAGCTTCAATATTTTTGTGTTTATTAGGAAAAAACTTTAAAACAAATTGAACGATGGAGTGCGCTTTGTGAGAAATTTTGAAGTGCGTTTAAGAAAACATCATCGAAATCCAATCTTCTTCTAATATCTGAGCAGAAATGTTATATAAAACATTTTAGCATGATTTTTGAAGCCCTGTATAACTTTTTCACTGAAGACATTTTTAAATTATTCGGATTAGCTGCGTTATAAATATTTAATTTGAAGCGAAACGTTTGGGGTGAGTACTACATTGAACTCGCTTAATATTAAATATTTATAACGCGGCTAATCCGAATAATTTAAAAATATCTTATGCAAACAACCGCGAAAATCTTAAAAGTTATATTTTTCACTGAACTTTTTAAAAGTGTATAAGATTTCACATTCGGTGACGCAATATATCTCCATAACTGGTAGGTGATTTTGCAAAAGCCAATAAAGGCTTTTCATCAAGAGATTCCCTTACCATAAAATTTCTACATAATTGTTTAACAATTAATTTCATTGTTGGAAGCAAAATAATAACTTAGATGAAGATAATTAGAAAACTACTTCTGTTTAAGTGGAGCGATTGAATATATGATGAGCCCAACTGTCGTACCTGGGCGAAACGCAACTTTTGGAGTTGAGGTCACTTGAACTTTAAAATTGGAAGCTAAATATGTACTCTTACATATTCAGTTCAGTATTTAAAAGCAAATGAGCACCTTTAGCCTAAGTGGGGATGGTTTTGATATTGGGTAGTTGGGCTTTGAGTATGTTCGCATCGCACATAGATTTTTATAATGAAGATAAGAGAAAATTATCAATTTTGTACAAACAATTCAAAATTGTACTGAAAATGGCAAAGATGTACTTACGTACTGAGAAAATCAAATTGTACTGAATTTAGTACAATAGTAAGGCTTTTTCCATCAGTGGTTGTACCCCTCACTAAGTCTAGTGAAATTTTGAAAGTCTGGCTGGTAGGATACGCCACTTTTTGTAACGGTACAAAATTTGTAACAAAATATATTTCAACAGTTTTGGCTGCTTTTTTATTTCGTTCTTCAAAACTGTCTGCAGTAAGAATTAACATGTGTGGCAGGTGTCAGACGTTGCAAAATACGTCTGGTAGATATTTTTTATTTAAAAAAAATTGAATATGAGTGATTTTATTCGGAAAAAACAACTGTAAACTTACAATATTGTACTATAGATTTTTAGAGACTTAAGAAACTATTCTTTTATTTCACAATTAAATTACTATCAGGCAAATTAATAAACGTGGAAAAGCGAAGGGTTAGGTCTTATTCCGTGGACTAAGTGCAAAATGTTATGAATAAAAGAAAATTTCTAAAAAGTGACGTGATGCTAAGTTAAACCACCGGAGAAGGTGGTTTAGTGAAGGAATAAGAACCGGATGTGTCAAATTTATTCTGAAATAAAAAAAATACCTAAGTGAAGATTGCTAATTAAACTTTGAATAAAATTAATAATGTCTGCTAGATTTATCGAGTTTTTAAACCATTTCTAATTATTGGACAATCAGCCACCAACCACCATAAAAAGAAAATATACAAAAATACATGTACCTATATGATCTAATGGAAGTGCTAAGTGAGGAGGATTTCAAGAAGATTAATACATGTAGATTTTCCAAGGAAAATATGAGGAAACTCATTGCGGTTGTTGACGATGACCTAAATGAGGACTCAAGATGTGGACATATTTCTGTTGGTTTGCAAGTTATGGCTTCCATTAGATGCATTCCATTTAAATAAATAAAAACAAAACAGAAAATAGACACAACATAAACAATTGAAAAATGATAATAATTTTGACAGAAATATATACACAAGAGAATTCTTAGGTGTGTTTGGTAACTTGAGCTTTTTTTTACAAATTATCACCATACGAAAAACACCCAAGTTTGCGAAACTTGGGGAAAATATCAAGTTACCAAACAGGCATCTTATTTACTGTAGTAGATTTTCTTAAGGGATTTCTGGTAAACGTCAATTTTCTATTCCACGAACATTTTGGTTTTATTCATGGAAATTTTTAACCCATAGCTTAACTCTTATTCCCTGCTTTAGTTAACTTGTGGAATAAAGGTGGAATAAAGGTGGAATAAGCGTTTTTTATTAATTCGGCTGTATATATTTATTATTTTAATTAAGGTAGGTGGGGGTCTATTTCACCCTTTTCAGGAGGGTGGGGAAATTTTATAAAAAATAAAATCCTTCAAATTTTAAGCCGCCATTAAAATTGATTTAACAGTCCCCACTAGCTGCTTCGCTCGACTTCGCAAATTTAAGTTTTGTAAAATATTAATAGTGCGTTGGGCGCCAGTTAAAGGTTTAGTTGAAAACCACCATTGAATTTTTTAACTGTAAATTTTGAAACATTTTTCTTACTGAAGTAGTAGCTTAGTTCCTTTACTTTGAACCTCTGTGCATTTCTGTGAATTTCTACACCAAAGTCTGTCAAAGTTCATATAAAAAAAATAAAATTACGTAGAAATTCACACAAATGTACAGAGTTTTAAAGTAAAGGAACACACCTAGTAATTCAAGCAACCAGCTTTATTTATAGGCATCAAAATAATCACATGATTATGTATCAAAACTTAAAATTGATATTTTTGTTTCTAATAAATGGGTTATAGTTTACCCTATAGTAAATTTTCAAAAACATCTGCCTCTTTTAAATCCATCCTCTAAATATAAGCTTTCACATACAAAAAGAAAATTTTAAACGGGACGGAACTGGCGGGAGGGTGAAAAAAAACGTAACGTATCTTGTGATCGTGATTGTGATTCTGTGATTGTGATTATCGTTACGCGTTACGTATGTTTACACATACTAACCGTGAGTCCCGGCACACACACTTTTTTGTTTTTAAGTTTTTCCGACCTAAAATGACTCAGGAACCCTGTTTTTGTTGATGACTGATGAATGAATGTCAAGTTAGCGAAGCGAAATTCGGGTATCGAAAATTAGTTGGATAATTTGCTTATTTTTATTTATTTAAAGACATAGTAGGTAATTGGTTTATTTCAAAAACGGTTATTTTTATGAAAACAAATAATGTTAATCTTTTTTGTATGAAATTTTCTAAGCTAAAAATTAGTACTTAACATTTTTTCTGTACAACTTACCATTTGGGAGTTATTCCTGAAAAATCATTTTGGAGGCCTTCAAACCCCTGTAAAATTGTTAGCGGCGCTCATATCGATGAGGACTTTTGCCAATTGCCAGTTTCTTAAGAACACCATTGAGGAGACTATATACCAAAATCTAGCTTTCCGGCGATTATTTCCTAATTGGGCTGTTTTTATGGCTTTATTGACTGGACTATATAGCCCTGCAGACCAGTGTACTAATTCTAACGAAACAGGAAACCTACTTATAATTTAAATTTTATAAGGACGTTAAATAAGAAATTACAGATATTGACACTGGAATGTTTTTCACGGGCTACTGCCTCTTGCACACAGGAATAGTTGAGAGTTATAAATTACTTGTCCCTGGTTCTAATACACGAAATGACGCGCCACCCAATTTATTTACATATTTTATATACATATATGTATATTGACACAACTTTCTAAACATTCCTGATGCTAATGGGAACAAACTTTGGAAATTGCACCGATATTATTTCAATAACAAATTTTGTCTTTATACCACCACCAAAAACGTCTGTGGGGGCTATGGCCTATGGCCTAACGCTCACGGTGAAAATGCATTGCTTGAAACCATTCTAAAGCTATCGGATTGTCCAAAACTTTGCTTTGTGTTAAGCTGAACTGCCACATAAAATTGGCCCTTTAATTCACTCACTAAATCTTTATTGCTCCAATAAAATACTGAATATTATTTTAAATTCTAGTTCACTGCACAAAATTATAAATTCAAATTAAAAATGTACATTACTTAAGATTTTAAAAACAAATAGTTGCCACAACAGGTACAAAAATTCCAACCCTTTCTATATATACATACATACTTTTCCTCAAAACTATTAACACGGCAATTACTGTGACTCTAATAATATCAATCCAATTACAAATTCAATTTTGTATCCTTAATCGTCCATACGAACACCTGTGCATACCAATCTTTTCGACTTTCTCTCGCTTCAACAGGTTTGTTTTTTTTTTTTTTTTGTATTATTATTTCTTTTTCATTTTTTTTTCCTTTCCCATTTGATTTTTCAACTAAAGTTTCCCACAGTTTTGTTGGCAATATCTTGCCTTGGACGTGTAGGTATCTCGTATCCTTGATAAAATAAAATAAATTTATACTCACAAGACATAACCAGCACGGACATAACCCGTTCCGGTGGTGGTTTGATTTTTTTTTTTATATACTCCAACTCCAACAACCTATCCCTATATCATTTAGGTATATTTTGTACAAAAAGACGCAGGACGAACTGGTTATACAAGTTTGGTAGACATGTGTGTGTATAAACACCTGAAAAATATCCTTGAATAAAAAGGATCTTAAATCACCTTCCCATGAAAAGGATTCGAAGTTTTATGCTGTGGTTTTTTTTTTTATCATACTATTTTTTGTAATTTATTTTTAAATCAGGACAGACATAAAACGCAAGGATTAATGGCGACGATGCAACCGAACACAAGCTAATAAACATTGGAGCTCGATGAGATGAAAAATAATTATACAGAGCAAAAGCCAATTTAATAATGAAAATAACTACATTATATACATACATATAGGTATTTCACCTTTTACCAGGCAGATGATAAAATTCTATTAATTTCTATTTGATTAAAAAATTTGAATATAGTACAGTCAATTAAGACAATAAAAGAAGGGTAGGTTCATTATACAATAGTTTGTAACAGGCTATAATAGGTGTGTTTTTTTGCAATCCCGGGGGCAATCGGTTGAAAAAAACAACAACGGGTATTAGCGACGCCATCACAGAAAAAACATGGAGTTTTCATTCAAAATATCGATAACATGTATGTAATTCATGCCGGTAACACAGTTTTTCTGTGCGCTTAAGTTCAGCCCCGAGAATTCTCTGGGATTAGCTAAGCCCGCAGGGGATTAGTTGTTGTTGCATTTTACATGTAAATTTTTTATCGCCGACGGCGACGTCGTTTTTTTCATCCAATTCCACTCGGGCTTGCAAAAAAACACGCCTATATTGTCTAAAAGCATATAACAACATTTTGGTGCACTCCTCCTCCCATCACCAACTCTCCCCCATTTCACTACTTTTATTTTTTAAGTCGATTTATTTCAATTGCTATTCAAATGAGAAAAAGTGCAGTGTACTGTGTAGGTAGATATAGGCTTAAATATTCCAATTGCAATTTTGAACATTTGTTGTTGTTTGTTTCTGTAACTTGAAATTCAAAGTCTAAATCATCGAACTGAAGTGATTTTCTTCAATCTTACGGATTTTTCCCTAGAGCAGTGTTTCACAAAGTGTATTATTTCATTTTCTACACAACTTTTCGTCTTTATTCACGATTTATTCGTGGTTACGAGTTAAAGCGAAAAAACACTTTACATATGGCGTTTTTCTTTTTTACATCAGAGCAGATCACCGAGCTGTCAAAAATAAATTCTATGTTTCTTTTTTACCTCAGACAAATCAGAGCATAAAAGTCGTGTTTCTTTTTTCCATCTGAGCTAGCTCGGAGCATGATCTGTATGCTCAGAATAAAATGACCGAGCAAATCGAGCAAAATGCTGAGCGAAGCCAACTTCATACAATTTTTATGTAATTTGACAGATTACTAGGCATATGACATATTCAGTGCTCAATTGTGTTTCATAATTAAATCTGAGGGCTCTGATCATAATCTGCTCAGAGCGTTGCTCAGAGCCAAAAAAGAAAGACGCCAAATATAAATTTAGATGATCCAACGAAAACAACTCTGTATGTACTCAAAAAAGATGAAAATAATATTAACACAATTTCAATGATGTTCCGTTAACGAGGCGAATTGCTGCAACTCAATTACATACCACATAGAAGTGATTTGCCAATTTTATGCGATTTATGCAACCGAAGAGAACGTAAAGATATCATTCATTTCTAGGGAATGTGTCCAGTTTTGCGAGAAATTAGTAGAAACTTATTTGGAAATGATATCTTAACTGAAGATTATTGTATTTTCTTATTAAATCAAATGAATGTTGAAATATTGTATGAATTCCTAAAAATTGCTCTTACATATAGAAAGAGAATTAAAAATGGTGATTTTTTAAATTAGTACTTATGTATAATAGGTGTGTTTTATTCATTGCTGCATAGCTAGCGCAGCAAAATTTGCCTTGGCAAACAAAAACAATTTGATTGCTGGCTAAAAAGAAGTCAGTAAAAAAATATGGCTGTGCTGGCGATAGAGCTTTCAATTATTGAAATGAACGTATAGAGTGAGTGATCGTTTTATTCAGACTTGTGCTGCGCTGGCTATGCAGCAATGAATAAAACGCACCTAAAATAAAAAAAAAATAAATAAATACAAATTGAAAACTTAATCCTTAATTAATTAAAACAATGACCGAAATATTAAATTAAAAATATAATTTTATCAAACACATATAGAATTTAAATTGGAGTGTCAATCTGGTAGACGGCAAATGCCATGCTCAAACGATTTAATGTATCATAAATATTGTATTGAATCTCTTTAAAATATGAACCAATAAAAATCTTATCAAATCTAAAATCTACTCCTGAACAAGGTTTCTGGATTTTTTGAGAATTTTGAAATAACTGCGGAAATATTACCTAAATATTAGTGAGATTCAGAAACATTTTAAATTTAATTAATAGCAATTTAAAGTTAAATGGGAAAAAATTTGGAAAATACGCCATGAGGACACATTGATGAGCTCAAAAAAACATTACCCAACAAAATTTACTACACCAACTGTTCATAAATTTCTCTGGCCATGGTGAGTACCTATATAATAAGTTCTCAACCATAAGCTATATAAGAAGTACCGGTTAAACAACACTTGCTAAATTTCAAGATCGAGGACAAACCAAGACTTATTTCGAATGATGTTAGTATCTTCAGACCCCTTTATATCATCACTGAGAAAATTTCAACAAAAAATTAAAACTAAATGGCCTACAGAAATTCAAGATATTTTTAAATAACCAATTAATTAACCGTTTTTATTTATTTTTTTTTTTTGCATAGCAATAACAATTTTTATAGTTTTTAATTTTCAGAAAAACTGAAAGACTTTAAACCCCAGATTTTAAACATTCGACTTAAAATTAATATCAGCAATAAATATATCAACATATACTAGCACTCAAAAACAAATAATTGTGTACCTATTTTTTTTTATTTACTTCAAAAACGAAAAGATTGAAAAATTGTTTGTTTCTTCGTATATATAAAGCTATATTTAAATATTCTATTTTTTTCTGTTTGTAAATTTTTTTGTATCCATATTTTAAGAAAGTGTTTTCTAAAATTTGTCCTCCCACATTAACAGGGAGAAAAACAACCAAATAACTTTATTTTAGAACATAAGAATCATTTCCTATAATTTTTTGGTCATTAACTTCGAAAAAACTTGTAGGTAGGTATATTATACACACTTAAAAAAAAAAAATGAACAAATATTTTTTGTTATTTATTTTTAAATTAAAATAAAACATGTTTGATAAATATAAACGTTGTATATTAATATAGGTACTTAAATAAAGTTACAAATAAAAAAGAATTATAATAAAATCAGTACTGGCTCAAAAGTTATGGATTTTTGATCACTAAATTAAAGATTTTTGCCCACTGTGCGACGGTTAAAAAGCAGGACCTCGTAAGTCGAATAATTCCAAAAAAAGATAATCTTAATATACAGGGTGTCCCGAAATCACCGCCTCAGAAGAAAACAATGAGTTCCTGAGGTCATTTCAAGTCGAAAAACTTAAGAGGTAATTTATATAATAGGTTTTTATTATTTTTTAATTCTTTTTCTCTTTTGACTTGCTCTAACTTTGCCAAACTACAACAGATTTTTGAATTTTTTTTTATTTTTAACAAGAACAGTTAGAAATTTGTATATACCATACAACTTTTTTCTGTGTGGATAAGGGTTTTCCCGCAAATTATTTTCAAGCAGTTTTAGTAGTTTTAGGTTGTTTTTTTGACGTCGATATGATTTTTTTTTTTTTTCACAAAAACACGTTATTAAGTTTAATTTTTTTGTTCAATATTATGAAAGCCCAATCTGTGTTCTTAAAAATACTCAACATAATAATACATTTATACATAAAAATACATTTAAAATTATTAAAAAAATAAAAAAAAAAAACAAAAAATAAAGGAAAATAAAGGAAAATAAAAAAAGTGTGATATTTGATGAAAACGTATAATTGTATCAGCTGTAATATACAAATACTTTGAAATTATACGCTCGGTTTATCAAAGAGTAGTTAGACATAAAAATAAAAAGGCTACATATGACTTTCTCAAAAGACCTTTTTTCCGCTCTCAGCCCACTGTGCGCCGTTAGGTTCATTCGAATAAGATCTCTACACCTATAAAGAATAATTTGAGCGTAAGCTTAAAAATACATAACTATAATACTAAATATGTACTAAGAGAGCTAAGAGAGCCTATTTTTCCCAATACACCTACATATAACTACATTATAATATAATAATTTAAAATTGTTCAAATGAATCATAAATCACTTCGGCACTTTTAAACTCAAATTCCTTGGAGAAGTTTAGATTAAGTGGGTGCAAACAGACTTTATATAATGTTTTCATGTATTTTTTTTATACAAATATACAAATACAATCATCCTTAAGTTGATTAAAATTCAAAGGCTTCATCTATATAAAAAACCATTTTGGCATTCCAACGGATGGACGCGATGATGACTGTTCAAAATGTAAATCTTCTGTCACAACTTATCAGATGAATTTTTTTTTTTATTTGTCTCCTTATTTTTGGTGGTTTACACTCTGATCTCTGAATTGACGATCCCCAAAAACCACACAAATATATACACATAAGGTATTTTTGTTTAATATTTCACACATCAAGGACGAAGCAATAACAAAGGGAGAAGAATTTTGCAAAACAAAACAAAAAAAAACTTTTTATTTCTATATTATGTAGGTATACGTTTCTCGTTCGGTGGAGGTTTCATCCACAAAAATGTTTCTTTATTGTTGACTTTAACATCAACTTCACAATTCACATCCTCTGGTCTTGTGGTGGTATGATCCTCGTTCAAATTCAAGTTATCCTCTTCAGTGCTAAAAATACAATTAATCTTCTCCCCTTTTCTTGGTTTGTTTCTTTTTTGCATTGTGCATTCCCCAAGCGTAAATTTCACAATCCTCAAGAGGAGTCTGGAGGGGAGCTATTCAGGGACAGGATATTTGCTGTCCCGAAATTGCTTCGTAAATATAAGCTCTCACACACACACATAGCAGAATATTTTTCTTATTGTAACCAACAGCAGAAGCAGCACTTAGAGGAGGGTGCGAAACGGAAAACAGAATATTTGTGGAATATCATCACGCCGCACCGCCGCTGTATTGCTCTGATGGAGTAGAGGTTTACTATATAGCTATCCGTCGCCATTGTGGACGGACATAAGTCCCCAAGCTCCACTTCACCATACCCTTTGGTTTGTATCTTTTTTGTTGTGCGCTCTTTTGTTGATTAGGGTGGCAAAGACGACGCGGACGTGAGCTCCTATTCCAGCAATCGCTTAAAACTTTGATTTTTTTCTTTAAGAAAGGATTGTATGGAGGGTGACAGAGCTGAAGCGGAGGATCGGCACATAGAGGGTTGAAGAAACGAGGATATACAGAGCTATTTTTTTTTTTTTTTTCTTATTTGTATCTTTTTAGTTATTTTTTTGTTGAAAGATTGACAACACACCCAAAGCGCGTTGTGATGTGATTGCGTTGGAAAGTGTTTTTTATTTTTTTTTTTTTTTTTTTCAATGTTTCGTCAGCGCAGGAAATTTGCATTTTGTGTGCGTTACTTTAAGTGGATACCTATCTACGTTAGGGACGTTTTTTATGGGAAAGATTCTCAAACCAGGCGAATAATAAATGAAGCTCTTTGTTGAATAATATATATGTAGGTACCTATACCTAATAAAATTTAAGGCGAGGGTTCATTTTATTAGTACATACTTTATATAATTTAATAGCTTGATCCCTTATGTATACGCGAGTAGATATTTATGTGATCATTTTATTTAAAAATATAATTAAATAAAATATGCGAGCTCTTAACGATTTGCATATAGCTTCTTTGTGTCTCATATAGTTTAGATCTGAAATTAGGGTCAACTAAAGAAGAGTCTTTTCCTTTAGAGTGAGTTAAGGAATTTTAGGTAGGTACCTACCTACATAATTAACCTTCCTAAAGGTACCTATAGACTTCACACTTCACCGGAAAAGAAAATGTAAAAAAAGTTTCAAGTGGTTTTATCAAAATTATTATTTTAGGAAGGTAGGTAAGTAGGTAAAGTGAGTTTTTTTTTCATAAAACAGATAGTGATGTGACCCAAAAGAACACCAAATTCTTATTCTTTAAAAATGTCCAGGCTTTTTCCCGTTTTCCTGGTGGGCAGCCAATTGTTCAACAAGTATAAATTAAAGTCACATTTCCAAGCATTAAGAAAACTGATTGAATTCTCACTTGCTTTCTAAGCAGGGTTCACAACCATAATATGGTATGCATATACATACCTATAGTATTATATTATATTTCAATTCTGCGTACTATTCCTATATTTTGGATAAATCAATCCTTTTTTTGCAACTTAAAACTTAAGACCAAACAAATCCTTCACTATCACTGAAGTGATGCATAAGTGTAATTAAATGCGTGTATCTGAACACGCCTCACCGTGAAGTAAGTGTCACTTAAGTGCCAAATATGGAAAACTAATTCCCAATTTCAAAGTGTAAACTTATGGGAATAAGTGACACTTAAGTCTCCCATGTTGGGCACTTACTCAGGTAGTAAAACTGCGGCTAAAGTGCCAAAATGGTAAAATTAAGTGGCACTTATTTTGTTAAGTGTGCACTGTGAAACTGGCCCTTAGTCTTGCTGTCAAACATCAATAGCAAACTTGCCAACCACAGACAAATGTTTGCTCTTGCAACTGTCTAGTTTAAGGCATTCCCAAATCAGAATGAAACATTCGGTGTGAAAAAACGACGAAAGCTTCGCTGCCGAATTGAAATTCACAGAAGATTTTAATTTCACGCCATTTTGTGCGATAAAGTGTTGCCAAAGAAAAAAAGTTCAGTTTGGCAGCTGATAGTTAAGGATTATTAAAAATGAAGCGATAAACGAAAGAACAACGCGTTTTCATTGTTAAGCAACAGTTTAAAAAAAATAAGGAGGTTTGGCAGTAAATTTTCGAACAAAATTATTTTCAGCTGTGTGGCTCATTTTTATTTTGATGGCTTCGTCAATCTTCAAAATTATCGCTTGATTGTTGACAATCTTATTCATCCGCTGTCACTGTTTGGTGTGTATTTTGGATTAAACCCCAAAACTCCAACCTGCTTTCGAGCCTGTATCTCTTTAATGTCTAGACTTCTTTTAATTTTGCACCAAAATTACCAAGTTCGGCACATCAATCAGTTTCGCATTTTTTGTTTTTTTTTTTAAGTATTTTAGATTCAACTAAAATTTAAAGTAACTAACGAAATGATTTCTTTAAATTCCTTTTATAAAAAATGTATTTTTGTGTAAATTTATAAACAACATTAATTAAACCGCTTAAGCTATGATAAGACGGTCAACGTAAATGGTCAATGCGTTGACTCCTTGACTTCACCAAAAATATCATCATTTTACTGTAAACGTAGGTACGTGTCAATGAATGAAACGTTGACGTACACGAGTGACAGCAGTCGGCCAATGTTGTCCCAAAATGCTTTGACGTATTATCTGTGTAAACGCATTTTTTATACTTTTGTGTCGAGTTGACTTTTTTTTTGTATATATTATGCTTGCGGGGTATGAATACACTTAAAAAGTTTTAACACTTTACGAGCGTTTAGGGAAATGCGATAGAATTTAAAAGGAGATACCGATTGGTTTTGAATGTCTGAACATCGCAATGAGTAGGAAAAATTGAGCCGGGTAAAGCATTCCATATTCGTGTAGTGATGGCTAAGGAAAGACATGTAAAACTATGACGATCAAACGACTGCCGAATTGGCAACAGCAAAAATCAATAATTTATCGCGTTGACGATCACACGATGTTAAAATATAAATAAATCATTCAAGCGATAATTAACTGTCAAATTCAGTTGAAGGATACCTACGATGTTGATAGATTAAAAAACCTCTAAAAAACTCGACATTAGATTACATTTTTTGCTCCGGAAAAAGGTTCAAAAAAATGAGATCTCACCCAAAAAGTGAGTAAGGTAATCCAAGATATATTTTTTGCTCAGAGTTTTGACAGCAAAGCTGGTAAATTTTGCTAAGGAATCCAGTTTATGTAACTGAGATTGCTGAAATCTCCGAGATCTAATTTTCCTCATTTTTTCTCATTTTTCGAGAAATATGGAGTATTATTGGAAATAAGATACAAAGGTTATTGTATCACAAAATTTTTTTTTTTTTCAGTAATTTCCAGGGAAAAATTTTCTGAAATTAAGGGGAATGCCCAAATATATGGCGAATAAATTCGAGTTAGAAGGAAATTCGATTTACGGGAAGTTCGACTTAGAGGAAGTCGACTGTAAACCTATGTCAATCACAAGATAGAGATAGAGTTTCTGTTAGCTTTTTTCATAAAAAATATTTTTTTAATGTTTATAAATTAACTGTAAAAAATAGTTTCTATAATCTAAAAGAGTTCGGAATACGTGCCGGAATTTTGGGCTTTTCTTTCAAATTCCTGGTGGCCCTTTAAATCCGCACAGTCCGCCCCTGTTCAAAGGAACTTATCTGTATAAATATAGGTACCTATAGTTCTAGTCTAGTCACCCTTGCGGCTACTACCAAAATCTGTACAAAATCACCACCTAAAATGTTACCCTATATATAACGGGTGATTTTTTAAGAGGTTTAGAACTTTAAAAAAAAAAAAAACACAAAAAATTCGAAAAAATGAATGAAATATTTATTTGAATCGATAGTTTGAACCTTGCAATTTAATGTTTAAAGATAATTTCATGCAAATGTTGACCGCGGCTGCGTCTCAGGTAGCCCATCCGCTGAGTCCAATTTTGGCATACTCTTTCACACATATCGGCCGGTATCTCACGAATGAATGCATAGATGTTGGCTTCCAGTGCGTCAATCGAAGCGGGCTTGTCCCTATAGACATTAGCCTTGACATACCCCCACAAAAAATAGTCTAATGGTGTCAAATCGCACGATCTAGGCGGCCAATTGACCGGCCCGAAACGTGAAATTAACTGTTCACCAAACTCGCCTCGCAATTGCGCCATTGTTTCGCGTGCTGTGTGGCATGTGGCACCGTCTTGTTGAAACCACATATCATACAAGTCAAGAACTTCCATTTCGGGCAAAAAAAAGTTTGTTATCATCGCTCGGTAGCGTTCACCATTGACAGTAACGCTGCGATTCGCATCATCTTTGAAGAAATATGGCCCAATAATGCCGCCGGCCCATAAACCGCACCAAACAGTGGCTTTTTCGGGATGCATTGGTAGCTGTTGCAATGCTTCTGGCTGATCTTCACTCCAAATGCGGCAATTGTGCTTATTTACGTACCCATTCAACCAAAAATGAGCCTCATCGCTGAACACAATTTTTCGATAAAAAAGCGGATCCTCGGCCAGCAATAATTTGCAAGCGTTGTTCATTTGTAAGACGATCCATGGTTAAATTGCAAACCAAACTGAAGCTGTTTGACAGTGACACAAGGTACTAAACACACGTCAGCTGTCAAAACCAGTGTTGCCAAAACCAAACCAGCTAAAAAATCACCCGTTAGGTATCTCGCACTCTGTTATAAAAGTCCTCAATGTCTTAGGTGGATCAATGCTGCAGGGTTTTTACAATTATTCATCCTCCCAACAAAAAAACTATCTTTAATTTTATCAACTAAATAATAAAAAAAAATCATACCACAACAGAAAATCCTTTTTTGTTCGTAGAATCCAACAAAGCAGAACGTTCCGAAGTACATAGTTCTTCTTTATTGTATAGTTGCTTCATCTTATTCTCAAGAAATTTCTGACTACCAGTAGTGTAGATATGTACATTGTACATATAATGTACCTACTCGTAGACTTGTACTAGGAACACGGAAATGATCCATCCACACGATGGAATACAAGAAAAGGGAAAAAAAAGATATGATAGAAAGTTGAACGAACCTTATTCTCACTCGCCTTGCAACATATACTATACCATCTATACCATGAACACAGATATAGGGTCATGCCCTTATCTGTTAAAGAAGATCACTGTAATACACATTAAGTCAAAAAATTTTACGAGTACATGATAATTTTGTTAGTTTTAAGGAGTTGTTCATTTTTAACTTTTTAATGTTTGGTCTCGGTGGTCTGATTCCTTTGAAATCAGAAATTCAGTGTACAAGGGTTCTTTAGCCCTATGCATGCATTTAGCGTATCACTTTGTATGTCTATATAGATATGTAGGATTATATACGTTTAAGTGCTCCTCATTTCTGCCCATTAAATATCAAAATGTTAGTTATATACACAACATTATTCTGAGCACAGCCCAAGACAATCTTCAAATTCAAATTAAAAACATATTTTACCTGAAAATCTTATAAAGCATAAAAGCGATTACGTAACACAGAATGCATCAAAGAAAAGGACAAAATGCATCTTCCTTTTGTCGGGGCCAAAAGGTTACTTTTAACCTGATAGGAACTCGTGTTTTGAAGACAAAAAGTGTAGATATTTTTGCTCTTAAAGCAGCGTTGCCACTTCCGGAAAAAATTCGAAGTAGATTTGAAGAAAAAAGTGAAGTAGATTGAGAAAAATCGAAGTAGATTTCAAAATGAATTTTTTTTAATATAAATCCATATTAAAAAAATTGATTAAAAAAAAAACTTAAAACAAAAATTGAAATTCTTTCAGTCTTCATGTTTACATATATATTTCAATATATTGTTTAATAACTGTTGAGCACAATACAGGCTACAGCACATTTTTTTTCTGAAAAACGATAATAATGGTGCTAATTTCACGCTAAGTTCCTTACGTTCAGTCCTAAAAGTTGCAAGCATGCGATTTTTTTCATCTCTTCAGTTGCAATATTTTTTGTGCACAAAACAATACAACTTTAAGTTTTTAGAAAAAATTAATTTTGGAAAAAATTATATCCTCAAAATTTGCGAAATTTTCAAAACTATTTACGGTAGGTACATCGCCAAGTTGAGCACAATAAAGCCCTTGTTTTTTTTTTTTTTTTTCAAAATCGAATATGGCGTTGCTAACTTCACGCTAAAAATATGGCTAGTCTCTAAAAACCATATGCTTAGTACGATTTTTTTTACGGCACATGGCAGCATAAGTTGGGCACATTGCAGCACAACCGTTTTTTACGAAAATCAAAAAATGGCGATGCTAAATTCTTTTTGTCCTTATAATATTTAATACTATTTTAATGCTTTGAAGAGGTATGATAAATTGACTAAGTCTTCAAAATTTTACATACCTTAAGCTCTTGAACTAAGTTTCCCTCATAAAACATTTAACTCCTTTTTCCACTAAGATGCATTTGAAAATTTGGAGGTACCTATTCACTACACTTGAAGAAATTTTTAGTTGAAATTTTATAAAAAGATGGGCTTTATGGAATTAAGTACGTCAAATGTAGACCAAATTTAGGTCGAAGTGAATTAATATTTAATAAGTAAATAAATTATTATTAAAATATTTGCTTTAAATGCACAGGGGGGGGGGGGGGTCCACTGGTGTACACGAAAAATCATTAACACTTCTGGAATTGTTACCTTGCTCATTTTTTTTTAGCTTACATAAATGGGAACGTTTTTTTTTATTTAATTTTTATTGATATTTTGAATATTTTATATTTTTTGTTTTTACTAGTTACTTTTAATTTTAATGAACGGGTTCATTAATTTTAATGGACGGGTTCATTAATTTTAATGAACCAGTTCATTAATTTAAACCTAAAGCTTTTCCAAACCTAATACAAATGTGTGGAAAATAAAAAGGGAAAAAACGGGATTTTTGGAAAATGTGATGGAATTTTTGTTTTGTTGAAAGCTCCGAGTATTAATCTGACATAGGACAGCTGATTTCGAAATTTAGAAATAATTTTTTTATTGCGGCATTGCTTTTTTTTCGATTCCATTCGGTTTTTGTGAATCCTTTTTTTTCGGGATTCGTAGTTGAATAATCCATTCGGGGAATTTCGACAAGAAATTCTGTGATAGGCCTGATTATTTTTATTTAACATTTTGTCATTACAGATACCTATAACATTATTGAATTAACAGACATCTTCAATGTCAACAGCAAGTTCGTGCGATCCAGTCGTGCATAATTTTTTTTTTTTCTAACTTAAGCTATAAGTACAGACGATTGTCAGATCTTACAATATTGTCAGATCTATCAGTGAAAAAACTGTTCCAAATGTCTTACAATCGTCTGAACACACAATTTCGTCTGAAAATATTGTCAGACACGTCATTGTCAGACGATAATCTGACAAAAAATTGTCAGGTATCTTACAGTCGTCTGAACACACAATTTTTATTATTGTCAGTCGATTAGGACATTGTCAGACTCATTGGTCATTGTCAGATGTTTTAATTGAAAACATCTTAGGTAGGTACAATTGCTGACAATTTCTTCATTGTTCGAAATGTCAATGAATTGGTTAAATAGAGATAAAAAAATAGCTGACAATCAAATTGGGAAGAAATCTACCAACCGTGTGAACGTACAATTTTTCATTGTAAGAAATATGTCAATTGTAAGCTAATTGTTAGCTACTGTCAGAGCATTGACAGTTCTGACAATATTGTAAGATCTTCAGACAATCGTCTGTACTTAGCTTTACAAATGCACTAATTCAATTTCGATAGAATTGAAGAAACCCAATTTTATTTTCATAATTTCAATTCACAAAAAAATCCTACTTTTTTCACTGAAAAATATTTTTTATATCATGTGAAAACATAAACAAAACAAAAAAACAGAAACAGAAACACACACCTATACAACACACAACCTATTTAAAATGATTTTTGTTTGCTCAGTCTGTTCGTGTGTCGAATATACTGGCTTATTGATTAAATCTCAACAAACAAAAAGTTCATCGACCCAACCAACAACAACAACAAAAACAACACACATACAGCCAAAAAGACAATATCAATGTTAGCCCCAACAAAATGTTACAGCAAGGAGTTTTATGTCCCATCTCAGAGTCACAGAGTCAAAGCCAAACCACCACGTAAAGTGAACGAGCATTTCAAATCCCTGAGACCAAAACGAAGATTACAATGGCAATGCTGCGCTGAGGATAAAAGAAAAGACGATGCTATACATTCTCAAGGAGGTTGCTCTGCTCGGTTAAACAACTGGCATGCACATCTAGTACTATTCAATTTATTCTCTCTATCCTCTTGGAAGGGCTCTATGAAACTGCAAAGTCAAAGTCAACAATTTAAAATTAGAAGGAGGTACCTACATCGAGATCGACCGACCGACGATCAACGACGCGACTCGACTTGACTCGACGCGCAGGAACAAAGCAGGATAACTTTAGATATTTGTATGTATATTTTTCTCAATATCCTACGAATAGATTCTAAATATAGACCTTTGCTGTGGAGTGGAGTACCTTCTATACCTATCTTCCAAAGATCATATTATATAGAGACCCTTGAGGAAAGATGATTGTACGACGACGTCGCCGCATAAATATAAAACCCCTTCGATCTACTTTTGTGAAGACGGACGTGGGGAGAAAGGACAAGAAAAACTCATTACTTCGTTGGCACATCAGGCACATAAAAAGGATACATCCTTTTTCTATTTTTAGACACATTCAATCCTTTAAGACCCTCCATCACCACTGTCCTGAAAGCAGCACAACAAACGCGTTGGTTTTTATAAACGTGGCGTGGGTTGCTTTGCTTTGTGTTTGAATGTATCTTTCTTGTATACACTTTTGCTTTATCCTCGATCGGGCGAGGCATATATTGATATGCTCTCCAGTCTCCACCCGGACAGGCATATGAATTCTCAATCCCTTCGTCCTCCCTGGAGTTCACTAAAAACGTTCTTTTCCTGCGCAGGAAGATTTGGTTGCCTTTTTGAATAACCTCATCGTTTGCGTTGAGAGTTTTATATTTGTTTATTTATACATTCATTCTTCGTATGGTAGGAAACAAAGGGAAGGGAATAACTTTTCGTCGTATAGAGGTGCTGTGCTGGCCCTCGTTCCATCATCTTGCTGTTTTATCAAAGGAAACTAATTTTGAACGTTCTGGAGGATATCATAATGCTGCCGGGGGGTGACAAGGAAAGGAATATACTTTGGAAAATGACTCAACATTTAAATTTAATTTTTTTTTTATCATGAGTTCAGAAATAAATATAAAAATTTCAACTGAAAAAGGATTGTGGCATCAACAATTTAAAAAAAAAAAAAAAAACAAAAAAAAAAGAAGGAGAGATACAAAGTAAATAAAATATTTTGTTTTGTATGCCATCCATGTCCCTGTGTGCACAGGTAGTGGAGTGAGATTCGTGGTTTGGAACTGGTTACACAGGTTGAATCGAAGAGTTGAGATTTTTTTTATGGAACCTGTTTGAGTATATTGAGTCTATATCATCAGTTGCTTTTCCCCCCACGATGTCCTTTTTCGAGAAACATTGCATATCGAAAGATATTTATATGTAAATAAAAAAATTAAAGTTCCTGAAGGTAGGTAGGTAGGTATGCTGTGAAGATACATATTATAATGGATTTATATAGTTTCCTTTCTATACGCTATCATTTTACGCATAGCTACAACAAATAGGTACAGGTAGGTATAGGTACCTATACTAAAGAATTTTTATCCTGATGTCTATAGGAACTTAAATAAGGACCTTTTTTCGTTTTTATTTACCTATAGGTACCTACCTACCTATTTTGTTTATTTTTTTTTTTAAGGATAAGTCTGTAAGTGCCTAATTGGAAAGGATTCCTGTTTGATAAAATTTAAGAAGAATAACAACCTACATATATTAGGTATGGTAAGACTGTACTTATTGATAAATCTTTAAAGATAGGTAGGTATCTAGGACCTTTCTATTTTTTATGAAAATAAAATTTATGAAAAAAGAAGATTTAAATTTGTTGATACCTACAATTCCCATTTGATCATAATTTAAGAAATCGTCAGAATGAAGATCGGTACGTCTACCTACCTATTTCGGTATTAAGAATGCTTAATTAATTTTAAATTAATTATTCAAATCCTATCAAAATTATCCTCAGTGGTAATACGTATCTACATACCTTATAGGCATGTTTTTTTGTAAGCTCGGGGGGAATTGGATGAAAAAAACGACTTCGGTGCTAAAAAATGTAGGTACATGTAAAATGGAACAACAACAAATCCCCTGCTGGCTTAGCTAACCCTGGCTTACATACAAGTTATCGATAGTTTGTATGAAAACTCCATATTTTTTTCTGTGACGGCGTCGCTAGTCCCCGTTGTCGTTTTTTTCAACCAATTGCCCCCGGGGTTGCAAAAAAAACACACCTATCATTCGTAGGTACATTGACACTCTCCTGCAGTCTTTTCTTTATTTTTCGGAGTAAAATTGGTTTCTTATAAAATAAAAAAAAAGATAAAAAGCACGTTGGAAATAATCCGGCACAAAATTTAAAGGATTAAGTGAGCCATTTTAGTAACTTACCAAGTAAAAGAGAAGATATTGCTAATTTTAAACGATCTTAGCAACTTACTAGGTAGGTATCTCTTAACATTTTACTAAAGCTAAAATCACAAAATGGCTACTTTAACTTTTAGTAACTTGCTAAATCCATAGGTATTATCCTGGAAAAAAAATTTCTTTGCAATTTTATTTCAAAGAGTTAAATTGTATTTTTTTTATGATTCGCGAATCGTGTGCTAATTGCTTTTCAAAGTAAATAAAATAATACCTATAAAATGTTTTCGGACGACGAAGATTTCGATATGTTCGAAAACTCAGCTTTGTGCAGAAAAGTGCGATGTTTTAAGTCCCGCAGCAAATCCTTTTGAAGTGCTCAACGATGGAGAATATTACCCCAGGTTTAGCTTTGACAAAGCAACAGTTCGGTTCTTGGTTGAAAACCTAAATATCCTTTTAATAAAAGGGACTTAGTATTTCACTAGTTATTAAACCAAAAAAAAAGGATGAAAATTTTCGAGTAGCTGTTAAATTACTAAATGTTTAGCAAATTGCTAACTAGTAATATGCTAAGGGCCAGTTTCACAGTGAAGTAAGTGTCACTTAAGTGCCAAATATGGAAAACTAATATTACAGTGTAAACTTATCGGAATAAGTGACACTTAAGTATCCCATGTTGGCCACTTAAGTTCCCCTTACTCAGGTAGTAAAACTGCGGCTAAAGTGCCAAAATGGGAAAATTAAGTGCCACTTATTTTGTTAAGTGCGCACTGTGAAACTGGCCTTAAGCCCTTAACAACAGGTTGCTTAAAATTTTCCGCCAGCATGTCTTTTGTCATTTTGCACTAAAAATACCTAATCATTTGGATTGGCTGTTTTTTTAATAATAATAATTCTACAAAAGTACTACTGAAATATATCAGCCAAGTAGAAGACTTAGCAATATTTTATTTGGACTTTGTTAAATTATTGATTCAAAATAACTTTTAACGGCCTTTAAGTCCTACAAAAATTGGCGATTCGTCCCGGCGCGCGGCGATCTCACTTGGACTCATCAGTTGACTAGTGAGGGCTTTGTCAACTATTTTTGATTACCGTTTTTGGAGTCGTAGCACACACATATACATATTTATGTATCTAAGTATAAATTGTTTAGTTGGAAATTAGGTACTTACCTGTCAAACCTGATAAACGGTTAAAGAAATCACTTTAATAAATGAGGAATTTCGGAAGAGTGAATAGTGAATATAAAACTAAACTAAATTAGGATAAAGGAGAAGGTTGTTGTTTTGTTTTTAAAATGTTGGTCTTACAAAATTAAATTTTTGAAAACTCAATCGTATTTATAAACGTTTTGTATAACTTAAGAAATACAGTTCATACCCATTTTCTTTATCAAAATCGTTCCGGAGATGAATAAACTCTTTCATACTGGTTTTATGGTAGCTACCGTGCGTCGTCGGTTTTCGAGCTAAAATTTCGGAACTATGTAGGTACTTATAAAAAAGTTAAATTAAAATTTTTAAGAAAATCGCGGATTTGAAATCGACTAGGTTGGTATATAATTTACAAAAATGTTAGTTATACATATATACTACTAGTTTACCGAATACTGCAGTATTCAGTAATGTCTTTCTAATTCGAACCGAATATCGTGCTTATCCGAACCTTAATTTTTTTGCATTATTTACTTAATATTCCCCCGATTTGTGTTCGCAGTAATCCAAATTTCAACTTAAAAAAACATTCAAACTTATTGGATGCCTGATTGACAATACGTCGAAACAATTAAAAAAAGCCTAGCACACTACTAAAGACAACAAATAAAATATATATGTACATACATAAATAACAAGCTACATAAATAACTACAAGTCAAAATATTACACATTAAATTACATTAATTTAAAAAAAGTGGCAACACTGTAACAATAAAAAGGGAAACATTAAATACGATGATTGGCGACAAACAATTAAAAATACTAAGAACGTCCATACAACTTGCTCTTAAGTGTAAGCTTTGAGTAACTCAAGTCGAAAACATTGGGGCATATTCATAGTCACTGTTTAAGTTGTTTCTAAAAAAATACTGGGTTTATCCTATATCCAATTTACATTGGATAAACTCCAGACTAAGATAAACTCTGGTCTAAAAAAGACTGTGAATATGTGCCATTATGAATATGATTTTTATTCGCTCCGTGTTTCATAAGAGCCATAATTGGTACGATGGAAATGTCAAAAATGAAAAATGTCAGAGTTCCGAGAACTGTGACTTCTAACTAAATATTATATAAATATGGTCTAAAAGTACATGTGAATCAATGGACCCAATCAGTAGTTGGTGTAAAAACAAAACATCGGTTACTTTCCGACGTTTTTCCAGAGTAGTCATGTTTAAAAGAAGAAGGCGATTGGTATATGGAGGCAGTTGATTTGGGTCACTCCAATTCAAATGGCTTAGTGCCATTAGCAGAATATAGCTGAAAACTAATGTCATAAAGTGTCGATTTCACTTCATTAAAAGGAATTGCAATATTTCTTCATTATTTTATTTCGATCCTATTGATCACAACTTAAATATTTGGGCATAGGTATTATTCTGTATTTAGTTCTGCTAGTAAACCTATACTCATCTTAGAGTTGATAAAATATTTATGACGATTATGGAATCCGCAATACTTGATGCGGAGTGATCCTCAGTACATTGTTCTGTTCGCACTATATAGGTACTCTTTCATATTTTCAGCGAATGTCTTTGATCGAATCGCTGCGATAAGAATATAATACGTCAAATTTTTTTGTTTAAGCTTTAGATTTTAAGGAACAATAATGCAAAGTCCAGCCTGTTACGCATATACCTATTAGTGTGATGTCATAACCTAGTTTGACTCTAAAGATCTATATTTGTCTTTCGCATCTTCTTGGATGGATGGGTAATCCAAATCAAAAAGATTTATTTTTTAATAACTACACTGTCTTTCAAATCAATTAAAATTAAATCATCCACCCTCTCCTTATATATAAGCACCCTCATGTGTGGGTCTGTGATGTGTGAGTTATTTTTAAATTTTAAGAAATCCCAGCATTGAACATATAATTCTTCTTTATTAACAGTCCATGGGGGTTGAATGACAAATCGCATTAAGGAATCGAAAATACAAATTATCTATCCATATATCAACCATATACACAGTTAGGGGATGATGGATAAATATAAACCCTCGAAAGAAGGAAATCCTTCAATTGATTCGATCCTGTGTTTTGTTTAGTTGTTGTCTTCCAATTTAAATCAAGCGGGGGTAACAAACTCTCCCGGATTTCAAACATATGCTTATAGGCAGGAAAAAAAAAATAACATGCTGGTAGGTGTCCTCTTAAAAACCAAATAGAAAATACCGGTCCAAGAAACACACATCCATATAAAGAGTGCGGCTCATTGTACGTATCGTACCCACACAAAATGTTTATGATGTCAAAGTAGTTACATATAATATGTGTGTATAGTTCTCTTTAGGCATAGCTAGATACTGCGCAAAGTCAATTGAGGATCGCATCCGTCAGATTGATATTCCTTTTGTACAATTTGATGCCTTTTGAAAATTCCCCAATGCATCATATGGAATACACTCTCTCTATGGGCTCTGGCTTACTTACTATATAATACTATGTATGCGAGAGAAGAATGTAGAAGTAGATCTTCAATTCAGCAGCGCCATCGTCTCGTCGTCATCGTCATCGTTGAATCGTTTTGTATATGCCCTTCCCTCAGTTTATTCTGTTGACTTTTTAAAATCATCTCCGGGGTGTGCGAGTTCAACGCCCGATTTTATAAAGAAATTAAAGACTCCTTTCAAATTCATTTTAACAGCTCCTTTTACATTCCTTTCATTCGTTTCGTATTGTGTACTCAAAATTATTCCAGGGAGTACTTTATTTGTCTTCTCTTAGGTCATCGTGTAGAGTGGAGAGTTGGGCTATTGTTACTATTACTTGACACATAAACAAAAATTTCAAAAGCAACCCAAAAAATCTACAACACCGCGAAAAAAAAATCTATCAAAGTTAAGTTTTTAAATATATTTTTTTAGATATCGTGGCGTTTTCATATGTTTGAAAATTAAGTAGAAGAAAAAATAATGAAAACTTTCAAACTTATAGACGTGTCAAAGAGGTAGTAAGTAATCTTGTGCTTGATCTTCTTATGAAATTTTTGAAACAAAAATAAATGCACGACAAATGATCTTGCCGTTAAAAGTAGATGTAGGTATATATGTACATTAGGTCTGTTCGCGTACTTGCCCGAAACTGCCAGATTCTACCAGATTTATTTTTTTTATATAAACTTTGACAGTCTTTCGGGCTAAAAATGGTAGAAATGGGTGGATTTGGCAAGTAAACGAAAAAAGTTATTATGTATATTGTAAAGGTATAATTAACAAAATTTTATCATAAATGACTTTGCATATTATAAAGGAAAGTCTTAAAATGTTATGTAAATTTCTTGTTGACCACAAGCTACAAAAAATTGTCCCATTATCATCATCATCATTTCTGTGATATCTTGCATAAAAAAGAGATCAAAAAGAGTGACCAGAGTGTGTATTGAGCCACCTTCGACCTTTACTTGGACATTTATTATTAATATTTTATATGTTCGCAAGAAGCTTGTTCATGTCGGTAGGTATATAAATGTTCACATACAATGACAGCAGTGTATTTACTCGTATAATTGAAATGTCACACGAGGAAGTGACATTGTAAGTTGTTCTGTCGAGCAGTAAAAATGTGTGTCATCATGTTTTCTTTGGATTACGTAAAAATGTGCACATGTGGTTTGTTTTAAAATAAAATACCTACATTATGTTTACCTGCAAGGTTTTCTCTTTTTTTTTTTTAATTTCTTTGTGAGTTTGTATTCAACAAGTTGTTTTTCCTCTCTAGATAGAATTCTTTTTATTCCTTGAGTTTAGTTATACATTCAAATACACATCCGGAAAGTTTAAAATTAAAAAAAAAAATTTAATGAACTCCATTCCTATGAAGGGTTGAAATGAGGTTAAAATAATTACCGGGGCTTAAATGTATGTAGCTATATAAGCTGTTGGCAGGATCTCTCGTATAAGATAGACGAATATCATAAGTCCTGGGTCACTATAGATCAATATTTTATTAAAAAACTTCAAAATAAGAGTACTTAAGAGTATGTATGTACATACACTGAAAATAAAATTACCTATCACAAAACTATGTTGAACGCCGTGAGTCCAGAAACTTTTTCATCTCATAGGATATGTTTGTCTTTTTATAAATCTTGCGTTTTAAATATAAAACCTTCGGTCGATGGGCAACTATTTCTTTCCGTTTTTTTTATAGGTAGGTATTAACAATTTTGTCTATATTAGGTATACTTATTACATATATAATAGGATAACTTGAAAACATGATCACGCTAATAGGTATAATATCTAACATAAGGCTTTTTAAAATTTTGCGCCAATGTTGTCTCTACGGATTTTAGTAAGCCCTTTGACAAATTGACCCATATAGACTAATACTTTTTAAACTGCACACCGTCGTCTTTGAACCTATATTATTGAAATACTTTTAATTTTACCTGGAAGGCTGGAAATCCGTCATTACAATAGTCTGCTCTCTTCAGCCCCTTCTTAGTAACTTCCACCAAGGCAGCTATTTAGGTCCTCTTCTATTCATTCATGCGGTCATCAAACATTCGCATATCTCAATTATCTACTTCGAAACATTAAGCTTGTTCAGGTTTTGAGATCGCACTGAACAAATTTCTTTCAGCTTATTGAGCAGAAAGAGAAACCTGAAATGTATGTATGTACAAAATTTTGGAAACATTTTAAGAAAAAAAAAATGTTATGCCATTTTAAAGTATTTATGAATGCTTAGTTAAAAAATTAATTTTGACAATAATGATACCTACTATTTAAATGAGATTTTCCTTAACGGTTCTTAAACACTTGTATGATAGGTTACAAAAATTGTTCAAAATGGTCCTCTCCTGCACTTGTATTTACAAGCCCGACAACGTCTTAAAAACTCTCGTGTCTTGTGATTTCCGAATTTCGATCCATTGTTTCGAAAGGTCAACATAGAATATCAAGATTGACAATTCATATAGGATACCTTCTTAAAACGGAACAACTTGCATGCTTTTCATCTTCAGTACCTCTAGACTTGATTTCCAAAGGATTATCGACAAAGACTGGAATTCTGTCGAATTATGCTTGATACAAAGCAAGAAGATGCAGGCTTTTGCAAACAAATTTTACGGACTGATGAATTTCGGGATAAAAGGGTATGTAGGTATAAATGTTCATAAATCATAACCTTCACAATTGGCAATTGCAAAACCCACATTTTATACGTGACTGCAAATCACAATACGAATTCAAAATCAATTTATGGACTGTCATTCTGAATGTCAAATTATAGGACTCTATGAACCATCACTCATCAGCCACATTAAACATTACCAACAACTTATTTGAATTTTCTGTAAAAAAGACGCTTTTTTTTCTGTTGGACATCTTCCCTGGCATATGTCCCTTGCCATTGCAAAGTCAATGTGGCTTCAACACGACGCACGGCTGCTCAGTTCACAATGTTAGTATTGTTAACAGCATCAATGTTTACCTTAAACCATGCGCATCGGACCTGGTGCACCAATTTTATGCCCATCTCGGTAATCGGACTTAAATCCGTTAGAATTGGTTTTTACTAGGCTACCTCGAGAGAAAAGTGCAAAGCCAAGGATTGTAGCATTATTGAACTCCGGCAATGGATACAAACGGCTGCTCAAGAGATACAAAATTCGGGAAGCACAAAACTCTTGAAAAGACAGTTTTAAGAAGTTTTCGGTCTTGTACAAGTACAGGAGGGGACTATTTTGGACAATTTTTGTAAATTGTAAAATTGATAAAAACGCTATTACATATTTACAAAAAAAATTATTTTTATTTGTTTTAGAAACCTGTTTGATTGAGTTCAAATTACTATAACTTTTAAAATGTATTATGTATGGGCTTATTTATATATATATTATAGCTATATTATAACTTTTGATTTAAGGCTATATTATTGGTAAGTTTTATACCTTTTAAGAAACTTAAATAATATTGCAAATTTGTATAACTAAAAACCCAGTAATGAGTCACACGATTTTTTTTGCAGAATGCTCTTTTAAAAATTGAAGTAAAAAAAAAGGTTTGATCAAAAGGTCATATTATCTGTTAATTTTGAGCATAATGGTTCAGGATATCCAAAAAAATTTGAATGCAGAAAATTTTCCTTTCTATCATATACAGTATTCAAGTGAAAAAACTAAGAAAAACAAAAATATATTATGGAAAGAGTGACCAAATACCGGGTTTAAAGTAGGGGTTTTTCAGAATTTAAAAAAAAACAGCCGTTATTCGAAATTATGCCGTACGGACAAGTTACTAAATTCTGAGTGGTCATGTCCTGGCCTATCACCAGTTTCCGTTTGGTGCATTGATTTTGGGACACCCTATATATTAATTATTCATTCTGTAATTTTAAAAAAAATTTCAGTTTTTTTTGTTTTTAATGTAGCTAAATTAACAATATTTTCTCCTTGTGTGTATTTTTTTGCAATCCCGGGGATAATTGGTTGAAAAAACGACAATGGGGATTAGCTATGGGAACACAGAAACAAAATGAAGTTTTCATACAAACTATCGATAGCAAGCTCCTATGTATGTAATTCAAGCCGGTAATACAGTTTTTCTGCGTCCTTAAGTTAAGCCTCGAGAAATCTCTGGCTTTAGCTAAGCCCACAGGGGATTATACCTAGTTGTTTTTACATTTAACATGTAAATTTTTTTTTTTTTATTTTTTTTCATCTAATTCCCCCGGGCTTGCAAAAAAATACGGCTATTACCTTAGATTATATAGGTACATACATATATATATTGTGTACTATGTATTGAAATTAACTTTTATCGAACCTACCCACATAATGTATAAATAATCTACCTATGTATATGTATACAAATATCTACCCTAAAATAACATTAGGTCAAAATATATATGTATTTCTAAATACAAACCAGAAACCGTATGACGAAAGAGCGTAATGTTGAAGCATTAATTATGCTCCTTGTCCTTATATTCCAATTATAGATGCATTTAGGCCGAACAACCCGCAGGAATATATGTACAAACAACAAAACGTCAGTCATTTTTCATTCCAGTTATTCAGGGGAAAAATTAAAACCAATTTAAAGGAATTCATACAGCACATTAGTTGGCGCATTTTCTAAATTGATTGGGATTTAATTGACAAAAAAAATAATTATTCTGAGTCCTTTACTTCTGCATATTCACTTATTTTTTTCTAATTCCAATTCAATATCGATAACAAAACAACCAAAACAAACTAAATGAATCAAAATGACATTAGCGAATATTAATGTCAATTTAAATATCTGCTACTGGCTCTGGCACCATTTTCAATTCATGGATGATGATTCATATAATCCGCATCTCTCAATCAGCCTGCCTACCTACCTGAAGTCTGCTTACAAAATTTTATGTTCAGTAATGAGATTCTTATGATAGTGAGATAATGAGGGACAGATTCAATGAATCCCGGACACGCGACGAAGTCATCATAAATAATGACAAAACATCATCGTCTCTCAATTTGTTCTCAAGTGCATTTAAAGTATATTTTTTTTTGGAAAAAGTTCTGCAGACTACTGTGCGTCTGTCGCGTCGTCGGTCAACAGAGTTATCGTAGTTGCATTTTATTATGTTTCTTTTCTTTTTTTTATTTTATTTTGTCTCTCTTTTCTTTTTCAAAATATTTTTAATTCTTTGCTGTTTTGACAATAATTTTAACTCTTGCAACTGTTCGCTTTGTGTAAAAATATTGAGGTCAGATTTCCCTTCCGACCTTCCAATTACAGAATAGGTATATGACATTTCAGCTGATGTGACAGCTTTTTCTTGGCTGAATGTATTTTTTTTCGTCGCTCTTGTTGTTGTTGTTGTTTGACCCTTCAGGTGAGCTTATTAATTGGAGTGCATATAATTATTATACGAGACAAATGCATAACACAAAAAAATAAACTTAAATTCATAAAAAAGATTCAAATTTATGACAAACAAACAATTCGAATTATTGTTGGAGCGCAGTGGTTTAAATTGTACAGTACACTGAGGAAAAAAAAAACTTAAAAAAAAACGAGGTAATATGAATTTTCTTCATTACACATTTTTAAATTCTTGTGGAATTTTATAACCCATCAGCCAGAATATACAACAAAAATGCTGAAATGCAAAAAATGTAGATACCTAGTTTTTTTTTTTCTATAAATCGTAGTAGAATTAAACTTTTAAACCTCCTAGATCTATTGCGTTGGGCGCCATTTTGAATTTAGGGACAATGTATTGTATTTCATTAATTTACTCGTTTATTTTCAACTTTTAACATATTTTAACAAAAAATGTTCAAAATTTAATCATCGACAGCTTTGGTCTTGATGGTTTTTTTGTTTAGAATTGATTTGTTTTTCATTTAATCTGGAAAAAAGGATTACGGTACATTTATCTCGTCTATTTTTAATTTATTTATTTATTTATTTATTGAAATAATTTACAAATTCAATTTATAAATTATTTTTTTTAAGGCATCAGGGTAGCCAGACCATATGATGCCGTCTGTAATAAAAATTTACATTTGTGTAAATATTTACATTTAAATTTTATGTAAAGGAAAAGTAACAGATGTAGGAACAAACAAAAATAAAAATTAAGGAACATTAGATTTAATTATTGAAAAAAGAAAGGAAAAGAGTCTATTTTTAATTTAAGCGCCTTAATGAGCATTTATGAAATAAAAACAAAAAGTTAGTGTGTTTTTTTTTCAAATCAAATCGTATTTTTTTTTTATTTTTCGATAATTTTCAAGTTTTGAAGAAAAACTAATAAGTGTCAATGAGCAATTTCTTTGAGACTATAGCCCCGCACACTACAGACTTTTTATCAGCCGACAGTTTAGTCGGGCCGTTAATCAGTATGATTCAGTATCGGCCGATAAATTTGTTTGATGTGTCACACGATTGCCTTCAATTCAAACTAAAGTATCGGAAAACTATAAGTTGACTATTTAATAAGTTCTTGATATTTTTACACACATTTTTAACATTATGGAACTGCTTAGTTGTCCTTTCTGATAGAAGAAGTTGAAAAAAGAAAAAATAGAAAGAGTAATCTGATTTAAACCAAAAGAAAAAATTATGGGAGGATGTTTGTGAGGTAGTTCCTGATTGGAATGAGCTTAGTGCCGATGATAAATCAAAACAAGCTACTACGTATCGATACATTGCGACAGTCCTCTGCAAAATCTGGGGCCGAATTACGGCATCAGTGACTGAACGACACGTGAGGGAAATTTCATACGAAATATATAATATCATCGATATTTTGTATGAAATTTCACTCACGTGTTGTTCAGTCACTGATGCCATAATTCGGCCCCTGTTTATTGACTAGCAAATCGTTCAAGAATCGGCCGACTAACTTCTAGTGTGCGCACTCACTGCCAACCCGACTATTTAATCGGCCCAGGTGCGCATGCCAACCCGACCAAACAATCGGCCGATAAAAAGTCTGTAGTGTGCGGGGGCTCTAAGATTGCTATAGTTTTTTACTGAAGCCGAACAATGTGATCTAAAGTAGGTTGAACTATATACAAAAATCAAATTATTTTTAAAAATAAATTTTTTTTTATTTATCTGAATTTCTAAAACTCAAGTTGTTTTTCTTTTGGTTTTGGTGGGACCGTTTCTCGCTGAAATTTTGAAAGAAAAGTTGGCTTTAGTCTTCGATTTCGATCATACAGGTACTTTATCTCGGGAACTAATGATCGTAGGTACTGCAAACGAAAGGGCACTAACAATTTTTAAACGAATGAACTGAATCTATTTTCTAATCCCCTCTAACTTCAGTACCAATAAATTCAGAAACTTCAAATATTCAATTCCAAATTCCTTATTATATATATTAATTCTCGAGATATAGGACTCCGATAATCGTGAAAACCGTAACTGACTAATTTACTGACTGATATATTATCAAAATTATTTAGCACTTCCTACACCATCGGATCTTGTAATTCAGCACAGCGGAAGATTTTGCGATACATACAAAGGAACAAATTGAAAATTTGACGTTTTCCATTTAAGAGGAGTGGTATCCAGTGGTTTTGGGAATTAAACAAACCGTATTGTAACCGTTTTAGTTTTCAATTTATCCAGTCAGTTTGTATTGGTGAGTCTACAGAATAAAATAATGATGTTTTATATGATGTTTTACGCACAGTGTTTTTCTCTTAGTGTATAATAATGATGGAACCTGCATATAGTGAGCAACATCATGCTCCTAGGCCAACAATAGATTATTGTTTTTATTGTTTAAGATTTTTTTGTTTGTTTCCCGTGTTTTTTTTTTGGTTTTATTGTTGCACATGGTTTAGAAGGTCATAAGTTGAGAAAGAAGAGGTGGAATGTGTTGGTTTTAGATTTATAAAGAATGAAGGACAAGTGCTATTAAAATAAAAAAAAAACAAAAAATAATACAAATATATGGGGCCAGACTATTCATACTTTGGTGTCACTTCCTTATATTTAAACATTTTACCGTTGATGCAGCACTTAAATAAAAAGATAGCTGACATAATTGTCATAATTATTTAAAAATGATTCGACAATTCGACTAAACATATTAATGTCAAGTATGTACCTACATCATGTCTTGTCAAATTCTATGTAAACGTACGTTTTGCGAGCTTTCATTTTGTCTATCTTCAAAACAGAAAATACATTGTTAAGTCTAGTCAAATAAGCATTTAAGACAAGGCTTAGGCAAGAACAGAGGTGCCTTAACGATGGTTAATAGCAATAGACTATCCTTTGATGTTGATGTAATTACCTTCAATTCTTAGAAATAAATAGATTTTTACTTATTGACGAAATAAGAAATAATCACATCTAGGACAGGTTTTGTAGAACAGCAAACAAATTTATTCAATTGTCTTTATTCTAAGAAAGTAGACAAGTATTTTGAAAATCAAGTAGCTAGGTATTTTTTAGATATTTTGTTTTGTATTTGTACTAAAAATACAAGGGAAACAATAATATGCAGTTTCCCATTCTTAACTGAATTTATAAAAACAAAAATGTAATTTTTGATGCTACAGAGATCCTCTGTGGGATGTTTTATTTTGTAGACATAACATAATAATGCAGTCTAATTGTAGGACTAGCTGGGGACATACATATTTGGGCAATTGCAAACGTACAAGCGTTGTATTGGATGGCGTAAGTGTTTCACACTAAAATGCGTCAAAATGTACTGAGCGCAGCTTATCTCTCAGTTGTCAAATTTACTGGTCTTGAAAACTGAAACAGTACCTATAGTATAAAGTTTTACAATTTTATATCCAAATTACTAAACTTGTATTCGTGGTAAATAATATAATACGTTTTCATTAGGTAATGAGGTAATTTCGTAGAAAATTTTGAAATTCGATTACCAGTCATCTCATACAAAATAGAAACAGAGATGAAAATAACAAGAAGCGATAAATGGCCCAAATCAAATTCAAAATGAAATGAACTTAGCAAATTTTTTATGGAAACACTTTTTCTGTAATTTGTGAAATTAAACTAATTTCAACTCTAATGAAAACATATTTATTCCCCATACAAACTCACATTTCAAAATGAGGAACAACATTTAAACCTAATTTGCACGAAATTCGGTGGCACATTTTGTGGAAATCTTACGAACACACCCAAGTGAAATGGAATCTATTCAAAGTGGATTCCATTGAGTAGGTAGGTATGTTATGTTTGTCAAAATTCTATGTTTAAAAAAGAAACAGAAATATAAAACAACTGAAACAAAAACAAACGAAATTAGTTCTATAATAGAAAAGTTCAGGAAAATGAGATCTTTGATACTTTTTGACGGCGAAATCTCTAAGATCTCATTTTTCTGAACGTGACTAATGAAAACGTATAGTATTAATTGGCGCGTTCAGAAAAATGAGATCTCCGAGTTATTTCTCATTCAAAAAGTTAGCAAGCGAATCAAAGATTTTGTTTCCTAAATTTTTTTACAGATATCTTATTCATGTAACTGAGATTGCTGAGATCTCCAAAATCTCATTTTCCTGAACATGCCTAATATACTAAGCACAAATAAATTATCAGCAAAGCTAAGTACAGACGATTGTCAGATCTTACAATATTTTCAGAACTGTCAATGGTCTGACAATAGGTAACAATTAGCTGACAATTGACATATTTCTTACAATGAAAAATTGTCCGTTCACACGGTTGTCATGATTTCTTCCCAGTTTGATTGTCAGCTATTTTTGTATCTCTTTTTAACCAACTCATTGACATTTCGAACAATGAAGAAATTGTCAGCAATTGTAAGATGTTTTCAATTAAAACATCTGACAATGACCAATGAGTCTAATAATGTCCTAATCGACTGACAAAGATACAAATTGTGTGTTCAGACGATTGTAAGATACCTGACAATTTTTTGTCAGATTGTCGGACAATGACGTGTCTGACAATATTGTCAGACAAAATTGTGTGTTCAGACGATTGTAAGACATTTGGAACAGTTTTTTCACTGACAGATCTGACAATATTGTAAGGTCTGACAATCGTCTGTAGGTACTTAGCGTAAGCTGTCAAATTTACTGTCATTAAAAACAGTGTTGCCAATTTAGAAAGAAAACCTCTTGTGGTGGGGGGTAATTTGTACAAGGTGTAGCTTATAGAGTATTTTTTCCTCTTATTAGCCGCTTCGCATAGAGGATCAAATATCCGTCGAAAATTTTTGTTTGTTCAATTCAGAGAAATTCAGGGTTTTAACTCTCTATATTCACAAAAATCCTTGTAAACATTTTGCGATTCTACAAGAGTGAGGTGCTAATTTCTTGACAGATAACGTGTACACAGATTTGCAAATTTATTAACACATACATATTTAGGGCCTGAATAAAAAATGTACACCGAAAATTATTATCCCTTACTTTTTCAAAAGAAACTCACAACTTGTCAAATTTTGAAGAGCAAGGATAAAATTCTCTCAGAAAAATATCAGTATGCGAGTAATAGCGCTTTTGATTGATCTCCCAGAAGCCTTCTGAACCCCATGAAATGACAGTTCTTAGTTTTTACTCCCGATAGAAGAGAAAATAGCCTAGTTCCTTTACTTTGAAACTCTATGCACTTCTGTGAATTTCTACACCAAAGTCTGCCAAAGTTCATATAAAAAAATAAAATGACGTTGAAATTCACACAAATGCACTGAGTTTTAAAGTAAAGGAACACACCTAATGCTTCTGAATTTAAATTCAGAATCTAAACCTGACGAACTAACTCTTCAGAATCAGATAAAAGCTTTCGTTTGGTACCTATTTCTCTTCCGGACTACCAATCAAAAACGCCATAAAAGAATTAACGTCAAAAATCAGAAATTTTTGTTAGCAATTCACAGGTATTGCGGCAGTTTTTTGACCAAAACGCAAGTATAAAGGCTCTGAAAACTATGGTGTTTAAGTAAAACAAATAGTTCATCGTTCTCTCCGTATTCTAAACTTTTTTCACCATTAGGCATAACGATAGCCGTTTTACTGAAACGCATTTGAAATAATTTAAAGGTAATCTTAGCCGACTTGTTTGCTATCATACAAAGTATTTATAGGCCCTTCATAGCTTCAAATCATATAGAAGTAGTGTTTTAGTATAAATTAATCAATCGATTTTTTTATTTGTCAAGGAATATTGATTCGTACCTATAGATACATATATTTCTAAAAATACAATGTGTGCGTCATCGGAAAATAAGACTACTTATAGAACGATATATTATTATTACTTACAATAGATAAGCAGGGAGGCAAAAAAGGACATTAAATAACAATATTAATTCATATCCCTTATCACAAAGTGAAGTTATCTATATAATAATCAACAAAACAACAAGGCATACCCATATACGAACACACATACATACATCACAGTGGTAACATATTACCATAAGTGCGAAAGGATGAAAGGGGCGTTTAAAGTCATAAAGTAATCCCTCATCTGATCCCTCATATAATGGCTGATTTACATAAATAAAGTAGTCCTTGTCATATTCAATTACCTACTTTAAAGGAAAAAAAATAATAATAAGTTATAAAGACATAAATAAGGGAAAATTTGAAATGGAAATTTACAACTTGAATCTGTTATTTTTTCGAATGGCAAAGGCAACTGCACGCTTATCGAATCTCCTTCAGATTCATGTCATATCACACTACTATTGAGCTAAATGCTGTTATCAGCAAGTGACATCTTATCAGGTTTATTTTGCTGTTGTTTGTATTTTGCTTTATATAGTGTGCCATGCCAGGATAAAATAACGAAACCAACCTCGTTATTATATTTATTTTTTTTTTGACAGTAAATATAAAGGAGATTACAATATCGCATCAGGAGTGAAATGATAACAAAAAGGAAAATATACATATTATTCCGAATGTTTAATTTGAAGATAACAATATATTTACGTAGCCATTTTGAATAAAGGAATCAAGCGATTTTAATAAAGTGCAGGACGAATGTACATTTATTGCTTTATCATTTTATCAATATTATATACTGTGAGTACAGTCAGTCGGCAGGGACAGTGGAGGCTTAAAAGAAAAATATGTATTCCCGCAAAGGATTAGATATGTGAGCCGGAAATCAATAAATTTTAATACAAGAAATGTTAGGGAATGCAACTTTCAAATTTAAAACCGTGGTTGATTAGGATTTTCGGTGGTAGACTGAAAATCAAATTTTCAGCACTTTTGTTTGTATTAATACCCGGGTAGAATTTGCGACTCGATAATGCCTTGGCTCCAGCTTGTTTTGCCTAGTTTATAACATGGGCCTATCGAGAATTATCTTGCTTGGCCCTGGCTAATTTGTTAATACTCTGTATGTTGTGGCCCTTGCTAGTGGTTCCCATATGGGCCCGAGATAGATCTTCCAAGTCAGGCTTTGGATAGCTTTTTATTGAGAGATTTTTAGGCACTCATTTCTCATATTTGGGGGGGGTAACGATTCTAATTTAATTGAAAAACTTCACTTTTACTTCTCCGGGATTCGAACTCGCGTCGTTCCAATCAAAGTTCCAGCAAGCTAATCACCAAGCTAATTCGCAATATAGGAGAGGGATGTTAAAATGTTTATGAGTTGATACTTCATGTTCACGTATTTGCTGTATGGTAAAGTAAAGTTCCATAACTAGGCTACATCAAATCTTAACTATCTAGGCCCAGTCTTAGTTTAACGCCAATAAAGAGGCGACACTGTTTAAGGCCAAGATAATGCCTAGATACAATTCGTTATCCAGTGCCTACGTTCTGTATCTCTCGCATCGGTAAAATCAGTCGAGAAACGATGAAATTTTAAACAAATCATAAGAGTTTTGTTCCATTTTCCACCGTTTCTCGACCAATTTTATCGATGCGAGAGTTACAGAACGTAGGTCCTCGCTACACTGTGTAAAAACTATATCTAGGTCTCTTCTAGTTTATGTGTTACAATGCCAATAAAGAGGCGACACTACCTAAGACCAAGATAACGCCCAGATACAATTCCTTATCCCGGGCTACATCGAGCGAATACTCTTAGGGTCCCTTCCTGTTTTTATGAGACAACTCCAATAAGGTGGCGACACTAGCTAAGGCCAAAATGATTGATTATTTACCTTTTCTTTTTATTAAATCATATCCATTTTTACTTGCGACACGTTTTTTTCTTCTATTTTTTTTAGGGCCAAAAATAACGGTACCTATACCTATCAAATTGGGCTACTCCGACTTTTGTTTGCTCCTTTAAATTGCGATTTATCCCAATTTTTGCTAATTTGTTGGCTTATAAGTCAGATTATTGAAAATTGAAACGTTAAAAAAAACAGGTTAAAAATTTGCTGAGCTGACTTTAACGACCGTGACGACGAAACTTTTGGCTGTCAATATATATTGCCCTCTAAATAACATTTGACAGCTGGAAGTTTCGTCGTCGTTCCAAATGTTTTGGGTTGGGAGAGCCTTTAAACTTCTAAAAAAAAACTCGATAATAATTATTTATTTTTCATTTTGATCAGAAAGTTAAATTTTTGAAAAATCTATTTTTGAATGAACCATAGGTACTCTCAGTAATAGATCTCTTCACCAAAAATGAAATATATATATATACGTCACTCGTTTTTTCACAAACTTCAAAATCATCACTTTGTGGGAACAGATAATTGTTTCTCTATTTTTGATAGCTATAATATTGTAGTGTGCGATATATATATAGGTACATAAATAGCAAGTTTATTAAGCATATTCGGGAAAATGAGATCTCAGTTATATAGGCAGGATTCTTTAGCAAAATTTCTTAGCTTTACTGAAAAAAAAATCTTGAAATCGCTTGCTCACTTTTTGAGTGAGAAATCTCCATTTTCATATCAAATATCAAAACTGAGCAATAAACTTCTTTAAATAATATAAAAAAACGGCTTTTATTCTCTTTATTTCAAATCTGTCAAATGCAACAATGCTATGCCACTTATGACGTTGACAGATTCGGAAATTTCCTTATTAGTTCAATTTGTACAAACCATTAACTAGGCACCTATCGTAAGCCTGGATTTGATTTACATTGTCCAAATTTTGCAATGCCAATTTTTCTTTGCTATTAAAATCGTTGTAGATTTCGAGGGAACTGTCAATAAATATTTTTTCCAAATTTTAAAGAATTTATAAAAAAGTAAAATAATGTTTGTTATAAGTGGGGCTATGTTCAGCCCAATTTGTTTTGTTTTTTTTTTTTTTTTTAATTGGGCCCTGCTCATGTAAGAAAATCTTAAAATACCTAGGTACTTACTGAATATAAAAAGGAAAAGTTAATCCCAATATTTTCGTCGTCTGTGAAATACTCTCTTCCGTCATTTTCATCATTAAAAACAAAAAAAAAAACAATTTGCCTTGAGAATTATTTTTTTACTATATAGAAACTTCTTTACTGGCTTTACGATCCATTGATCAAAATTTAGCTTGTCATTTTCAAAGGTCAAATAATTATTTTCATGTACCTACTTACCTATGTCAGGTATTGCCATTAAAAAAAAAAAACAAAAAATGACGATAATAAACTAACAATCGAAGCAACGCATTATATGCAGCGTTTCATCTTTCAAACATTCACCTCGAAATACTTAGTACCTACATACTCTCAATCTCAACTCAAACCGCCCGAGCGCCCTCCTTTTTAAACACACACATCTGACACTATATGGTTACTATTTTTATATCTTACAATGCGAAGACACGATGTCGATGAATTATTTGAATTTGCACTTTCTTCAACGTTTTTTTTTTTTATTATTTTTTGTTAGCCATAATCCAAACAAAACAAAAAAAAATCTCAAGGTCATCTAGCTTGCAGCATAGTCGGAACAACAAACATGGTGTTTCCCAACAAGCTCTTGATAGTTACCTTTACTTTGTGCCTATATCTATATACACATCTATAAAATATATATAAGTACATCACAATATAAACACGAATGAGACCTATGCCAAGCTCGATTATTTTTATCTTTGTATATATCTCTTACCAGCTGGTAGGTAGGTAGGTACTCGTACATATTATATCCACAACTACATTATTTCCAGTTAAATGTTGATCACTCTGACATTATATCCATTGAATGAGCAATGAGAAAAGAAAAGCTTCCCGCTTCACTCCCGCACGGTCTGCATCATCACAGAAGAGAAAATATCTTTTGGATTACCTTAATCCAGACAGAGATGCAGACAGATGAAAAGATAGCGAGGCAAAGGCAGGCGAGAAAATTCCAAGCGATCTGCAACTTAATACGACAAATTCCAATAAAGATTGCTGATTTGCGAATTTGTAAGTAGATATACATACATAAGTATGTATTTATACGGAACGAATAAAATTTCTGCCTATAGCAGTAACCTAAACGAGAAAATAGGAAGCAAAAATAAAGTTCAAAGAAAGGTGCAAAAAGGCAACTCTATTATGTCTACAGGGTGTTTTTCTTTGTTTTAAGATTGAATTTTGTGAGGTGTCATGGTTTTTGGAACCGAATCTTAGTTTTCCTGTATACCTTCTCGTATTTAGGTGTTTTTTTTTTAACATTTCATAATTTTTGATTATTTGAAATCCAAATTGTATATACCATCGACATCTTCAGGGTTGCCGCTATTTAATAATTTATCATATTTTCAAAACTTTGAAACCTGATTTTCTTTTTGAAAATAAATAGCAGGTTTGTTATACAGAAGACTTTTTGTCGATCTGCAACTTAATACGACAAATTCCAATAAAGATTGCTGATTTGCGAATTTGTAAGTAGATATACATACATAAGTATGTATTTATACGGAACGAATAAAATTTCTGCCTATAGCAGTAACCTAAACGAGAAAATAGGAAGCAAAAATAAAGTTCAAAGAAAGGTGCAAAAAGGCAACTCTATTATGTCTACAGGGTGTTTTTCTTTGTTTTAAGATTGAATTTTGTGAGGTGTCATGGTTTTTGGAACCGAATCTTAGTTTTCCTGTATACCTTCTCGTATTTAGGTGTTTTTTTTTTAACATTTCATAATTTTTGATTATTTGAAATCCAAATTGTATATACCATCGACATCTTCAGGGTTGCCGCTATTTAATAATTTATCATATTTTCAAAACTTTGAAACCTGATTTTCTTTTTGAAAATAAATAGCAGGTTTGTTATACAGAAGACTTTTTGTCTTGTTAAAATTTGCTGCTAGACAAGAACATAAAATAAAATAAAAATAAAATTCGTTAATCCGAAGTTATAAGGGTTTAAACTTTTTGTATCTTTTTTAAGTTTTAAGTTTCATTAAATTTTCCAACATCACTGATAATCATTGAGGTAGGTATCCAATCCTAAAAGAAAAAAAGCTTCATTTTATTTCCTGAATATGTGTTGCTTATGTTGGAAATTTCTATTGTCTAAAGACCCCGTTTAGATTGTGACTGCCCACTACGTAGTGACGGCAGTTTGTAACTGAAATCAGGAAGAAAACATAAAGATTGTAGTGAGCAGTCATGTTTCATATAAATTTAATACCATTTTTTTTTCATTTTTGGCTTTTTTGTTGCAGGGTGAGGTAGATGAGAATAAAATTTAGAAATGTGTAATTTGTGAAGTGTATAGACGCAAAAAATGCTCATTAAATTGGTGGATTGATGCTGAAGCAGACTTAATTACTAAAATGCTTTTTTTGCAATATTTTGCATTTGCTTATTTATTTAGGGCCCGTTGTACAAATATTTAAACCGTGGTTTACCAATTTGTATCCACCGATTTCGGGGGATTAATTGAGTTTCAACAGTGGTTTACCGTTCAAGTGTGTGATAATAACCAATTACATTCTTGAACCAGCGTTGATCTTTAGTTAATCCGCCGAAATCGGTGAATTAAAATCTTCAACCAAAGCTGAACCACTATTGTACCACTGGCCATTATTATTTAAACTCAGAGTTCATGGAGTTCAGAATCAAATGTTTCAATTCACAGACATTTCATAAGAGTACTGTATCGGTGACTGAAAAATTTCGAGTGTAGACACGTTATGACTATTCACTACGTAGTGAGCAGTCGCAGTCTAAACAGGGTCTTTCTATTTAAATGAATTTATTGCTTGTAGAGACCATTACGCCCATATTATTCACTCGATACATCCAGATTAAAATTTCAATCTGGATGTATTTACATTGAATTTGTATGATTTACATCTGGATTTAAGTTTTAATCTGGATGTATCGAGTGAATAATATGGCGGTTAGAATATATAGTGTTTTTTTTAGACGTGTGTTTTTCAATCTGGCAATACTTTTTTCGGAGTTGGTTTTTTTGACAGCTGTCACTTGATTTAAATTGCTCAGTAACAGTTTGGTTTGCCATTTCATAATGAATAGACTTACTCCTGAACAACGTTTGCAAATCGTGCAAATTTATTACCAAAATAATGGTTCGGCGTCAAATATTCGATCGACATAATCACCCAGCAGAGTTGGTAATTCGAGCAACCATGGATCGGTTTCGTACCACTTTTACCCTAGTGGATAATGCTCATCCTCAGAGACCGAAGACGCTATTGCAGCTGTGGAGCAGAGTATCGAAGACGACCCGAATGAGTCCATCCACCGTCGCGCGCAATATTTGGAGCTGTGCCCATCCACTTTATGGAAGATTTTGCCAGTCGCCCGGCCACTTGCCCTAAATCATTTTTAAAACATAATGGAAAACCCTTATCTTTATAATAAACCTAAATTGTTGGCCATAAAATTAAATAATATGCGTTTTATTTCTTCTTGAAAACCGATATGAAAAACGGTATATTCTATCGAAACAACTCTTTATCAATATTGCGGAAAACCTATAAGTAAATGCGATTCGCGAAAACTAGGTATAGAATTTAAGTATCCTACTTAAGATTAATTTTCGAAGGAGTGAAATATTCGAAGGGACATTTTATTCGAAATAAAGGCTCTTTCATACCATGACGCGAAACATTTGGAACGACGACGAAATTTTCTGCTGTCAATATATTTTACATGAGATTCGCTTAATCACATCGTCGCGTTGGTGTGGGTACTTTTAATTATCGCCCTGTAAATATATTATTTAGACGCCTGTCTACGTTTTTTGTTATCATTTAGCTTAGAATCACTTGTATTTTTATACAAAATTAATTTCTTTTAGTTTCTTGTCTTTCACTTGCTTATACTTATCGCGTTGGCTTTTGAACCCTATCCTCAAATCTAGAAAACTTAATAAATGAAATAAAAATTTCTAAAAAAATTAAAATATTACCGTTACACACAATATAAAAAATGCATGACTGGATTGCACTAACTTGTTCTTAAGAAATAGTTCAATAACGTTATGACATATCCTTACCTTATATAGAAAGCACTCAATAAGGAAAAAATTCAAAAATCCTAAATAAATTGATTATTAGGTAGGTACTTTGAATTTTGTTGGTTTTACAGAATTGTTTAAAATATTTTAAATGTTATATTATTTATACTTTTAAGTATAAGTACAAATTTACAAAATTGTATAATAAAACCAATCTGGCCATTGACGAGATAAACGGCAGTAACCTAAAATAAGGTTAAAACTCTATTTCTGTTATATGAATTGGTTTGGCAAAAACAAGAATCGCAGTACTATTGTGAATGGTTTATACATTTAAGGTATGAAGTTTAATGAAAATCGTTGAAGCTGTTTTCGAGCTAAACGATCTAGATGAACTAAAAACAAAAAAATTCGAATTTGTCCTTTAGAGAATTACATAAAAATACTCTGTAACAAAATTTGAAGTAAATCGGTCCAGTCGTCTAGGCACTAGCGGCACATACGGCGATTTTTCACCTCTCCTGACAAGTTTTTTTTTAATTTTCATTTTAGTACCAGAAATTATGTTACCTCTTATGCAAAATTTTGCTACTATTAAGAAGAATGTTTCCGATAATTTTAATTAAAAAAATCATTTATATTATTGTAGATTTGGTTTACTTTTTTTTATATAATTTTAACACTAAGCAACGGTCACCTCCCGTTTAACCTTATTTAATTGTAGACTTTCTCAAAACGTTTGAACTAATAAACATAGATCATTTTATTCATACAAATGTTCTCAGAAAATTGGACTTTAATTTAAAATAAAAATTTAAAACTCTTATATTTCGAAGACGATTTATAGTTTTTTAAACATTTTTCAGAAGTTTTTATTAATTTTTTTGATAATTGTTATAAATATTTTATTTTTTGAAATCTCAAATGGAACATTTTTTTATTTTTGATTTGTCAATAAGTATGTACACACAAATTTTTGAATTTTTAAAAATTCAATACCTATTTGAAATCATATTTACAAAATTTTATATGATATAAAATTAATTACGTATCTCTAAAGTCTAAAAGATTCTTAAAAAAATCAAAAATCGGAATGCGTTCATATTATTATAGGGTCAAAATAATTTCAGAGGATTTTGTTCAATGTAAAGAACAAATTACATTTTATTTTTGTATATTTTACTTTTTACACAATCCAAATGTTTACAGGGTGTCCCTAAATCACCGCCTCAGAAGAAAACCATAAGTTCCTGGGGTCATTTCAAGTCGAAAAACTTAAGAGGTAATTTTATCAAGAGGAAATTTTATCGTTTTCGCTTCGTTTTCGACTTATAACGGTTTTTATGATCTGATTCTTTTTTCCTTTGACTGGATCTAACTTTGCCAAACTACAACAGCGCCTTGGTAAAGACTGCTGGTCGAGATACAGACACAGTTCGGTTTTTTTTTTTTTTTTAAATTGCCCTACCTCTATAATTCAGTACCTTACCTTATCGCAAGTACATACCTACATTCCTAAAAAAAATATTAGTATGACACAATTTTTTTTTTACAGTATAGGTACAGCCTACAGGAAGATAGATAGGTAGGTGCCTACTTGTTCAATTATTATCTACTTCAGAAAAACACCCTATACATCAAAAGAGACAGCAAACAAAAAGCTTCGATGATTAAAGTTTATTGTGTTTTTCGTAGGAAAACAAGAAAAGAGAAAATACAAACATTGACAAAGTATGGGTTGGTATGTATGTACATATACGGATATTAAAACGGTAGGTATACGAGTCATATTCACTAGGTATACTTATTTCTTTATTTCATGTTCTCTTCTATCTCTCTCCCACACTTAGAAAATAATAACAACAATAATTCGATTTTTGTTTTTGAGAGCTTGATCAATCGTTTTTATTTCTCTTTTACCTCACTTTTTGTTATTTTTTGTTATTTTTTTTTTGTTTTCCTATTTGTATCTTTTTATTTCCTCAGCCGATATCCCGACAAAATGACACAGGTAGGTGAAGTCAAGTGAATAAAATGTATCTAGATGCATAGAAACACCACATACCTACCTATTACAATACATAGGTACACCTACATAACGGTGGCACAGGTTGCAAACAAATTTTGCTTTCATATCAATCTTTAGCGTATTTTTTTTATAAGTGGTACCTACCTACCTATTATTTTTTGTTTTTTTTATTTTTGTGATCTTGATTAGTGTATCTGAGTAATCTGACATTGCTTCTTTTTTCGTATCTCTTAAAAGTTGTGTTAGGTTTATTTTTGTTTTTTTTTTTGTATTGTTTATATTGATAATAAATGGCGTTAGTGCGGGTAGGTACATACCTAGGCACATTTTTGTTGTTTATTTGTTTTATAGTTTCTACACACAATTGGCGCGAATAATGAGAATTTTTATGAATGAAATTGAACATCGGTTGGTGGATTTTATTGAATGAAAAGAGGGAGAGATGCATATTTTGTTAATGATTTTATTTAACTAGTTGGTGCGTTATTCGAATAACTGAAATAAAGTAGGAACTACATAATATTATATTATGTAGGTACCTAGATACATATTTAAAAACCTTTACCTAAAAATAGGTACCTATTATTTCTTTCTAAATTTTGTATCTTTATACCTTCCTACCTACATAGAAACATGGATTAAGATTTAGATACCTAGGTAGGCACCCACTTTCACAATAGATATATGTACATATATGTAAGTATGTACCTACTTTATAACGTCGACTTCTAAAGTTTGGACTTTTTTGCTTAACTAAAATAGTGCATACCTTTGTACATAGGTACATAGGTATGTAGGTATAGATAGTATACCTACCTAAACTAGGAATTCTGACATTCGGTCTTATTGCCAACAACTAGAAGAGAAATAAAGCCAAAATACCTAGCAATAGGTAATTCATTTTTGAAGTTCGGCTTTGTTTTTAAAACGTGAAATTACCTTCTAGTTTATAAGGTTAGGTATATATGAGAGAGCGCCACACACTGGCAAAAATGCCCAATCTAGGCGGACATTTGGTCGAAATTTCAAGTAAAAGTATTGATGAATTGGACACATGTTCTATTATGACGAATAGTTGACCAAATACCAATCTTCCAACGGAACAAGTTCAAGCTCTCATTATTCATTTAAAGTGCTTCACTTTGAAAAAGTTGTAGGTACCAAGCTTAAGCTAAGAACAGACGTTTGTCATATCTTACAATATTGTCAGAACTGTCAATGCTCTAGCTGACAATTGACATATTTCTTATACAATGAAAAATTGTCCGTTCACACGGTTAGTAGATTTCTTCCCGATTTGATTGTCAGCTATTTTTTTATCTCTCTTTATAACCAACTCATTGACATTTCGAACAATAAAGAAATTGTCAGCAATTGTAAGATGTTTTCAATTAAAACATCTGACAATGACCAATGAGTCTGACAATGTCCTAATCGACTGACAAAGATAAAAATTGTGTCTTCAGACGATTGTAAGATACCTAACAATTTTTTGTCAGATTGTCGTCTGAAAATGACGTGTCTGACAATATTGTCAGACAACATTATGTGTTCCGACGATTGTAAGACATTTGGAACTGTTTTTTCACTGACAGATCTGACAATATTGTAAGATCTGACAATCGTCTGTACTTAGCTTTATACTTGAATCTCATATATTTTTTTCGGTAGATGCTTTAAAGTAAAGGTTAGTGCAACAGTAAAAACTAAAGATAACTAACGGTTTTTAAGAGTACGTATTTACAATCGCTTGACTTAGTAAAATTGTACCTGTAAATTATCGCAAAAGTAAATTTAAATATTGTGTAATTTTTGTTTTGCCGAAGAGTTCCGCCTTGTGAATGCTATTGAATTAAAGCCCTGCTTCAATATTATACTTAAGGAATAAAACCTTACCCATATAAACACAACCATATACGACTGAAGAAAAGTTTTCTTTTCAACGAAAAGAGCTTTTCGATATCTGGGTGGCACAAACCTTCAATAAAAAGGATCCTGCTGTATGTCTAGTACGTAACTCAACAATTAGTTTATAAAGGACGTGTTAATAATGAACATAAAATAGAACTCATAACGACAAAAATTAAATCCTTTTAGCGAAATGGGTCAGAAATGGGTCTCTGGCCATTCGAGTCTTCGGAATTCTAGTGTATCGCTAATTACCTTCAAAATAAAGTGCCAATGTTATAAAGACTGTAGTCTTTTCAGTACTGCAGCCAATTCAATAAAAAAAACTGATTTCCTTAAATTTTTAAACTTCAGTTAAAAATGTAGTTAACTCACTAAAAGTTAATTAACTGCAGGACTTTTTATCTGGGGCCGAATTACGGCATCAGTGACTGAACGACACGTGAGGGAAATTTCATACAAAATATCGATGATATTCGATATTTCGTATGGAATTTTAATTTAAACATTGTCTCAAAATGCCAATTATTTTGGGAGATTTTTCTGGGGTTTATGCGCAATGTTCACCTAAATTGGCCATTTTTACCAGTGAGCACCTACCAAGGAACTAGTTGCCGGCATCTTTAAGAATCTCAGGAAGCCCACACATCTAATTTTAGGTGCCCCCTAAAATAAGCATAAAGCTGTTGGATCCCAATATTATTTTAACGAAAACTATAGTTAAGCTGATGGAGCCCCACACTTCTTATTATTGAGTTATTCTGGCCCCATTGGTAACCTAAGGAGGCCACCAAATTACCTTATACTCTTTAAGTTTTTAAAGTACTTTCAGTTCATTTAAAGGCTAGCTTTCACACAAAATCTCAGGGCCCCAAAAACAAAATAGAAAAGTATGTGAGTATTTTCAAAGTCAAAGTAACATCAGTTATAAAATTTTCATTAAACAGTAAACAGGACCTACCTAATGTTTTCAAAAATCTAGCTACATTTTTTGTTAACTTGAGCACATAATACAAATTTCAGAGCAGAATATTTTAAAAAATTATTCTTTTTTAATCCTACTACTCATTTTACTATTTTGTGGCCCTTTTGTTAAAGTCCCGGGAGCCCCTTTGACTCCCAGTCCGCCCCTGTGCACCAAGTTGCTAACAGAACAATTAGTTGCTGGCAACATGCCCCACCAACATACAGCAACTTATGTTACCAGCAAATTTAATCTGTCTGAAATAGGGATTTTTGATTTGTTGATAAAAATAACTTTGTTCAAAAATAAAATAAAGTAAAAAAAAATAGAACTCCAGCTTTTAACAAAGGTATCTGTAGAATTTTATGGTGTTTTCCTTGATTTAAAATATTTTTTTTTTGTATATTTTCTCATAACTCAGGGGCTCCATTGGCAATGTCTGAGAAAATAAATTCCTTAGCTCATAGGCATTGCCTTGAATATTGCCAATGGAGACGCTTTGGATATGGCAATATTGCTCGGCTTAGGATTTTTTTTCAAAATGGTGTCTCTCTGCGATTTTGAATGACTTTTGCTTCGTTTTAAAATTAAAGTTGAAAATATGAGAAATTAAGTAAAGTTTTTAATAATAAAAAAAAACACATTTGACATGGGGTCAAAATTTCTATATGAATCTACTGGTCAGCCACCAAGGCGAAAAATAGTCATTCAATGCCATTGAAATTTACATTTCCACAGATATTGCCAATAGAGCCACAGCATAACATAGGTCATAATATGTCCTGAACCTTAACGTTAATTAAGTTCTCGCATTATCATGTGATGTCTCCGGCTGGTTTACATACTTTTATAGACAGAAACCAGCCAGTTAAAAGCCTCCTTGTCATCTTCAGTTTTCATGTTAGCCACGGTGAAAGCCTTTGGTGTAATGCGACTTGCGAGGAACAAGTAAAACTTGTTTTTTTTATTTAATTAATGTAAACATATTTTTTCCAAGTTTACATATAATTCATATCCAGTTTTTATTGAAATAGTAGGTAGATATAAAAACCATAGATCAACACAGAAAAAGCTCGGCCAATTATAGAAATAGCAAGTGTATACATGATAAGACTCCAATTTTTGAATGACTGATAGGTTCTAAAAGGTGACATTAAAAGCCCATGGTTTTAAGTACATATACATACATAGTTATGTTAATGACATTTGCCATCTCAAATTGTTATTTAATAACGTTACACGTCTGCTATTTCAGGGCTCAGACTATGAATTAGTTTAATGACGTTCCCTACCTTATATTGTGATTTAGTCGATCCATGTTATCTCAGTCAGCTAAACTATAAGAAAGTATTTGAATTACATCAGTCATATTTATAATCTTTAAAGCTTTGCTTATACTACGTTTTCACCGACCGCTAATCCGAGATTTAAGTAGATTTACCCTAAATCCTCATCAAATCTTAAAGATTTACCATACAAATTTAATCCTCAAATCTAGTAGATTATAAATTAATCTTGTTAAATTTTCATAGTTGTACAAATCGAACACACCTATTCCCCTATTGCGCTGAGTACAATCTCTGAGAATCGAGAGAACATTTTCGAGAATCTAATTTTTTTTTAATCGTCGAGCTATCTATCTCACTTTAGAAGAAAAAATGAAACAGCATTTGCATTTTGAAATGAACTGTCAAAGTAAATGTACTTTTTTTTATGCGGCGTAAACACTATTAATGATTTATTAAATCTCAACGAGATTAACTATAGGTGAAAATGTTGTATTACTTTACCATACTGTTCAACTCCAAAATCTTATTTATCCTCCCTTAGCCACTGTATGCATTTGGTTGTCCAAATCTATCATGTCGATTACGGAATCCGCAATAATAGATCCGCTGTGATTCGCAGTGCAATTCTCTCTTTTCTCTTTACACATTTGTCGTGAAAAGAAAAGAGAACACTGTACTGAGAATCACTCCGGATGCAGTATTGCAGATTCCATAATCGACATGTATATTCTAAAGTACGTTTTAATGAAAAATCTTAAAGCTCTTCAACACTATCCCACTGAGTATTATAAGTGGGAAACAAATCATGTATAATAGTGTGGCAATAAAATATGACAGCCCATCTTACAAAGCATGATATTCCAGCCTAGACGATTTGACATGCTTTAATACATGAGAATTTTTAGAAATGGTTCTAATTCTATCAAACATTTCATTCTATTTTTATTGAGGCTAAATTAAACTGTTGTGTGTGGTCAAAAAATGAAAAGTCATTTCTCTCCCACAAATTTTGCAGAAGCATTGGAATTCTTTACTGCGCTTTCAATTTGACATGTATTAATACTCAATGGTATAGTCAGTGGCGTAGCGTGGCACAGGCCCCGGGCGGCAATTTACTTGGGGCGGCAATTTTCCAGAATATCCGGGCGGCAAATTTCAAATACATCCTGGAGGCAATTTGCTCGGGCGGCAATTTTTCAAAATAGTAATCAAAACAGACCTTAGTTCTGTTTTTATGTTTTCTTTTGCATTTGAATCCATTTTAGGGGCGGCAAATTTCCAAAATATCCAGAAGGCAGATTGCTAGGAGTCGGCAGTTTTTTAAAATATTTATCTAAATAGACATTAGTGTCAAAAGATTTTCGTACGTTCTGTTTTTATTTTTTATTTTCATTTGGATCCATTTGAAGGGCGGCCAATTCCTAAAATATCTGGGAGGCAATTTTCTAGGGGCGGCAATTTTTTGAAATATTAATCAAAGCAGACGTTAATTCTGTTTTTATATTTCTTTTTCATTTGGATCCATTTTAGGGGCGGCAATTTTTCAAAAATATTAATCAAAACAGACGTTAGAGTAGTAGTGCAGAAGCCCTTGGTATAATATATAGTACGTACGCCGAAGGTCTTGGGTTCGATTTCCGGCCTATGACACCTAAAAACAGAAATATTTTACACGGATAACTGCCTTTTGCGAGGAAATGACAAATCCTACAAGAGTATCTCTTTTCATGAAAAAGGCCCTGGTTCTACATGAGCTGTCGCGCCACCCAATTTATTTGTTTAATTAATTTATTTTTTTAGACGTTATTGTTAAATATTTTTGTATGTTCAGTTTTTATATTTTCTTTTCATTTGGATCCATTTTTCTTCAAATTGATAAATTTTTGTCAGTCCAAAGAAATTATTCTAAAGTTAACGAGCGATAACAGCGAAAGTGTTGTGTTTAAAACTTCCTAACAATAAAAGTACCTACCTAGTACCTACATAAAATGCTACTTTATCACTGCATATTATGCAGATATGCCCAAGTACTCTAAAGTTAAATGTCACAAAAAGGCGTTGAAAAACGAATTCAAATTATAAACTGTAAAAAAACATTCAAACTTTTTTTAAAAGATAAAACCAGTTTTGAATACTTAAATTTGTATGGGTTGCTTTAAAATATGTTTTCGTTAAAAAAGCTTTGAACAACATTTCTGATTCTTCATTTTAATTCAAGAAAAATGGCAATCGGAAAATCTTAGTTAAGCAGCTGTTTATCTTTGAATTTTTTAAGACTTCAATAAAAATTAATGGTGTCAGAAAAAAAAATGCTAGGGGCGGCAAAAATTGGCTTTGCCCCGGCGGCAAAACCCACGCTACGCCACTGGGTATAGTGTGGAAGGGCTTTAAGAAATGTTCATTGAAGCCTAGTACGCTGCTGATGCGAAACGAAAAATCCCATACAAAAATGACACAACGGAAAATTTCGTTCTGCTTTTCGTTTTGCAGTACGCTGTTCGAAGAGCGAAATTTATAATTGTAGCAGATTATTTGGAGAAGTCTGCGCTCCTTTTTCGCACAGAATTAATTATACAGACTATTTATTGTGTGCGGAAAAATGACATTTGAGTTTTGTGTTTTTTTTTTGTTTATCATTTTCTTACATCATGGGTTTCTCTGATTTTTGGGTTTAAGTTTGATTTTGTTTTTGGAATTAGTGAAACTCTCCAAGGATATTTTCCGTTGTGTTTTCGCAAGCGTATCGTTGTCTGTTTGGAGATCACAGGAAGTTTTCGTTTCGCATCAGCAGCGTACTAGGCTTGTACGTATCCAAAAGTTCGCAGATTACAGGGATGTCAGTGAGTTTAAGAGGACTTATCATTTAGAATGCGTTTATAAATAATGAGATGTCCAACTATTTAGACAATGGCTAACTGGACAATTGTCGGAGAGTGTTCTAAGAAAATCTAATAAATATACAACTGCATAGGTATATGTATATATAATTATAAAGCGGTAGCCATAAGAAAACAAGAAAATAACGTACAAACTGTTTTTTGTAATTTTTGGCGTCAATTCCTATACTGCCATTTCCTCTCTGAAATTTTGAATTCCGTTTCAACAAAAACACATAATATGACCCTCTTTTAAACAAATACGTATGCATAATAAATTTTGATATGTAGGTACATTCCTACTAGGTATAGGTACCCAATAACCATCTCAAAGTCTACTCCACTACCACTCTTTAAAGGGCTAGTTTACATGACGATTGACCATTTTAAGGCCACCCCACCAAAATAAAATTAACTGATTGCTTAGGTAGGAAGGTAGGTACATAAATACCTATGTAGGTACATACATATATACCTACAGCAATTTAATTCAAAACCTTCTCTACTAAAACCTAGCGGAACACACTTAAAATACATATTCCTATAGGTATGTACAACAATATAGGTTAAGGTATTTTTTTTTTTTCAAAAATTTGAAGGAAACTGAAAAATTTCAATTTCTTTTTGTTCCATAACCTCAAAAAAAGATGTTCTTTTTCTTAATCCCATTCTCTGTGTAACACATAGCCTTTTGTGTTTGGTATTTTGTTGATCATCACCATCATCGCATCAACAATAACAACAGCTTTTGGAAAGCAAAATAGAAAATCCGTAATAAAAAAATAAAACTAAAAAAAAAAAAACAATACTCAAATCCCGTTAACTTAATGCCCATGGTCGTACCTTTTTTGTTGCACTCTGAAATAGCTGGAAAAAGGCACAGAAAACACATTTTTCTCCAATATATAGGTACCTACATAGACACACATAGGCCATCATTCGAGGAGCTTCGTATACCTAGATATTGTTAAAGATGTAACCACACCAACAATAAAGAAGAAGTTAGAAAAAAAAGCATAATAATTATAATAGAGCTGAATAGTTACATACAGCTATACAAACCTTACCTACAACATAGCTACCATACCTACTAACTGAAGTTATAGAAGAGCCCCTTGAAAAATCCAACCTTAAAAATTACACTTTGTGTTGTTGTTGTTGCTGTTATTGTATTTGATGCTAGAAGCCCACGACAGCAGCAAGCTTAGCCAACACCATCCGACCAAGTCAAGCACAGCAAAGCCAGCCAACCCATCAACAACGAGGCGAAAAACTAGGAAACCATCAAGGAAAACCCCATTCCAATTTCAGCGTCGTTCGTCGTTGCCGTCGTCGTAGTATCTCGTATAGTCGCAGTCGCCGTCTTCGTTTTTTTTTTTGTTATTTCATTTCGAAATCAACGGATTGTAGTATTAGTTTCTAATGTTTTTTTTTTTTGTTTTTTTTTTTAACAACACGGTCTTCTACACATAAATTTTCTCTTCAGCTTCCTCCCCTCTCGTCATATATATTAGTGGTCTTTGGCGATAGGAACTCAATACCTACTCCAGTCTGCTGGTGATGTCTGTTTCCATCTCCACCTCAATTCCGCCTCCCTATATAGTCCCTACGTAAACTTGAGTTCTCTTCTCATTTTGTCGTATGTGTTTTTTTATCTATTGTTCTTCTAAGTACTCATCTGGCTAGAGATACACTTGGTTTGGTTTGGTTAGATATCTACTTGTTGTTTCCTTTAGGGAATTCTATAAAAAAAATACATACATTGGTTTGAGGCTAGGTATACTAGTAGATACTTTTGTATCCTCTCAGTTCGATATTTATGTACATTTTTTCTTCTATAAGGCACATCTATATTATATGTATGTATGTTGGTATGTATGTAGATATACCTACATATTTTGTATCTAAAGTAGCTTTTTGCGTTTTAGGATTTTTACAACAATCCATCGAACAACAACACAAAAGTGATAAATGGGTGTGTTGATGATATTTTGTGCGGTTAGGTTAGATGAAGCAGGGATGATGCGATGAAGATGTGGAAAGACGCACAAACGTGACATCATTTTTTTTCTATGATCTTCGAAGCTTCTAGGAGCGGATACAACACTACTCTCTGATCTGATGATGTTGGCTGGTTGATGATGATGATGTGGATGTGGCCAATGTGATCGTCTAACCGCATATAGTTTGTGTGGAGGTCGATAGACAACGAAACGATGACTATGACTACTCTATGAAAAGATTACGAAATGTAGGTATCCGTGAGATTTTTTTTTTTATTAAAATAAAAAAAAAATTTACGTGGGAGCTTTATTTTCCTACCAACAAGTTGTAGGTAGGTATGCCAACATACCTTAACCTATAATTAATTTTGTTTTATTTCTAAAACTTAAACAACACTAGATAGGTACCTACATATTCGATGAAATCCTGACTTATGAATTTTTGTATCGTATTATTTGTATAGGTTGCAATTGCAAGCTAAATAAAATAGCTTTGCATTTATTCAATTACATAGAAATGTATGTATATTCATATACCTATGTACATATCTATACCTACAATCCTGCATAGTTTTGTTCTCGTATTTCCCGGTTTGTGGTTCGTTTATTCTTCTAAACGCCTGCCCTTGCGTTCCATTTAAGGAGTTCAATTCATACTTACATACATAGTAAAAAGCATATAGTTATTTATGTACATATGTAGATAACATACAAACATGGTAATGGGGCTTACTGATCGCACAGAATATGAACAAACTGATTTTGTAGAACAGCGAATATAGTTTACGTGGTATAAAGAGTTGCGGTGTTGCCAAGATCAATTTTCTTTTTTTATAAAAAAAAAAACTTTAAATGTAAATTAAAAGTATATAATCTTCATAGGTATGATAATAATAATTTTGTTCTAGGTAGTAGGTACCTAGTTATTTTTATAAAAATCTTCATAAGAGTGTTGGGGATAGAAAAATAACTTTTGGTACTTACAACACAAAACAACAGCCCAAACAGAATCAACAAAACCGCAGAATATAATGTACAAACTAACAAAAAACTAGAAAAAACTGTCGCATGCTCTCTCTTTCTGAGTTGGATTATGACTGGTAAAGACGCATTGATATGATTTTAAAGGTACTTGCTAATGGAGCCAAATGAGTATTTTTAACTCTTTGGAAATGGAGATATAGGGGTGAACTTAAGTCTCCCTCTACTCCCCTATACACGAGTGCTTATATTTTTCACAAAAAGATATGTGACAATAATTTTGTAAAACACTATTTTTGAAAATTCTGCAATTTTTTATCAACTATTGCATTTTTGATCGATATGATTGTCCCTTTCACACCCTCTCTAAGGTATATTATTATTTTTTTACACATCCAATATTTCTCATATAAAAATTAAGCCTCACATTTTATTCAAATTTATTATTGAAGATGAGAATGAGATTATTTTTAGAACCAAAGTAAAGGCTTCGTTAGGTATCCAATATCCATATCGAATTTGTTTCGAAAATAACGGGCATTTATAAAAATCTCTCACTAACGCTGTGGCTCCATTGGCAATATTTATGGTAATGTCAATTTCAATGGCAAAATTTATTGCCTGGGTGGGGCTTCTATTGCCACGTAATTTCAGTTGTCGAATGTCAGTATAAAAATTTCCACCTTTCTAAAATTTTTTAAATTTTAAATCACTATTATTGATAATACAAAACATAATTCACTTAGGGCCAGTTTCAAAGTGCACACTTAACAAAATAAGTGGCACTTAATTTTCCCATTTTGGCACTTAAGCCGCAGTTTTACTACCTGAGTAAGTGGAACTTAAGTGGCCAACATTGGAGACTTAAGTGTCACTTATTCCGATAAGTTTACACTATGAAATTGGGAATTAGTTTTCCATATTTGGCACTTAAGTGACACTTACTTCACTGTGAAACTGGCCCTTAATTTCTCATTTTTTCAACTTAAATTTCAAAACGAAGAAAAAGTCATTCAAAATGGCGGAGAATTAACCATCTTGAAAAAGGTGAAACGTCAAAATTGTTTCCCTCAGCAATGGAAATCAATAATTGCCTTTCATAAGCCCAGCAATATTGGCATTGCCATTTCTAAAGCGTCATTCAAAATTTTCGGAGAAACCATTTTGAAAAAAAGTGAAAGCTATATGAAGCTTGGAGAGCGACTTAAATTACGTGTGATATTTCAAAAAATGATTTTCTTTTACTTTTGTACAATTAAAGAAAGACTAACTAATAAATTGATTCAAACATTAAAAAATAATTTGTTGATATTCGACACAATGTTGGTTCTACAGTACATTTTTATGTATGTATGAATATCCGCTTAAATGGTAATTTCGATGTAAAATATAATAAAAATTCTTTTTTAAATTATTCTAAGTTGTAAATGCTGACTTTGAGCTACACCATACCTATGTTTCTATCACGATTTTTACAGAATTTCTTATTGGCTGCATTTTATTATCCACATGATCTGATCAGGATCAAAATTGTACATGTAAATACAAAAACAACATGTAGGTAATCCTGCTTTTGGTCTGGATCTATTTCATGATCCAAAATCTAGTACTTTTTTATTATTATTATGGTAAGGTAGTGTAAACTATAGTGCAAAGAAAAAAGCCAACAAAAACATGAAAAATATACAAACACAATGCAAAAAGAGACGGATATATACCCTGACTGTCACTGTGATCCTGTTTATTTTATTATCCAAATCAGATCATGTGGATAATAAAATGCAGCTATTATCAAAGTTATCTGTATTTTAGGCCCTGTTTAGATTGGGATGATTGAGGCCGGACTGGTGAGCCTCATCGCCAAAAATAGGTATATTGAAAAAACAACAACTTCAACATTCCAAACATTTAAAAAACAACAAAGTACCTAAATTCATGAGTCCGATTTTTATGTTTTTATTCGTGCCTCACGTGAGTCCTTCAATTATCTTGCCTAGGTACATGTATACGAACTACAGTGATACCGAATTCATGATTACCTACCTACCTACTTAGGTTATATAAATTGGAGAACTGTGATCATACTTTGCTCAGTGCATATCGTTACTTTACATTTAGGACCAATTTTTCACAGCTAATCATCTTTAATAAATGACTACTGGTTAATCATTGAATGTACCTAGGTACCTACTTGTTAACCAGCATTTTAATTTGAGCTATTAATAATCGAAATCGCTAATCAGACGATTTTGGTTGATTAGCGCCATTTAATCAGAACCTGTTTAAATTATAGGTATTACACATTTAGCCCACTTTGAAAAAATTAGCCCATAATCCAACCTACCTATATTTAGGTAGGTACCTATTATACCTACCTATATTTAGGTAGGTACCTATTATACCTACCTATTTAGGTAGGTACCTACCTACCTATCTATCTGTGCCTACAAGCTGTACAAATGTAATGTATAGTAGAGTACAGTAAAAGGATAGAGCTTCCTTGTAGGTAGATATTTTTTTTATCAGCTGTACAATCAAATGCTGGCAATTCCAAATTTTCCCTCGCCCAAAAGGGTAGCTGTTGTGTCCCTCCTATTGCCATTGCTTGCTTGCTTTTGCCACCGCGTTTGCCACGACACGAAGCGACAACAAATAAAAAGCCCCCATTACACTTGCCCTCCACTCCATCCTTGTTTCTCTTCTTCTACCCTACATTGACACAACCCACTTACAAGGGAGAATGTTTCATCATTTTGATTTTCTCAACATTAATGAAAAAAGAAAAACAACCAAGAAAAGAATAAGAAAACACAATCACAAAAAACTTAAAATGAATTGAAAAAAATAAAAAAAAATATACTTTTCTACCCGATCGTGTGGCTGGCTGGCTGGCTATGGCAGTGGCACTCTCCATCTCCAGGTCTCCAAAAAAGAAGTCACACCAACACCAAAGTCAATCCATCCACCACCATAAGGAGTTCGCCACGGAAAACACATACAAATACAATCAAACCACATAAATCGCTAACTGTACATGACTTCTTGGTGTATGTATTTTGATCATGTGTAAACATGAGATACCACCCGATACGATAGTAGGACAATAAATCGGCAACAATACAACATACAAATTAAGCCGAAGGGTAGGCGTCTCGCAAGTGTGCTTTCAAAGCAACTTTTCGCCTAAATAGCATTTTTCCTGCTTCTAGGGTTACCAATTGAATAGAATGAAAAAAATAATGCTGGTAGAATTGAATGTGAACCAATGCCTACGTTGTGTATAACTCTCCCATCGATAAAAATAGATTAGCCTAGAAAAGATGAAACAAATCATATGAATTTCAATCAATTTTTCAACGTTTCTCGACCAATTTTATCGAGCAGAACGTAGGCACAGATCAGATAGGTACCTACCTACCTAATATGTTTTATATAATTTACCAAGTTTATTTTTAAAAGGTACCTACACGTTGTAAAGACTGTTTTCTTTACAGGTGTGGTTTTAAAATGGGCAACACTATTTCTAGTGACAGGAAAATTGACAGCTGTCAGATATTTGTAGTCAGTATATAGAAAAATAAATTAAATAAATTTGATGGTGCAAGGGCCTAGTGAGTAGTGACTTACAAGTTACAACTCAGTTTCACAAAAACCTCAAACATTCAAATGTGAGACAGAGTGTAAAGATTTTAGAACCAATAGGTGTCTTCTTTTATAGATATGTAGGTACTATAAAAATGTGCATTTGTGTGAGTTTCTACACATTTTATTTTTTTTAAATGGATTTTGATAGACTTTTGTATAGAAATTCACACAAATTCTCAGAGTTTCAAAGTAGGCTTATAACTTTAAAAAATTTCAAGTAGGTATAAACAAAATGTAAAATTGTAGGTAGGTATATGCGATAGAATGGCATGTTCAAGAAAATGATATCTTGGAGATCTCAGCTAAACTTCTCAGCTTTGCTGTGAAAATGAAAATGAGGTCAAAAAATTTTGGACTCTGCTCCTTTTTAACGGAGCAAAATCTCTGAGATCTCATTTTTCTTAATGAGCCTAGAAGGTTTGTTCGTTTACATCCTAAAATTGCAAATTTTAGTTTAGTTTTATTTTGTATACCTATAAACTTTAACATAACTTTTGACTTAAATTGGTAGAAATTTGCAGTTTTTTGAAGATGGTCTGTCAGAAATTGTATGAGATTTCAAGTGAGATGTGAGGAAGAGCTTTAACGAAACAGGACTGTTCTCTGTGACCTTTTTTGTTTTATTAAAATGATCTCTCATCAGGGTCATTTTTATAATAATCGATATAATCTAGGTGTTAATGAAAAAAAAAATAACAACCATTTCAGTACTTGGGTAGGTTAGGTACCTATTTCGGGGATGAAAGATGATTAGGAGTCACCCTATCCACACTTCTGTTGCCAGACACAAAATTTTCAAATTTAAACAGACACTAAGTTAAGTTGATAAATAGCAATTTCAAGGAGTTAGCTATATAAATAAAATTATGCTTGTGTAGCATTATGATGGCAACCCTACTTGCATTATCCCCGATATTTATATGTAGTGGTTTGGTGGATTCAATAAACATATATATACATCCTACATACAATCAAATATATCCACGACCTGAAATAGGCTATACCAAACCATGCAAAGCAAAAACAAATAATATTCTCCTTTTTCTTTACATACAACACGTACACATGTGCATCAACATCACATTCACTTTAGCCAGCCAACACAAGCAACAGTTATACAAGGGCGCGGGGGTGAGAATAGGAAACGAATGCGCCGCGCCAGACGCAACGATAGGCAAAGGCAACCACATCAACTCAGTCAGTCAGTCAGCCAGAGATACATAGTCCAACATTACACTAGTCCAACCGCAGCGCGCACCGATAGATAGTTATACTTCGTATCCCAGCGAATCACTTAGTTCAGTTCAGTTTCGTGGTTGTCCGCCGCTGGTGCGGTGGTTTTTTTTTAATTTGGTTTTATTTTCGTTCGTTGTTTTGGGTTTTCGATTTATGCCTTTATATTTATAAAATAATAAATATAAATAATTTTATGTTAACACTTGATTCTTTTTATTTAAAAAAAATATTCAATTCCCTCTCTTATTTGATATTAAAACAAAAAAAAAAAGTCTCAAACTAAAAACCACCCTATTTTGTGTGCTATAAGAATATCGAGAAAAAAATAACAAATCTTCCCCGGAATTATAAGAGAATAAAGATACTTTCGTTTGTATCTAAAAAAATGCATTAATCATCAAAGTGAAGTGGAGAGGTTTTACATACATACATAAATTAAAAGAAAAATATACCTAATTTTTTTAAAAAGAAAAAATATAAAATTAAAAATAAATCAAAAGTGGACAAGTGAAACAAACCCCAAAGCGACCATCAACAACCCCTTGTGGGACCTTGATCTCAAATAAACAATTTCGGACCATTTTTTTTATTGTATTTAAAAAAATTACATAGAATTTTTATAAGAACCCTAGGATTACACTTCCTCCCGACTTTTTTTTATACCTATATCACACTTGGAAGCTTGGAACTAATCAACGAGCAGATAAAAAAGTAAACATAACGGATTACACTCAAGAAAATTGCATTTGAATCTAACAGGTAAGCAGAGACGAAAGAACAAGAAAGAAGGAAGGGCTTTTTAATTTCGTACCTATTTAGGAATGAAGGAATAAAGGAATGTGGGCATTCATAATACCTAACTACCACTCTTAAAAATAATAATATGCATAGGTTCATATAGCGCTATTATAGTAGGTAACATTCTTAAGAAGGAGGTGAGGGGGTTATATTGGACTTTATGAAATTATGTAAACCAAAGAACTAGGTAGCTACATAACATATCGAGCAAATTAAATTAAAAACATAAAAAATATCCTTCAACCACTGTGTGATTTTTTTATACATATTTTTTGTCATTTAGCCTTTTATATGTCTCCTCCCTAAGCGCCCCCTTTCCATTAGTTAGTTTTTTTTTGTACAAGTGTGCATTTGTAACTGTCCTCTGAATTGGGGTTAAATCACCGTTGGAAGGAGGGTATAATAAGAAGAACAGTATAATATGCCACGGGCGCATTTACTACTGCCTTTTTGGTGTCATCACCACTTTAGTTTATTATATTTTGTTTGTTTTATACAATGAAATTCCTTGTACCGTTAATATTCTCAATCTTCCGTTATTTTGGTTGAAAGTTTTCTTTTTCTTCCGTCTTCACTCAAATTTCTCATCATCCAATCCATTCATAGAGAGCTGACACTCTTGACAGTGACAAAAGTAAATGAGAGATAGGGATAGTGATAATGTAGTGTCATTGTTTTTTTTTTTTTGATCATATTATATTTTTTTTTTTGTATTTTTATACATTAACATAATTTATTTATTTGTGAGAAGACGAAATAGAGAGATAGATAGAGAGAGAGAAAGCTTTGTTTGATTAAAATCGAAGCGTGTTATTAATGTATGAGTGAAGTGTAGTGAAGGGCGATTGCTCAAAGCTTTTCATTCAATCAAAAATAGTGTTATCTGTTATGTTGTGTGATTATAAAATAGTGTTGCCAATGTAATTGTTTTATAGTTTTAATGCAACAAGTGTCTTATTTATATAGAGTGTTCAGCATGTAGGTAGGTACAAGAAAATACATAATTTGTAAACTGAATTTTTTGATACTATCGTATTTTAATGATGAGATACAACATAATAGGGACCAGAAAAATAAATTAATGCGTGTGTTTTTTTATTAGTTACTCAACTAAGTAGGAAGGTAAAGGTGCCAATCTCTCATTCATAATTTTAAATGCAAAACAAAAACAAATCTAAAAGCTATTTTGAAAAAACAAATCTATTTTTGTCGAAGTTAATCATCGAAAATTTGAGGCATCTTAAGTTATCACATCGGATTTCATCAGCTGTGATTTAATAGTGGATTAGGTACATACCTACATAAAATATGAAGGAGATAAGGTACCTACTAATACGTAAACAGTTAGCTTTGAATACAAAATTTTAACGAAACGAAGTTTTTGATAGGATCAACTTTTATCGCTCGAGCGAGTGTATAACGACACTCGCAATTCTCTTAAGTAGGTAGGTACCTGCATCGAAATTCAACTGAAATTTGAAAGCACCGATACCTAGGCATTTAACAAAATTATCTCTAAATATTGTTATGAAAAACAATTGTCGGTAAATTGTTTTGGATGATGTGATGTGGTGAATACGATATTTTTAATTAATTTAATTTTTAGTCCTTCAAATTATTTGATCAAGGCTATTGCTAGGTAGTGGTTACCAAGGCAAACGTTTTTGACCTTTATAGGTAGGTACCTACCCTTTATAAAAATTTAATTGAAAGTTTTTGCGACCTTTAGTCCAAATGCGTTTCTCCCAGTCACCCTTTATACAACACAATGCCTACCTAGGTAGGTACCTAGGAAGAATATTATTTTAAAACTTTTGTTTCCTAATGATAGGTATTAATTGTAGACTAAAATTATAAAAATATGTAGGTACATAATGTAGGTATCTATAGGTACCTACATAATATCTACAAAACGAATAGGTATGTTTTCAAGACTTCGTCAAAACTAATTATATCTCTAGAATAACCTCACTATTATTATGAAACTGTTATTGCATCTACCTAACCTACCTACTTAATTTTTTTATCCGAAAATAGGTACAAACCTACCTAGGTGCATACCTACATTTATCTGCATAGCTATAGGTATGAAATTAAAATTCTAAAAACAAAGTTTCAATATTATGTTCCATAGCGTAATCATTTGTTTCGTCCACCTACTCCAAAAAGTTTGTTTTGTATAGGTAATATAAATAGCTTCTTACATAGGTTTGAACGTGAATAACCCAGAAAAGAGGATGAAATCAACCGAATACAAAAAAAGGTCTAAATAAGGCGAAGAGAAGTGGTATAGGTTTTCGAAATATCAGTAAATTAAAAATACTTCATTACAAAAGTTAACACAAATAGGTACGTATTGAAATCGTTCACACGTTTTATTTGACATTTAAATTTTTAACAATATTTCTGCCTTATCTATCCGTAATTCCAAAAGGTAGCCAGTGAATTCTCATCTTGGCGCCACCCACAATTTAGTGTTTTTTTCTTCATTCATTGGTTAATCCCTTTGGGTACCAAGGTATAAATTACTAAAAACAGGATGCCTGTTTGGTAAAACTTAGTTTTTTTTCTATGGGTTTTTACAGCAAATTATGTAATTTTGTTAAATTTTCTTCAAATTCGCAAGAAATTTGACGTTACCAAACAGACCAAGGATTTGTATAAAAATATTACAATCCTTGCGTTCGCCGAACTAGGTATCAGCTATCATCCTATGCCAAAAATGTGCAGATACGTTGGGTTGTTGTTGCATCAGCTGTTTTGTCGCAAAGAATTACAAAAACACAAACTTATCCGGATAGCTTTGGATTGATCCCCGAATGCGACTAATTACCTACGAAGGCAAAAATGAAATTAGCGCGTTCAAAAAAATGAGATCTCAGAGATTTTTCTCACAAAGTGAGGAAGCGAATCTGAGAACTTTTGCTGAGAAATCCTGTTCAGGTAACTGAGATTGCTGAAATCTCCGAGATCTCATTTTCATTTGACAGCATTCCGACAACTTTATTTTTTGACGTTTTATTGAGTGCCGAATGTTTTACAAGGTGTTTTTGTTTTATTCATTTCGCAATTTCAAATAGGTAGCTATGTTCTGAGAGGTTTTATAAAAAAAACTTCAAACCTTCAATCAGCCATATATAGCCTTTTCACACCAAGCCAAATAAAAAACAAAAATTCTTATTTTGTGAGGAATCTGTATAAATAATAGGTCTGTTCGCGTACTTGCCCGAAACTGCCAGATTCTACCAGATTAATTTTTTTTACATGAACTTTGACAGTCTTTCGGACTAAAAATGGTAGAAATGGGTAGGTTTAGGGAGTAAACGAACAAGGTTAATGTTTCCTACCACGAACAAATATGATTTCAAAATAAAATTCCTTTTGACAGCAGCCTTCAGCTGTTTTTTTTTTTACATTTGATTTCCCGCTGAATGTTTCGAAAGGTTTGTTTGTTTAGTTCAACTTTGAATTGCAACTAGTTTTTGAGAGGTTTTATCTTAAACTTGTGGTTTACCAAAAATGTATGGTAAAACTTGAGTTTTCGATGTAGGTTTTTTGCCAAAACAAATAATTTCGCGAAAAACGGGTTTTGAGTTTGGTTTTTAAAGGCTATTAGGTATTTTCTCATAAATAGGTAGGTAGGTGTACCTCCCTAGGTCTGTTCCTAAGTTAAAAAGACATGGCCATCCAATAAAAAATTGCTATCTTTTGTAATTTCAATTATTGTTACGAGATACCTAACTGTTTATGCTGGCATTATGAATTTCTTTTAACCTGTAGGTATAACAATCTATCTACCAATCTATACCTGTCCCCAAAAGCCTAAACAAATGATAATGAATGACTTTTGCTCCAAAAAGAGAAAAAAGAAAACAATTTACATCTTAAGAAATTGTGTCGCACTCATGTGTAAATATCAAAGAAAAAAAAAGAATAAAAAGAGAGTGACATCTTTCGTTCTGTTATCCCTACTTCTCTCTTTTCTCTTCCTCCCCTTTCCTTCACATCCACCTTCATCAAATCTTTCTTAGCCATATCACTGGTTGTCGGTGTCGCTGTCGTGTGGTTCGTACTGCTGGTTGGAAGATGGAAACACAAAAAAAACATAATTTTTGTTGAAAAAGTGGAACAATATATTAAAAGGTCACTGACCAAATTATGTTAAAATGAATGAAAATGAATAAAAAAAAATACCTATAGGTAACAGCTAAAAGAGAAAGAAAAAAAATAATAAGTTGGACATTGGCCACACATTTGAGCGAAATGAACTTTTGCCCTTTTTACGTGTCGCTTTTTTATAGTAGGTATGCATTCAAAAATGAAAAGGATTTATTTCTGGAAATAAACACACACACACAACTCCACCAGTTTTAAGTTCTTCCTCTTCGTCCATAATTTAATTAACACAAGTTTGTTTCCTGTATATAGATGCATAGGTAGATAGGTACCTACCTATCTAACTATAGGTATATTTAAATCACCTTCGTGGCAAGGAAACGGGTGAAGGAGATTCTTTTGTATATACAACCCCTTTCTACCTAAATCTATCTATAGGTACTCTTATATGCATACCTATAATATGGGTGCCTTAAGCTCATTTTCCACTCATGTTGTTGTTGTTGGACTTTTTAATCCTATAAAAGAGGATTTTACACACGACACCAAGGAGACAGCAAACGGACCCAGCAGGCTAGAAAAATAAAAGGCAAACCCCATCATTTTATGAAAATGTATCCCCAGAGATAAAGACGGAATGACTTAAACAAGAGTCAATTCTATATAGGTATCTGCTATATTTCTACTACAATTGCCTTTTTTAGTTTAAAAAAAAGTATGATAGTATGTGTGTTTACCATGCATTGACTGCGGGAAAGACGTGAGAGGGAAGTAGGTTGTAGGATAACATAATTATCTCCTCTAGAACAATACTAAAGCGAAAGGCTTTTTTTGTCCCTCTTAATAGTGCTTGTGCTGTAGGTATACACAAGAGAAAGAAATGAATTGAAATTATATAAAAACGTGGCTCGGATAACGGCATACGGCAACTAAATAAAAAAGCCAGAAGGAAAAGAAAGATAATTGAAGAAAACAAAAAGAGAAAAGCTCATGATCACTTAGTTTGTTAGTAGGTGGGTGGGAATAGATAGGTATAAGAGCTTTGAGGATAGTGTTGTGGTTCTTGAGGTTATTTGTTGTTGCTTCTGAGCGAATAGGCATCTTCAATTTTTCGCAATTGAGATCGCCGAGCAACAAAATATTGAAGAACAATTTTTAGCTGAAAGTTTAACACAAGTGTAGGTATCGGTATTGGTTCTTCCTTTTTAGTTTTTTTTAGTTTTTTTTTTTTTAGTTTAGTTTATTTCATCAAACAGAGAGTTCAACTCTTACAGACTACTATAATAAATATAAAATATGTACATATGTATATATAAACGAAGAGAGATATCTTCAAATTAGTGGGATGATGTTCAAAAATATAAAATTTTGTTTATCACAAGTGTATTTATTGGTATTGGTTCTTCCTTTTTACAGAGAGATATATTTAAACTAGTGGGAGGATGTTCGAAAATATAAAATTTTGTTGCTGCCTTGAATTGCAATAAGTTTGGATTTTCAGAATCGAAAACAGATTGAACGACCAATATTGAAAACGCCACTTAGCTATAGCTCGTATCGTGGCCAGAAAATCTAGCTCGCGTTGCTGTGGGTACTCTTATTTATCGCCCTGTAAATATAGGTATTTTGACAGGCATTAATTTTTTTCGTCGAGTCGTTCCGAATTTTCGCTCTGGTTTGGGGGAACCTTAAATCGCTTATTTCCTGACAGAAAACTGTAATTCCCCAACTAATGGAATTTTTATCGGGGATATCGATTGCTTGTAGTGATTTAACATGCCAACGTTTGTGCGGTCATCAACGACAAATTGTTCCTGTCAACATGATGTTAACGTCAACGGTTAATTTGTTCTAATGTGGTCAAGACATGTGATCGCAAACTTTTAACGTGCCAACGCGTTGACACATATTGAACATCAATTTTTTTGTTGACATTGACGCTGTTTAGATTGGGAAGATTGAGGCCGGTATCACGGCAGTTCGTAGGCAAGAGAAGGGTGGGGTGAGGACTCTCGTGAGGCACGAAGAAAACATAATAACCGGACTCATGAGTCTACTTTGTTGTTGCTTCAATGTATGGAATGTTGTTGTTTCAATATATTTTGAGGCGCCTGAAAGTTTCAAATGTAAACACGATGACACTCACCAGTCCGGACTCAATCTTCCCAATCTAAACAGGGTCATTAGAAGGATAACGAGTTGCCCATTTGCATTGATCGTCTAAGCTTAACCCAAATACATATTTAAATGTTTATATACATAGGTATTTTTATCCACTTTTGCAGTTGAAAAAAATGATACAAATTTACGACACACCCCGTAGAACCATTCGCAGGAAATTTCAAGGTAAAATTGAAAATTATTACAAAAAAAATCATTCCAATTCATGCATCTTATCTTGGTTCAGATGATTCGAAATTTGTATAGCTAACGTAGCTGGATCAATAAGGTGCCTAGTAGTACCTACATATTTTAATTTAAAAGAAACTATGTGGTTACATTCCTATATCATTTATAAAAATGTTCGTTATTAAAGAAAAGCTTCCTCAAAAGTTTCGTTTATACCCACTCTCCCCTATTATAACACATGATTCCTATATTTATGTAAGTACATAAATGTATGTGTTAAAATACGAACTCAATTGACTATCAGATCCACGAACGTCCTCGCCTTTATCTCAACAACTTTGGTAGGTATAATTATGTACATACCTACTTACATACAGCGATAGGGATGAAACATGATGCATGATAAAAATGTTTTAAGATAATTATTTTTTTTATCATATGTGTGCAATGTGCAGTGTCCAGTACAATCCGCCCATAGTTTTTCAAATCCCTACACACACAATCCGGACGACCGACGACAATAAAGCCTCGTCTAATTTTTATATATAATTTTTTTTCTTTTTTTTTCTAATTCAACGTTTTCTATTACAAATTCCTCTTCTCGCATCCCCTTCACACAAAACAACCTTTCCCTCTATTTGCCGCCAGCCTCCCCTATCCTGTTCGCTCTATCAGTCAAGCATAAAAGTCAATTCGAAAAGAGGATGCGAATTATATTGAACAAACACACATATACACAAGAACTAAAAAAAAATACACACATAGGGAAAATATAAAAAATTACACACTCAGTGCTGTTGCTGCTGAGTGCTGTTGGCTGATGCCATCACAGGGAGAAAGCAGTGATTTTTCCTGTGCCCATATAGACATACAACGATCCCCTTGTGCGCAGTAGTTTTTGTACTTGGACATGGATACTTGGTCTTGGATACAGCTACTGCCCCTGCCTGCCATCACCATCAGACAAAAAGAGACGCCCTGTTTGTTATATTTCCTCTTTTGTTCAAGAGAAAAAAGGGGTCGTATAATTCGATCGGAACGATCATAATCGGGAGAAAAGGAAAATACAAAAAAAAATAAATAAATAAATAATTCCCACTATGCAGTTTGTGGTATCATCCACTAAAAAAAAATATGTTGGTGTGGCATGGCCCACACCCTTTTTTAGTGGAGTTTTCAGCATTAATTAGTTTTCCCATCAGTCAGCATTTTACTATAGGTACCTACATTTATATGTGACACGCCACACTCCACAGAGCTGTGCAGTGTAATCACCATTTGTGAACTGAACTCACCAACCTGTTGATTCATGCAGTGCAGGGTAATCTTTTCTCATACAACCCCCTGCTGTCTCGGCAGTTATAATTTTCCACGATCGCGCTCGTATTACATCTTGAGGATGGTTTTTTGGAAAAAAAAAAATGCTTGATGATCGCCAATGATATCTCATTTTTATTATAGACATGATTGTATGTAGGCCCAGAATTCTCTATAATCATGATCAAAAGAAGACCTACATTTCGGGGTTGAATTTCGCACCGTGGCATTGGTTATAGGTATAGTTAAGTAGGTATAGTAAGGAATTTTCAATGCCTTACCTTCATACTTAATTGCATTTTGCTTCAAATAGTTAAAAGTTATATTTTCTAAAAACACCTGAGAATAATTAAAGAAAATACTATTAAAAAGGTCAATTTTGTCATATTGGAAAGAAACAGCCGCGTGTTTTAATTTCAAATTCAACGGCTTTATAGAGTAGGAAAACGCGGAGCAGAGAGGAGCACACGGAAAAAGGCAGGGAGACCTCAATGTGGAGGCAATTTTACAGTTTTCCCTTTGTAAGGTATTCACAGCATGCATATCCCCACACTGTTGGGGCCCCACCTCAGCCGCATGAACCTCAATACGCTGGTTTTCTTCGTTACCTACGTACTTTTTTTTTTTTGCTTTTTGTGTGCCTGTTCTTCTTTTCTATGTCATTTCAGCTAGTTGTTGCCTTCGATGATGGAAAAAAAAATCTCCACTCCATAATCCATGGGTATTTATTTTTTTTTTATATTTTATTTTTGGTGTACCTAATCGCCTTTGCCTTTTTTCTTCTTCTCTGTCACCACCGCCGCTGCGGCCGCCGACGACAACGCTCCACTTGCCTGCACGTCGGACGGTCGGTCGGTTGTATTGTCGTCCACGCGATTCATCCACATCCATTCCTCCCTCCTTCGTCGGGCTATCATGATCATTTTTCCCCACACGCATACATCTCTAAGTGTGCCCATTTTCCATGCCACATAGGAGTGTTTGTGTGCATGTTTGGATACCCCCATCCATATGCATGTCCCGTGATGAGAAGAAAAATAAAATTCCTTTACCACGTAGGCAGCATAGAGCCAAACCATCCAACGACGAAATTATAGAGTAGGTGAACGTGTAAAGGAGGAGGCACAGTAAAAAGAAGAAAACAAAAAATGATCGTTAGTTGGAGTTGTATAGACGAAGGGGAGAAAGAGGGGAAAATAATATGAAATAAAAAAAAAAAAAAAAAAAACGACACGCAATAGGGCAAGGCAAACAAGCAAGGCACGACTCACTTCAGTGAATCTCTACAAAAACATTTCGTCGTACTATGTAGGTAGTAGAGGAGTATAGATACGTATGAACATATACCTACCTGTATAAAAATGGTAGAAATGCCGCCCAAGTCTACAACTTTTGGAGTGGAGCCTGAAAATATCCAAATGGATATTTAAACGAACAATCATAACCAAAGCAAAATGATGAATACAGGTGCAAAAAGGGGTAGGGGAAAGAAATACAGATAAAGATGAAATAAAAAGGAATGAGTATTATTTGTAGATACATACTCTTGAAGAGCACAATATTATTTAGAAATCTCTACAAAGCAAAAATTCTCATTCTCTCAGTTTGTTCTACGGACATGAACATATACCTACGGAGGATTTACAAGGAGAAAAAGAGTAAGTTATGTATACGTATCCCCTTTCGTCGCTGTTTCGACGAATTCAGCATTGCCAAGTATATATTTTTATTTAACAATAAATTACTACCTACTTGAGAAAATTTTGCAAATTTCCTTTTTACCTACATAATTGTGTAGATACATATGTGTATGTAGGTAGGTATGTTTTTAGCAGTGAGTTAATACGAAACCGAGATTTACGTTTAATCTTCTTTAAACCTCTAGGATTTACCATACTAATTTATCTCGATAATCTATCAAATGAATCTTGTTAAATCTTCATAGTTTACAAATCGAACAAACCAATAGGTATCTATATTGCCAATGGCCGATGTTTTTTTTATTCTTTCACTCGATTTCAGGCAGGATGTTCAACAAATACGCAGTAGTATTGGCCTTATTGGTTAGTACATTAGACCCTGTTTAGATTGGGAAGATTGAGTCCGGACTGGTGAGTGCCATCGTGTTTACATTTGAAACTTTGAGTTGCCTCAAAATACATTCGAACAACAACAATTTCAACATTTCACACATTGAAACAACAACAAAGTAGACTCATGAGTCCGGTTTTTATGTTTTCTTCGTGCCTCACGAGATTTCTCACCCCACACTTATCTTGCCTACGAACTGCCGTGATACCGGCCTCAATCTTCCCAATCTAAACAGCGTCTTAGGCCATCACGTTCGAGGTCTGAATTCAAATACATTTTTTTTTCACTGCCGAATTGTTGGAGAACAGCAGTAAGAGGAAATTGATACTAGTAACATTTGATCTTTGTGAATAACTGCGAGCGAATTACGTATTGCATTCTGCGAGAACTTCAAAAATTTGACAGTTTGTGAGTTTCTGATGAACAATTATGGCGTTTTCGATTGCCTTTTAAACCCCACAAAATGACAATTCTTCTTCTCGAAAGAAGAGAAAATGCTTCTGAATTTGAATTCAGAATCGAAACCAGAACCACTTAGGTAGGTACACTTCTATAAAAGCGTTCGATTAGCATTTCTCTTCAAGATTACCAATCAAAAGCGCCATAAATAAGTAAATGAGCAGAAATTTCAATAGGTACCCATACCTACAATCTTTCTGTGAATAGAGAACTTTACACAACTGTCAGCGTGAAAAGTGAGATTTTTGAGACTTTCAGATGCAAAATTGCAAAACGAAAATAAAAAAACGGTTATTTATATTTAAGGTTAAGTTGATTCAAAAACTTTTCTCAGATGAATTGAATTTGAAAATGCTTTTCAAGTTAAATGACGTGTAGGTATACCTTCATGTGTACATAATTTATCATATTTCACACTCAGAATAAATACAATTACTCAAAAACCCTATGTTTTGTTTATTACCAACTCACGTTAATTAAAACTAACTGAAAGGCTAGCCTTTTAAAAAAAATTTGTCTAATCGTTTCTTGGAATTTATTTTATACCATAGATAGATAGGTATATATGGCAACATCAATGTCGATCGTCCTAATTTACTTTGGAGCTTTTTTTCTCTCTCTCTCTCTCTTAATTCACCCCAAAAAAAGAGCTTACTTTCTCCACATTCCAACACAATCACCGACCGCACCACATTGCCATATAGATTGTGTGTGTGTGAATTAGTCAGAGAATAATTTCGAATCCGGTTTTACTACAGTATTCGTTTTGGGGATATTCTACCCGAATAGAGAAGACCAGTGTATTTCTGCGAGAGAAGAGGGGAGCCATAGCACTGTAACCTAACAATTATCATTCATCACGAATAATATACAGATACACCAACAACCAAATGTGTTCAGGGGCTGAAAAATATAGACAAGTATTAGTTAGTTAGGTTAGTAAAGTGTGGAGAGTATAATGTATAGCTTTTCAACTATGGTGGCAGCAGCCATCAGCGCTCCAAAGACCATTAGGTTTGGGGAGTTAGATTCCTTATTTCAATTTCCATTTTGTATTCTTCTGTTGCTCGTGTTTTCTTCCTCCTTCCCACCTTTTCTCCTTTATGGTTTCTTGGAGCCTTCCTCGCTACTTCGCTTCTCCACCATACAGCCACTCTATAAACCCGTGTATAGTGTAGAATTTTGTTCTACGAAGTTTTTGCGATCACAAGTGATCTATACTTTGGCCTTACTAGGACGTGTCGTGTCGTGTGTGTAGATGGACGACGAACGACGGCGATGGAAGTGTAAAATAAAACAAAATGGAGTAGAATTTTTATATTTTTTTTCTAAAATAGGGGAGCAAAAAGAAAATTTATATGGTGATTATTATTTTGTATGAACTGTTTTTTTTTTGTTTCATATAAGTTAAAAGAACTGTGATCTTCAACAAACAGGGGTGCAAGTGTTTCGAATTTAAAATAAAAAAAAAATAAAAAAAGGGCGTATCCTATAAAATAAAAAGTCCCCAAGAGGAGATAAAGTCAGATTTGATGATCTGGCAATTTAAAAAAAAATTCCTTTCCCACGGGGGGTAATTTTTGTCAACTTCTATTCTCTGTTGAATATTTTAATTATCGTCTCCAATTCAAAGTGATCATGCAAAATATTATTGTAGGTACCTACTGTGAACAATAAATTCTCAAGAACTTACAATTTTATCAGTCATATAGGTTCCTCTTCCAAGGAATATTGTGTAATTGTTTCTTTTTTTTTTGATTTTTTTTTTTGTTCGCCTTAAATCCTATCAGACACGTCCGTCTTCTTATTCGTTTCGTATAGTGTACAGTGTTTCTGTGTACCCCTACTTACAAAAAAAAACGTTTGTTTGTGTTTCTTTTTTTTTTCTGTCGTGCAAAGTGGATTTTATTTTTCTTCTCCGTTCTTTTTGTAGCTATGTAAGAGAGTGTGTGTGTGTGTGTGTGTGTGTAAAATGTCCCCGATAAGAGGGCATTAAAAAAACAACAACAACACTGCACGGCATTAAAGTATACATTTATAGCAACAAAATCAACAATTTAGTGTCCATAAGGGAGAGGGAGCAAAAATAAATGATTTAACAAACAAAAAATCCATTTTACGCTTTTTTGGGGGGAGATGAATATGAACACTTACCTACTACTCGCTCTGAGCACCGATCTCTCGCTATATTGTTTTCTTGTTATATAGAATTGCTATCTCTACCTATATAGATATGTATAAATACCTATGAAGGAGGAATTTTGTTGGCACGATCACCATCAGAATACAACGAGGGAAAGGATCGTTTCGTGTCGGTCGTCGTCTGAATTTTCTATCCTCCTCACCTCCTTTGCTTTGATTTTTTTCCATCTCTTTCTCCTTTGGGGTGCGCGATGTGTAGGAATAATAAAAAAAAAAATAATAACCTAACCACTAAATTGTTGTTTTTGTCGTTTCCGTTTTCCTTTTAACCCACCCTTCTCGTTGTCGTTGCCGTCGTCGTCGTGGCTTTCTTCTCCTTTCTTTGGTTTGGTTTATTTTATTTATTTTTGATTTTTCGTCATTCTTATTTTGTTTCTCTTATCTGTACTTTCGTCTTTAAAGGAATTTTGTTTCATGAAAGTCCTAAAATAAATAATGATTTCCCTCTTCCTAATCTTACAGGGTAATGAGAATACCTACATAACTAGGTACCTTCATACCTATGTAGGTAGGTAGGTATATTAAAAAAAAGTTTAAAAATAAGACAAACAAATTTCCACCTCTGTAGGGAGAACATCCCCATAAGTTGGTTTCCCCAACTTGGTAGGTATTCCTATACGACGACGACCGACGTAGATACGTAGGAACGAGTATAGGTACCTAGAATTTTCCATATTTCAAATTGCTATTTGATCCCCAAACCACGCACCACAAACGAAATGAAAGACACAGTGGTAGATCAAAAGTCACAAGAGAAGGCTTTTTTTTTCTAGAAAAAACAAAAAAAAACGTGTGGGTATTTCGATGACTGGGTGCGAACCGAACCTACTTAGAAGTTTCTCTCCTTCCAGGAACAAGTTTCAGGGTTTTTTTTTTGCTGAATAACTAGGTATACCTACCTACCTATCTAAATGTTTAATTTTTTTTTATTTGTGATCTGGGACGTGGGAGGCTTGCTTCCTAAAACCCATCTTGAGCGAGGGTGGTTGTTTAGTGTTTACAAGTTTCTTGTTTCTCTTTCGTAATCTTAAGATATTATGTGTGGGTGTTGAGAAGTTTATGCTGTGCCGCTCTCGATTTAAACAGTTGGTCATATACCTATCTACCTATATGATATGGGTGTTTTTGTTTTTAATAATTAAAAAAAAGTGTTTGTAGATACCTAACTAACTACATAAGATAGGTAGGTAGGTATTCATTGTTATTTTCATTGTAAGCTTTTGGTTCTCTTAATTTCTCTCGATTTGGAAGATCAAATGATGTTGATGCACTCTCTTCGAATCAATGATGATATTTAGGGTTGCCTTCAACGGATTTTTATTCTTTACTTCAAACTTAATTTATTGCAAATGCCAAAAAAAGAACATAATAGGTATTATGTAAGTTACATGCGATGGATGAAATTTATAATAAAGTTAGGTAGGTACCTATTTATTTTTATTTTTCTGTTCTAAAATAATTACATATGTAGGTCTGTTAGTTTACTTTTCAAAACTTTAGAGTAAAGTTGGCAGAAATTTGTCAGTTTTGGGTACATGTAACTATACCCAGCTTAACATTACGTTATCGCTTCGTGTAAACCTTGGTTTTTGCACCTACTAATGAAGAAATTTGTTGTGTTTACATCGTCACAGTAAGTGTCGAAGCTGTGAGGGCTTTTTTTTTTAATAGTCTCTATAACATCTCACTGTTACCTATGGCAACCCTGGGCAAATTTAGCAGGTTGATTCAACTTTTGTGGCTCTCTTTTTTCACATTCTTCCCACAATCCCAACATCGTCCTCAACAAAAAGATTAACACAGAGCAGAGAGCATGAGTTTATAATATACACAATTGCATTTTCTGATGAATAACTCTCCGCCTATAAATATTGGGTTTACTTATAGGTAAAGTGTTTATTGCGACATTATTTTGTTTTTATTTTTTTTATTTTTATGACGAGAAACAAAACTACTACAAATAAAAGCTGCAACTAGAGTTTGATTTGATTTTATTATTTTTCTTTTTTTGTAAAATACATCCAAGTAGCAATGGGTGATATTTGTTTCTACCACCTGTTGGTATTTTTTCTCACTGTGGGTTTTTGTTTTCGTTTGTCGAATCATAAAGAAAAAAAAATTAAAATAACATGAGAGGAGAAAAATCAATTAATTATTAAATAATTGTTATTGTTAAAAATGTTAATAGGTTAAAGGGAAGTTTTAGTTTTGTTTCATTCTTTTTTCTTTTTGTTATTTTGTATTTGTTAGGTAGATACCTACCTACCTATTCTTGTAAAATCGTGCAAACTTTTTATTTGTTGTAGGTATTTGTTAAATTTTTGTTTGATAAGAGATATTTTTGTGGACATTTTTTTTTGACTATTGGGTAGGTATCAAGTTTCTTTGCAAAAACTGAAATACCCAGATAAACTAAATAGGTAGCTAGGTAGCATGAAGTTTTGTTTTCATACCTATTCTGATACCCAATCCATTTAAACGAACCACCGTTCAAATTAAGTCTAAAGGAACTGTACAAATTAGATTCTAAAAACAGGATGAAATCACAAGGAAATTCACAATTTTAGCTTTTTGTTTATTGGATTTTTTGACAACTGAATGAGATCATCCTAGCATCGGGGTTTTACCCGAGTTCACTCCTGAGACATGTTTTTCGGTTAATTTAGATCCCTAGTTAACTCAATAAATTTGTTGAATTAACTGATCAAATATTTCTGACAGATGCTGATTTTTTGCCTGTCGAAAAACTATCGAATTTGAAGTGCATGTTTAATTGAGAGTTAACTGAGCATTGAAAAACTGGCTCTTAAAGTGTTAACAAGAAGTCTCCACCGGCAAAATATTTCATAATATGCAATGAAAATTTTTTTTACACATATGTATGTACATTTTATAGGTACTAAATAAAATCTAAAATATTTTTTCCAAGAAAAAAAAAATACTTCACAATAACATAATTATTATCTACATATTTTTTGGAATTTTTTTTATGATACCTACCAACATATTTTCATTATTGTAATTAAAATGCGGGAAACTTTACACATTTACCTCAAAGACTAAGGTTATTACTTAGGTACTTAGTTATTTTTTAGAACGACACAATAGTTCAATTCAAAAATAAAGTACAAGCAGGTACGTATGTATGTACTACATTTATATCATTTTTATAGAATGTATATCATATGTGCTGATGGCAGAGAAATTCTAACTTGTTTTAGCGATAGGCGGATATTGATGACTTCCATACATGGGATACAAAACGAGGGTCATCGATAGTTGTAAACGACAAGCACGTATAAAGTTAGATACTCACGAAACGATAGTCAATGTTCAATATGACTTAGTTGGTTGGAACCTAAATCAAAGCAAAATTAATTGTAAAAATACAAGACGTATAAATTAAGGGTCGATACATTGGCGCATAAATTTTAAACTTTAGCTCTTTTAAGTAATAAAATCGGCTTTAATTTAGTTTAGGTTTAACTTTTGCAAAAACAATTACTGTCTTTTCTTTGGCTAAGATAAATCGTTTGTTCCCAAATATGTCTCAATTTTGATTTATTTATTTTTCGTAAAGCAAAGTTTACACAAAATTCATTCAAAAACAGATTGTGTCGAAATTTAAATTTTGACAGATAAGTGGTTTTTTATCTGAAGTTGCGTACTATACTAGGCTAAAAATGCTTGGCTTAATATGGAGAGACTTTTGTATGGAAGCCAAAACTTAGCGTGATCTGCATACTAAGATTTATACTAAAATGTTATATTTTAAGGCTTATTTTTGTATCTACTTTGAGGCATTTTATAGAATCTTCTTGAAAGTTATTTTCAAGAAAAAAATAAGATCGCTGAAAAAATTATTTCGATTTGAAAAATACTTTTTTTTTAATTTAATTTTTTAAAAAAATTTAAAACAAAAAGGATTGGCATGCCATTTTGAAGCATTTAGAAAAAACATTTCAAGAAAATACCTCTTTTTGTTTTTAAAATTTTTGAAATTTTAAATTAAAAAAAAGTATTTTTCAAATCGAAATAATTTTTTAAAGCGATCTAATTTTTTTTTCTTGAAAATAACTTTCTTGAAGATTCTATTAAATTTCATCAAAATCATTCAATTCTTTAACGCAGAAAGTCAAAGATAAAAAAAACACTGCTCAATGGGAGGTATAACATCCATAACGGTTTTTTGATCGAACAGTAGGTACCTACACAATTTCACCTTAAAATAGCACACAGGAAAAAAAAAATAATTTGTGTCTTTAAAATAGAAAAATAGGTTAGGTACACATATTTTTTTTCAAAACTTTTTGTTTAAGTAAAGTAAAACATTATTTAAAAAAATCTATAACCAATGTTTTTTTCTCTTTTTTTTCAGAACATTAAAACAAAACTGTTAACTTAAATATAGTAATTTTATAACGTGAAAGCAATAAGTTAAAATATAAACATTTTTACAAAAACAAAAAAAAAAAACAAAATATTTTAAATATTTTAAAATATATCTATATTTATATCTATGAGGGAAAAACAATATATTTCTTTAAATAAGTGAAAAAAAAAGAAAATTTATAAAAACAAAAACAAAATCGGAAAAATTAAAAGCAATTTAAAATGGCATCCCAAAGATTCTGCTTAAGATGGAATAACCATCAAAGCAACCTTTTATCAGTTTTTGATCAACTGCTACACGCTGAAACCTTCACCGATGTCACGCTGGCCGTGGAAGGACAATACCTGAAGGCTCACAAGGTAATTCAAACAAAACATAAATAATTTTTGTAACAAAAATTACTTGATTATAAACTTTTGCTCTTATGTTTTTCATTTTTAATAGATGGTCTTATCAGCTTGTAGCCCATATTTTAATGCACTCTTTGTCAATCATCCAGAGAAACATCCTATTGTAATATTAAAAGATGTTCCCTACTCAGATATGAAGAGTCTACTTGACTTCATGTATCGCGGTGAAGTATCAGTTGATCAGGAGCGTTTAACAGCGTTTCTGCGCGTTGCCGAGAGTCTACGAATTAAAGGTCTGACAGAAGTTAATGACGATAAGCCAGCTGGGGCTGCACCTACACCTCCACCACCACAACTGCATCGAATTCAACCATATTTGGTGCAACAGAGGACTAAAGCACAGAATATATTAAACATAAATGACAATCAGCAATCATTATTGGGAAATGCGTTATCATCGATGCCCAAGAGAAAACGTGGTCGGCCTCGAAAATTATCGGGCAGCTCGAATGGCACCGGTAATGATTTCGATGAGTACGACAGAGATGGTATGATGCACGTAAGTTATTATTGTGATTTTTTTTATAATACATATTTACTTTGAATTTAAAACAACAACAAAAATATCAGTCGCGCTTTCAACCTATGGGATGTTTTTGAACGAATGAAATAATTGATTATTGTTTAATTTATTAAAATTAGAAGAAGATACATACATATATATAATAAGAAAGTCTGAATAATTTATTTGTGAGCTTTGATAAACACGTATGTAACTTTTAGCATGGTACTTTTACAACTTCAAATTTTAAAGGTTTTTAAATCAACGATTTCAATTTGCTAAACAATTGTTGAATTTTTGCTCATGTAAATTTTGTAAGTATAAATATTCAATTTCTTTGTTTTAAGGACTCACCAAAACATGAAGTTAAAATCTCTGGTGATGGTTATTCAGGCAATGAAGGCTCTGACGAGAATCAACGTGAATCCTGTGATAATGATCAGGATGTAAATGTAAGTACAGATATATACATACATACATACATACTTAACAATTCTATAAAATATATTTTAATATTTTTAACTATAATTTTACTTAAACTTTTTTTTTATCACAATAGGACTGCACAGATTCCCGAGATGGTAGAACAAAAAAACGCAAATCACAGTCCAAAGACAGAATAAATAATGACAATGACAATAGTACATCCGGTAAGTTTTTTTTCTCTATAAATAAATTTGTCTACTATAAAATATCTAAAGCTTAAGGTAAAACCCGGCGTATAGTTAAAAAAAAAAAGATTTAAAAAATATTAATAAACAGTTTTTATAGTAAAAAGAATTAAGCAAACTTAAAAATCACAAAATCGTTACCTTCATTCCAAAGTTAATTTTCATTACACCTCCTTTACACCTGCAAAAAAAATAAAAAAAAAAGATAAATTGAGTAATTGAATTTCGTGTCGAATAAAGAAATTAATGTATGTAGTTTTCATGCAGTTTTTAACATTCACTCCATAAACATAATTTAACAGCATTCAATCTGTGATCACCATATGCACCAAAAAAAACTAAACTTAATACAAATATATATATAAAAAAACAACATCAAAAACTCATCTAAAAATAACACAATTTACCATAGGTTAATTTTTTAGAACAATTTAAAAAAAAATACAAAAACCATCTATCGGAAAAGCTAAAAGGGATTTTGTGCGTTTAATCTTTATCTCTGTCTCTCTCTCTCTCTCTGTATCTCTTTCTTAAAAAAATATATATATTTATATTTTAAAAGAAAGAAAAAAAAAACACAAACTTAAGTACATTTTTCAAAAGTGCTGTGAAATATGTAATAATTAATAACAGTGGCCTGCGTCATCGTGTTTAATTTAAATTTTCTATTGAACTCGCGAGTTATAACGTTTTTTCCGTCGGCAGGTGAGTGTTCCCCCAATTATATTCAGCAATTCAGCAAATTTAAAGGTGTTGCGTTTTTTTTTTCCTTGTTTTCTTTCTTTTTTTCTATTAAAACGAATTAAGTAATTTTTGTCTTACCCTATATTTTTTTAAATTGAAAAAAAAATATAATACATTTTTATAAAATATGAAAGAAAATAGAAATAAAAAAAACGTTACTCTTTTTTATTTAATCGGGACGAGCATAGGGATTTTTGGCCGACGTGAAAAATGTGTGCTTCAATACCAATTCCAATTTAAGTTACTTAGGTTCCACCAATTTTAATAAATGTTTTTATATTCTCAGTTCAAAAAATACTATGCAATCTTAAAAAAAGCATTTTTATATCGAAAGAGAAAAAAATCTGTGCTGTATGTGTACAAAAATTTAAAAAAATGGCTTTAAAATCCCTATAGCTTTTCCGATAAATTGCTTAATATAATTTATTATTATATATCTACTTAAATATGCAACAAAATGGAAATTATGAATAAATGCAATTTTTCATTCTTTTCCCTTCTCCAAAAAAAAAACCCTTTTCCATTCTATCCTATTTCTTATAGATCCCAACGATAGTGACTGCGATGATCAAATGGATACATCATATATGGAACCACAGCTAATGCTTGATGAATATGATGAACCTGTTGAATTCAAATATGATCCATCAAGTTCACCTAACTCACAAGAAGCCACCTCCGCCGAATCTGTTGCTCAAAATAATCAGCAACAACAACAACATGCTTTGTTGCTGGCACAACAAAAACATCAGCAACAACTGGCAGTAGCGGCAGCAACTGCAGCTGCGGTAGCTAAGGGTGCAGCTATAATAGGTCCTGGGTCAGTGCCCGGAACTGTGACAATACTTAATACAATGGGCGCTATACCAAAACTTACGCCCATTGTCAAGTCAAAACCAAAGTTGTCAAAACGTCCAAAACTAAAACAGAACGGTTTGACTCAACAGGACGTAAAGGTATGTAAAGAAAAATATAGTGTGTGTTTTATTTCATCGCTTGTATGGTTGAAAAGGATGTTTTTGAAGACTTTATTCAATGAAATTCGATTGAAAGTTTTTTGTGGCTTTAAGTCCAAATGCACTTTGCTTGGGCACCACACTTGGGCTAAACAGTTAGATGGTTACCGACACAAATTGACACGCTTTTGTATTTTTATATTAAAATCATTCACCACGAGCTACTTTAATTTTTGAAACTTTTAAAAAACTTCATTCAGTAAAATAGTACTTCTTTCTTTGTGTCGAATTTTTTGCAATTCCCTAGAAGATATTAACAACAAAAAGAAAAAAACAATTATTAAATAAAATCGATTGTCGGTCTAGAAGTTCTTAGAGTATTGTTTACCAGTCACGTGCGACCTATAACAAAACAAAATAAAACGGCTAATTTCAGTCTCGTTGGCATCCCGTAAATGATAGACATTTTTTCGGACAATGCAAATGTAAAGCATTGAAATGTTTTCCAATTTTTAAAAACCCTTCCAATCTTCAACCATGCAGGCGAATAAATAACTCATTATCAGATTAATACCACTTTATTGTATATTTATTTTAGCCCCTTAACAACAATGACTTCATCGACATGTTTTTGCCTGGAAACACAGCCCCAGGAAAACTAAAAGCAACCCTAACCATTGCCGCTAACCCACAGATGTCAGGGACAATGCCAGGTGGCGGTAACAATTCTAGCAATCAAAGTTTGAAGTCATCACCAGGTGGTGCTGGCGGTGGCAACACTGTCAGCTTAACCAAGATGAAAGGTACTGGCAGCGTTGGAGGGGGCGGTGGTGATTCAATGGGATCGGGAAATAATAGTAATGATAGCATTAAAGTTGAATCACAAATTACAAGTAATCGAACCGCTAAATATGTTATAGATGACTCGGAAGGATCTGTCAGGGATTTTTGTACCAAAGAGGGTGAACACACCTACCGATGCAAAGTATGCTCCCGTGTCTACACTCACATTAGTAATTTCTGTCGGCATTATGTGACGTCGCACAAGCGAAATGTCAAAGTTTATCCGTGTCCGTTTTGTTTCAAAGAGTTCACGCGAAAAGACAATATGACAGCGCACGTTAAGATTATTCATAAAATTGAAAATCCAACGTCTGCACTTGTTGCGTCTCCAGCTACACCAGGCGGAACTGCAGTAAACAACTCCTCCTCATACTCATCATCAGCATCACCATCAGCTGTGACATGCACCTCGGAGCCAACAACGCAGACAGATTTACTAAACCAAACACCTGTAACAACAAAAACAACAGCTGTAACCGTACCACCAACACATTAAAATTAACAAACAAAACTTTATGTAAAAACAAAAAAAATGTTTAACTTTTTTTATTTCTGAGATAATTAAATGCTTATATTTTTATATAGTTCGTCTTGCATCGCATTAACCATCGCATCGTCACATAAGCGTGAAAAAAAAACGATTTAAAAAAAGCAATTTGTTTATCTCTTCACCTTATAAAGGCTTCCAAAATATTCCAAAATTTTTTTAAGTAAATTAATTTACAAACAACAAAAAAAATTAATACATTTTTTTAGTTATAGTTAATAGTAGTTATAAATATTATTATAATATTAAAATTATATATTTCATAAGAAATATTCTAACAAAAAAATGTTGACTTTTTTGAAATAAAAACTGTAAAAAAACAAAAGCTCCGATAAAATCGGTCATAAATTTCTCTTTTTTTAATATATTATATAAATAATATTTAATGTTGTTACCTGTTTATTTTTATTTAAAAAAAAAAACTTGTCTCTATAATTTTAATTTTTTGTTTTCTTAAATTTAATTGCAAAGCATATTAAAAATTAAATATTTGGAATACAAAAAAACATGAGTAATTATTTTTTTGTTACTGAGAAAATGTCCGTTGTGCAATTTTTGTTTTAGTTTTTTTTTCTTGAGGGTTTCTTATCCGCAAATGTTTTTATAAACATAAATGAACAAAATACAAAAGTTGTTTTGTGCAATTGTAAAAAATAAAAAAAAAATAATTTGTAATTTTATTTTATGTTGTTAATAATTATTAATTTATTATTTCATTTTATTTTATTTTTGTTTCTTCTTATTAAAAAAAAATAATATACATAGTTAGAAATATTGAATGCAAAGAAAACAGAATAATAAACAAATAATACATTTAACTACTTTTTAAAATTAAACATAAAAAAGAACTTGTTAAGTAGTGTTATAAATAACATTTAAAAAATATATATATAATTTATAAAGTAAGATTATATTTTATATATGGATATATATGTATAGTATATATATCGGAGGCTTAAAATTTCGCCAAAGAAAAATTACAGTAATTAATTAAACAAAAACATATATAAAAAATAAAAATAGTTTAAACCAATACACATGCAAAATAAATTAATAACAAAATCGAAATGAAACAAAAAAAAGTGAGCTTATTTACAATCAAAAGTTAGAATTAAAATGAACAAAGTGCTCTTATTTACAATCAAAATTTAATAAATTCTCTTCATAAATGAAACGAAAGTGTATTCACAAAGAGGCCTTATAAACGTTGTAGTTGTTGTTCGTTTGCTTATTTCTGTTAAAAAAAATTTTGAAATTGCAATAAAGCGTCTTATACTGTTATTTCATTTCTTTTTTCTTTGTAAAGAATTAACACAATTTTTGATCAATTTTTAAATATAAATTTGCTGATAAATAATTTGAATCTTTATAAATTAGATGCGATAAGGTATGAGACTTTAAAGATTTAACGAATTATTTTAAAACAAAATCTATTAAAAAAACCCTTAATTATTTGGTACATTTAATAAAAAATTCAATATAAATAAATATACAAGAACCTACGTAAACTAAAACAAATTGCATGGAAATATCATCACGGCTTTGTTGTGACGCTGTCATAGATACAACACATCAGTTATAACGATGACTTTTGAAGCTTCTGCTTCAGTTAAGCACTTTTTTGCCACTAAAGGCTTACCGCTATACAGTTGTTAATTGTGTTGAATCTCTAGATGTTTTTTTGCTAATTGTTATATGTTAATCATTAACTTGACCTTATCAATTTTAAATCGTGCTGTTCCTTTTGAAACAAAAAAAAAATAAAGCCTTTCTAACGGATGGTCACTGTTTCGAATTTTCTAGAAAACAAGAATTCATCTTCAAGCTAAAAAATAGAAAACAATATACTTATAAGCCATGTTTTGTTTTTCCTAATTTATAATTAAAAGGGTCCATAAACATTAAGACTATTGATGGTCGTAGAGATTTTTAATTGAAATTATGTCGTGAAAGGGCCTCAAGCGATCGGAAGTCTATATGGGAGTTAGCACCTTTACTCATTTTGTTTTCATTTTATACATAAAACAAAACAAAACAAATGCTGATTTGTTTTTTGTATTAAATGAAATATAAATACCTGCTGATTAACAGACAAAACAAGGCTATAAACATAAAAAATTTTGGAACAAACCGCAATATCATAAATTCTATCGTTATCCAAAACTTGATACGAATACCGGAAAAAAACTGTCTAAGAATCGATCGTGGTGAACAATCTCATACAAAACGCTATACCGAGTTGATTCAATGATCGTTTTTTTTGTATGCAATTCATAAAAGTTTCGGATTACGAAAAGACTTAGAAAGGCCTACATAAATCGTTAGTTAGCGACCATTCAGATTTGACTAACATATTTAATTTCTATCGTGATAACCAAGATATACAAAAGGCAGAAAAGCATTCAATTCCAAGCGAAACGTCCCGAAAACTCAATAGAAATCGACACTTCTCACTAAAATCCAACTCGTTTTTAAATACAATTATGATTATGTAACCTAAGACCCTAATAGTATGATTATATCGATTATCAACTGATAAATATTGAAATTTGCCAAATAAAAAAAAAAAGTGATAATTATCAATTTTCATTGATAAATTATCAAATCTTTTATAAATTGGGCTCTTCAAATATTAATTGACAATCATAACAGCGGTTTTAGTTTAAATTTCAAACGTTTTTCACGTTTGGTGGAAGCTCTATATGGGATCTATGGATGATTAAGAGGCATATTTTTTTTCCAACAAACATTTCATTACCATGAGAACCGTGAATCCGAATAAATTAAAATAAAATCAAATGAAATGACCGCCAAATACCTATGGAAAATTCTTTTCCTGACAGCAATAAATTCGGTTATAAACATTTAAGCATCTTTCACGATGCCAATTTTTTAAACACTGGAAATATTTCCCGAAAAAATGTTATCGTGATAACTGTACCTTTAACTGAAAAGTATATTAAGATACCTTTTCAAAACCATTCGCCCTAAATGGAAGTAAAGTTCCATAATTTCACTCCTGATAAAAAATATGTTATGTATTTGTATCTACACTTCATAATCCAAATCTCAAAAATATATGATCTCCGTCTATATGAGATAATTTTCTTTCCAATAGACATTATTTTGAACATTCGTGTATCTTTTGGTTCAGTACAGAAATTGAAATACATATTGGGTCCTGAAATAGTTCTTTTATACCTTATCGCAAATAAATAGTGTTTTACATAGATATTTTCAAAAAAAAAAAAAACTGCAATCAGAGTATTTTTAGGAAACACTGACAAACTTGCATACTAAATTTTTGTATAGTGGTAGCTAGTGCAATTTTAGCTTTTAATTATTTTCATATTTATCCTATAAGAAACATTTTTTATGTCCCTTTACTTTCAATTGTCCATTATTTTTACACTCAATCAATGTTTACTTAAAGTTTCGGCTTAAAATTTTAATTATTAAAAAAAAAACACATAATAACTTATATAAAAATACTTTATTTCCGTTGAACTTTTAGTTTAATTTCGTTGCATCAACTTAAAATTAAAAAACAATAATATTGTAAATTAAAGGAACAAATATAAATGTGTTACTAGCATTTTAAAACAAAACAATACAAAAAAATCAATTAAAAAGAAACTATTTTCTTATTTCTAAGGGAAATTTATAGTTAAGTTATATATATTTATATAACTATAAATATATATACAATATTATATATTTACCAATAATTTCGTAATTTAGCTAGAAATTTAAATATAAAACAACTTTTAATTTAATTAAATCAATAAACTAATTTAATATATTATATATACATATATATAAAATAAAAATTATACATATTGAATAATAAATTCCTAATAGAAGCACCCACACATTATTAATATTATAAATACTTTAATTTTAATTTTTTTTTTTGTTTTTAGTTAATTGGATTTTCCTCTTTTTTTTTATTTTATTTGTATTTGTTTTAATTATTTTATTTTCCATTTACCTGTATTGCAATATATATTTGAATTTGTATATGTATTTTTAATAATAATTATAATACTATTTTTTTTTGTGTTGGATGGTTTTTAACTATAAGGAGCAAATAATAAAAAGAAAAATATAATTTAAAAAGTTAAAAAAAACAAACAAAATTTTTAAGTGCAAAGTTAACACCGACACACACGTGTTTTTTTTTTTAATTTTAGATGTATTTTTTATTTTATTAATAATTTTTAGATTCGAGAACAAACTGAAATTCAAACTCTTTATAGGTTTAGAAATAAAATTTTGAAAAAATTGATTTTGCACGCATTTAATGTGTACTCGTACAAAACAAAAGTTAAGTGGAAGTTACAAAAAAAGAAAAAAAATTAATATTATTGAACTAAATTTGTTTTGTCTTTATATTACAAAAAGAAAAAAAAATTGATTAGTGTGTAATTTAAAGGTGTTTTCTTTTGGAATCTATTCCTTTATCTTTTTCTATACACAATTACAAAAAAAACATAATAAACAAAAAATATAAAACAATAGCACATTTTTGTTTTCCTCATAGTTTTTTATTTTAAATTTGTATATTGATCTCAGTTTAATCTTGTGGACTTGACAATCAGACCTCGTTGTTTTAATGATTGAATTTTTGGAAACATTTTTGTAGGTACCATATGGAATTCGAAGCGACAACAGGCGAGTGGAACTATTAGCGTTCGTGTGTGTTTGTTTATCTGTACACTTGGGCCGGTTATAGAAGCATTAATATCATGTTTTGGACCGCGAATTGCTTACCAGAATAAGTGGGAACCACTACGATATCCCGCAAATCCAGAATATCGAACCATCGCATTTTTTTAAATCTCGTAAAACAAAGTTTTGTAAATTAATAATCCCGCTTTTCATAATCTCGCAATTACAAAATCCCACATTTAAGAATCTCGCACCAAAAATCTTGCAAATATCAACCGAAATCTCACTTACCGTTGATCAAGAAAACTGGTGACAAATGCCATCTGCATGACGACTGAACATACCCTAAGCGGATCAAATGCTTTGGGTGAGTGGAATTGAGGAGCCATGAATGTAGTTAAAATCCTTTAAACACGCCAAGCGTGCCACCCAAGGTACTGTTATTTACGCCTTTGGTATTATTTTAAAAACGTAGAATTTCAACATTTTAATTTATGAAAAAATAATTATTTTCATGTGAGTGGGTGAAATTTTGCAATCGATTTAACATATTTTTATATTATGACAGAGACGTGTGGGAAATTACAAAGGTATTTTGCCTGTTTGGTATACAATTTTTTTTGGAGTTAAACTCAAATTAAAATAATAATAGCGATAGACACTGCTACATACTTCTCATATTCCTGACATTCTTGATTTGTATACTTTGGACTGATGGCGATAAGAGTATCAATTGGTTTGTCAAAAATCGCAGTCATTAGACAATTTTCTCAATTGGATAACCAAGCCAAGCTTCAGATATTTTAATAACACAAATATTTAGCTATCACATTCGATTAAACAAAAATCAATATCAGTTTGTATTTAAGTTAATTTATCTCATCAACAAAAAAACTTTAATTTCTTTCAGTTCACCTCAATAACTCACCTGAGTTATCACAAAGACTGTTTGGTATTAATAAACCACCACTACCGACCCAACTGGCACCAACATCATCCGCTTCATCATCATTATTACCAGTAACTTCAGCCACACAAACTACACAGTCAACAGTAGCAACTCATACAACAAATCAACAAGTCTCAAACTCCACTCATATAATACAAATATCTTCAACAGCAACAGCAGCTAATAATCAGCAAAAACAAACTGTTCTCGGATCGGCACAATCGCAAATTCCAGAAATACTTGATCCTGCCACACATTTGCCAACAGCTCTGGGATTAAAAATTCGTGTCCATCCAGTTTCACAACCACAGCAGTCTAATCAACAGCAGCAACCCAATAGCAACAAATCAACTTCTTCATCTATGCTTCAGCAGCAGCTGTGCAATGATTCCCTCTCGAACAACAACAACAATAACAAAAATAGTAATTCGTGTTTAGCAGCTGAGAAAAAATGCAATAATAATTCTTCTGAAAGGCGACAATCATGTAATGATTCCAACATTATTCAGCCACCTTCATCGAATAATCTCCACCATCAATTCCTGCTACATATGGCTACAAATCCAATTGTAAAAACCGAATACTTGACAAACAACGAGGTAAATAACGATGAAAATGTGATGCCAATTGAGGTATCTTCATCACCACACTCCAATTCTAATGCTCAAAACGATAAGTCTGAAACTGAAGGTGCTACACCAACGATAATTGATCTTGTACCTTCACCTACAAACGCCAACGACCATGGCACGAATCAGCAGTCCAATCTCGAAGAGTCTCCCCCAGTGACGCCACGCAATCCGCGCCCCGTTCAGCGACGAAGAATTCGTCGCAAAGCACAATCATCAATGGACGATCAAGCTGAACATTTAACAGAAATGTCTGTTCGTGGTTTGGATCTGTTTCGTTATGCTAGCATAAACGAAGGTGTCTATCAGTGTACCGAATGTGCAAAGGAAAACGTACAAAAAACCTTCAAAAACAAGTACAGCTTCCAGAGGCATGCTTTCCTCTATCACGAAGGCAAACATCGTAAAGTCTTCCCATGTCCCGTTTGTGGCAAAGAATTCTCTCGTCCTGATAAAATGAAAAACCACATGAAAATGACCCACGAAGGCTTCGTACCAAAAGATGTGGGTTATCATCCACTGAATTATTTAATCACTGCTGCTGCAGCTGGTGAAATTCAGCATTTATTCCATCAAATTGATCAGAATAATCCAGAAGTCAACTCGGGGGAATGCACAACGTCAATTCGAAATCCTTCTACACCGCAATCTTTGATCAAGTTGAAAAATGAAATTCATCCTACCCATGAACCATCACCGTCACCACCTCCTCCTTTGGGCACCCGCGAGGGAAGTATTATTGCCGCCCAAGAAGAAGTCAAGTAAGCGTCTTATGGTGTCTTTAAAACTTTTACTTCATCTCAAACGCATACATAAATACATATTTATATATTCTTATTCCGTCCTGGCAGCAAAAAACGTTAGAACAGTATTTAACAAAAAAAAATTTTAAAAAATGGTATAGAAGAAATGTATATTACATTTCTTGAATTACATAATAATTTATTGTAACGACTGCCTTTAGCTTTACAAAAAAAAAAAAAACTTAAAAAACACGTACCTACATTTGGACGTACAAAAAATATTTTCCAAACTCCCAATGAAGACTCAATGTTTGAGTTTATAATTAATTGTTTTTTTTTATAATACGCCTTCATATAATTCTATCAATAAGTTTTTTAGTTATTAGTTAAGTACATGTATTATCCTATTTTTTAATTATTATTTATCTCTCATAGTAAAACAAACAAAAATAATATAATTCAGTGGTGCTATGCCTTTGTATAAAAATATAAACAAACCGTTTATGGTGGTTACTCAAACGAAAATGTATTAAAACTCCACCTATAATGCCGTAAATAATGGTTGTAAACATTAAATGCACAAAAATAAACAAAATATATTACAAACGAATTCATAAAAAAAAAACTTAAAGATTGTTTTTATAAGATTACGTGAAAAATTAACTTACAACAACAACAAAAAAGCACAAAAATTATAATTACAATACAATTACTATAGTAATACTTTCAAAAGAAAAATACTCTGGTATTATCCACTGCATATTTAATTTATAATGTTTTGTATTATAATTTCTTTTTTATATATACATACATATATATAACTACATACATATATACATAATTGAATTTATTTTAATAATTATTATTTATTTGCATTTGAAAAAATGAATTTTTCGCACAAAAAAAATTTAAAAAAAATTAGCAATGCTTTTAAAATTTTAAACAAAAATGAAACAATATCAATATCTCAAGATACATAAACAAAAATATTATTACTACTACTTCTCGTACTCTGATTTTATTAATTTTTAATAATATACATTTTTTTAATGGCATCTATTTATGTAGCTTAAAAAAAAAAAAGGAAACTGAAAACATAAACTATTCGAAAAAATTCTTTTAACACTTTTATAAAACTACTAAATATATCAATATCTTAGGGCCGCCTATTAAATAACAGTCAAAGGTTTTGGCATCACATCAATTTCTAACAGGGTGGACTTTGCATTTAGGCCGTGTGAGAATTGAATTAAAATTGCGTTGAATTTTGTCCAAATTTTAATTTTTGATAAATCTCAGATAAAATTAAATCGAAATTTGAATTGAATTCATAGGCGGCCTTAGACTTTGAGGGAGAATAAAATTCAAAGTCTCCCCTGGTAGAAATTGATATGATGATGATTCACGGCTTTAGACTTTGAGGGAGAATGAAATGCAAAGTCCACCCTGTTAGAAATTTGTGTTATGTTACAAATTTTTCAGATGTAGCCCCCTTTGTTTTTGTCTAATTTTACTATACTTTGTCATACATTTTTTTAAAATAATTCAGAGTTCAAGGTTTTCTGCATTGGTCAAATACATCCTATTATTTTACTATCTTATTTTGTATCTAAATAGAAATAAGCACAAAGCTTTAAATTAAATTAAAAACAAAATTTTATTATTATACGATTATTGCGTTGACCAACTGAATCGGCTAAAGCTATATACATTTAAACTTGTTTTATTGACCTCTGTAATGATGCTGCTCAAACCAAAGAACGATTCAAGGCATCGATCTGCATAAATATGGAGGACTACCGAAATTTTGCTATAAGTTACCATATAACTCAGTATGAGTCGAAATAAAATGCCTTAGGATACATGGTTTAAAGAGCATGCAACATATACACTCCGACGACCAAAAAAGCCTTCGATATATCCCAGTAAACAGAAAATCAAGGCTCCTATTAGAACTTCCCGACCTATCATATGTATGTACTTTGCTTTTCAGTATATTTTTCTACAGGTACTTGAAACAAAATTTACATTTAACATAAAACACCACGACATTATTACTCGTTATTATTAGATAATCCATAGAAAATGGAAAACATACCTATATTCTCTTAAGAAGTTAGGCTTGGCCATCACTATTTACATCATTGCCAGCAGGTAGCATCAATTTATCTTCAGAATACCAGAAAATTAATAAAATAATGAAAAAAATATGCTCTAAACATATTTCTACTTAAATAACCTTGCCAAAAATATACATATCTATATTCTCATTCTACCTTTTTGTAGTACCAAGAAACTCACTGGTGCTTAAGAACACGCTTAATCCAAGAATATCTTATTTCGAATTCCTTTCAAAAAAAGAATCGATTTTTTTCCTAGTGTAGCAAGATTCGTTTTGACAGACAAAATTCGATAATTTTTTTGAAAGGAATTCGACATTAATTTACTGAAAAGACCCTACCAATGTGTTTAACTGGTCACACCATTTAAACACAAAGGGCCCTACCAATAACAAAATTGAAAGACGATTTAAATATTTAAGTAAAATGGACCATAATGGTATATGTATACTCTATATAACAAACCAAACATGGTTTGACTTAAATATTTAAGTAGACCCTAAATAATGAATATAACATGATACGGCCTCTTAAATATGAAACATGTGATGTATGGTTCATTATTTATAGTCCATACCATTATGGTTCAATTTACTTGAATATTTAAGTCTTCTTTAAATTTGGTTATTGGTAAGCCCGAAGTTAAACTTTTTCAACCTTAAAATTTTCAAAAAGAGACTTGAGTGCGTAAAAAAATAAAAGATAAAATTTCAATGAATAAAAATAAACATTAAATTGATAAAAGCTTTAAAAATTCATAAATAATGTGAAGTAAGCCTACATATATTTGTACATTATAAGCATCCGATTAACAAAAAAAAAAACAAACAAACAAATATTTTATGTAAAATTTTCCCCAAGCAATAATATAACTACACATAAAAGCTGCAACGTGCCTTAAATTATTTAATACCGATTGTTTTATTCTTTTAATAGAAATTATAAACATAAAACCTTTATCCATTCAGTATTCAATACACTAGCAATATATTACATAATTACATAATATTTTATCAATAGCAATTTGTTTTAGTAACAAAAATTAAAATTATTTATTAAAACAAAATTTTGTAGATATTAAAGCCAGTGATTGAAATGAATTTACTTAATTATCTTCTAAGTTTATGAAAATTGTATTTCTCTTAATTTTGCTGAATAAATAATAACAAAAAATATAGTTTGAATTTTAATTCAAAAACGATAAAAATTTTATTTCAAATTTTGTGATTTTATTTATTTTAATTTAACAAATTGTATACCTCCAAAATATAAAAAAAATGTATTAATACAAAATTGGCGTTTAATTTAAGTTAAACTTAAATACAAATTGAACTAATAAGAAAACAAAAATTGTTACGATTGTAGCAATAAATTCGAAACTTCTAAAGTTTCCTTAAACTTAAAATGAAAATTATTTGTTACAACATATTTTAGGTAATATATAAAACACTATGCAAAAAATGATTTTGTAAAATTTTTGTCAATACTCATGTATGTATATTTCTTCCTTCCTTGTTTAATTGAAATCAAATATTAAATTCAATTTTAGAATTTTTATTGTGCAATTTATTTTTGTTATTTTATCTTAATAATAAAAAAACTGTTTTGTAAACGTATTATAAATTGCTATATATGAAAAAAAAATCGTTACAAAAATCAATAACAAAATAAGACTTATTTAATAAACTATTAGTTTTTTTTTAATATTTTATCAACCAATGTACTTTAAAAAAATATAATTTAAGAAATTATCATTGATTATTATTTAATTGACTTATTGTCGGAGATAGAAAGACCAACTCTACAAATAGCCTCCCAAATTTATCAACAACAAAATGCAAATGGACTTCCAGTGAAAATAATTTTAATATAGATATATATATACATAACCATAAATGTATATATATTTTATATAAATTATTACAATAATAATGTATTTATGCAAAGTGACAAGTCAATTTGATATAATTTATTACCACATGCAATTATATATTAAATATAAATGTAATTATTATTTTGTATCGCTATAAAATCTAATTATTATCAAATTTGATAATTTGTACTATACAAAATAAAAAACAAAAAATAGACACAAAACAATATTTTATCAAGAGACAAATATTCTATTTTTAGATCGGAAAAAAACTTAAAATCTAAATGTAAAAAAAAACATTAAAAAATTACATTTATTCGAGGTTATTACTTTATTACTAGTTTTTAAATATTATTTGTTAAATTATCGCAAACATGACTTTGTTTTAAGTTGAAAATTAATAAGTTTTTTTTTAATTTTGTAAATCATTTTTATATTTAAGAATTTTTTCATGTATAAGGCATTAAAATGAGTTTTTTTTATTGAAAACTATCGGTTTTTTTATTACTTCATTAGTAATATCGAGTGGAAGGTAAGTCAAGTTTATTTTCTAGTCTCTGATTGGCCAGCTTCAAACAAAGTTGAAGACGACAGGTTTTTGCGTTTCGGCGTCTGTGGTGTAAATTTTGTGTTCAAATTTCTTTTACAAAGAAGTTAAAACGATATGAATGTCAACATTAAATACTTATATCGTTTTCCGTTGGTCATCCAAACTGACTTCTGCTTTCGATTCTAAAATCGAAAATTCAGAAGAACTGTCATTTTGACGGTTTCAGAAGGATCTAGACGACAAATGGAAAACGACATTATTTACCAAACAATTTGGATTTTCAATAAAAAAATAATAAATTCACACATAAGACTGTTTTTGTTGTTTCTCGTGTTCTTTTGCTTTCAAATTGAAAAAAAAGACAGTTAATCCATTACTGCAAAAATTATTAGGGGTATTCACGATCCGATGCAAACTGGTGTTGTATCATTGCAAAAGTGCAAAGTTTTTTTTTTACAATGGGGTTAGGGTATAGCAATTTTACACTTTTGCATTTTTGCAATGATAAAAGACCATTTGCATCGGATCGTGAATACCCCTAATAATTTTGGTATGCAAATTGGTACGCAGGATGCATTGTCCATAATTGCTAATAGTTTTTGTTTAGAAGCGCAATGATTTGAAGATATTGCAATTTTTCTTTATGCATCGGCTATTCACCTTTCAGACCTTCATTTTCGTATTCATATTTGTAACCTGCAGTGTTGTATGCATTTGGAGATATTGCACTTTTTATTTGTGGATCAGTTATTCAACATTGAGACCTTTATTTTAGTATGTATATTGTTAATCCACAGTAATTTATACAGGATCTTTTATTAAGCGCTTCCTAACTTAAAATTTAAATAAAACAAAGTGTGTGTGAGATATCTTCAAAATTTTGAATTCGTTTGAAAGGCCTATTGCATATTGTCGTTCAAATGTCCGCCGCGGATTCTCTGTGTGGCACGCATCCGAAATGTCCAATTTTCCATAACTCTGGCGCATAAATCAGGTTGAATTTGCCCAATATGCATGGGTTTCGTTGGCTTTGAGGGCCGACTTCAGAAAAACCCACAAGAAAAAGTCTAACGGGATCAAATCGCACAATCTCGGTGGCCAGTTCACATAACCCCCACATGTCGTTGGTGTCGTTGGTGTCCATATCATCCAATTCAGCCCAAAATAAGTTGGTTATCATCGATCTATAACGCTCGCCGTTTACTGTGATGGCCTGGCCAACGTCGTTTGGCCTTTATGTCGTTTTTGTTGAGAAATACCCTGAACAGAATGAACACAGATACCTACACTCATTGACGTAATACAATAAATGGCCTGCTAGTAACCAACTTCACTCGTGTTCCAATTTACAGCAGCGCTCTTGGGTCTTGGTGGTCATGCCATGAAACTCGCCATTACGAGCAACCAAAGATACTCTATTATTGATTTATATTGTAATAATGCACTATATTGCCAAAAAAAATCAATGGGAAAGATCAGAAAAAGTAAAAATTGTTCAATTCGTTTGCCAATAAACCGAAAAAAACTAAAACTAAATGTCTTTTATTCAATTTATGTAAATAAAAAACGAACTTTTTCGAATGCAATCTACTGTTGGTTCTTCTTAAATATTTGAATTTTAACGATTTTTTTAGTGTTTGGCGTCTATTTAGTAATGAACGTTTCTGCGCAAGAAATGTATATTGAAGTGACAAGTAACTAGCAGTCCATATATAAAACGTCAATACCTACACTCGAATACAACCATGCAGCCTCAGCGTATTAGCATCTCGACTGAGAGACTATAAAATAATCTGGCATTCGAGAACAAGCGACTTGATTTGTTAGATCTGGTCCCGGACATGGTTCTTTTAAGATTCAGTGCACTAAAAAATCGCTAGTGCAATTATTAAAAAAAAATAAATAAATGTTATTGTTAAAAAAAAAAACATACAAATTGTGAGCGCAGTTCACATTATCTTCATTTTTATTGTCTTTTAATTTGTGTCCTTTTTTTCTAGTACCTATATAAGTTTCATATATGCGAAAAACTAGTGGGGCAAAATGCAAACGCCTAGGGGGGCAGTTATATTCATATTGGTAGGCTGAAATGCCTGCATTGCTCACAATTGCTTATACCTCGTTTTTAATTAAAAATGCCCTGAAGTGCATTGATTGTAAGATATTGCACTTTTTCTCTGTGAACCGGTTGTCTTTGAGAAATTTAGTTTGGTATGCATATTGGCACGCTAGAATGCCAAATTGTCCACAATTGCTAATATCTAATACATAGTTTTGGATTAAAAACGCTCTGAAGTGCATAAATGTTGAGTCAACACTTCTTTTTTGTGCAATTACCGATACATCAAAGGCGTTGGTGTTTTTTATTAATCGATACGTCATAATATCGACTTTCTAAAATAGAAAATGCACTGGAATGGAGCTTTCAACTTAAATGTTTCACGACATTGTAATTTTATAATATAGAATTAGGAACAGGAAATTCAGTATGATGGCACAGAAGAAATTTAACAGTGTAATCCGATTCTCTTTTGGACGAATTAATAAATATAATATATTTAAAGAAAAGAACATATCGTTGGGTTTAGAAGTCTGTTACTTGAATTATATTAATTATAATATTATTGGCAATCTTAAGTTCTAATGACTTTGGGAAACTATCAGGGCATCATTTCATATATGTATATGATAACACAAAGATGGGATAATTATGGGTTTTCATACCCCTCCACTTTCACGAAAGGCTATGAAATAAAATATCATTTCTCTTATTGCGTTATGCAAATGTAAGTAAAATTTGGTTATACCAGAATTTGATGTCGGCTTTCGATCTCTTTTTCAATTGCAAGAGCACTGCCGAAATTAAAAAAGATAGAAATATTTTTAAAATAAAATAAATTTAGATAAAACAGTTTATTTACACTATTTCCAAAAAAAAACCTGATTGAATTTAAAATTGTATCAAGTAGAAAAATATCGATTCTCATAAAAAATCGTAATACCGTTAGTAGACTTTTAAGTCCACGTGGACTTTAGTTATTTTCTGAATAGATTCTGGTGTTTTTAAAAAGGAAAAATAAATTTAGGAAAGACTTATTTTGCCCCTTCACCCAATTTTTTTTTAGAAAAATGTAGCCTGACATTTTGTATTGATTTATTTAACTTCGAAGCTTCGTAAGCCCATCATATCGATTTCGAAGATTATTATTTTGTTTAACGAAACTGAAGAGACGAATAGCTGCACATTTGTATCTAAAGGCTATATTTTCAATTTGTCTTTATTTTGGTGCTTTTTCATACCATTAAATATTTTGTACGATGTAGTAACGCGTTATATAATATCAAAAATCGCGCGCATCGTCTAAATTAAAAAATTAGTTGTTATTTCTTTTCTTTTGAAGACTACTTTATAAAAAAAATGAGGCAATTTTTTTTTTATCAAAATGAAGATTTATGTTCTAATAAACTGATGACATCATGATTGTTCTGTTAATAATAACACCTATCCCTTTTACTGATTAGATGTTCTTCTATACCAAAATCTTGCCCTGTAATCATCAGAGCATGTCAAAAACGCAGGTGAGTTCGGCGAGTGTGTAATATACCGCACAGGCCCATTATGTCCCAATGACATAAGGTTTAATCGACCCGCATTTCTGGAGTTCCAAGAGCACAAAGATGTCGTGGCTTCATCAGGGAACATGACATAGTCTTCGGTGTGATTGAATACCCCCTGGGTATTGTGTTCCTGTTTGCCAGTTGTTCCAGCACCAGTATAAGTTTGAATACTGCGACTGGTACACAATTCCCACAGATGAACAATGGAATCTTTTCCAGATGACAAAAGATACTAGAGAATAAACTGTTTTAAGAAAAATTTACAAAAATAAGAATTTAAATTCACCTTTCCATTTCTTGAGAATTGAAGGGAGCAAATTTCAGCCCCAGAATGTGCATCAGCAATTGTGTTGATGCATCGACCACTTACTCCATCCCATAGCTTAATGCTTCCATCAACACTGCCACTGGCATAGAACTTGGCTGTTGGAGCGTATTTCACGCATGAAACTCCGGATTTATGTTGTTGTGACGGGATTGCACTAACAAAACACTGTGCTGTCTGCACATCGAAAACTCTGAGCACATGATGCTCCGTGCCTACTACAATATAATCCCCACTTGGATGAAACGATAAACACGATACCGGCTCACAATCGGTGAAAACTTTGTGAGCCTTCTTCACTGATGGTTTCGCAATGTCGAATAGTTTTACGGTACAATCACGAGAACCTGACGCCAAGATGTGTTCCTTAGGATGGAATTCGAGAAAAGAAACTTCGTCAGTATGATCGTAAAGTGTCCGAATAACTGGATGTCCTTGTTGCTCTCGCCCTGGTTCTAAATCTTCTGGCGCGGATTTCGCAAGCATACGATCTACATCAAGAATCTTGATACTAGCGTCCACACTACCGGTTGCTACTAGCTGTCCATCATGGCTGAATGCTCCGGCGCGACAAGATTGCTTGTGAGATGTGACATAAGCAGTTTCATAAGAAGCCGGTTCAGGGGCAAGTGATGAGCCCTCAGGCTCAAATTCAAGATCGATTCCAGGCAGAACATCATCATACACGTTGCTTTCCTTAGCATTGGTTGTTGCTTGCATTCCGGCGATCATGATATGAAGTAACTGCTCGGTTGGTGAGCATTCATCAGCTTTGACCAAAAGCGAGAGCTCCTTGGCAAACTTCTCCAAGCCATCGTACATAAGTTGTCTGCGAGAAATCAGTATTTTTCTTTTTACCGAGCTTTTTGTGAAATTTATACTTACCCAATAATAAGGCGATAAAGTACTTCTCTGTTTTTAACTAAATTTCTTGGATCTAAAATTTCCGTGTCTTTCATTTTATCTTCTTTTTGTTTTAAGTTTTAAGATGTTTTCTAGGTACTATATTTTTTATTTGCACTTTATAAACAAAAATGGACGTCTGTCATATGCCAAAATTTGTTTCGTTTCCAACGTTTCTTCTAGAAATCTATTTTTTTAAGGGCGAGTATGTACTTTCAATTAAGTGGTCAAAAGTAAGATTAGCTGTGTTTTATTTTCCCCAAGATCCGAACCAGATTGGATTTGCTTACAAAAATACATGTATTACAAAAACAACACAAGATCCAACTTTGTTTTGAATTTGAACTTCCAAATCCATTTTGAACACACACCCTTAATTTGTAAATGTCGTCAGTAGTGTAAAGAAAAAAGACAAAGGGTGTATACGAATAAAAAAAACAAAGGAAAAAAAGAGTTGGGTATATAACGTATGTCACAGAGATCCTGGGTTGTTTTATTTTCCTGATCTGATCTGGATTGGATCTGGGGGAAAATAAAACGCAGCTATTGTCTTCTTTACACGACAACTCTTTCATTCTTGTTATCTACTTTGAAAATCATTCATCATTTTCGCTCAAATTTTGTATACTGTGCCTACGTTCTGTAAAGCCCGCATCACACGACGCTTGTTTTCCTGCTAGAAATGCTTGCTGGCTTTCGTGCTGGCTATTGAGCTGGAAAATGGCATCACTGCTGGCTCTCTTGATAGAAGAGCTGCTAGATTTCAAAGTTAGAACCGGTGCTATTTTTCTTGCTTGTTTTGCTGCTGGATTTTAGTTGACGTCAAAAGGTACATGTATATTTTCAAATGTCATTTTTTCGATTTCGTTTTTATTTATTTTCTAATAGTTTTTTCAACTTTAAACAAAATTAAACGTGATTTCATTCATTTGTATATTTAGTTCTGTCAGATGTATGCATTTTTGTGAAAATTTGTGTAGAAAAATATTGTGAAAATTCGTACAAATTCGCAAGAAATGTCAAAAAACCATCAGCGAATCCAGCTCCAAAACAATCATCGAGTGAAGCCGAAGAATTCAAACCAGCAAAACATCCAGCACCACACCATGCAACAAAACCAGCACGAAAGCCAGCAAGCATTTCTAGCAGGAAAACAAGCGTCGTGTGATGCAGGCTTAACTCTCGCATCGACAAAATCAGTCGAGAAACGATCAAAATTGAAACAAATAGTATAAGTTTTGTTCCATTTTTCAACGTTTCTCGACCAATTTTAACGATGCGAGAGTTATACTACGTTTCCATTGGGCCAAATGAGGTAATTTCGTTGAAAATTTCCAAATTCGATTCCAAATTATCTCATTTCCCATATAAATTCACATTTCGAAATGAGGTAATTTCAACCAAATTTGCAGGAAATTAGGTTGGAAATTACGTAAAAACCTTATGAACACACCCAAGTGGAATGCATCCGCAGTGGAAACCCAGTAGAAATATTAAAAATGCCAAAATTTGATGTATAAGTCCCCTATTACACGATGATTCTTTGCGTCTGAATCTTTTTTCGAATTTCTCTTTGAAAATCATCCTGTGAGTCGCACGCTATTACACGATGATTCTTTGCGCCTGACTCTTTTTCATATAAAAAGAATCGTCAAAAAGAGTCTCGGAAAACTTGGCCCACGACTCACAGGGCAACTGGTGTTCCGTCTCATCTTTTTTCTCTTTCGCACTCGTTATGTTCGAAAAGAGTCAGACGCAAAGAATCATCGTGTAATAGGGGACTAAGAAACAGAAAGAGAACACAAGAAAAAGAAGCTATTAACTGCCAAATCAAATTCAAATTGGAGTTACCTGTCAAACGAAGTTAGCAAATTTGCAATGAAAACACCTTTTCTGTAATTTACGAAATTAGCTCATTTCAGCTCCAATGAAAACGTAGTATTACAGAACGTAAGCACTGGGACCTTATTCCGCAAGGGGGAGTTTTATCTGTGTACACAAAATACGTGTACACTACTCCGCAAGAGTGCAAATTTTTTGACAGATATCTTTATAGCCAAATAATTTATCCACGAATATTTTAAGAGTGAATAAAATGTATTAACGGCAAATTATACGCATTGACGAAATTGGGCCCCTGCGATTCGTTGGAGGATAAACATTAGGGTCCCCATCCAATGCAAACTGGTCTTGCATCATTGCAAAAGTGCAAAGTTTTTTTTTACAATGCGGTTAGGGTATAGCAATTTTACACTTTTGCACTTTTGCAATGATACAAGGGACCCATGACCCATGTTCTGTAACTCGGCGATAACTTTTCGAGGCGATAAACGGCGAAAAATTGAACAAAAATGGAACAAAACTCATAGGAATCCTATGGGTTTTGTTCCATTTTTCGCCGTTTATCGCTGAATTTCCAGTTCTTAAATAAGAGTTTGTCAATATTTATCAATGACTTTCCAACAACTTTCATTTTTTAGGTGAGAAGGATACAAAGTATGAGGAGTGAAAAGTCTATTGATGGATATTGAAAATTCAAAGAAAACGTCAAAAAATTTCCAGCATTTTGTTCCTCGTGTGAAAGGGGACTAAGTTTCGGTTTAAAAATCCGAAACAAACCGGAGATCTTGAACAGACTTTGGAATACTTTGAAACTTGAAACATAACTGACATTTATCAGTGAGTGTCAGATCGAACATCAACAAAAACACGTGCGGCGCTATTTTATTTGCAAACTTGAGACTTCAGCATAATAAGCATTTTAATATATTTTCTTTAATAACTCCATTTAATTAATCTTCTTTACCAATAATGAAAATTCGTAAGAACCACATTGGGAAGCGTTATCGTTATAATGTAAACAGAAAGCGGCTTAATAAAACTCGGAACAACACAGGAAAAATTAAATGGTAGTATTTCGATCAAATCCTCTTCGTATTTTGTTAATAATGATTTTATTATTTAGCCCTGAAGTTAAAGAGCATTGGAATGATAGGAGACTTCCAAACAAAAACTACTTTGACATGGGTTTGGCAACAGATTCCAATAAAAGTATACCTTTGCCAAGTTTCAGGGAGAATCGTTTGAAGATTGTGAAGCTGGCAAATGGTTTTGTCGAAGAAGATGTCGATGAAGAACCCGTACAACGGCCACGTCGAAAAGCTTTCGTAACAGATATTTTGGAAAAAGAAGCCAATGAATTGAGGGAACCTAGATTAAGGTAACCTATAGTAAATTATATCCCCAAAAGGTTGCTTGACCTTTCCCCATCTATTTTATAGATTACCAAAAGGACTATGTACACAACTATCTTATTTCATTGACAAATATCAATTAAATTACAAAGCTATGGTAAATGATCGCAAAAATTTTGATCAGTGGACATGGAAACAGTTTCGCATGAAAATTCGTAAGTTTATGTCGATTCCAGAACAGTTCGATTTGTACTTGAAGGAGAGAGAAATCAATCGGGAAAGCTTGGGAAACGAATACGATTCAGAAAGTGAATGGAAATAAAATAAGGTTATTTTTTAAGGGCAGTAGATAGGATTTTAATGTTTTATTTAATTTTATTTTAAATAAAAATTCAAATATTTTGTCAATGATAACATAAAAAATCACCGTCTTTCTTGTAAAAGTTTTTTTTTTTTTGTAACTTGGAGCATCTAGAAACATGTTTTTTATTGCTGTATACATACTGTTAGCATGTAGGTACATAAATAATAGAATTTTACTGAGTATATTCTGTAAGTTGAAGAACTGTGCACTTATATAACTTGAGATTTGAGATTGCAACATCCTAAGGTACCTAGCTACTTGAGGGCGATAAGAATTTAAATTTTTTAAATCTTCAAGGATATCCAATATTATACTATGTCTGAATTATATTAAAAGTAGATTCGAGCATTCAGGTGGCGATATGATCATATGTGATATGTACCCGAGAGTAAAGAAGGGCAGGGGTAACTGAATTCACAGACTTCCTCTGCGTTTAAAATATAAACTATTAGTACCTATTAGGATTAATTAATCATAAAATATAAATGCATTTTTTTGAAGGAATAGGGTCTCCTGACTCCAGATAAAAGAAGATTTTGCGTCTTTTATTTGATTATTTATTACATATTGTTCAGTATTTTATTAAATTAAAAAGCCTGCATTCCTGATTCAGTTTCTAAGAATTTGAAAACTCGTCTTTCTCTGCCAAGTGTCCACAATTAATTATACCCGCTACTTTTCTTGGTATCTCATGATCAAAAATTTTAAATAATATTATTATTATGATCATTAGAAGATTGTGCAATACATTTATTTTTAATACCATAAGAGGCTTAAAAAGTTGTTTTCTATTATCTATCGAGGAATGGCTTTCGAACAATTACAAAACATTCAATGCTAATTTTAAGATTATAACCAACAAATCTCACGAAGACATTCAATTTCACCAAGGATTTGGTGAAATCGTAAAAATCTTACACTACAAATAGACCGGGAGGCGGCAATACAAAAATCCCACCCATCGATATAAAGAAAATTTTACTTATGTAGCGTAAGATAATCATTAGGTGATAATCAGACCGGCTGGCCGACCAAAAAAGAAGATCATTTTTCATCGATATATGATATGATACAAAGGTTGAAATCTATATCAAATTGTAGGAAAAACTTTCATCATTCATGTTTTGAAGGCACAGCTTGGTCAGTTTCTCTGGCAGACTAGAGTTATGCAAAAAATTGCATATGCATATCTCACTTTAAATATTAATAACTTACTGTATGTCCAAAATTCATGCTTGAAATTTTAATTAAAGAAAGTTCAAGCCATTACCTTTCAGAATTTTATAACCAAATTCTAACCAGTTGGTAGAAATGACTAGGCCCGTTTGCTGATACTACACATAACGATTTAAGTTGAATTTAAATTCTTAAGGGGTACTTTTTCCATGTCATAAAGTGATACTTAAGAAACTAAGTTCAACTTAAATCGTTATGTGTAGTATCAGCAAACCACCCTCCACAAATTGAAGTTAAAACCAAATATAGTGATTGCAATAAAAAAGCGATTTTTGACAACTGAAAAAGAGTTTTAAAGTTTTTTAAGGATTATTATTTTTTGGTTACTGTTGTATATCTCGCTAATAGCTGGACTAGTTTTCTAAAAACTTGGTTGTTCTAAGCAGAACTAATAATATTTTATAAATATTATTTTTTTTTGAAGCCTCCACTGTGTAAAGCTGGGGCCCAACTATGTAACTCGATTCTACAATAAAAGTGTTCGAATTCGCAAAATCTCAGCTCGCTAATTCTTTAGCAAACGCATATAAACGGAAATAGAACAGCGCTAGTTGAAGATTCTGTGGCAAAAAGTGGAAAGCACCAAAATTTGATCCCACTTTCATATATATTACTACTTAAACTAAGCATTGAAAACAACTTTCGAATGGATTCGAAAGTAGAAGCAAGTTACATAGTAGGGCCCCTGCGGCAGCCATTATTTAATATTATTTCATATTTAATGTTCATTTAAGGTTCCCCCACACCAACGCGAATTTTCGGTGGCGACGACGAAAACAACAATAACAACACGTGGTTGTCAATGAAAACAACAAGTTGTTATAATTGTTTTCGCCGTCGCCACCGAAAATTCGCGTTGGTGTAACAAAAAAACAAAAAACACACACTTGAAAAACGAACGTCAGAATATTTTTGACACAAAAATATATCTGATTACAAAAATATAGGTCCTAGGCGTTTTCGTTTCAGCCTTCACCCCGCCAGACGATCTTGAAGTGTGCAAAAAAAACATGAATTTTGGTTATACCTCCACTCCCAAAATCTGCTACGGCTATTGACCTATTAAACCATTACTGAAAATTATAAATCAAAACAAAAATTAAAATCAAAAATATATAAAGGTATCGATTGAAAAATCGGATTTTTCTCAAATTTTCAAATTATTCATAACCTCGTGCTTTAACGAAATTAAGTTTTAAGGGAATGTTCGTTTATTTATGATTATTTTTTTTGGAAAACAATTTTTAACGTTTCTTTTGTTCGTCACAAGGTTCAGGATTTGACTTCAAATTACATCTTAGATTCCAAAGGAAAAATGGCGTAAAAACGGATCCCAGAAGGAAAATATTAATTTACAAATGAAACAATTTTTCTGGCTTATTTAAACTTTACTCAGTTCTTCTCTGAAACGTTGGCTTTTTATAACCGGAAACCAAGATTTACTTCCTCACAGCTAGAGTCAAACCAAGAACTTTATTTGGGTTTTAGGTTTGATATACTCTTTGATCTGTGAAGAACAAAAATACCATTCACCCCTGTTCCCGCAATTCCGATCGGTTATAAAAACATTTCGTTTTAAAACTCTACGTTTTTGAAAATACTTTTTACTTTCAATACTTGCGGAATGAATGTTCTTTGATTTTCGATCGCATTGAAAATAACTTGACGTTTGTAATTCATTTGTTATTTTTTGTGATTTTTGGATTTTTTTCCTTAAAGCCTAGCTTACAGTTCCAGTGCAATAAAACAAGTACTACGTAAAAATGTATTAAGGGGCCAGTTATAGCTTTCATTGAAAGAGATCATTGAAAATTTGAATTATCAATTTTGAGGCCTTGAGAAAGGAAAATCAGTGTTTATTTATATACCAAAACGAAGGTTATGACTCAATTATTACATTAACCCAAAAAATGTTCATTTTGGTCCAAGATTCCGCATAAAATAACTGTTATTTTTTCAATGATTGAACTACCTTACCATTGTTCATTGAAAACTTTATTGTATGTGAAAGTTAGGGCCAAAATTAAAATTTTTTTTGGATAGAAATAATAATTGGGCCGTAAAGTTTTATATTGGCATCAAAATATTAACTTATTTTCCTTTCTAGACGCCTCAAAATTAAAATTAAAATTTTCAATGAAAGCTATGTATCTGACACCTAATTCATAAAAATATGTATATGTAGTGTTATTATTTTTAATTTTCATTTCTAGTATGGTGGTTGTCAATGAAAACAAAACAACACGTTGTTATTATTGTTTTCGTCGTGGCCGCGACAGATTCGCGTTGGTGTGGGAGATCCTTAAGGGTTGCCTATGCTATGCCAAGGCGAACATGCATATTAAGCATAGGATTTTAAGTAGTAATGTATTTTTTTCGCACGTAAAATGCAAACTGGGTTTAACGAAAAGGTTGAAGTATGACAAAAAAATCTGATACAGCAGAAAAGTCAGACACACGTGTATACAGAGTGTCCTGAGGTCATTTCAAGTATACTTAGAGGAACATGTTCACGTATTGAATATTTTTCATGTTTTTAATAACGAAAATGGTCCGTAAATTTTGACAAGCTCGCATTGTATTGTATGCTCAAGAAAGGCCAAGAAAATCCAGACATTTTTTAAAAACATTTTATGGACTGACGAATATTCGGGCAAAGAAGACATCTATCAACATGCCGATACACATTTTAAATGTTAGCATTTGGAAAATCCACATTGAATCTTACATAAGGTTAATCTGTGGTTTTATGGGGTTAATAACGGTAAAATGCTCAACCAACAAGCTTCTCTTGATTGAGGTCCTCTAATTCTTCTTGTGTGCGCTAACTGAGTCGCCGTGTCTAGGTGATAAAATGAGCTTTTTACAAGCGTTAACAAAAGTTTATTTCATCACTGAATTTTTCATTGTATCAAAGATCGCACAAAAAAGTTGTGTTTTAAAGAAGTTAAAAATTAATATCTCGAAATATATTTAAAGTAGCTAAATATTATATACTATTTTAAAGATATACCTTTCATTAAATATCAAAATCATTTTTCTACGTCATTTATTTCGCACGTTATGAACAATTAATTGACAAAAATTGAAATATTTATTTTATAAACGGCAACTTCAAGCTCAATATCTCGACAGTTTTACGTATTAAGCCAAAGATAATATGTTTTTATATTCAGTGCATAAAATATAGAAGGGTTTTTGCTTGTAAAATGTTGGTAGGAATTCTTATTTACTATCACCTGAAAGCTACACGTATGCGACCCACTCATTAGTATTTTATTTTTCAAAACATGAACCTTCAGGTCACTCTGGCGTATGTGGAACATTTTGTTATGATTTTTTTTTTTAATATTAAATTATATTGCAGTTCGATGGAATATTAAAAAAACATTGGATATAAACTATATATAGGTAACTAGATATTATTTCCCAGTTTTTGCGCAAAGGTTTATATTCCTGGACTGGTATAAATATAAACCATAAGTTAAATATTGTGGTGCATTTTTACACTTGTATTTAACTCACATGGCAGATGTATATAAGTGAAATAGTCCGTAAATTTTGACATGCTCGCATTGTATTGTATGCTCAAGAAATGCCAAGAAAATCCAGACATTTTTTAAAAACATTTTATGGACTGACGAATATTCGGGTAAAGAAGACATCTATCAACATGCCGATACAAATTTTAAATGTTAGCATTTTGAAAATCCACACTGAATCTTACATAAGGTTAATCTGTGGTTTCTTCTTCTCTTGATTGAGGTCCTCTAATTCCTCTTGTGTGCGCTGAATGAGTCGCCGTGTCTTCCTCTACTGCATGTGCCGTCCCTCTTGTGGTTGGATTTACCGACTTTTCGAGCCGGAGCATTGTTGCCCCTCCCGCCAAACTAGGGGAAAGTTGACCCCCCCCCCTCCCATACGAGTTTTTTCTTGTCTTGACTCAACGTACAATCTCTATCTTTTTGTCGCATATTATTCAAAACAACCTGCATTTGTGAATTAAATAATTAATTTAATGAAAATTAAGTCATAATTTCGTAAAAAGGACTACAATATTTTTGTTTTTAGTTGTATTGGTCTGGTTTTAGTCTCTTTGGATCCAAAATTGAAAATCATGTGTTATAATGTTTATATTGAACGAAAATTAGTTACTTTTATATCCTAGAATCTATCTTTCCTGGTCTATATCGATAATTAGGGACATTTTAATGAATGTTTTGTTTATAATTAAATATTTATTTGATTAAGAGCAATGAGTTATATAATGAGTATTATATATGTAATAAGGTGATAAAATGAGCTTTTTACAAGCGTTAAAAAAAGTTTATTTCATCACTGAATTTTTTGATATATCAGTGTATCAAAGACCGCACAAAAAAGTTGTGTTTTCAAGAAGCTAAAAATTAATATCTCGAAATATATTTAAAATAGCTAAATATATATTATATACTATATACTATTCTAAAGATATTTTACCTTTCATTAAATATCAATATCATTTTTCTACGTCATTTATTTCGCACGTTATAAACAATTACATAATTGAAAAAAAAACTGAAATATTTATTTTGTAATCGGCAACTTCAAGCTCAAATATCTCGACAGTTTTACGTATTAAGCCAAAGATAATATGTGTTTATATTCAGTGCATAAAATATAGAAGGGTTTTTGCTTGTAAAATGTTGATAGGAATTCTTATTTACTATCACCTGAAAGCTACACGTATGCGACCAACTCATAAGTATTTTATTTTTCAAAACATGAACCTTTAGGACACTCTGGCGTATGTGGAACATTTTTTATGATTTTTTTTTATAATAAATTATATTGCAGTACGATGGAATATTAAAAAAAAACATTGGATATAAACTATATATAGTTAACTACATATTATATTTCCCAGTTTTTGCGCAAAGGTTTATATTCCTGGACTGGTAAAAATATAACCCATAAGTTAAATATTGTGGTGCATTTTTACACTTGTATTTAACTCACATGGCAGATGTATATATGTATGTATATTTGTAGGTACCTACATATATGTATTTTCATAGAAAAACACATGTTTCTTTATTTATAAAAATACCAATCACTAAGTGATCGTGAGACTCTAAAATAGACTCCGGTTTTTTTCCTTTAACTATTTTCAGTATTCATCATCATAAGCACATTCTTCGAAAAAAAAATTCACCCTGTAAATGAATCGTAAGCATAGACTATACATTGACTGCAATATAAACGGAAATCGCATGCATGTTCAATTCAGTCTATATGGACTTGCTTACAATAACAACAACAACTACAACAGCAACAACAAAAAAGAAATGGGGAGCTACAAAAAAGGGTGAGGACAATATCCGAATACAACAGTGTTTTTTTTTTCTTCTTCTAAAAAATAGCGCATTTCTTCACTCGACTCACCACTGCAAGGGGTAAAATTAAATCAAAGAACAAAAAATAAAAAAAACCTACAAAACTATATAGTCTTCCTATCATCTCGACTTTTCGGGGACACATATATGGGTGACAATGACGGCTGATATGGTTGCGATTTGCAACCTAATGGTAGATAGATGGTAGGTACTGAGGTGCACTCTCTTGCGTACTTGCGCTGTTTAGCTGACAATTGAATCCAGCGCATGTGCATCTCCCGCAAGTACTGAAAATCTGCCTTTCCGTCTTTTGTGCTCGAGGTAAGTGGAAGAAAATTTTATTACTTACGTTAAAATCCTTAAATTATTCTACCAAAAATCAATCATCCAATTTAAAATTACAAAAAAAATATTTTCAATCAAATTGTTACATTCCAACGGTTAGTTATTTTGTTTGAATAATCAAAATTATGTGCAATAGTGGAAATTTTTGAAAAAAATAAAAAAATAAAATAAACTCTCATTCGGGGAAAATCAATTTTTCATCGGAAGCCGGCCGGCAGTATATCTACGTATAAACCTGGTAATTTTTCAAAATCACATCTTCTTATATAGAAAAAAAATTTTTAAATAAAAAGGTTTCGGTTAAAATTTAAAACTATAATGCAAGATTCATCTTGAAAGTTATGAAAATACTACATCCAAGTTGATTTCGTCATAATTACCTTGCTAATTACTATATAGGTAGGTATTGTTGGTATAGTGCACTTATCTAATATGTTTTCTCGAAGAAAAAGATTCATTGCACATTGTTGCGAGGTTATGAAATAAGAAGTGCAAAATTGCATTTATATTAAAATATATTAAAGAAATTAATGCTTAAATAGTTTTGTGCTTATAGAAATATATATTTTGTACTTTATTTTTTTTTTCTTCAATTAAAAAAAAAATGTTTTCAAAAATTCATATTGTAGGTTGTGCATTGATTCTGCTTGTTTTTCTTATCCCTGTATCGATTTTCTACCTTACAAGGATATTCGGGGTATCCATTTTAAGTTTTCTTTTTTGAATTCCCATAATCCCAACCTCCGGTTATAGTTATGCCGCTATATGATGTGCTGTACACCTACTACAACCTACATATACGTTGTGTGGTGAAATGATGGAAAACGTCGTCATCGTCGTCTGCTTGGATTGATTTTTGTCATAAAAATAATTCAGTTTTCTCTTGCCGACTTCGCAGTAATATATGAAAATTTTGTGACTACATATTCTATTCTAATATATAAAATACGAAGTGCAATCTAAATTTAAATCAGGTATAGTCATTTTTATACAGAATTAAAAAAAAAAATTAAAAGAGAATAATTTTTGAGACAATTTTTTTCCAACCATTTCTTTTCTATAATAGATCCTTATTAAAGGATTACAAATGAATTGCATGAAATTTGGATAGCAAAAAAAAATATATTAAGTTGGGGTTGTTTGAAATAAAAAAAAAATTAAGTGAAAGTTGGATGGGCGTTTGTGTAAATATAATCTCACTTGTATACACTTGTTTAGGAAATTTAACACTAAATGCTGCAACTGACCTCATTTTCATCAAAATTTTTTTTTTTTTTCTAAATCTTTAGGAAAACTTGATTATATTTTTTTCAAACTTTATCTTTTGTTATATCGTCTTTGGAAAAAAATCCAATCCACTGTGACGTCCCAGAAAGAAAACTGATTTTGTATTTTAATCTCTTATAATTTAATATGGCAAATATTGATTAGCCCTTCAATATATGTATTTTTCTCTGCATTTAATAATCTATAGAAGTGGAGCATGGAGAATTTATACTACTCAGTTCTAGGAATTGATGACAATTTTTACGAGCAAAATATCTGACTATATGCCGGTAAATTTGTTGTATATACATACATACGTGCATAATTGTTTTCTCCTTTATTTTTTATTTCAATAAAATAAAATTTGAATTGAACGGCACATTGGATGCATATTATGCAGAATAGATTTGAATGAAACTGTTCAATTAAATTTTAAATAAAATCAACCCCACAAAGTTTGAGGTGGCTTGACTCCCCAAGAACATTATTTTGTTTAAATGGTAATGATAAAGTAGAAAGGTACGATTATGTATATATGTAAGTTCATTCTTAACTAAATTTTAAGTTGAGATTGAGTACATTTTAAAATTTCAGAGAATTGTTGTATCGATTTTTCTTTTCTATAGCTAAGAGCCTAAGAGCGAATTCCTTTGTAAAGTTTTGAGAGTTAACTTCCTATGGGAGTATGTGTACTTTCATAACTGTGTCGACTTGATATATATTTCCTCCTAGTTGGAAGTTGGAAACTGTGAAAGTAATATTTACTCTTCTGTACCAGCGCAAAAGTTGTAGAAACGCATGGTCTGCCCTTGGAATTTTCAATTTATCTGTTTTCTCAAAAAGTTTGAATGTCGAGAACAAAAAATCAACTCTCCGCAAGCTATACTCTCAAGCATGTGTTCACTTGTGAGTTTACTCTCGAGAATGGTTTTACTTTCAACACATAGAGAATTGAAAAAAAAATTGATTTTTTGTAAACGTTTTTGGACTGTTAGAAATTTTTTTAAAAAAGCGTCTCTATGACTAACTTCTCTAAACTTCATATTTATTACATATTATTGGATGTCTGTCCTTTCGGTTATATCCTAAACGGATAGGTCAATTTTCTTAAAACTTGGTATCTTTCGATTTTTGGACATTTCCAAAAATAACGGTCTCTGCAATATAATTTTGTTTGTATTTTTGGAAAATCTTATTTTTCTCAAAAATGGCTCCACAGATATTAAAAAAAAATCAGTTAATTTTAATAGGTATATGCAAAGTTTTGAAGAAAAAATAAATCTGAAAAATGAACCTGTTCAAACGATTTTCTTTTAACTTTGTACCTAGAGTATTTTTGGGCATTCATCCGACTCATTTTTAAAAATTTGTTTGTGGCCAAAAACTTTTTTTAAAGCAAAAGTCAGTATTTTTTTTTAAAGGCTAACATTTCATAAAAAAAATTTACGAAAAATGGTTTTAAATTTTATCTCCTATAGAACCATTTTTTGATTTTCGATTTTCTCAAAAACGGTTCAGTGAATTTTGTTCAATTTTTTAAGTTTAAAATAAATTGTTTACCAAAATTTTCTTTTTTTTTGATTTTTAAAAAAATTTCAATTTTTTTTTTGAGAACTTATAACAATTCAAAAATGGCTTAGTCAATTTTTATTAAATGTGTTTTTTTTTTAAGATTATCTAGCAGATTTTAAATGAAAATATTTGTTATCACCATAAATAACGGTACCTACATATATACCATATACAAGTGTTTAAAAACCTATAATCTCATCTTTATCGAAAACGACTCCTAAGACTTTGATTAAAATTTTTGAGGTAGTATCAGAATATGATCTACCATATTATTGAAAAAAAATTTGTCTATTAAAAATGGTGGTATCAATTTTTTTAGTTTTCGACTATTTTATTATCTGTTTTTACCGATTTTAATGAAATTTTTCACACAAGAGCTTCTTATAAGCTTGAATAATATTGCATATTTTTAAATTTTTGATTTAAAATTATTTTTCAAAAATTCGATATTTTGAAAATAAATTGGCAGATGATTTTTTTTCAAAATTATTTTTTTAACTTCGGATTAATAAAGGCTAAAAAATTGCGTACCAATTTAATTTTTGTTTAAAAAAATTTATATATAAAAAATAATTTTTTTAAAAACCGCTCCAATGATTTTCAAAATTTGTTCTCATAATAAAATGCACGAACTTGCTGTTATGTGCGATTGCACTGTGATTTTAAACCCTGAATAGTTTAGATCTATTTATTTCTCATTTCAAAAGAAATCAATAAGTTATGGGAAAAATCTTAATTGTAATTGAACCTGAACCCCCCCCCCCCCCCCCTAACTCACCGTTGTGTAGCTTTATAACTACGTTGCTATGTTGATGGTAAACAAAATAATTTGTATTTCAGGTAATAATTTTTTTTTAATTATTGCAAGGTCACTAAGGCTCGTTTGCTGATACTACACATAACGATTTAAGTTGAACTTAAATTCTTAAGGGGTACTTTTTCCATGTCATAAAGTGATACTTAAGAAATTAAGTTCAACTTAAATCGTTATGTGTAGTATCAGCAAACGGGCCTAAGAAAAAGACTGAGGTGTTTTTTCTTCCAAAAAGTTTCAAAATATTACTATGGTGACATGGCGCGGCGCAGTGGATGTAGTGCTTGACTGCCAACTTAGCGGTGAGGGTTCGAGCCCCACTCTAGGCAGTATTCTGAATTTTTTATATACTACCATGTTGTATTGTAACTGGAAGTCACCCGTGGGATTTCATGAATAAAACTACCTTCTTCTCAGTCCACCACCACTGTGCCAACAAAAATTCTATCATATCTTTTTATTCCTTCTCACATATGTAGTGCATTTGAAAACCTTAGGTCTTACAGGCATGAAACTTAAAATTATGTAAGTTTCTATTAAGTAGAAAAGGGAAATTTGATGAATTTTGAGCTCTTAATATTAATATGTATTATTAAGAATCTCTTCTTTGGAGTTTTCGGTTTTTTTTACAAAACACGTTTGGACTTACTCGGAATTTTTTAACTCGATATCAATAAGACTTTCAAATAATTGCAATAAATATATTACAACCGAAATATACTACTCTCTACAGAATTTGTTGGAAATAATAATAATTTTATTAAAAGTTTTAATTTGAATTTTAGAAAAACTATAAATATAAATTATCTACATACTTTATTGATCGACGGTATATAATTTAAAAATAAATTTGGAAGATTGATTTTTGTAGATTTATGAAAAAAGAAAACAATAAAAATCTTCTTCCAGAGATTCTTTGAGAGTGCCTTCGAGGACGAATCCAATAAAACAAACCAGTAGCAGCAAAAAAACAGTGCCCTGCATACAATTTTCTAATAACAACAAAACAAATCAAAAGCCTTTTAAGTTCATTTTAATTTGATTTTTTGAGTGTTACTCGTGTCGAAAAAAAAATCATGGGTAAAGAGAAGGTTCATATTAATATTGTGGTTATTGGCCACGTAGATTCCGGTAAATCCACCACCACTGGGCATTTAATCTATAAATGCGGTGGCATTGATAAAAGAACCATTGAGAAATTCGAAAAGGAAGCCCAAGAAATGGGTAAGGGTTCATTTAAGTATGCCTGGGTCTTGGACAAACTAAAGGCCGAACGAGAACGTGGTATTACTATTGATATTGCCTTATGGAAATTTGAAACAGCTAAGTACTATGTGACAATCATTGATGCACCGGGACATCGTGATTTCATTAAGAACATGATTACTGGCACTTCGCAAGCTGATTGTGCTGTGCTTATTGTCGCCGCTGGTACTGGTGAGTTTGAGGCTGGCATCTCAAAGAATGGACAGACCAGAGAGCATGCTCTTTTGGCTTTTACCTTGGGTGTTAAGCAATTGATTGTTGGTGTTAATAAAATGGACTCTACTGAACCTGGCTACAGTGAGTCACGTTACGAGGAAATCAAGAAAGAAGTTTCTTCATATATTAAGAAAATCGGCTATAATCCTGCATCGGTCGCATTTGTTCCAATCTCTGGCTGGCATGGTGATAATATGTTAGAACCATCGGAAAAAATGCCGTGGTTCAAAGGATGGACTGTTGAACGTAAGGAGGGTAAAGTTGAAGGAAAGTGTTTAATCGATGCTTTGGATGCTATTTTGCCACCACAGCGACCAACTGACAAGCCATTGCGTTTACCACTTCAGGATGTCTACAAAATTGGCGGTATTGGAACTGTACCAGTGGGACGTGTAGAAACTGGACTTTTAAAACCAGGTTAACATAATGCTTTTATTTAAAAATAAAAAATTATAATAATTTCTGTTTGTTGCAGGAATGGTTGTTAATTTTGCACCAGTAAACCTTGTTACTGAAGTAAAATCTGTTGAAATGCATCATGAGGCTTTGTCCGAAGCATTGCCCGGTGATAATGTTGGATTCAATGTTAAGAACGTTTCTGTTAAGGAATTACGTCGTGGATATGTGGCTGGTGATTCCAAGAACTGCCCACCCAGAGGAGCGGCTGATTTTACTGCTCAGGTAAGTGAACAAAAAAAAAAACCTATCCGATATTTGGTATAGCTTAGCAAAGAATAGTAGATCAACCCTTTCAAAGTTCTTTTTTTCCAGTTAGTCAATTTATAAGTATACTTCTTATTTCTGAAATTTAAAATTTAACTACAACTATTTAGATTTACAGACAAAATTCCTAACACATACATATGTTTACAACTGTCAGACTGCCCGAGTTTAAACAGATCAGAAGACATAATCCTTTTTATCGAAATTATTATATGGTCGTTATCGAGATATAATAACCTCTTTTATAACAGTTGTATTTCAGGTACCATTATTTCTGGAGCTAAAAATATTAAATATCGTCTCTTGGCAATCACTAAAAAAACACACGTTAATTTTTTTAAGAAAATCGATTCAGTAGTTTAAGCTCTAGGTCGATATACAGACAGACAGACAAAATTGCGTGACCCATTTTGTCGGGTTCTCCCTAACTGTTAGATTTAATCCCTAAATACTAAAAGGCCCTTTCTTGTATCAAAACGAACACGAAAATTGTAAATGGGTGATTTCGATATTGTCAAATTGTTTATTCGATTATTTAAAAAAAAAAGCTTTAAAACTATTAAGGATTCCCCACACCAACGCGAATCTGTCGCGGCGACGACGAAAACAATAATAACAACATGTTGTTTTCGTTATATAAATAATGCATGCTCTTCAATTTTTTAATTTTTTCTTTTACTTTACAGGTAATTGTTCTCAACCATCCAGGGCAAATAGCAAATGGTTACACACCCGTTCTTGATTGTCACACTGCTCATATTGCTTGCAAATTTTCCGAAATAAAAGAGAAATGTGATCGTCGTACTGGCAAAACCACCGAAACTGATCCGAAATCGATTAAGTCTGGTGATGCGGCAATTATTATATTGGTTCCAACCAAACCATTATGCGTTGAAAGTTTCCAAGAATTTCCGCCGCTGGGACGTTTTGCTGTACGTGACATGCGACAAACCGTCGCTGTTGGTGTCATCAAATCGGTTAACTTCAAGGAAACCACTTCGGGCAAAGTAACAAAAGCCGCCGAGAAGGCACAAAAGAAGAAATAACTAGAGTGCCATCAGAATAACGACAACATTGAACTTATTAATTATATTAATAATAATAATACAAATATTCTTCATATTGATAATAATAAAACAAAATTATATGATTTCCAATGTCACCAACAGCTGCAGGTCATTGTCGGTATCATAATCGACAATGTTGCAGTGCACTCCATCCCAAAAATCCTTTATTATTCAACATCATTTTTGGCACCAAAACCAATAAATTTTTTGGAATTTCCAATGGTGAAATCGATCAAGTTGAGAAAGAAATCAGACTTAATTGGAATATCCAGCAAACGCGGCAGTAGAAGCAAATCATCAAACACAGATTCAGCAATTATAATTCATACAATTATACTCTTAGACATAATAATGTGCTTGAATTTTATTATATACTATATATATCTATATCTGTACCGCCATCGCAAGTCATTTCGTAGGAAACCAAACATTTAAATCATAAATAATCATTATATAAACTACTATCCATCCCAAAATCATGACACAAATCAAATGGCAGTTGCTTTTTAAATCTTTTAAAAAAAGTCTGTCCATCGCATTCATTTTATTTCATATTTGTTCATCATTGTTAATCTTCTTATCACGATCACCTCATCATCAATATCTTGTTTTGTTTTATATTACTCATTTTATCATTGTTATCATCTTAATGTCCTCAATCATTTCGCATAATTATATAATATACACGGCCCGAAAAGCAATTGAGTGCAATTTGTACGTTTTGTTAACTTTTAAGTAATTATCGAATTTTGTTTTTATTTATGACAAAAAAAAAAAGAAAAAGAAAACGGAAAATTGATAAGAAAAATAATCAAGGGTTTTACATTAAGTTCCCCGCAAGGAAGCAAAATATATGTAAAAGCTATTCTCATATAAAATATGTATCTATCTTTAGATTGTAAACAAGAATTTAATTCTTCACTCAGTAAAAAAAAAAAAACAAAAACAAAAAAAGAACATAAACTGCAATATTTATTGACTTAGTTATTTATGTTGCAGAGAATGAGAAACACACAGAGTTGCTTTTGAAAGAAAAGAACTACATATAAAATTTGGCAATTCAAAGATTATTAAGAGAAAAGTTTACCAATAAAAACAAAAGGCTTAAAAATAACAAAATATTATGTTTCTTTCATTCGATCCTGGCAAAATAGATGATTCCTGCAGTTCGAGCTATGCTTACAGTTGTGTGTAAGATATTTGATTTCAGATTCGAAATTGGGTAAGATTAGATGTTCATAAATTTAAAATTCTAATTGCAAATGCCTTTTCATTGATTGTGAACTTGTTCGTAGTTTTCAGAAACTTATAGAAAAATATATAAATCGCAATAGATATTAAAAAAAAACGGCACGTGTATTTCGATGACACCTTCTGTATGGAAGTAAAAATATACCGTACAATTTGAATAGCAAACGTTTGACTTTGATGAAAAAAATATGATACCTCAATTAATATTTACCTATACAACAGGTGTCCCAGACCTGGTTGGTATTATTTAAGGGCGTGCTTCCTGGGTATATTCTAAGAAAACAATCGTTTAACTGTAAAGGTATATCTCCAATTTCGACATCATTTATCGCGGATTTAAGAAAACACTTACTTTGATGTACCCTGACCCATGTTAACAAAAATTTCTATGCTAATTCTGGTGGTAGACTTTGTTTTTAGAAGAAATACTAGCCTTTAAAACTGCGTTTAAATAAAGTTGATATCTTCTGTCAGTCTTAAGGTATCCTGTTCCATTTTTCCTTCCCATGCTAATTTTTTTTACTTTGAGGTCGAATTTCTTCAGGGTAATTTCGACCAAATCGTATGGATTGATTTCGGAGGGGAGTGTGGAAACAAAATATAAGAGAGAATAGTTAGTATTCAAATAGTTGTTGTGATATTTAAACATATATACATAATCAAATTTTTTCAACTCTGATTTCAAATAAATTTTATTTGTCAATTTTTGTAATTTAAATTTTTTGTCTGTTTCATAACGTCATAGTAAGTTTGCTTAAATATTATAATATATTTCAAAAATTTCATATATTGTAAAAATTGATAATAATACATCTGTGTTTGTGATTGATTGTTTCAATAAAGATCCCCTGAAGAAGACAGCAATCCCTGTCGAAACGTCGGGAAAGTTAGTGGAATAAATGTTTTGTTTCATTGCACATCAAGTGACGAAAAAAGCCGAAGAGGAACCAGATTCTTTAACAGTACAACATTTCAACTTGGTCATATTAAAAATTATTTAATTTACAATTTTATTTATATAGAAATGTGTACATATTATTATTATTAATTAATCATGTGTATAATATAATTCGTTAAAATTCTCAGCCACTGGACCTCAAGAGCAAGTTCGTGCGACCCAGTGCGTGCATTTTATTTTTATTACCACTGTTACCACTGACAAAAAAACACCTTCGCCGCTAACTACTATAACAATTTGGTTTTGATGGCATCACTTATCAGCTTTGTTTCGCTATCAGTACAATTTTTAATGCCATTACCATTCGTGTAAACTTATCTGATAAACCGCACACCAAAAAATTGCTAACCATTAATTTTCAACTTTGAATCCTATTGCATTCAAGCGACGAGCCGCCGCACTGTGGGGTCTTTTTGCAAAAGTGCTTGCAAAATTCGTGTGTCTATTGTTTGGACAGCCAGTTAAAATAAGGTTATATTTAGTATAAACGAAAAATTGTTTTTTTAATATTTCATTTGGGTTCTGGGTGTACAAATTTGGCATAATAACTGCTATATTACCACTTTTTTTTTTTTAATTTTCTTGGTATATACATTAATATGGTAATTTTTGATAATTTTTATTTTAAATATGACTTTTTTTTTTAAATCTTTTGAAATACATATAATGTTTTTTTGAAAACATGGTTTTATCACACTTTTTTGGCTTTATGTTGAGTTTACAAATAAGTATACTAAATATTATTGAACAGGTAAGAAAATGTATACCTATTCATTGTGATACAATTAGAGAATGCAATCCCGGTACGTTTTTCCAATCCCGGGATTTCGGGATTTTAAAAATTGAATCCCGGGATAATCCCGGGATTTCATTTTATAAAAGATTATTTCAGTTTAAATTACATTATTTATCAAGTTTAAAACGCTCTTCTTATACATATTACCTAAGCAGATAGCTTATGTTCCAACAACCACCATTTATATTTCGGACTGACCGACGAGCAATAGGAGCAACAACAAAAAAACATGAGCAACCCATGAATGAAAGAATAATTTGTCCTTTTTTTTGACTTCATTTTAGAAAAATAAATTTTACTGCCGAGGATCTTTTGTGCGCGAATAATAATAATTTATTAAAAAAAATTTACATTTTACGTTTTTCAAAAATAAAATTAGAATTTGTCTAAAAAATTATTATTATTCGCACACGAAATATTTTCGGCTATAAATTTATTCTTCTCAAATGACGTCAGAAAAAGAAGACACAAAATAAAATGGCTCAATCTTGTATTATTTCATTCATGTGAGAAACCCTTCACCGAAGGAAAATCTACTGTATTATGGGATATTTTCGTCGTGGCAACCTAACTAACCAAACAACCTTTAAATAATACCTAACTATATTTAAATTAAATTTGAATAAAAATATTAAAATTTAAATGCATCTTTAACAGACACAAAAAATAAAAGAGAAAATCAAAACACAAGCTATAGTACCTGCTTGGGGAAAGCATTTTTATTTGTCAAATTAATCTGAACTGAAAAGACATATCAAGAACTGTTTTTTTAAACTTTTCTCACACAAATACCTTTTTCGCATATTAAATTTTCACTTTTCCCTACGTTTTTCTAAAAATAATTTATTTATTAATATTGTAAAACTTTAAGCTTTTGCTGTAATAAATTAGCAAGCAGAAAAATAAATTAAGGTGTGCGAATATTAAAACCGCTGATCCCGGAAATCCTGGGATTGGAGCAATATAATCCCGGGATTTTCGGGATCGAAAAATGGGCCGGGATCCCGGGATCCCGGGATTCGGGATCCCGGGATTGTATTCTCTAGATACAATCATAAAAAATGATCTGTTTTATTACTAACCCTCTTCATAAAACTAAATATATTCGAGTATCAGTCGTTACCAATCGGAGGAATGTCAGAAGCTCAGGAATTCAAAAATTAAGACTACAAGAAATATAGTCACCAAAATACGTGCAAGGGTTCAAGAATTTGGTAGAATGAAGACCTATTTAACATGCTTGCAGCCTCATCGGATCCTCTTTTACTTCGCTAAAGCATGTCAAAACTGAAAAAGACCTCAAAGCACGAATCTGTTAATCCCCGGACTTTGGCGAAAGTTTCCAAGAAATCTAGTTTTTTTTTGATTTAATTTTTTATTATTTAATTATTTATTCTCTACTGACAACTTGCAATATATTATTGACATAGTTTGTAATGTTGATATGCCACTTAATAAAAAAACTGTTTGTCTTTTGCTTAGAAGTACTCTCCAGTTACTACAAACATTGGAAAGGTTCAATAAAAATTGCTTAACATCTGAATTTTTAGATCTCTGAATTTATGTCGTTGAACGCAAAAAAAAATATGAAATTTCAGCCGAAAATCATTATGTCAAATTCCTGCACCTGTAGGATTTACATTTAAGCGAAATAAAATAGAACTTTAATTACATTCGTATATTTAACAGGATGAAATTATATGTAACTAAATCAGCAACAGGTTTTATTATTTTCATTAAAAGTCTTTTTATTGATATGTATGGCCTAAAAAATTGAAAAACTTTCCAAACACCAATATAAAAAATTTTTGATTTAAAAATTCACTAAACAATAAACAAAAATTTCGTTCATTTAAATAAGTACTGAATTTTCAGGACGAAAACTAAAAACATCAACTACCAACAAGACGAAAATTATAAAGTTCATGGCATAAAGTGCACTTCCCCCACCACAAACAACTTTCATCTGAATTTTCAGATAAAACGTAACTAAACTTAACTAAAAGTTATCAGATCTAAAAATTCAGAATTCTAAAAATTCAGAATTCTAGAAATTCAGAATTCTAAAAACTCAGATGAAAAACGTAATGAATTGAACGATTAACATTTGAGTTTTATTTTAAAGTAAAGTACTATTTGATTCCCTTTTGGATACAAAATGTTTTTTAAAATATGAAATTCTGGAACACCCTGTAAAGCATTTTTCTTAAATTTTATAATATATTTTATAGTATTAATCCACTTTACATACTTTCTCCTGAGCTTGACTTAAAATGCACCACTGAAATAATATATTTTTCACCTGCAAAAATATTTACAAAATTTATTGTTCGTTTACTTTTATGTACCGCTGTGACTTTGTGTGATTTAAAGGCACAGTTTTACTCCAGTCATTTACTTTTGACAATTTTTGAGGTAAAATATTAAGTCCATTTCCTATGCGAAGAAAGTCGTATTTTAGCAGAAGATTCTTAAACACCCTGTAAATATTTCCTCTTAAAATTCATAAACTTTATAGCCTCTGAAATTTTTTCAAGCAGGAAAAAAATTATCAGAATATCTTTATTCGTTTAAGAGGTATGATTCTTGCAGAGTGTGCGAGTTTGGCTATTTAGGTGGGCAAAATCTAAATAACAAAATGTTTAATATGTTGATATTCTATTTAAAAATACTTCCTTTATAATAATTACTCTACAGATTAAAAATAAAAAGAAACAAGTTTCAAATAACTCTTATGTACAAATCAAATTTCTTAATTTTTTAGAACTTACTGCAAACAATAATATAATTATAAATAAGAAATGATGAAGCTAAGCAATCAAGGTACCGACATTATGCTTTGTCTTAGAAAAAATGTTTCAGCTGTTGCCTGTTAGTCAAATGAGGGATTTATGCGACTGAAAAACGCCATATTTTCCGGTATTTTCTTCCCACTGTTTGTCAGACAAACCGATTACAAAAAATAAATAAAATATCGCTGTTATATTGTCAGTCGTGTAGATTCACCATTTCAGTTGACTTTCATATTGAGTTGAGTTTTTGTAAAAATTTGTTTAATAAATTCAAAAGAGTGTTCATATAATATGTATTTATTTCAAATTATTAAAAAGTATTCTGGGCTATTTTTGGGCTATTCAGGTATTTTTGCTTCTTGCTTCCATTCCAAATCCCGCTTTCCAATTGTCGTTGTACTCCAGGTATATATGCATCTCAAACTTCCACGTGGCATAGTTTTTCCGACAATTTAGTCGTACACCGAATCAAAAAACTTTAATTTAATTTGATCGATAATAGCACAAAATAATAAATAATTTCAGAAATACATAATTCACAAATTTATAATTTTTTTCTGGGCCCATAACTTGTAGTAGAGCTACTACGTATATTCCAGAAGAATTTATTATTAAAATTTGGAGATAAATTTATTTGTGAACAGCTTTAATAAATTTTTTCAAACTGTTCATATACATTTACCTACATTTTTTTCAAATTTGTATTTATATTTTTTATTTGATATACAAAGCTCTACTACACACTTTATATATACATATTTTGAAATTTGTTAACTTAAGACAGTCGATTTAATGGATACAATAATATAAAATAAACAGTTTTTGTGTAATTAGTTCTCGTGTTAAATATTAGCCGTGTTTTGGCGAGAAACTACTTTTATCCAGTAAGATTGAACTGAAGAAAAAGTTAATGTAAATGCCAGATTTTTTTTGTTGTATTTCTTGTTAAATTTTGACTGACTAGGTTGCAGTTTCTCACCAAAACACGCCTATTATTATTATAAATATACGTATGTATATACGCTCATCACTACTTCATTAATTAACTCTGTGCGCATTAGTGTTTTTGTATTGCGGTGGTGGGGATGGGGATGGGGGCGCGTCACGCGGCTTACAACTATTTCGTAGAAAATATTTGGTATAAAAAAATTTCCATTTGTGTCATCATGTATGATATTGCTGTTTTTATAATTTTAAAGTAGCTTTACATCAGCTTTTTGGTTCACACGAATGTGATTAATATGAGACGTATTATTTTTAATTCTACCCTTTTGAGCGGTAACGAATTCTACTAAAAAAAACTTTATATACATCGAAGCTTGTAGAGGCATGAAATTAAGTAAACGTATACTAGTTAGCCTCAAGATGGTAACACCCTTGAAGTAGATATTGGATATAACACTTTTATCGCAATCTACAGTTAGAACAAACATTGTAAAGTCACATACTAGTAAAAACTTATTTTAATAAAAATTAATTTTCGTGTTAATAGAAAACAATTTTTTTTAAATGCGAACAAAAATACTTGATATGAATTGTTAATTATGTTAGCTGAAGAAACTGCTTCCATTCTGATCTAGCATCTTCTTTTGGATATACCCAACCAACTGGAATATGTGATCCATTTGAACTGTCTAGATAAGAATCCCAAATAAAACTAAAGGAAAATTAAGTTAAAATAGAAATTGGTAAGGCCAGTTTATATTTCGGAAAAATCATTGCTTGGATTTTAGTATTCTTACCGTCTCTCTACAAACTCCCCAAGGCCAGACACCATTTCCACTTCAGACTTCCCACCAAATAAAACTTTATCCCAACGTTTTGCCAATGAATTATCGTTTATCTCTTCATTTATGCAATGTTCAGTAGATTGCCAAATTGATTTGATGGAGTTAAGAGATTCTTTAAGTTTACAAGAATCTCCACCGCCTCTTAGCCGATGCAGTATTTCCAAACACTCTATAGAAGCTAGATACTTTTTCGAACTACGTAGTTTGCATTTTTGTATTCTACTTAAAGTTGGTTCTTCTGAAACAAAACCAATATTGGTTGATGGATCATTCTGGCAATGACTTTTCTTGCTGGTTGTTTCGCCATACTTTTTCTTTGTTTTAAGCTTTTTTGTATAACGTTTTGTTTTTCTTTTTTTTACTTGTCTTACTAATTTGTGTAAAGACTCCGATTCCAAATTCGAAAATGCATTCTCGAGACTTTCTTTACATTTAGCTATTTCAGCAATTTCGCTGGCCAAACTTTTGGGACTCTGTGTAATATTATCGCGGTGCATATGCAGTTTGTTCAGGGAAGTTACAATTGTTTGAATGTTCCATTTAAGTTGTGAGATCTTCATTGTGGGAAATATTGTTGTTAATATAAGAACTTATGGATAAGATAAAGGAATGTTTACTGCAAATTAACAATAAACAACAGAAAGAAGGAGGTAAAGATGTTTGTAACTAGACTTTAACTAGCTGCAGCTTAGCTTCTTCTAGAATTTGCGAAGCTGTTTCGTATTCTTTTGTCTCTTTGAGTTCTTGTTCGTTCTTTACAAAATCAGACAGTTCCTCAAAAGCTTTTGTTAATCTGGTGGTTTAAAATATTGTAAAAAAAAATTCCAGAATAAAGTAGATGTAATATGTAATAAAAAAAGGTGACGCATCTGTTAAGACTAATTACCTTCTTTGACAATCTGGAATTATCATCAGCGCTTCTTGCAGAACTTCTTCTTGTTTTCTCAGCACATGTTCATCTTCGCCAGCTGCTTTTAGTCTTTCGATACGATCTTTTTGTTGGACGGCTTCCTTTTCATATACGACCTTTTCCTTGGTCAATCTTTTTACAACACCCGTTTTGATTGTTAGTTGTCTGAGACGTGGATCTGCCATTTAGTCTTATGAGAATATTGTAGAACATGAGTTCAAGGTTAAATTTTATATTATAAAAAAAAAAAACTTACATTTTGGAATTGGGATGAATAATCAATAGAAGTATTGAGCAAAGCCAAAAAATTTTTTGGATTTTGTGAGAATTGGTCAACTTATTCAATCTCTTTGTTGGCTTTGGTACTTGGATTTAGGTTTATGTCGCAGTTGGATGTCGTTGTAGGGGGAAAATGAGTCACAACACTTTTGAAAGCCGGGTAGTTACGTTAATACATTACGTCATGTTACTTTGCGCTATTGACTTTTATAACGGAACAATAGTCAATGGGCAGGTTCAATACTTACCGATTTCACACGTGGAATCTTTTTGTATTCACCGAACGCTCATAACTTAAGAGCCTCATAAACCTATTCACCAAGCAATAATAGTGAATATTTATGAGCACTCGTAAAACTTATGACTTATGAGTAGTCCCGACCACTCACAAGTTATGAGCGCTCTCTCCGTAAACTTGTTCGAAAACTTGCAAAATAATCAGTCCCTTTTTTTCAAATTATAGTTCTGTCACGGTTGGGTTTTTTTTTTTTTTTAATTTTGTGTTTGATATTTATTTAATTTGTTTTACTAAAATGTGTAGTATGTGAATAGTAAAGCTACGCGCAAACCGACGCGATGGCGGTGGCGATCGCGATAACAATGACGCAGCAAGCACCATTTGATCGCTTTATCGCCTGAAGAAAAATGACAGTTTAAAAAAGAAAAATTGAAAATGACTTCAAAAACTGAAAAATTAATAGAAAAAATTCGGGAGAATTCCATTTTATATGATCTGTCAAACAAAGATTATAAAAATATAAAAAAAAAATAAGATATGGGATACAAATATATCGCGTTGATGTGAGCAGGTTTTTGAACGCATCTTTATCGCGCGATAAAAGTTATCGCGATCGCCACCGCCACCGTGTCGGTTTGCGCATAGCTTTAGACTGTCATTTTTCTTCAGGCGATATAGCGATCAAATGGTGCTTGCTGCGTTCAAGAAAAGTCGCGTAACTGAACGCAGCAGTGGAATGTGAACGCAATCCACATATCGCGTCGATGTGTGCCCCTCCATTGATTTACGTGTGCGGCATCCGCATTGTTATCGCGATCGCCACCGCCATCGCGTCGGTTTGCGCGTAGCTTAAAGCAACGCTCAAACCGACGCGATGGCGGTGGCGATAACAATGTGGATGCCGCACACGTAAATCAATGGAGGGGCACACATCGACGCGATATGTGGATTGCGTTCACGTTCCACTGCTGCTTTCAGTTACGCGACCTTTCTTGAACGCAGCAAGCACCATTTTATCGCTATATCGCCTGAAGAAAAATGACAGTTTAAAAAATAAAATTTGAAAATGACTTCAAATACAGAAAGATTAATTGAAAAAATTCAGGAAAATTCAATTTTATATGATCTTTCAAATAAAGACTATAAAAATATAAACAAAGGATAAGATATGGGATACCATCGCCGAATCCCTGGGGGAAAAAGACGACATTCTAACATAGGTGTAAAAATGATGCCTGTCCCGGAGTTCCGCAAACATTGTGTGAAACTCGCCGTTTGTTTCACGGGCCAGGTTTATTTCATGGGCCCATATTCTGCTGCTGAAATAGGTGTTGGAATTAAAATATGCAATTTCTCTTTGTTTATTATGATTTTACCTTTCCGAATTCCGTAGCTTCTTCCTCATCTATGAGCAAAGCTAAAAGCAGAGCCTCTTCCATTTTCTTTTAAAAGATTATATTTTTTTTATTAAACTTCAAAAATTAAACGTTTGACAACTTAGCCCGCTACACAATATATCGCGTTGATGTGAGCAGGTTTTTGAACGCATCTCTATCGCGCGATAAAAGTTATCGCGATCGCCACCGCCATCGTGTCGGTTTGCGCATAGCTTAAAAATATTACATACATTCAACTAGGAACTCACCTTATTTTTACGACAAAGAACTACCTACTGTCAAATTTTTGGAGTGATTGAGAAGAGTGAAGATGAAATGGGAGAGCCTTCGAAATATTTGTCATTTAAGACGCATGATTACTTGTCTTTTTTCGGTCGTTTCGTCTTTCGTCTTTTTTTTTTTGAAATGTATGCTTTGCGTTACTTCATTTCCCCTACATTTCTACACCCGAGCTGTAAAAAAAACAAAAGAAAAAATACATGAAAAAACTAGTCGTGTAATGTCTGGCTATTCTGGCGTTGTGACTTGTGAGGGCTCACAACTCACAAGTCACAAGCCTTTGTGAGGTTGATTTCTTGTGAGGTTGTTGTGAGGTTCTCAAAAGGAGATCACAATTTCGATAGTTTTTATGAGGCTCACAGTTGTGAGGGTACGAAAACCTCACAAAATCGATTTCACCTTTCCTTGTGAGGTTGTTGTGACTTGTGAGGTATCAGTGAGGTTTGCCAGAATAGGGCATGAGAAAGCTGGAAGGATCCATTTCGGCCGGCCATGGGCAAAATTTAGGTATTTAGGTAGAGATTATGAATTATGAATTATAAATTGAATTGAATTTTATTGAGACTTTAAGAAAATTTTACAGAGTACAATTCAGAATATATATTTACTTAGCAAAGCTATGTGTACTGCGGCTATAATATAATAGGGGTATTCCCGATCCGATGCAACTGGTCTTGTATCATTGCAAAAATGCAAAAGTGTAAAATTGCTATACCCCAACCCCATTGTAAAAAAAAACTTTGCACTTTTGCAATGATGCAAGACCAGTTTGCATCGGATCGGGAATACCCCTAATGTATTGCCTACTCTATCTACTTACATTTTTGGGAAGCCTCGTGGCTGTGACTTATAATATATGAAAATATATAATCATTCTGCTCTTTCTCAGGAGCAGTATTACGGTTACGTGTTGGCATGTGCAACGGATATGCAGTACCTACAAATACCTTACAAACTAATATGCCAAATGAGTATATACGCTCTATGTAGAATTTTCAAATTTAATGAAATCGTTTTGCATGAATAGGTATATTGAATTATTTAAAGATAATTTTAATTTTTACATAAAATTCACTACTTAAGGCTTAACTACATAAGCCAAAAAGTACTGAAGTACAAAAGTAAAAATATTTTTTTTACCGCTAGCTAGCTACCGTTGTTTTGTGAAAAAGAATACACAAATTTGTTTTTAAACCAAAATTTAAGCTTTCTGCATCATTTTTATAAGTTTTCCAGTCAGAAACACTATCCTAAAATGAGTTTGAAAATTTTCACTTTTTTACTTTTTCACTTTTTTGGCTTATGTAGTTAAGCCTTTACGAGTTGTTTTAATTGATTTTAAAGCAAATGTAAGCGGCAATATGAAATGAATATAGAATATGTAGAGAATATAACTTAGTAGAACCACAAAAAACAATAATAGGGTTATTCCTGATCCGATGCAACTGGTCTTGTATCATTGCAAAAATGCAAAAGTGTAAAATTGCTATACCCTAACCCCATTAGGGGTATTCCCGATCCGATGCAACTGGTCTTGTATCATTGCAAAAATGTAAAAGTGCTATACCCTAACCCCATTGTAAAAAAAAACTTTGCACTTTTGCAATGATGCAAGACCAGTTTGCATCGGATCGGGAATACCCCTATTATGAGCAGTTATAAAGAGATAGTTCACTTTAACATTAGGGGTATTCCCGATCCGATGCGAACTGGTCTTGCATCATTGCAAAAGTGCAGTTTTTTTTTTACAATGGGGTTAGGGTATAGCATTACAATGGGGTTAGGGTATAGCAATTTTACACTTTTGCATTTTTGCAATGATATAAGACCAGTTGCATCGGATCGGGAATACCCCTATTGATTTTATTGATTTGGTATGATGCAGGGCGATCATCCTTTGTCCATTGTTGTGTAGAGGGTTTTTGTCATCTGTTTTTAGCCTGGGGGTTAGATTAGTAGTTGCTGGAGTGTATGATCATCTCCGGTTTTGATCCACTTGGAATCCTTCCGCCATGAGAAGTTCCATGAATATGAATAATAAAGATTGGAATCCTCGGTTGTCAATCTGGTTTGCCTACAAGCTAAACAAAATGGCGGATGGTGGTGAATTCATATTTTTGCACTAGGGTCCATGTGTTAACGCACAGTAGTGCAAAAATATGAATTCACCACCGCACAAATTGTTGTTACAATTCACATCTATTTATTGACACGATATGAAATTACAAAAACAACAATGTAAACAAATGGGTTTTGGGGGGTGGAAGGTACGAAAGATTCCCTTCTTTATAATCCATAATTATGGTATCACTTTTCTGAATAGGATTGTTATTGAACGAACCCAATCAAACTTTCGTTACGTTACGACAATAAAAAAAATACAAACAGCTGATTTAAATTCTGGACGAACATTTAACTATCGTCATCAATTTTTTTCTTCTTCGTTTTCGTTCTTCCCACTCGATTTTTTAATCTTATGCCACTATATGCCCCCTTTTAGTTTAGATAGTGTGCGTTTCTCTAAGCTTGGAAACTTTTGCAAAAGTAATAAAATTATAACCCTTTTTAAGTTCAATCATTTCAATATTCCATATCCACAACAGAGTTCTATACAAACAAATTCGAAACCATTATATTCCAAACGATGACAAACTACAAGAACGTGGATTTGACCAATTCAAATGGTACACGAAAGATCAGTAATTGTAAGATAGATGCAAAAACAATTAAAGTATTTGAGGTGAGCGTAAATGATTTCGAGACTAGATAAAAGATATAATTTTTAGTGACATAATGAGTGCCTCTTCTCGATAGCTTTTCAACAAACTCTTTCAAAACTACTCCTCAGACGAAGTATTTGTGTCGTTTAACGGCGGTAAAGATTGCACTGTTGTTCTAGACCTACTAAGTCAGTACTTAAAACAAAACGACAATCTACGGGACTGTGTGATTCCTGTTTTATATATCCGACCGCAGAACCCATTTCAAGAAGTTGAAGATTTCGTTGCACAATGTAAGCAAAACTATCGAGTAGACATGATCGAACAGCAGGGAAGCATAAAACCAGTTCTTCAAGTGATGTGTGCTGAGAGGCCTAAACTCAAAGCAGTTCTTATGGGCCTACGCCGCACAGATCCTTATGGTCGTGACATGGAAGCCATGCAGGTATGATAATGGTTTATATAATTTTCTTTTCCGAGTTTCTGTAATTAAAAAAACAGCAAACAGATCCAGGGTGGCCTCCACTGCTCCGAGTGAATCCAATCCTGGACTGGACGTGTCGGGATATCTGGGCGTATATCCAGGAGAAAAAAGTTCCCTATTGCTCGCTCTACGACATGGGATACACGTCACTCGGTGAAACGACGAATACCAAACAAAATAAACACCTTCGAAGGGAAGATCCTGTTACAGGCGAAGTTACTTACCGACCAGCTTACGAACTGTTGGACGATGCTTTGGAAAGAGATGGTCGATGCTGACAATGAAGACTTTAGCCATCATAAAAAACTAAAGCCTTTTTTATTCCTCTTTAATTAAACGAAATAAAAATTAACAAAACTGGGGATACCAAGTTGCTGATTTTTTTTAACGATATTATGTATCTCTAAGCCAAGACTCTAGGGTAGAAGTCCTTCTACTAAGTATGATGTGCCCTATGTTAGGTGCTATCTTTTTTCTTGTGGCTATGCTGGTTCGACAAGAAAGCCAGATGACCTTTTGGGCATTTGTTGGCATAGTGACCCTTGTGACCACATTTGTAGCAAGTTATCTCTTCCAAAGGTCTAGGAATGGGTTTCTGTGGGGATTCTTGTTTAATACTACCTTCGGCAGCATTTTCATCCGGCACCGAGGTGTTCATGACATTCGAATTATTCTGTTGTTGCTGATGATGCGGCTGATGGTGGTAGTGGTGATGGTTTTGCACTTGTTGTTTGTAGTAGGAGAGTGAACGGAAACGTTGTTCCTCCTGCCGTATTGTCATTTCTCTTTGTTCAGGAGGCATTTTCGGGCAGCCAGACGCCTTGTGACCCAATTCACCGCAATAGTGGCATGTGGGTAAACGCTTGACCATCTGATCTTTGGGGATCTCCGGTGGCGCTGGAAGTTCAAATCTCGGATGCATGTATTTACAAGTGGAACCCTCGGGGCAGAATCCGGCCAAGTAATTCATGCACAGCACGCGTCGCACATGCCTGTGGCGACAATGAGGGCCATGCCGACAGAAACCTCTGTCATACCACGGACAGTCTTTCAGCTTACTTTCCGGGTCGATATGAAGGAAGGGACATTCTTTATTGTGGCACGCATTGAATCGGGAGTAAAAGTAGCACTCGGGCATTTTGGTCATATCGTATTCGTGCAAAAACTCACATTGATCCCCCTTTTTGCACAATCCACGTAGCCAATGTTTGCAGACAACAGTCCTGTCGCCGCGTACATGTCGGAAGGGACAAGCCGCTCCTTTGTCGCACATAGAGCCATCGGCACAGTTAAAGAATTGACAAACTGCTGCTGTTGATTCTAGAATGTGTTTTCCATATTAGTTTAAACTTTACATTTATTAAAAGAAACAAAAACTATACATACTGTCCATTCCAGGAAAGGGTAGTGGAAGCGCACCAAATTGTCCATTAAGATCTTTTTCGATTTTAAACTCGATGTGAGTTACATTCGCTATTATAATATCCATGGTGTAATATTGTTTTAAGTGAATTCAATTATTTTAAATAAATTGTTTATTGTTATTTATTCTTCAAAATGCATTGAAAAATGCCCGGCCTAACCAGCTAAAACACCTCACAAAAAAACATATACACTGAGAAATGAGAATGTGAGAATTGAGAAATTTGGAGTAAAACGGAACAGAATTTGAACTTAAAGGGAAACGTCAGAAAATGTTAACAGGGTGTCATCTATCAGAAATTAGGCCTGTTTGGCAAAGTGAAATTTCTTGGACTGCTTTTAGACGAATGCGAGTTCAAGTGTGTGATAATAGGCGTGTTTTTTTTGCAAGCCCGAGGGGAATTGGTTGAAAAAAAGACAGCGGGGATTAGCGACGCCATGATAGTAAAAAACATGGAGTTTTCATACAAACTATCGATAACATGTATGTAATTCATGCCGGTAACACAGTATTTCTGTGCGCTTAAATTAAACCCCGAGAATTCTCTGGGATTAGTTGTTGTTGCATTTAACATGTTAATTGTTTAGCACCTACGTCGTTTTTTTCATCATATTCCCCCCAGGTTTGCAAAAAAACACGGCTTAAATATGTTCTTATACACTCACTAACATCCCTGTAATTTGTCAATTTCGTGAACATTTGGATACGTTCAATGAACATTTCAATTAATTTTCATCATTTTGTGCATTGAACCTAGCCACTTTAGAATAGGTTTGGACACCCAATTTCAGTGTCTAAGATACTAGGCGTGTTTTTTCCCAAGCCCGAAGGAAATTAAAAACGATTCGGGGGTAAATAATATACATATAAAATACAACAATAACTAATCCCCTGCGGGCTTGGCTAATCCCAGAGAATTCTCGGGGATTAACTAAGCGCACAGAAAAACTGTATTACCGGCGTGAATTACATACTTGTTATCGATAGTTTGTATGAAAACTCCATTTTGTTTCTGTGATGGCATCACTAATGCCCGTTGTCGTGTTTTTCAACCAATTTATACCCCAGGGCTTGCAAAAAAACACGCCTGTTGTATGGTTTTCAAAATATTTTGAAAATTTGTTCCGATTTCATCAAGCCATGATGTCGAGCATGCTGTTCCATGTAAACCTCCCTATTTTTGCACATCGGCAGCCCTGAAATCGTCCAATTGTCATTTTTTGTATCACTCCTCTAGCCATACGTTTGATTTTCTGTTAAATGCGCTTCTAAAAGCCATTTTCTAATTTATGAAGTATTAAACATTTTATTTATAGTTAATTGTATCTTAAATTTGTTTTCATCCACTCTTTTAACTGGAACATTAGTTTTTTCAATTGAAAATGGTTATTATTAGAGCAATTAACCTTCCCGATGCCGGTCTGGTTTACAGCTGCGCCACACAGTTGAAGATTGGCGACCGCATCATTGGACCAGGAACTCTTTACGTTAACCAAGAGTAATTATGGGCCTTTAAGTATAATAAAATTAAAATAACAAGTTGTATGTAGTTCCTTAGAATGGATGCCCACCAATAGACCCGAAGGTCTATCTATACTCTGGAAACAGATAAGTGTTCATGGAGTAGCCCCAAATCCATCAAAATGCATTTATTTTATGCTGGATCATAAGTTAGTGTGGGAAGGTGTTTATGGTGATGTCCTTATTCCAAATGGAAATGAACTAAATGGAGACGAAAGCGAGGACGATGATGAGTCGAATAGCGAAGAGATGACTGAAATGTGGCTAATCCCTAACGATCCAAATACTGTTGATTCGATATATCAAGCTATGACCGACTGTCAAGCTCTGCATCCAGATTCAGCTGAAAGTATTTCTGGTTCCGAGAGTGATTATATGGATTTTGAGTCTGTTGGACAGGATCGGGGAGACGACGATGCAAATGATGACAATGTAGAAGGAAATATGCAGGATTTGAATATCAACAATGAAAGGTTTGCTGATGCTGAAGAATAAAGAAAAATTAAATCAGGTTATCCCATTGTTTTTTTTTTTAATTAATAAATAAGATTTTTTTTTATTTTTATTAAGTCTTTGTTAACATAATATTATAAACTAATGTTTTTGATGTGTAAACATCTATACTGGCGGTAGGGTGAAAAAAAGACGTAACGTATTTTGTTATTTCGCATTCTTCGTTTAGAAAATTACGTTTTTTTTTTTTTAATGATATGATAAATCGTCCTTTCGCATTTCTCATTTCGCTATCTTCATTAAATTTTTTGTTTGATTGGTTTTAGAAGTTCAGCAATTTTGTAGTTTTGCATTTTTTTTATCTGCCATTTTATTATTTCTCTGTTTTATTTCGTATTTTCTTTGATTCTCTTTTTTTATTTGGTATTCACTTGTTTGCAGTTTTTTGGTTTCCGTTAAACTACATGTTTTAAAATCTGTCAAGAATTCTACGAAATGTAGGTATGCCCCTATTATGGAAGACAACCATCATTGAAGATGAGTTATAATTCACCGATCGGTATTATTGATCAAATCCAACCATCGGCCACAAAGTCGCTGCCTTTTTGTGTTTTGGTATAATTGAAGTCAGTTTAGTTGTCTTGCAGTCGTCATAAGCATAAGAATTAGACAAATGCTATGTATTTTTTCAGTTGGTTCGCAGTGCAGTGCTCTCTTTTCACTTTACCTATTTTTCGTGAATTGAAAAGAGAACACCTGTACTCAGAATCACTGCGGATTCAGGGGTGACATTCTGTATGGGGAAAGTCATAAAACGTTTTCGTTTGTGCGAAAGACTTGCATAAAGATTAGAAGCAAATCTTTCGCCCATACGAAAACGTTTGATCGCTTTCCGCATACAGAATGTCACCCCAGTATTGCGGGTTCCATAATCGGCATGATTATAAATCGCCGCAAATGAGAGAGAAAAGTGCGTAGCGCTACCGTCTGTTGATTTATCACACATATTGGATGACGCACGATCGTCAATCAATATCCCAATATGGTCGTCGTGCACCCGACTTTTTGCAAAGAATCAGAACAACAATTCGTGTTCGTAAGTCAGTGTCTTGCTATTTTTTAAGTGGCATTTTTCCCAACTCAGTGTCGTGAGCGTGCATTAGGCGCCACTGCTTTTGAAAAACCTCTCCCATAAGCCGTACAGACAAGTTTTTGTTGAGCAATCCCCAAATCGAAACTTCCTTATGGCATGAAACAGAGAGCAGTTTAAAAAGAGAAGCTTTCGTTGAGAACCGCTTAGCCTTAGTTTAAAGGAATCTTCGGTTTCATTGAAAACATCCTTATTACATATTGTTGGGTCTCGTCTCCAGTTGTGGTGATTTTATAAAAATGGAATAAATAAAAATACAAAATATAAATTTATTATTACGATGGAAACGCGTTGCCAATAATTTAAAAAATAAAGTTTTCAAAATAAAGCACTGTTATTGAATAAAATAACCATTGCAATAATAAATTTATATTTTGTATTTTTATTTATTTCATTTTTATAAAATCCTTATTAAGCCTAAAATTACTTTAAAATCTGAAATTTAAGGAAATTATTTAAAAAACAGCAATAAGCAAGAAAAACTGGGTCAACCTTGGTTAAAATTCAACAAACGAAGCTAACTTCAACTTTACCCTTCATCAAAAAATGAAAGGCTCTATAGTTCGAAAAGGAAAGGGGAATGTAATATACTCCAACAAAGTCGTTGTGTTTTGTTCTATGGGCCTTGGAGTTTTATCTGAACATGTACATAACTGGGGATCCCATGAACTTCTCAAATGCTTAGTTTGGTTATGGACAATCTTTAAAGGGTGTGCTAGAATTTTGGATTTTTTAAGTATCTCTTATAAATCCTATTTTATTAAAAAAATCCCAATCTCTCTAGAAAAGAAAACAAAGAAAACAACAGCTGTGGATTATATGCAGCAATAAAAAATAAATTGTTTTATAGCCGTCTAGTTATTTTATCACCTTTTTTTATACAAAAATTACAAGTACACGAAATATGAGACAAGGTTAATTCTACTTTTGGTTATTAACCAATCCGTCCGCATATTGAAACTCTGGACTGTTCTCATACTCACACATGTCTAAGGCGATAATACAGCTTTCCTTTACCACTCGTTTGTCATCGTTTACATAGTTGTTAAGGATTGTCATACACTCTTCCGTTGCAATGGCTCCTAATGCTTCCGCACACTCGTGACGAACCATTTCGTTTTCGCTAGCATCCTCTAGATTTTCTTTTAGGTATGGAATACTGCATGGTTCTTGCAATTGGCCCAAAACGAATGCAACTTCATGTCGAAACAGAGCACTCTGATCCTTCAAACCTTCGGTCAAAGCTAATACACTTTCTTCGGTTCGCAAGTTTCTTAAACTGAACATCGCACGATATCTGTCAAATAAGGATTCGTTTGGATTGAGATAAGTTTTCTTCAAATCGATAACAGTAAGTTGATTTTTTGTTGGCGGAGATGGATCCACAGAATGATATGGATTGTTGTCATCTACAATGTTGCCATTCTTAAGCCAATTGACACGATCTAGAGCAATTTTACATGTTTCAGCGACTTCTACGCACGGGTCGTTTTCATATTTTCCAAGAATAGGAATAACTTCAGGGACACCAATTGCTCCAAGAGCTTCAGCTGTAAATTAACCACGTTATAAGACTTTTTATTTATTTTATACTAAATACCTAACCTGCTTCATGGCGAACCATCGGTTCTTGCTTGATATCTTCGAGGACATTAGTTAAGACATCTATAGCAGACGTATCTTGCATTTGTCCCAAGCAATAAGCCAGTTCATGCTTAAGCAAAGCTGAATCATCTTCAAAACATCTACTTATTTCTTCCACTGAATCCTTCCCACCAATATTTTTCAAAGTAAACAATGCACGGAATCTTTCTTTAAGTGGTCGCTCTTTGTTATTCAGGACTTCTCCGATGGAATGAATTTGTTCTGAAGATATTTTTGCCATTTTGGGAATGAATGTACAAAGTAATTATCTTTCGAATTTAAAAAAATGATGAAATGTGTTTCGGAATTGATGTTTATTTTGACATAAGATTTTAGTGGCTGTTCGATAACTTGTTTTTTTTGTTCTATGGGCGTTTACATGGAACAATATTGTTGAGAACATGGTTTGATGCAAAGATACTGTATTATAATACCATGTCGATTATAGAATCCGCAATTCTCGATCCGCTCTGATTTTCAGTGCAGTGCTCTCTTTTCTTCTTACCCATTTGTCGTGAAAAGAAAACAGAACACTGTTCTGAGAATCACTGCGGATTCCATAATCGACATTAAGACGACAGCGATTTTTAAGCTTCTTTTCCCTTTTGGTTTTTCTCTTAGGTTGCAAAGATGCTTAAAAATCGTAAAGTTAAATTACACCGTCAATAAGTCTGTCGTCGAACACGTTCTTCCATGTAAACTCCTCTGGTCCAACTTTGGAAAATGTGTTCCAAAACCTTGTTTATTGTTGTCTTATAGCTGCCTGCTGCCTAAAGGCTTAACTACATAAGCCAAAATGTACTGAAGTACAAAAGTAAAAATATTTTTTTTACCGCTAGCGCCGTTGTTTTGTGAAAAAGAATACACAAATTTGTTTTTAAACCAAAATTTAAGCTTTCTGCATCATTTTTAAAAGTTTTCTAGTAAGAAAAACTATTACAAAATCAATTTAAAAATTTTCACTTTTGCACTTTTTCACTTTTTTGGCTTATGTAGTTGAGGCTTAACTTAGACATAAGAGTAGAATGTCTTAACCGTGAATAAAATGATATTTATTTTTATTAAATAAAGAATATTTCCACCAATTTGAAAATAGTTAGAGTGTTTAAGTATACAAAAATCTAAAAAATACGACAACTCTATTCTGAGGGCCGATTCTTTTTCTGTGAAAATGTGAAACGGTTTTCACATTCGCTTGCTTTGTCGCCTTTCACACGAGGAAACCAGTTGCCGGAGATTTTTATGACGTTTTCTTTTAATTTCCTTAAACATCTCTTGTACCTTCCACACGAAGAAACAAAATCGTGGAAATTTTCTATAGTTTCTTTTTAAAGTAGCTTGGTTGAACACACACTACTGTGTATGTGAAGAGAAATGTCAAAAAAATCTCCTCAAATCGTTGACCGGGGAGATTTCAATTTCCCCTCTTTCTTCTTGCCCTTCTCACCAATAAACTGAAAGTTGCTGGAAACTCAGTTTCCTCGTGTGAAAGGGGACTTTCACTTTCAATTTTTCGATTCACTTGGTGCAAAAAAGCGAACTATCGGCACCACAGATACGTTGGGTGTTTGTTGCATCAGTTGTTGTGTCATAAGGTATTACAACAACACAAACCTATCCGGATAGCTTTGGTTAGATCCCCGAACGCGAAAAATGACGCCGTGAAAGCATTTTCATATGAAAGTTTTCGACGTTTGCTTTCACATTTTCGCCGAACAAGAATCGGAATTGTGAGAGTTAAAAGTTTTTCGATTCACTTTTTCACAGTACAATTGGCTACGTTTTGTAACTTTCGCATCGATAAAATCAGTCTATTCCGGCCCTTCGGCAGAGAGAAAGAACTAATAGAGAAAGTCAGATTTCCTCGTCTCCGTCCCCTCGAAACCTTTTGTTTACATTTTTTATAACGTGTTGAATTCCTATCGGGGGGGGTACATGTTTTCACCTCGGGCAGTGCAAAACAAAAAAAAAGGTGTTGAGTATGCACATATTCTTGCATATACATATATTTGTCCCCACATTTTTTTTATATGGAGTTAATAATTTATACATTATGCAAGATGGTGCGCAAGTCGCAACATCGTAGCTTGTAGGCTAAAAGAGAGCCACCCTCGAATTTGACTCTCTCTTTTAGTTCCTTCTCTCTGCCTTCGGACGGAATAGAAAAAAATTCTCCATTGCGCAAACAATCAGCCTTATCACGAATTCCATCGTAATCGGAAACTTGTTACGAATACCGAAAAAATCTATCACAGATTTCATCGTAGTGGAAAATCTCATACAAACATTCATTACGAACGGATTCGATGATAGTTTTTTTTACGGATTCCGAAAATTTTCCGATTACGATGGAATTCATGATAGGGCCGAATATTTTGCTATTTACTGGATTTTGTTTTCACTGCGATTAATAAGCTTCGTTCCTTTTTTTTCCGGCCACCATATATGATATAGGTACCTAGCAGATACGTCCATGCCCTTCCCCTGCAAAAAAATGAGGCATTGTAAATCCGGACTTCAAAATTGAAAAAGTTCAATTCTTAAAGTTTCGTCAAAGTATGAGACTACTTTTTCTGCATGTGGTATGTTCTCATTTTTTATGCAAATAGATTTTTTTGTTATTGCAAAACGAATCACATTTGAACTATTTAAATTGGCAATAATTTGACAAGACACAGATCAAATAGCTAAATAATTAACACAATTTTAATTAAAAAAAATAATATTTATTCCTTCGCGACTTTAGCATCATACATAATTCTCTTCTCAACCACCGATCGTGCACGCTTCGGCTGCTTAACCAATTCGGTTTCATCCATCGGCCGAATGATTTGTCCCCTCTTTGTAATAACCGCTGGCTTGGTCAACAACCGAAAAGCTGTCTCAGGTACGAAATTCCTTCCAACTGGAGCTCTTATACTAGCTTCATAATCTTTAACCGATTTAAAAGGGAATGGTATATCCGAAACTAAATGTTCTCTCAACTTTTTGTTATTGACATTTTCATTGATACGAACTCTACTCATATTAGAATTATCGACTTTCTGTTGATCCGTCTTTGCCAAGTCCAAAACCAATTTTTTTTTTTTTTGCTCTGATCTCTGTGAAACGCCCGTTCCAGCCCATGAGCCCCAGCCGGGCATAGTCAGTGTTATTTTATCAGTTAAAGCTTTCTTCTCTGCATTCTTGTCTCTTCCAAAATCAGCCATTATGTCATCGTCTTCGAAGGCATCGTTGATGATTGCCTGTCGGTCAATTGCAACTCCTTCGTCTTCATTGTCAAAGTCCACATCTTCATCACAATTAGTTAATTCAGCAAAAGATGCCTTCAGTTCTTTTGGCTTTACATCGGCGTAGTTGTCGTGCTTAATGACATCTTCGTTTGAACTTCCCTTTGAAAGAACGACACTAGTTGCTGGTTTAACTGGAAGGACTGTTTCTGCACCATTTGCCGTTTCTAGCAACTGCTCATCTATTTCTAAGCGCATCGTTTGTTTTTTGAATTTTAAATCTTCAAAATTCTTTAGTTCATTTTTCTCTATTCTTGGGCCCGCTTCCTTTCGATTATTTTTGATAGCTTGTTTTTCAAGTTGCTTTTGAAGCTTATTTTGTTTTTTTGAGAGTTTCTGCAAGACATCATCTTCGGCTTTATCAAAAATTTTATCGATACTGTGAATATCCGGCTCGGAGTCTACATTTTCGACATCTTCAACCAGCCAACCATTCTCCATTACTGCACTGGAGTAGAGCTTGTTTTTATTTTTTGTGTTTTTCTTCTTTTTGGTTGTTTTAGGTACCTTAATTTCGGATGTTTTTTGCGATTCCGTTTTTGAATTTTTCATTACTCGCTTTTTTATTGGCTTAGGTAACTCCTTATCAAGCTCCTCTATTTCTCCTCCAATACCTGAATCTTCGGCTAGTATAGCCCGATGATTTTTAAGTTTTTGCTCATTTTCTTTACGCTCCATCCAATACTTTCTGTATCCAATCTCAACAGCGTCCTCCGTCTTTAAATCACTTTTCTTGCCATTTGCCTGCATCCAAGGATTAAACTTATCTTCAAAATCAAAATTTTCTGTATCGTCTAATTTCTCTTCGTCCTCATCTTCTGAGATATCTTTCTTCTCTGTTAACTGCCGACTCAAAGCCAACTGTTCCGATAAGTCCTTCTGTACATCTCTGTTGTACTTTGCCTTGACTAGGTTATTCTTAGCCCACGTTCCGGTGTTTTTGTGCCTTAAATTGGCACGTTCCAAAATACGGTTATTCTCTAAGCTTTGAAGTTTCTCCAATGCAGCTTGAGGATTTACCTTCTGCAGAGTTTCGAAATCCTTGAGCTGCTCTTTGAGTTTGTGTTGCTTCAGTAACCTGTGATACTTCTTGGACTTAATTTTGTTCTGTAACCTCAATTTGGCGGATTTTTGAGATTGCTGCATTTTCAAGTAGAGCAATTCTTGGCGACGTTTCTTGATTTCATTCTTCGTTTCCAACATTTGTTCTTTGAGTAAATCAGCATCTGTAATTTCAACTTGTTTTTCGCCCTTCAGGGCACGCAGTTTCGATTCGGCCTCTTCCACTGCGATTTGCAACTCTGATTTTAAAGACAACTGCAAAGGTTTCTTCATCCTGGCAGTGTTTATATACACTGTCTCAGAATCTAGGGGAAATGTTTGAGATTCGGCAGATTGAAATTGTGCTACAACGGCGTCCCAACGTTGCAATTCTTTTTTAGTTTTGTCATAGTTTATGGAACGCATCAAACGATCAGCTTGGGGCTTTTCCAAAGGCTTGGGCAGTACCTTACCCGTGTTGGCGACATTTCTCAATTCTTTTCCAACGTTAACATGTTTACTTGTTCCTTTCAGGGTTTTCACCAGATCCACAACACTAACAGGGCTTTTCGATGGGAGTATTTCCTTAGGTAGATCAACAAGCGGTTTTATCAAGTCAAATTCATTGTGGTTTGACGATGGTTCTTTACGTGCTACTTTTTTTATGTGTTGGACTTTGCTGAGGTTGCTGACGGCCTGCAGAAGTTTATTGTGGTTTTTGGAGACTGGTTCATCATCGGAGGAGTAGTTGTAATCGGATTCAGACATTTCAATAATAAGAATGAAAATTCTATGCAGTTGCGAAGATGTGGTGGTCGGTTTGCTTTTTTTGTTTCACATGTGCTTCAGAAACAGCTGTCAAAGTGATAAGGATGTAAATAAACTTATTACAAAATGATTGCAGAATGAATTTGCTGACAAAGATATATTTTTATTAAATGTTTATTAAACAAAATAAAGCACAAATACCTTAATTGTGCTTTCAAAATTCTAATAAAACAAAATTAGTTTTACTGATGAAATTTCACGGCTACGGTGACAGATATCTTGACAGAGGACTCCTTCGAATAATGCGTGTTTGGTAACTTTTTTTTCAACAAAATTTCCCAAAATTGAGTTTTTTTCTATGGGTTTTGACAGTCAATTGTGAAATTTTGTGAACATTTTTGAAAATTCTGCAGAAATTTCACGTTACCAAACAGACCTATAAAAAACGTGTTCGTTTCAATAGCTTCGTTCAATGAGAAAAAAATACCTTTTCCACGATGGAACTAGGTCCGTTCCCAAGATTTCTCGCACTAAAAGTTGGTCAAATGTCAAATTTGAGGAGTGGGGATGAAATGCTCTCAAAGAGAAAGAAAACTGAAAAAATGTCTGGAACGGTTTTCGCACTAAATTGGACTACTTTTTAAACGTCAAAAAATATATTCGACTATGGTTGCCGTAGATCAGTGATAAATCTTAATCAAAATTTTCAAGAATCACATCCCAAGAAAATAAAATGTTAACAGAGAATAAACGTACAAGCTTACATCAAGTATATTAATATACAAACAAACAAATCTTTAATTATACAATAAATTATGAAGCTTAAGCGTGTTTTTCTTCAAGTAGCACTATATAATATAAGTAATACTCAATATTGTCAATTTTAAATTTTCTTTTTAAGAAATAGTTCTGCTTATTGGAGTAAATTTTTTGTAAATAGTTGATTAGTTAAAAGATTAATAAAATGATAAAGTATGCTTATCATTGACCTATTATATATGGACTGCTAGTTGAGTTTCATTTTCATACAAAAACCCCAATAAAAGTGGTTCCATCACTCCTTAGCGACACTAACCCTTGCGTAGAAACACGGGAAACAGAAGAATTTATTTCAACTGTTTTAATAACAGATGTCAGTAGTTTCTTTGTAAAAAAAGCTTGTCCAGACAAAGAAACTACTGACATCTGTTATTAAAACAGAGCCACCTGTTTCAATTGAAATGACATTTTGACATTTGTCGTTTGTGTGGTATTTTTTCTTCATGCTCTTGAAAGTTTTTTTTTAGTCATTTTTAGTCTAAAATAACATCGTAAACGTTTGTGCTTTTATTCTTAAATTCTTCAAGAGATTACAATTACTCGGGATGGTTAGGGTGAAAAAAAACAGCCTGGAAAGCCAACTATTTCTTTAAAGTCGTTCAATTGTTCGACGAATACCTAAAATGTTTCATCGGCAACGGTTTCGACAACGTAGGTTCTCGCCAGATGCAGAACATCCGTACTTTACTTCGTGGAAAGGTTGTCGTTCTCATGTGAAAAAACACCATGATCCACAAAGACATCCGCAGACACTTAGAGAACAACAACCAGCTCAAGAAAAATGTAGGTTTCGTTTTCACCAAGGAGGATTTGTGCGATATCCATGACACGTTGGAGAGTAAAGTGCGTGCCCCTGCTCGTGATGATGCCATTGCTCCACTCCCGGTTATCATCCCAGCCCACAACACCGGTTTGGGACCCGAGAAGACTTCTTTCTTCCAGGCTCTGTCCATCAAAACCAAGATTTTCATGGTACAATTGAAATCATCAATGATGTGCCAAACTTGAATCCAGGCGAGAAAGTCGGTGCTTCCGAAGCCACTTTGCTCAACTTGTTGAACCTCTCCGTTGTCATACGTTTTGATTGTGAAGCAAGTTTACGACTCTGGTTCAATTTTCTCACCAGAAATCTTGGAAATCAAGCCCGAGGATTTGCGCTCCAAGTTCCAACAAGGTGTTGCCAATTTGGCTGCTGTATGTTTGGAAGTTGGATACCCAACTATTGCTTCCGCGCCACACGGTATTGCCAATGGTTTCAGGAACCTTTTGGTATCTGCAGTCGACGCACTCACAATGCGAACGAGTAATTGGGACAAGCAAGAAAATGAGTTTTTAACCAAATTAGGTAATTTTACAATAATGGTGCCAACAAATTTTAGCAACCGTAATTATTATTGTGATATTTTTAAGAACTCTCGAGGGCCCGCCTTCAAAGCTTAGAGATTGTCGAAAGTTGATTGAAAAAGTCGAGAATTGAAACTCTTGAAGAGAAACTCTCAGCATGATGCAAGAGGAGTAAACAAAAATTACACTTCATCAAGCTGGTCTTGAAAGCAAAATCATTGAGTCGAATTCAAAAAGGTCTTTAATTGGTCCAAATTTTTTTTGAATAATTTGTTTTGAATTAATTTTTTTCAGACAATTGAAAACACGGAGAGTTTTGAAGACTCGAATAAAACACGATGAATTAAAACAAAAATATACAATTTTGGAAGAGAAGTACGAGACAATGGTGGCACAAAAGAAAGACGAAAGACCGGTTGAGGTACATCGTGATAACCCAACCAATTATCGCAATAGAGATATGTATGTCTCTGAGTGAAACGAGCAATTCTGATTCAGCACATTACACATTGAGGCCGATTAATTCATGGCCCACACTCAGTGTTGTAGATGATGCATTGGGATCACTAGATTGGCAGCTGTGGTAGGTTCAAAATTATTTATAAAATCCCTATTAATTTATTTTTAATAATAGAACCCCTGATAGCTTATTACAAATTTGTATACATATCAAATTTCCTATTAGCTTTGACTATGCTATAAAAACTTTTTTTTATATATTTTTAATTTTATTCTTAGGATGATCTGGACTACATATCAAATATTGGTCGACAAGCCACATCTGTATATGGAATGCATATCAATCTGCACACATGAACCATACGGCAAGTACAATAGAACACTTAACGAAGTCAATCAATTGCAATGGAAATTATTTTGTAATTAAAATTTTCATTTTAAAGGAATCTTCAATGCAACTCCTAACTCCTTTTATGCCAACTTGCTCAACGTCCATTAGGCCTACAATCCTTTCCAAGACAATAATCACCACCAATGGGCCCATCATTAATTGAAGACACCGCTGCCTGAAGCAGAAGGAGAAAATCCAGGAAAAAAAGCTTTACGGACAATTGGAGTCTCCACATGTTACTGCCACTCATGAATTTATAGCAGCCGAAACAGATTTTCTTACCTCATACATTGGTGAAATTGTGAATATTTCACGAAAACTTTCAGATGGTTTGTTAAATCAGTTTTATAAATAATAGAAGTTAATAAGTTTTTGTTTGTTTTATTCAGGTTGGTTTTATGATGAATCTGGCTAGATTCCTGAAAGTCTTCCCGAAGAAAAAGTTTGTTTCATGTTAGCACAAGAAATCTATAACAAAGATATAGTTTACTTACACTTACCGCAATTTTATTAGAAATGCAAAAACGAAATTATTGCCATTTAATTTTATGAATTAGTCTAGTTCTAAGAAATAAAGTTTGAAATGTTACTGCTTGTATATTAATAGATATATGAATATAAATGTGAATAGCATTTGTACATAATAGCGTAAACTAACATGGATTGGAATCCTTTTTGCGGTCGATTTTGAATTGAAAAGGTTGTCTAAAAATGACAAAAAAAAAACATCGTAATGGACGTTGCTGCATGCATAACCTGTGATATGTACAAATTGGCGCGCTGTGTTCTTAAAGATAAAGCGATAAAGAAGTTTTCATTCGAAACATTGTTGAGGCTGCAGCAGTGAAGGATATCTGAAGCATCCATCTGGGACTCTTATGCAAGGAAAATTGCATTAATGTGTATCGTGTGCTATTCACAAAGTTGAGCGCAACGGATCGAACGAAGCAAGACGTATTCATACTCCACCTGCAAGGATGTTCACCTAGAATATGCAGCGCCAAAACAATCAAACTAGAAAACTTAAAAAAAATTTGGTCTTCAAACTAAAAAAATACGATTCAACGCAGTGTAATAAGATGCATTCTATAGTTTTATTTAATAATTATTATAAATATAAATAAATGTATACATGTTTTTGTTTCTTAATTTGAAATAAAATTATTGGAAATATAATTTAACATTTATTTTAAAGCACTAGTACGCAAGTACAAGTGAATATTTTGTTTTTGAGACGTGGATATAAAAGGAAAATAAATGTATGCAGAGCGAATAGTAGTTGGATTCACTAATTCTAGAGTGAATTGCCTGCCTAGCCTATAAAAAAAAACACTTAGTATTCTTTACTTAAATTTTCTTTTGTAAATTTCTTACGATAGTTGTAGTATTAAGAGCCGACAGAAAATTTTGATAGACTAACACTGAAACAATATTATACTAGTTTTTCTTAAAAGTTTTTTTATTCTCGTACAATTGCCTCTTTGTTCGATTACAGTTGGTTGCTTCATCTTTTATTCACTAGAATTTAAAAAATAAAAAAAAATATCATTTAGTGAAAAATTGTATGACCGTTAGTATTTTGTAAGCACAGCTTATGGAAATGCATTTAAATAGTCATCAATGAATTCTTGTAGGAAAATTTTGAGTGATTTTGTGCAATAAAGTCAAGAGTTTATGTTTAAATTTTTTAAAATTAAATATATAAAATTCATGGGCCAGATTCTGTATCTAAAAAGCGATCAAACGTTTTCGTTTGTGCGAAAGATTTGCTTCAAATCTTTATGCAAGTCTTTCGCACAAACGAAAACGTTTGATCGCTTTTTAAATACAGAATCTGGCCCCATATTTATTTTTGAAAAATCATCGACATAAAATTTTCAGATATGAAAATGTAATGCATTATAAACAATTCACATCACTTAGGTACTGCTGTACGACTGCAGCAAATTTATATAATTTATTAATATGTATGTTTGTGTCAAACATTTTTTGTTCATTTTTTTATCAATATTTTGAATTCGCAAGCGAATTTTTCAAAAACTATTGATAAAAATAATTTAATTTAAATTAAGGATTAAAGAATAGGTTTCTGGCTTTCAAAACCGATATAATACTTTATTTTAAGTGTTGCCGTTGTTTTTTAATATTTTTTTCCTTTTTAAGTCATTTTCTTCTAAAATTGTTCCTACCTCCTAAACGGGGAGTTTATAAATAATATGCTTGTTTTTGACCCTCCATACAAACTCTACTGTTTATACGCCGTAATTCTGGGTGCTAGTTATAAACTTTCGCAAGATCACCTAGCACTTTTTTTTTCAAGCATTCGCTCAAGAGGTGGGTTCAACAACAATCCCACGGCTGCGCAGTTTGCTTCAGCATACAAAAGGCTTCTAATACATAACGAAGTTCGTTCGTCTGCTGAAGCAAACTGCATTTCATGCGATGAAACGAGCATTTTGATTGCCTCTTCTTCAAATCAAACAAAAAAAAGGGTTGAATACGAAATGAATTATGAAGATGAGGAGATTCTTATATTTGAAGGTTTCAGTGAAACTCCCTTTAACAATTCTCCCATGGAAGAGATAATTACTTATATAAGTGGATTTGTTGAATTCAGAATTATAAAATCAATAGAATGTAAAAAATGTAAGGAATTTTTACTAACTTCTAAAAAAAATAATTCAAAACTAATATCTTTGAAAAGCAAGGGCTTTTTAAGATATCCTCATAAGGATACAATAAAAATTTGCAAGGCTGTGAAACAAATTATTTTTATTTTGGAAAAAGAAAACAAGCTGGGGAATAAAAACTTGTTTAGTTTAATAGGCTTAAGTAGTTTAAGAAATATAGACTTAAGTTTGATTTATATAGAACTCGATCGCCATGTTCTAAACGATGATATTTTTAATAACCATAAGTATATGCTCATTAAGAAAATAATAGACCAATGTTCTAAAGTACTTTTACAATATATAGCCAAAAAAAATAATATCACAGAACATAAAAAACTTGTTAGGAGTAAATTAACAAAAATTGTACAGTTCATGGGACAGTAAAAATAAAAAAAAACATTATTCCCATTGTTTTTATTTTCGACAAATAATAATGAATGAAAAAATCTGAGTAAGGAAATGCATAGCTACACTTACATATTATATTAATAGAATAATCGAACACTGGCACATTATTCTAGTTCTTCGTCTAGAGAGAGTTTTTTTCACAAGCACTGGTTGAATTAGTTTGGTATTTGGTTTTTGTTCGGTTTCAGAAAAGTTGGTTGATCCAATCATTACGCGCTCGAATCTAAAAATAAAAAGATATCAATTGATGAAAAGTCTAGCTAAGTCTAAACTTTCTTTATTTTAAATTGGTACCTATATTTATATTCAGTATGTATAGTTCATTATAAATTTTACCAAAGTTTGTGAAAATAGTTTTCTTAGCTTTAGTTGCTTTGACAGGAGTAACCTCCATGATATTTTGTAGAAATCTCTGTTGTTGTATTGGTAATTCAACTGCTTTTCGTTTGAGAGCTCGATCGTTTCTACTGTTGACCGAAGAAGCTGGTGGAGGGGTGTCAGTCTATTCAAAACGGTAATTATAAGAAATGTGTGCGAATTTCGGCAACCATTTCACTAATTGCTTCTCGAAGAACATTTCTAAATAGCGGGCGTGTTGGTACGTTTTTGAATCCTCCTGCACTGACTTTTTAATATAAAATATGAGTTGCACAAAATTGAATTTTTTTACACATACCTGATAGAAGAGGTTTTGAAGATCAATCGGATATCAGCAATAAAACCGGCGATTTCTTTGTAATGATTGGGACTCGATGGATCCAATCTTGTTCGAATAACATCTAACGACATTGGGCTGCAAATATTTGTAGTTTTTTTTCTCTTTCATTAGTAATTTACTCTTGCAAAAACTTTAATTTTATTGTAATGAAGATGAAACCCAGCACGAACCTGCAAATTATCTCATAGTATGTTGTATTTGTTGGTGATTCTGGTTCACGAAAATGCAAGCTCTGTTCATGTTGACAATACAATTCTAAACAAATTCTTTGGATCATCAACAATTTCCTTGGTGTCAAATCAGCTCCGATTGGTTTCGGTTGCAACTGTACGGTATTGGCAAGTTCTCCCATATTAACACACAGAAGACATTGCCAACTTTCGCTTTCACCTGGCAGCGAACTTATTGCTGGAATGTGACAATTATGATGGAATACCTTTGGACATTTATCGCAGCACATCAATTCACCGCCAAACAAACAGCGCACCAATCCTCGTTTGGGTCATCTTTTTGGCCATTTTTAACTGAACGTTAGTTTTTTTTGTTGTTTTATTTGACAGAGAAAAATTGAAGAGATTGCCAAATATAAGAAAAATAAAAGCAGAAAAGACGTTTTGATTTAAAAAAATTACACAACATCGATTTTTTCCAGCAACAGCTACATTATAAAAATAAGAAAAAAAAACTGCTACTTATTACTCTATTAAGGATTTATAATTCATTTCTATTTCCAATGAGCTTATTGTTGTCTGTCCCACCAAAAAGTAAATAATTGTCAAGACTACTCATAATAAAACTACTAAAGTTATTCAAATGTGTATGTAGTTCAGTTCGATGATTGAATGTTTTTCTTAATGTCTTACCTGTTGGCAAAAGGTACACTGGTGAGTCTCTTCAGCTGTGCATTCTCCCATGCGTTCGGCACCTATATTACATGGAGGGAGAGAATAATCATTCTGGGGTTGCTCTAAATTGATTTCATTTTGTAAATTTGTATCAACAAGAAAATCCGTAGGAAGCTGTTCGTTAATATGTGTTTGTAAATGAACATCTAAGTCCAAGCTACTTAAAAACGTTTCTTGACACTCCTTGCATTTAAAAGGCTTTGCTTTTTTGTGACATTTGGCTATGTGGGTCGTAAGATGGCCATGTCTTTTGAAGGTCTTGCCACAAACCAAGCAGATGAATGGTCTTTCATCGCTATGGGCTCGCATGTGTTCATTAAGCCGTGACAGATGAATAAATTCTGTAATAAAAAATATTCAACGTTTTATTATTTTTTTTATTAATTTTGAATTACCTTTATCGCATGTTGGACATTGTAGTCGACGTAATGCATCGATGTTCGGTATTTCTGTTTGACTTGACTCAGTTTCCATCTTTCGATGTTCCAATTGTTCTGATTGCTCTAGAGGCTCCTTCTTAATTGCCATGCACGTTAAAGATTCGGGTAAATTGTGAAATTCTTGCATGTGTTTTGATAAATTTTCTGTATGTACTGACACAAAGCATAATGTACACCTTATTTTGTTCTCATTTCTACCATAAGAATTTTGTATTTCACTTTGTTGCATTTGAATTGAATAATTTATTGTATCTTCATTATTTTCATTTTGTTTTCTATCTCTTGATGTGGTTTGATGTGCACTTTCGTTATGAATTGGTTTGGCATGATAAGGTGGATCTTTGTAATAACTCTTTTTGACAATAACTCGCCATTTAGAACTACCTTTTTTCATATTACCTTTTGCAATATGAGTTTTCAAATGCATTTGGAGATTATACTTGCTTGAAAAGGCCCGAGAACATTCAATACATTTATATGGTAGGATTCTTTTATGAACTATCATTATGTGAGACTTAAGATGTGCATTTTTTTTAAAACCTTTGCCACACGTTGCACAAATGAAAGGTCTTTCAACTTTATGAGTTCGCATATGTTCAGCAAAGAGCGAATAACTAGAAAATTCTAAAAAAAAAGAAAAAACGTCAAAGTTAATGTTAAATTAAATATTTTTGAAAGCCACTGGCAGTAAAAGAAAATAGATATTAAATGGTGGTCGAAATATATGGCACGATCAAAATCGCAAGATTTTTCAAATCCTTCGAGGGTATCTCTTGTCATGAAAAAATACCTCTCATCTTAGCCGTTTGGATTTGGCAAAAAATTGTAAGTCCATCCATCCCTGCCGATTACAACCACACAGGAATGGTTGAGAGTTATAAGTCACTTGGCGCTGATTCTTCACAAAATGTCGCACAAATTTATTTACCTTGTTTGCATTCCGAACACTGTTTTGCAATGCCAGTGTCAGTTTGTTGCTCATCCTGATTTGAAAGTGTTTCGAAAAGTGGATGCCCTATATTTTGTGGATCTTCTAAAGGTTCTGATTTCAATTGCATGCTAGTAGATTGTGATATGCTAAGACACTCTCTCATATGATCGGTTAAACTATCTGCATCAACTGAAACAGCGCACAGTGCACACGTAATTTGAATACTTTTTCTGACAATAGTGGTTACTGGTTGGATTTGTTCTTTAGATATATTGACGGTTTCAGTAACTTCTTCATTGCAAACACTTTGTTCATTTCTTTCATCTTCTACAATCCTGGCAGAAAGCTGCTCAGAGTATTCCATATGTTTTAAGTATTTAACTCTTTTTTTATGACCACGCTTAGATTTAGCTTTACTGCGATTTTTCTTTTCTTTGTGTGATATCATGTGTTTATTGAGAATATAGAATGTAAGGAACACCCGGTCGCACTCATTACACTTGTAATTCCTTGTTTTTGTGTGACTCATTTCAGTGTGGTTCTTAAGGTGAGCTTCTTGTTTGAAAGTTTTGTAACATATTGAACAAATAAAAGGCTTTGCATTGGCGTCGTGAGTTTGCATATGATCATTGAGATCCGAATGGAACACAAATGCTGAAAAAAAAAAAATTAAATAGGTACAAAATAATTTCTCCAAGGGGAGCCTAATCTAAGTTACTTACTTTTTTTGCAATCGGGACACGGATAAAAACTATTCTGTTCGTTGTTTGTTTTTTCATCTTGATTTGAAGACATCGATCCAAAAAGTGGATGTAGCTCGAGTTTTTCAAAATCCTGAATAACTTGATTTTGAAGTTCATCTTGAGCATTTTGGTCGGTTTCTCTACTTGTCTCAACTGTAGAATTTTCCTCATGGTCTTGCTCTAATTTAGCATTACTTTTAATTTTAGATTTAATTTTCTTGCGACGTTCATTAAAGTGGGTTTTCTCATGTGCTCTCATATTAAAACCACTTGCAAATCCTCGCAAACAAACACTGCATTGGAAGGGCATTATGTTTTTATGATTTATCAGGACGTGATTTTTAAGATGACCATTTTGTGTGAAGGTCTTGTTACATGTTGGACAGACAAAAGGCCTTTCACCAGTATGTGTTCGCATGTGTGTCTCAAGTTGTGAGGCAAACTGAAATACTATAAAAGAGATAATTTAGTTTTTAACAAACAAAACAAGTTATAAATATTTTTTTAAATATAATATCCTTCGCTTGGAAAATAATGCATGATTATTTAAGTAGGTGATTATTTTTTTTTTCAAAGTTCATTTTCCACAGAAAAGTTGAACTGAGGTTTAAACGGCATAATGCTTTCGTTTAACTTAAACTCAGTTCAAGGTTTAAACGAAACTGTGAAACCAAATTAATTATTGAACGGAGGTTTAAACCAAATGTGGAGTTTAAATTTCTGTTATACATTTTCCTGCGCTGAAGAAACTTAAAAATCTTATTCAAAACTTACCTCTGTCACATTGGGTGCATTGAGGTTTCACAATTTCGACATTTGGGATTTCAACCTCCTTTGAAATTGTAGCGTCAGTTTGAATATCCAAATTTACTGATATATCGTGTGAATTTTCTTTATTAAGATTGAGATTCATGAGATCTTGTGGAATATTCGAGATTTCACTTGTTTCCTCAACTTTAGCATTTTGATCTTGCCCATCCGCATTCCCCAAAATTTTAATCAAAGGTTTCTCATTATTTAAATTCCTTCTTTTTTTTCGGTGACTATTTTTTTTTGAGTGTGAGTTATGTTTAGTCTTTAAATGAGACCTAAGTCTCCAATGGTCTTTGAAAGCTTTGCCGCAAGTTGAACAGATATGTGGCCTTTCATGGTTGTGACTCCGCATGTGTTTTTTAAGGTACGAAGCAAACACAATTACTTAAAAAAAAACAAATTTGTATGTATTTGTTACACCGATAAAATTTTAATTGTAATTTACCTTTTTTACATTCAGGACACTCAAACGAGCTTTGATTCTCTGCTTGACTGGAATGATTAGTAGGGTTAACAGAAGCACACATTGATTCTGCGTTACTATGGAATTGGTGCATATGTTCTGTATCTGTTAAATTTTCGGATTGAATTGAAATAGAACACACTGAACAAGATGTCAGGTCATTCTTTATTTCACCAGTAACGATTTCTGCTTTAAGATTGTTAACGCTTTGATCAACACTGGTGCTTATTGACTCATCAATATTAGGCTTTGCAAGTGCACGACGTCGCTTAGTCTTTGTTTTTCTTTCAATTGCCTTGTTGTGGGAATTCCGATGTACATTGTACTCTGTAAGTGTATTCATTGACAAAAGCTTGAGGGCATTTATCACATTTATAGGGTTTTATTTTAGCATGCGATTGCGTTATCCTATTGTGCGACTTAAGGCTGACTTTATATTTGAAAGCTTTATCACATATTGTACAGATAAAGGGTCTTTCATCGCTGTGACTTTGCAAATGTTTTTTAAGATGCGACACGTAAATAAAAACTGAAAAAGAAAATATCAAATAGATAGTTGTATTTATTTCGTTAAATTTCTTACTCACCTTTTTTGCATTGAGGACACTCAAGTCGATTTTTTGGCTTCTTTTCCACAGGTATTTCTTCGCCCTGATTTGGTTGCTTTAATTGCTCTGGATCTTCTTCTGGTTTTGCATTGAAGAGATCCGGAGTCACTTCAACCGACTCTGGTTCCGCAAAGTTAGTTGTATTTTTGTTAGCTCCAACAACATCTGGCCAATGGTAAATCGTACAGCGATCGTTGATACCTTTTTGGAATCAGAACTTAATGCTGTTAAAATAAGCATTAAAATATTTTACTCAAGAGTTTTAATGAGAAAAAGCACTCTTAAAATACGCATACAAGTTCCAATATGCGAGTCCCAAAAGTAAATTTTTTTAATGGTGATTCTTTTTTAACAAATTTTGGTACTCGTTAGGAATAGGGTTGATAAACGAAAAAATAATTCAATATTTCATATTTTAAATTTCATCCCTAGTTGCTGTTAACTTTTAAATTAGAGTGCTATTGTTAATTATATGTATGTGGTAGTTCGCCTAAGATAAAAACTATTTAAAAACGAACTAAAAGAATACATCATACTTCTTCTTCGAGGATCAAATCCTTGAATCATTAATGCAATAACAACATCTCCGTACATTTCTACAAAGTTGTGACAATTTCCACGAATTGAAGCTGGGAATTTATCACACAAATGAATAACCACGTCTTTAATCTTTTCATCTGTGGCTGGAGTAGCTATAGGGTCTCTTGAAGAAAATGCAAAAAATACTCACACAAAGTGCATAATTCCGCATTGCCTATTGGTATCTTCTGCACCGTCAAAAGGTCGATTTCACAATGCCTGAGTGAAATTATGATTAGTTACTCGTCTATCGTCAATAACTTTGCTCGCACTGGTCAGCAGGAAACGCTTATAGTTGATCTCATTGAGCAGCGATCCTAGTGAATTTCTCGTCTCTGTGGCAATTTCTTGGGAATTCTCTTCACTTACCTGTTGACTTATTACCCGAGCACTGAATGTAAGCAGAGTCTTTACCCTGCTCATTCTCATGTACTTTCACTGAAACATAACTTTTTTCCTTTATCGTCCATGGAATGGAAACCCTAGAACTCCCATTTTTGCCTGGGAATACACATCAAGATGACCTCTTTTATCACATGGCATCCGACATGCATCTTTTTCGCCACTAAAATCTTCTTGAAAAAAAAACAGAACACGAATAAAAAAAAGCAACACGAATAAAAAAAAAACAAAAAACTGAATGTCAAAAATGTTTCACTGTGTTTTCCGCTTTTCTACGCGAGAGCTAGTGGCGTTTAGTTATTGGTGGAACCATCGTGAAGTTGGCTCCTGGCAGTCCATATATAATAGGTCAATGATGCTTATCTTTCAAAACTAAAATCAAAATAAAATTAACACTTGGGCAACCCTTGTCCGGCATTGTTATTTGTACTCAACTGACAAATTACGTCATCTGACATACGGCAACCAGGCATTTGACATCCAGCCCAGAAATAGCCAGAAGAAATTCCTCGGACTAAAACTGGCAAAAAGGGGAAATGTTTTACTCTCTCGAGCGCGCTCTCTTTTGTAAGAATTAGCACAACTTTTGAAGTCTGGAACGACTTCGGACTAAAAATGACTAAATCTGGCAGTCTGAAACTGTTTGAAACTGGGTGTGGAACACACTTACTTTCTTCATGAAAGTCCGCTTTCACACAAGGAACAAGTTGCTGGAGATTTTTTGACGTTTTTTTTTAATTTCCAATTCCCACCAATCGTAAACCGTTCATTCCTCTAACTTGGTGCCCTCCCCTCCTAAAAACTGAAAGTTGCTGGAAACTGAGTTTCCTTGTGTGAAAGGGGACAAACTTTTGATGATTTCTCTTAAAATTCCTTGGACCTTTTCCACGATGGAACTTGTTTCTCGTTGTTCAACTTTATTTTAGGTTTGAGGAAAGGGGAAACGTCAAAAAAGTTTTTTCAAATCGTAGCCCGGCGGTGGTTGGCTATCTTCTTCACTTTCCTACCCTTACAGCCCTATTCTGGCAAACCTCACTGATACCTCACAAGTCACAACAATCTCACAAGGAAAGGTGAAATCGATTTTGTGAGGTTTTCGTACCCTCACAACTGTGAGCCTCACAAAAACACAAAGGCTTGTGACTTGTGAGTTGTGAGCCCTCACAACGCCAGAATAGCCCTGTTAATGTCCATAAGCGAAAAAGTATCATTCAGAAAGTTCCATCGTGGAAAAGAGGACCGTCTTTTTGTTGTGTTCTCCTTTCTGTTTCTGTTTTCTAAATATCCAATTTTGACATTTTCAATTGTTTCTGCGATTTTTAAGCGGCGTCTCTCTTTTGAACTTTCGGTTGAAGAGATGCTTTTACGTGTTGTTTTCATTGAAAACCACGTGTTGTTATTGTCGTTTTCGTTGTCGCCACCGAAAATTCGCGTTGGTGTGGGGGGACTTTTATTAGGGGTATTCCCGATCCGATGCAACTGGTCTTGTATCATTGCAAAAATGCAAAAGTGTAAAATTGCTATACCCTAACCCCATTGTAAAAAAAAAACTTTGCACTTTTGCAATGATGCAAGACCAGTTTGCATCGGATCGGGAATACCCCTATTGTTAAATTGGCGTTATAATCACGGTTTTATACGTTTTTATTGGAAAACAAACAAGCATTAGTATACTAAAAATATTTTGTTTACCTTTCACCCAGTTCAGACTAGCTGTTTCCTATTTTTTGTTTGCTTGTTTGAAACTGACGGCCCAGTCGCGTAGATGTGTGCCTCTCCTTTGATTTGTATATGAGGCATCCACATTCTTATCGTGAACGCCACCGCCATCGCGTTGGTTTGCGCGTAGCTTAAATTTGACACTGATAACACGAGTCTTTTTTTTGGTCTTTTCGTCTTTTTGACAGCTTGTAGAAATGTATGCTGTCGTTACTTCAATTCTCCCTACATTTCTACACCCCTCACCCAAGCTGTCAAAAAGACGAAACGACAAAAAAAAAGACTCATGTTATTATCATCTTTGAAAGAAGAATTCGAAGAAGATTCGCCGCATGAAATTCGGCGTGTAAGGTAGAACCGCACTAAGCGGAACTGCCCTTCAGCGATATCGCGCGCACTTTCCACGAAACTAATCGGAACTTCATGTCGCGATAAAGTTGGTTAAATAATCAACTATCGGATAGTGCCGCGCCGTGAAGTGCAGTTGTCGCATAGTGCGATATAGCTCATACAATTTCCTACAAATAAAGCCGGAACCACACCTATCTCGTGTGGTGTGTTGTGGAGTGATGTGTCGCTATCTCTCCAATGTGAAGTTCAGTTCCGCTGAAGTGCAGTCTCGCCGAATGCGGTCTTACCTTAATAGCAGACACAACAACTTAAATGAAAAGACAAATAATTTTGCACTTTTTTCAACTGCAGCATTAAATATTTTATTTTATCTATATTGGCAATCACAATAAAAATCGCATCGTTTAAAAGCAGTCATAGTTTTTTTCAATCAAACAAACCCATCTTTTAAGTGTATTGCTTCGCCATCTCTTTTCTCATAACTAAAGCACATTTGTGTGCTGCATTGCTACCAACCATCCCAAAACAAAAGAAAAAAGCAAATAGAAAAAAATGCCCGCCATTTGAAAATTTTCCATATTCAGAGCAAAGCAAAAAAGAAAAAAGTGAAGAAAAACCCGTCGCCGTCGTACGTTGAAGTAGAGAAACACCACGGCAGCATACCAAAACGTGCATGCGAGTTTTTATAGCAACTTCAATTTCAGTATAGGCAACAGCAAGCAAAAGCAAAACGTTCGAAAAAGTATCTCATCATCATCGAGTCGAAAATCTATTCAGCCTCAGCGACACAAGAAGCAAAAGCAAGCAGTGAAATATAAAATCTTTGTGTGTGCCAGCGAAAGTGTGTGAGCGCGAAAAAGAGAATAAAAAAACGGAAAAGATCCAAAATTCTTTTCATCTAAAACTAGAGTTAGTCGAGTGATTTTTGTAATTGAAAATTTTGAAAAAAAGTAAAATTACAGGTACATTAATTGCGGCGCGCAATTTCATTTCCAATTGAATAACAATCTGCAATCGAAATCCAAACAAAGTCGTGTGAAAATGTCGGACACTGGAAGCAATTCTGATAATAAACCACAACAAGAAGACGTAAACCTTGAAGAATCACAAGCCGAGGCGGTGCCAGTAGTTGAAAATAAACCAGTTACACCCGTAAGCATTTTTAAAATAGTTTAATCCTCGTCGTATCGTTAATAGTTTGTATCGAAAAATGCATTTTTTATTTTAATTTCCACCATTGCGCCGTTTTATTTTTCGTCATCTATGTTGAATGGGAAGAAAAAAGATAAAGCGAAGCAATTGAATAAAAATATTGAAAAAAACGTTGCGTGTTGCTGCGAGGGTTTATGCAATGGAAGCGCCATAAAAAAAATATGATAGTGAGTGGTGGCAGGCAAGCGGCAGAGGTGGCATCGATGTAGTCGCGCAGAATATGCATGAAAATGTCGTTTCCTCGTTTGCCGCTTGTTACCTATCGTTTATCGATGGCGGGAGTGGGCTGCCAAGAGCCAAACCAAAGCAGCACAAGGCACAAGCCATTTTTCGAGAAATAACATTCGTTTCTCGTCGGCTGTTGTTTGTCGTGTTTACTTTTTAAGTGCTACGATCTACGAATGTTCGTAGAATCGGAGAGATGGCGTTCGGGGCTAGAGTTCGTAGAATGACTCTTGCAGAGTTGTTTGTAGCCGCTGCGTCGCTGCTTTCCTCCCCAAGGTTTCTTATCATGGGTGATCGTGTCCATTCTGGTGATGGGAGTCGTCATCTGAGAGGGTAAAAGGGGGTGTGTTATTATATATATTACCTGCTTTCGTTATAACACTTCTTTTCATGTTAATTTGAGAAAAAAAATCACATCTACTTCATAAATTGTTGCAGCGTGGTTATACATTACATACTTAGCATTAGTTATTTGGTAATTCAATTATTGATTCCATTTTTTACGTGGAACTGGAAGCCGAATATCTTTTTTTTTCAAATATATAAAAAATTATTTTCTGTCTCACTCACTCACTCACTCAATATTAAATATGTAATAAAGAGTGTAGTCGAACTTTTCCAATTGTTTTTTTTGTCTAAATTTTAGGTTAGAAATTAGAATTTGTGTTATTTGGTTATACATATTTGTGTGGGTTATTAATTTTGTTTTTGTAACATGTTTCATCAATGACAGATAAAGATAGATTTGACGTCATAAAGATGACAGTTAAAAAAAGTTTAAAAGTTTGTTTGTTTTCTTATTTCATGTACAGTCTGATTTGCCTGTAACGGGTGAGTCGTACAAAAATAAAAATTAAAATGTAAATTTTTTGAAAAATTTCAATCCAAGTTGGTCAGTTTATTTTTGTGAGATCTGAGAAATCTCCCTTTTCTTATAAAATCGGTGATCTACATTTCGATCTGTACTTCAGATTTTGTTTGCATTCACTATACCTACTTTTTCTGTTTTGTAAATTTGTGCCGTTGTTCGTTATAATTGTTTTGGCGCAATATGTAGGTATACCTATAATAATATGTATTATAGGTTTTTGTATTTGAGGGAAAAGATAAGAATATGCCACAGAAAGGAATTATACTATGTAGGTACTTGAAGTATGTATTTAGGTACCTACATTATGGAAAGAAATACAAATTTTAAAGACTTGTATTGTATGTATTACAAAATTTAATACAGTAATAATTTGTGATTTCGAAAATTTCAAAAACTTTGGAAATGAGTAAAACATAGAATTTTACTTCAAATGAATTTTTGATCGATTTGATTTCGATATCAATCGAAACACAACCTCCATTCATTACATTTACCTAGCTATATGTATCTATTCGCCCAATAAACAAAATCGAAATTAAAGTTATCCGTTTTTGACGTAGGTACTCAATATGATACTTGAGTTTATAAAAATCAAATACCTAATTTACCTAATTTTTGATTTTGTAATACCTACCTAAATTGTGAGTTTGTTCATTATTTTAAAATATTTGTTTGTAAGAAAAACAAACGAAAAATCTGTTGTCAGAGGTAAATTTTAAATAGTATAGGTACCTATTACAATAAAACTTAGTTGTCAAACTCAAATAAAATGGATTATGGCTAATGAGTTTACTATCATGAAAATTCAGGGATCTATGCGGTTCTGCAAGGTATCCAAAAATTGATATAAATTGGACTTAACAATTTCGTATTGACACGGCCATCACTATTCAACTGATGAGTCCAAGCGCCAATTTTGGCAGACAAAACGCTGTTAAAAGCTATTGTCAATCAAGTTTTTGCTTTCTTCTCAAAAAACTTAGTATAGTAGGTCTGTTAGGTCTTATATTAACACTTATAGGAGCCTTATACCAGTTTTTTGTTTTTCATATAACAACCTAGTGTATATTTTTTAAATACGTTTAGGTACATATCATACATACAAATAAGTTTAATAATATGTAACTGACTAATTTGTTGTTTCTATCTTAGGTAAAACGTACTCCATCTAAACGACTTTCAGCGGTCGAGCGTGCTCAACGGGAAAGTGAAGAACTTGTTAAAACTCTTGGCGGTAGTCTGGATATTGAGGGTGGTCGCAAGACACGTTCTAGTACAAGAGGTACACCATCAAGATCAAATGTAGTCCATACTCCTCCACCAACCAAGAGATCGCGGGCCACTACAGGAACACCAAAACGTGGTCGAGGCAGAAAACTAGAAACTACAATCGAAGATGATATAAAAGTAATATAACCTATAAAATAATTTAAATTAACATATTTTTTCATCAACAATTTGGTCATCTATAAAATTTTTCAGACAAGCCCCGAAAAAGCTCCATCCGAGCCAGAATCAAGTCATGAAGAAAACGAAAGCTCTGCAGTAGATGACTCAAAAACAGTAGAAAAGACCGAAGACGATAAGTCACAGACAACTGAAACCCCATCAGAAGTTGCCGAAGAAAAACCATCTCCAGCGAAGCAAGGCGATAAATCTGAGCCAATGGAAGTTGATGGCGTCAGCAAAGAAACTGCTATAGAATCTGAAAAAGCTGATGAGAGTGTGCAAACCAAAAGCGAGTCATCTTCAAAACCAAATGACGATGAATTAAAAAAATCCGACAAGGTTGTTACCGAAACTCTTGAGAGTTCAAAAGCTGCTGAAGAAGTAGCTAATCCGCCGTTATCAACGGATGCACAAGAGAATACCTCTTTGGGTAATGAAAATGCTGACGCTGCACATGAAAACAATGTGAAAGCAAATGATGTAAAGGTTAATTCGAATTCACTTCCGGCTGAAGTGTCTCTGCCAACCCCAACACCAGCTACACCAGTATCAGTAGCGGGCAGTGAACATAAAGCTGAAAGTAATGATTTATGTAAGTCAACAATATAGTTAAAATAAAATTTGTGTTTTTCGTAATTTTGTGTTGGGTAATTTTGGATTTTTCTGTTGACCAAATGGATTATTTTCTACAGCTTTATTGAATACGTTCGTTCTTATATCACAAGCCAAAGACATCGTTGGACTTAAAAATGGCTTGGACGCTGCCAAATACACTATTCCGATAGGTAATTCAAAAGACGTCCTATTGCTTCGTTAGTCCATTTTGAAAGTAGTGGTAGTAGTAGATGTAAAGTTTTTCATAATGTATTCAATTTCATAACCTCCAATCCTAATATTTTCTACTTTAAATTTAATTGAACTTACTTATGTACAATAGATTCTTGACCTAATATAATCGGAGAATTTTCTATTAAGGTATCTGTTCTGATTGGCACATCATCGGACAGATCTTTGCAATACGGCAAAATGAGTAAAGAAGAGACTACTGCAAGTTAAATTTCTTCATAAATTATCCAACAAGAAATAGTTGCGCAATTACTTTAACCAAAATTGAAACCTGTGGCAGTTATTCGAGTTATCTCTTTCAACTCGTTTTTTCTGCCTTGTTCCAATACTTATGTCATCAGCTTCTAAAACTATATCAAGAGTATTCATTTGCAAACGACTTACAAAAAATTTAAATATTACTTATCAAAAATATTTTCACCTGTGAAACAAAGTAGCTGACCCATTATATCAAAGCTACATTTATTTTGTTTTCGAAGGATTCCTAAATTCCAATCAGATCTGAGTTTTATTTGGGAATTTCTTCCCAACGGTTACCTCGATAGGACTGAATATCTTTGAATGAGAGCAAGACCATGTACAAAGAATGTAAAGTCTTCCATACAGCAAAATTCTATAAAAACCGTTTACAAATCGTCTAAATGCGTAAAGCTACTAAGTCCACTTTGATGCCATTTTCTTAAGAAACACATTCTGCACAAATTGCTTTAATCACTTTTGTCCAATGTATCGTAGTTGGTGCAGAATCTTGAAGAGAAAATCAGTTTTTGTATGGAGCCTTAACCATTTTTTGTTTGTTTTTTTTTTTTGCTCTCCTGTAAAATTTGGGAAAGTGGACTTAGCAGTTTTACGAAATTACCCGACGAAATACATACACGCCAAGTCTTATTGCGTGTCTATACCAGCACACATAAATTAATCTTGTTAAGTATAGGTAGTGTAGTTCCATTTTTTGCGAGTTCTTCAAGATATGAATGTTGAACTGTTGGCTCTTTATTATTTTAGCTAGATCGGTTTCGCTGTACAACCTGTAGAGCTCGTTGTTGTGTCTTCTCCTCCACTGTCTGTTTATGCAAACGGTGCCAAAAACCAGTCGCAGAGTGTTAATCTCAAAAACTTAAAGCGTTGTCATTCTCCTTTGACAAGGTTCATGCCTTTGCATAATATACATAGTATTTTCGTCTTATGCAGGGACACTTTAGTTGCTCGAGAGAGGGTTTCGCTATTCAATTGCCTTCTTAGCCTGAAGAAGCTGCGATTAGCAAGAGTATTATTTTTGTTGAATCTCAGCGCTGGTATCGTTTTCTGAGTTGATAGAGGAGCCTAGATAGATAGAGTCCTTTACTACCTCAAAATTATAGCTGACTGTAGTAAGGTTTTGCCCTCGTTGGACGTTTAACCCATATTTTTTATTTCTGTCTCAATGTTATTTATGTAGTTATTAACAACAAATTCATGAACCCATTTTAAAAAGTCGTTCTAGATAATTAACCCTATCCTATTAAGATTGTAACGTTTATTTTGTTCATAGGCCAGTCAGCAGAGACAAAAGGTTTTTTCAAAATGTAAGTGGAGCGACTTGAATCCCTAGCGGCTGCTAGTTAAGTGACAAAAGCTGAAAAAATAAAACTTAAAGCACTTTGAAAGTATAAATCCTATAAAAAAATCTTGATAAAAAATCTCAATAGCTAAATTAAATATTTATGACAGTATTTAGGCTTGTAGGATCAAGGAGGTCAGCATGTTGTTTTGATAGATTTGAATAGTTTGAAGGGAGTTTGGATTTTGGGCATTCTATAAGAATGTGTTGGACAGTGAGAGCCACTCTACAATCTGCGCATTGTTCTGCTTCACTTCGGTTTGGTATTGAAAAATGTTTAACCTACTCTGAAACGGAAAGGAGTGATGCATTCTTGTCTTGTAAGCTCTACATGATATGGAATATGAATTCTTTAAGGAAGGTGAATTCGTAAAAAACTGTTGCCACTAATCCATTGTTCATTCATTTCTCTCCTATGTTTCTCCAGCCAAGTTCTTCGTTCAAGCTGGTAAAAATTGAATGTTTCTGTTATGTGCGGAAGTTTTTGTACTTCTTTCGTAACAACATCTGCTGCTTCGTTTCCTCCAATTCCCATACGTCCGGGTACCTATGAAAGTAATGTATTTTCGTTGAGGTCCTTTTTAATTTTTTTGAGGGAAGGAGATTTATTTGTTGGATTCTTAAGCCCATTCAAAACTCCCAAGTTGTCAATGCAAATAAGAGTTTTTTTCAGTCCAGTTACGGGTCATTTGAATTGCCTTTTTAAGCCCAACAAGCGCTGCGATGTAATTTCCTGTCTGCGCTGGGAGCAGACCTTGGTGAAGAATAGTCGTACATCCTGAGGGCAGAGGTTCAGTGACTGAGTATGATATGTAATTTTTGTTTAGTTCGTCAGTAAATGAAATGTTCTGCAACGACTTGACTATTAAAGACAAGCGGCGAATTTTGACATTTTAACGCACACTTAATTTTTGTTTGGATGTACAATTTAAACAGCTACCATTTTCGGTCTGCTTAAGGTGATTGTCACATGTGATAATCATACTTTTGCGATTTTTTCTTGTGAAAGCTTTTTTGGTGTCGTTTTCCTGTATAATTGACAAATAAAAAAAAAAATTAATTTATTTGTACCTGCGCAATAATTTTTAAGTCCATAGAAAATGCATTCCTCCTCTGAAACAATTTTCCCGTAATACCCGGTCCACCAGAATGCCCATCGTTATACCCTTGAGCCAAACTTCGGTCGTACCGTCAAGTACAGAGATTCTTTTTCGAACTACACGAATGTGGAATTCCTTACCCAACTCTATTTTTCCTTCCCAGTTCAGTGTCCAGACATTTAAGACTACATCGTTATCTCCTACTCCATCCTATTTCTGTTTGCTAAACGCTCGTACTATGTTAAGACTTAGCATATAAAGTGTAGTCTTAACCCCTTGAGTGCGCCTAAATTATAAAAAAAAAATGAAATGAAATGAAATTCACATACATACATAATAGGAATGTTCGGCCAGATCCGAGTTTTTTATTCCATGACTGAGTCATGCATTATTTAATTTTCTTCAAATGTTAAACGATTAAAATAATTTTTACTTACATTTTTATTAACTAATTTTTATTGGCATTGGGTAAATAAAACATTTTGCCGACAAAAAAAATCAAATTAATGGATTTATGACAACTTTTAGTACTTGTCTCTCAAAGTAATGCCAAGTTTGGAATAATTTTTGGTGATCACTTTACATAGACGCAAAATTTAATTTCCACCCCTGAATTTTATTTATAAAAAACGTCGACGTATATGAGCCATTATCTTGTCATAGCTGAGTTCGATATACAGTAATGGCTTCAAATCCAAAATTGTACCTATAAGAACTAAACTTAAACCTATATTATAGACAATTATTAATAATTTTATTTTTATTTTCAGGTGAACCAAAAATTGCATCACCGCCAATAACAACCAACAATGATGGAGCGACGCCGCAATATTGTAATTAAAATCAATTTATAATTAATTTTTGTTTATGTATTTTTTAAATATACATGCAGTGACTTCTTTTTTATAAAATGCATATATACCTATATATATATATATATAAAGAAAACATATATTATTTTCAAAAATAAATAGAAACAAAATTTTCTACAGAAAAAAAAGCAATAACTCTGGTGAACAAAAAAAAATCAAAAAGTTATGAAATGTTTTTAAAATAAGTAGTTCTCTTTGATTGGTAATTAAATTAAATAATTAAATAACTTGTAGTAAAATAATAAAAACAGACCACAAAACCACCTATATCTGTCATAAAACAAAATTAATTAATGCAACAGTTCTGGATTTATAACACAACACCTGCATTTTATTTTTTTGTTTAATCAAATAAATTTAAAAACTAAAAATGTAACACAAAAAAAAACAACAGAATATACAAAAATACAACAAACAAACAAAGCAACAATCTTACCAATAACATTTTTTTTTAATTCTTAGGAAAAGCTACTATTGTAGTTTGTAAGTTGAAAAAAAAATTAAAAAAAAACATATCTCTCCCATGAGAACGACGAATAACGTTAGAATAAAATCTGATGCTGTTTTTGACTTTCAAAAAGTTATAAATGAGCTCAAGTTGTGTCTTGGTTGATGTACCGTATTGTTAGAAAATAAATTAACAAATCAAAGAACGTTACTTAGTTTCAGCTAAATATTCGGTAAAACATTAAAATTATTCTTCTTTTCTTTTCAAAGTGCTTAAAACTGTTCAATCCTTCAACATACCAAAATAAAAATCTGTTACTTAAAAAAACCTTCTCGCCCCGCCCATTTTCCATTAAACGATAGCTATTAATAAAATTAACAGTTTTCATAGTAGATTCTTTACATTGAAATTGAAGACTTAAAAAAAAGCACAAATGTATTTCATAAAATTACTTTCAAATCAAATTCATATTATGTATTGTAATGAAACAAAACCTTGTTAATAGAATGATGAAATGAAATAAATAAAAAAAAAAAAAAAACAAAAAAAAAAAAATATTTTTGTTTTGCGTGTTGCCATTCTGAATTAAACAAAGTCCCATGAAATGATCAAAATATACTGTATCAAGCAATTTATTATTTTTATTCGTTCAAAATCGTAAGTATAAAATATAAACTAATAAAAAAAGAACAACACCAACTAAGGTACAATCAATATTTGATACTAAATTAGATTCTAATGTATATTTAACATAAATGAAATAGTAGTTCGTTGTGCAAAAAGAGAAAAAAAAAAAAGAAAACATCACAAACAAATTTAGTACAACTTCTTTATTATTGTTAAAATTAAAACAAAAAGTATATAGTAAACAAAATATTATATAATAGTATATATATATTTATATTTTTGCATAACCACAAAGAGAAACATTTAAGCAGCGCCATAGTTTTTTTTTCATTTTAACAAAACCATTTTCTTTGTTGTATATAAAAATATATACTATTTATATAGAAACATAAATAAAATAAAAATGAAACTGATGGATTCTTTTTAATAACGGGACTAGGATGATTTCAAAGATTTTAATTTAAGGACACGAGCTAATCTAATAGAACAAAATGTAAACATTCTCCGAATTGAAATGAATGTAGGTCTCCTATGTATGTACCTATAATGTGTCAAATGAGCAATAAATTGCCTATGTGTAAAACAACCGTAATTTTCACAATTATGGATTTTCCGCAAGTATTTTATGTGGCCTTTTGGCCAATTGGCCAACGATTCACAAACTCAAAAGACCATTTGGGGATTTGTAACCCTTCTTTTGGATTTATGAGTTGTCAAAACATTACTTAATGATTGTCAAAGCCTTTTTTGGTGTGGTCACAAAGGATTTAATCGATCTTAAAATATTTTGAAAGAATATGTAACTACATCTTAAAGAATCGAACACCAAGGTAAAATTAGAAGCATTTTTATAGTATGACTTCAATATGGTGTAAAATGTTGAGTCTCCAAGAAAGGCCGAATTCCTAAACGCAAAACTCGCGCAAATTATGCTAGAGCGGACAGTTTTCCGAAATACAATACATGTTAGGAACATTGTCCTTAAACGTAACAGATTTTGTTTTTTTGTCAAAAATAACTTGCGCACTTCATTTGCATTTGAATCTGTTTATTGTTTGGCGTGTCTGTGATTTGTTTATTTGTTTTTAAACCAAAATGGATGAAAAAATACAGAAAAGTAAGTAAAATTTATTAAAAGACTCAATAACAACATTACTTGTAATAAAAATTATAGAAATTTGAAAAACTGATCCCATCAGGTGAATTTGTTGTTAAAAATTCGGTTGGCGTATAAAGAGGATTTTTGTTCGGGAAAAAGGCAAACAAAAGGTTTTTTTTTTTTAATTACAATTTGAGCAAGATCTTTATTACAAAATTAAAACCATGCCAACATGCTTTTGACTTTTCAACTTGCTTTTCCATTTGCTTTGCATTTGTTTCGCTTTGCAAATGTTGCGTTAAGGTATTTGCCCATAGTTTAAGTTCACGTTCGAAAAAAAATTTCGAACTGCCCAGAAGAAAACAATTACCAAGTTCCTATAGTCTAAATAGACCACCCGAAAAGCTGTCTGCTGAGCATCCACCTATCTAGCCTATCCACCTATTTAGCAGCAGAAACTATCTTACCATACACCCTAGAGAAAGAACTCGTGGTATTAAGATGAGTGCGTAAACCAAAAAAAACCTTCAAATGCGCCTAGGGCAGAACGTAAATATTGATAGAAGAAATTTTGGAGTGGTTAAAAAGTTTTATCTACCTTGAAGTAAACATTAGCTTCACCAGCGAGTCCGACAAAGAATTACCCTGGCAATCAAATGGGTTTAAAATTGAATGTTAGACGATAACTAGAAAAGGAGAGCATAAGAATAAACAACTCCTCTCTATAAATTAACCCATTTCTAGCCCTTCATTTAATGTATTTAACATTAAATGAAGGGCTAGAAATGAAAATTAATTTTGTAAGCATGGAAAATATGTTTTTAGACAAAAAAAGATCTTCATGTTGATTATGGCAACCGCAATAATGGATCCACAGTGCCGTGCTCTCTCTTCTCCTTACCCATTTGTCGTGAAAAATAAAGAGAATCACTGCGGATCCAGTATTGCGTATTCCAATCGACATGCTTGCCTAACGAAGTCGAAAAAAAAAAAATAACGAACGTTGGAACTATGATTTTGACCTATAAGCGGGTAGGTTTTGAAAAGACATGTAGGTGTACATATCTGTATTCAAATGAAAAGAAAAACGTTTTCATTTTCATTAAGATATTACCGTCCCTAATAGTACAAATCAATATACCGCCCACACCCTCAATACTCTAACTTTTTGGCCCTTTGAAAAATGCATTACGAGACAGAAGCGTTAGTGCTCAGGTATGTATATTAATGGAGAGAGCCGTGAGCAGTGAGGATCAGCTTTGCCGCCCAAAAAAAAATGGCCATGACACATTTTCTAAAAAAGCGTGTCATTTTAAACAAAAAAAATATAATAAATATAATTGAACTGTGGGGGGTAATAACTACAACAAAATTTAGAATAAATAATTTTATCTACTCGTGTATTGTCAAAAAATAAGAGTCTGTTAGTTTTTACACATTTGCAGCAATTTTCCTAAAATTTTTATTTTTTATTTGTGTTTGTATTTGTATTTGTAGTAAAAAAAAAGGAAATAAGAAAAATGTGCCATATTGAATTTTTTCGTGACACGATGAAATTTTCGTGTCAAAAAAGCACGATTGTGCCACTTCGACAACGCTGGTGAGTAGGTACCTTTCATCTTTCACTCGGTGGCTGAGTGATTTGTGAAGTCAATTTATAGGTTTTCGGTTTTTATATAAGGTTGCGATAAAAAATACAGATGCAAAAACCAATCGATCAATTTATTCTACAATAGTAGAAAACCCATCGATACTTTTTAGATATCAATAAATATTCTTTTTATCAGTTTCATTTCTAAATTTTTAATTTTTAAAATGTCCATTCTTCATAGGGTACTCTTCAGTCTTCACACTGTCATACTTGACAAACTTTCTTATAACTGGTGATAATAGATTATGATCCAGTTTTTTATCATCTGGGATAACATAGCTTAATGGAATTGCAACTATCCACACAACAATAATGCCCAATATGGTATACCATTGAAAAGAAATGTCAAAAATTGAAAATCCTTCATCATTCTGCACCTTATGAATTATATCTTCTGTATGATTTGATATGAAACTAAAAGGAAAATAAATAAATAAACATCATATACCAAAATGGCAATCATATTAAACTTACATTGATCCATGTAGGGTATAGTTAAAACGATCGCAACCATCATCTCTGCTTGGCAAAGGGGGAAATGATAGTTTTCCTTCTTCCATTCTTCGTTGGGCGCCAGTTACAAGAATGAGAATGACAAGCATACTTGACAGAAGTCCAATTAATGCACTCTGGATTGAAAATCGATTCATATTATATTTATTGCAAATCTCTGCAATAGGTAGATATATGTACTTACTTTTCCATTAGCTTTCGGCACCAAAAATCCCAACATAAAAACACCAACCATAGCTCCTTGAACTACTCCACCGATTGTCATAATGGTTTGAAGGAGAGATGCAGATTTTTCAACTAAAAATCCGGCAGCTACACAAAATACACCAGTAAATAATATAAAACCTTTCATGGAAAGATTTGCTTTTCGTTCCGTATGCTTTACGAAAGGTTTCACATAATCGAAATAAAAAATCCCTGCTAAAGAATTCATACATGCTGACATTGCGCTATAAAATTTATAAAGATGGTTAAATATACAAATTCAAAAAGAATTGATCTTATACTATAGTATAAAGTTTTGTATGTTTACAGCTCTGTTCACTTGTTTTGATGCAAAGTTAATTTTTAATAAAGGTATAATTTTAAAAAAAGGCTATTTCGTTTAAAGGGAGTAAAATATATGAAAAATGTTTTGTTAGAGATATATGGATAATTTTTTAACTAGGTGTACTCTTTGTATCAGTTAATTTAGTAAAAATAAAATTGGCTACCTCACAGATTTTTGAAGAAATAGGATTTTTTTAATTAAATTTTTTTGAAGCTCATTTAATTGGGGTTATGTTACGAGTCACCAAATTTAAAATTAAGATACCATAAGGATTCCAAATCAAAAACTGGTAAAAAAATCAATCAGCCCTACCACAAATTCCATCGTAATCGAAAATTTGCTACGAATCACGAAAAATGTATTGCAGAATCCATTCGTAGTGGAAAATCTATTAAGAATTTCGAAATTCCGATTGAAACGGAAATATGACTTCCTTTTCTACGACAACTGATTCTTGTCGTAGCCAAGTGGTAAACGATTGTGTTTCATTAAAAAAATAGTTTTTTTTTACAAATTCTAAAATTTGCAATCGTTGCAAACGCAAACTATTCAATTTGTATTTTGCAGAGATGTAAAAGACTGCTGTACTTTGATAATGCAGTTAGTAAAGTCGCAGTTAATTAACTTAATAATTGAATACAAGTTAATACTGTACATGGGTACTTTAACTGCAAAATAAACAGTCAGCAGTCACTACTAATAGTACTGTGCAGTTAATGAAAGCAGTTAATTGACTAAAAGTTAATTAACTGCAGTACTTTTTAACTGGTTTTAGTTTTTAGTCACTCGAAAGTCTTCAGTACTGGCCTTGTTTTGGTTTTAGTCAGTAAGTCTTTTAACTGCAGTTAATTAACTGTAAGTCTTTTAACTTATTTTTAGTGTTTTTTGACTAAAATACTTCAGATTTGTAATAAAAGAATTACAAAAAGTAAATAAAATGCTCACAATGCATTTTGGTTGATATTAGTAGCATTAAGGATCTCCCACACCAACATATTTTGTTGATTGACAACCACGTGTTGTTATTATTGTTTTCGTCGTCTCCACAAAAGATTCGCGTTGGTGTGGGGGAGTTAAAAGTTCTTAAACTCTTAAATAATTGAATGCCACGCCAGTGAGAAACAAAACAATTGCACTAAAAATAAACAAAGGAAGTAAAAGAACACATCACTTTTAAAACAAGCCGGATTAAAATTTTTTATTTTTTTTTTACTTCAATTTATTTTAATGCTGAATATATTATTTTCTTGGGAAAAAATGCTAAAACATTGAATAAATAAACAAATATCAACAACACAGTTTTTTCACGATCAGTATAACTTGACAGCTGTAATAGTGCTCTGAGATTATGGGATTTTTTGTGCGATAATTATTAAAACAAAGAGTCTAGTCATACCTAACACAAATGTTTAGCTTTTTTTGTGTAAAATAAAAAGGGAAAAAAGATGGGACATTTTAAAAAGTTTAAGGGATTTTTGTTTTTAAAAGCTCCAAGTATTGCTGTGACGTAGGACAGCTGATTTCGAAATTAAGAATTAATTCTCTTAATGAGGCATTGGCCGCGTTCATGTTTGTATCCAAAGCGATCTGGATAGCTTTGTGTTGTTGTAATCCCTTGTGAAATCACAGCTGATGTCAAAGCAGCTGTTGCCGAAAAATTAATCTCAAGCTATCCTAAAAATTCTGGGATACTTATCTATCTTATGAGAAACGGCAACAACAGCTGATTTGTACAAAAACATACTGGATACTCGAGTATCTTAGATAGGCTATCCTAGTGAAACCATTCCATTCCATTCGGATTTGGTGAATCCTTTTTTTCGGGGTTCGTAGTGGAATAATCCATTCGGAAATTTTCCACGATGGATTCTGTGATATGCCTGAATGTTTTCTTATACAAAACTGATTCTATACAATTCATGGAAAAAGGGGCAATTATAGACAGCATTCATTTTTTTAGGTTTTTATTATTTAATTAGTTTATCATACGCTGCCGTTTCTGTGTTTAACTGTCGTTTGCACATAAGCTTAAAGAATTAAAAATTTTAGACAGGAGATCAATGATGAATAGGATGAAGAGAATTGGATACAAAACCGAGGCCTGAGGCATACCAGCTGAAAATATACATTAAAAGCGTAGCATTTATTGCGTGGTATATTTATTCTCGTTGTTTTCCTGCTTTTAAAAAACGAACAGCAATTTGAAACGTCATATATATATATATTCTAATCTGCACATATGGAATGAAAATGATATATTCCAATAATTCTAGATTAGAATGAATAGAAAAATAACAGAATAATTTATCCGGAGTTTTTCTGGTGAAAAAAGAAACGCAAAATGCTTACTCCGATAATGTTCTGAATATTCCGAATGAATAAAAAAAAACACTTCATTTATGTGTTTAGTGAACGACTTAAATATTTATTTCTGTGTATTTATTAAATTTTAACTTCAAACTATAGTGATAGTGACGAACTTTATTCATTATTGGTATGTCATTTTTTTTTTTCAAATATGGAGATTTTAGTTATATATAACATAAAACAAAATTACGATTTACTAAACAAAAACTGTTGCATCTAATTAAGCGAACTGCATTGTATTTACCTTAAAGCTGCGCTGAAAACGCAGGACATAAAAAGCCCTGGCATGCCTTTGAAATGCCCAACAACGTCTTGAACGAAGAATGGCATCATTTTGTCAGGTTTATTAACTATCTTTTGAAAATAAAAACAGAAAAAAGAAAAGAAGTATGTTATAGTTCAATATTACACATTACATTACGTTTTAGTAAAGTTTTTGAACGTGAGATTTGGTATTGTAAGTACATCTTATACTGTAGTAATCCGAAATATTGAAATTCTAGAATCAAACAGAAGTCAGAAATATTTTGATTTCATGAAGAGTTTCGTACTTTGTCAACAGTTTTCTTGGGCAACAGTACCTTCTCGGTCCCGCTAATGGTATTCTCTTTTGCTCCGTTTTCTTGGACAATTTCCATATTTCGGTTTAATAGAGTATAGGTACATTTATTTTACATAATATGTATTACATTATGTTTTGTATTACGTGTGTATGTACATATAAGTTAAAATTAAATTAAAACAAATGTTTCAAAAACATGAAACGCGTATAAACCAAATATGTATACAAGATTTCAAAAACCCAAAATCATATTTAGGTACCTACCTGTATCTTAAGTGGATCACAATCGTGGTACATCGAATACATAATTATCCCAGTGAAGCAATTAAAAAACATAACGAAAATAAATCCAATAGCAAAGATGACCAAGGACCTTTCAAAAAAAAGATGTTATTGTGATCATATTTTAGAAACAAATTAAACAATTTTCCCAGATCTCACTTTTTGGCTTGTTTGAGAGATGGTAATGCAACAATTCTTTGTACACAAACTTGACTAAGGCCAATATGACCTACCCACAAGCATAGGCCTCCAGCAGATGCATTCCAAAGGGTAGTTCGAGTGGTGACATCAAAGTTCATACTAAAATAATTTATGAAAATTGTTTAGAAGAGTAATTTACAAACTTATAGAAATCATGAGTTGTTATTGTAGATTCTGTCATACTTCACATCCAGACGTCCACCATTTTTAGCATTTTCAAAAACTTTATCAAGTCCTCCAACTCCGATAACTCCCATTATACCAACAATGGTAACGGATACAACCATTACAGCAGCCTGCACAACATCTGTCCATACGACTGCCTTGATTCCACCCTGTTATCAAATATACAAATAAATTAAGTTAAGCTCTTATGTACAATGTACATAGATATAAAAGGCAAATTTAATTTAATTGAAATTTAAGTTATTAGAAAACCTAACGGTGCAACTGTCGCGTTAGTATTATAGTGTGCAGCAATTCTGTCAGATTAATGGTAAAACCGTTATTCCGTATATTAAAATATGTTTACTTCATGAAGATAAATACAATTAGTTTTGCATGCGTTTGAACCAGTTTTCGCACTCAGTTTCACTGAGGTAACGTTCTAAAAACATGCAATTTGAAGGCTTCAACCACTTTTCAAGTGTGAAAAAATTTGTGCACGACTGGGTCGCACGAACTTGCTCTTAATGTGCGATCACACTGTTTTTTAATATATCAAAAACTATATTAATCTTATAAAAGAAATAAATTAGTTATGGGAGCCTATATTGTATACCACCTGCTTAAAACGAAGTTAAGTTTAAGGTAGTATTATGCGAGTACGGAGTAGGTGCACTTATTTATGAACAATATAGCACCGATTTGCAAATATGCATGGAACTTACAGTTTAGATAGGAAAATTGTAAAAAAAATATGTAATTAAACATAAATTGATTAAACAACCTCTGAAATTGTTTTGACACCAATGTGATGTATGTATGTATATCATTCGATTTCTTAAGGAAATCTTAATTTATAAAAAAAAAATGAAAATCGTTGGAGAAAAAAAAATGTTTTTTTATACATAAAATTTTGAAAAAATAAAAAAAATGGTACGCAATTTTTTAGCTTTTATTCGCTATCACCCCGCGGGGGTTAATTCCCAATTGAATTGGAATTAACGTGACACTAAAGTCATGTTATATCATTGTAATTTAAATTAATGATTTTTTTCTATTTCAAGTTGATTTTTTATAAGATACCCCTCCTAAACGAAAGTGAACTAAATTGAAGAAAAGGGAGATATCCACCATTATGGATGCGCCATATACGATATTTTTGTATTCTCTCATTTTTGTTCGATCACTGGCGTGAGTTTACGACGAAAACAACAATAACAACACGTGGTTGCCAATGAAAACAACACGTTGTTAGTATTGTTTTCGTCATCGCCACCGAAAATTCGCGTTGGTGTGGGGGAACCTTTACAGTTCTACATTTAGCCCCGAAATCGTTTTCTCATCTAATTTGAAACAAAACGTGACTTTTTTTTTAATTTTTTCCGTCCCAAAACATTTGGAGAGATTCTCCAGTTAAAAAAAAACTTCGAAATCTTTACACGCTTATTTGTATTCATATTTTGAAGTGTAATATTTGACTTTTAACGAACAGCTGATTCAATTAGACAGCATTTAACCAAATGAACTTAAACAGGCGTTCATACAAACTTTTGTGTAAACTTATCATTTTACACAATTTGTAAACTTACGACATTGCATTGAATACCCTTATTATCTAACTAAAAATCTTAATATCTAAATTTGTTTGCAAGTAAAAAACTTACCAACATAGTGTAGAAAGCGCAAATAGAACAAACAATTCCATTTATAAGATGAATGTTAACACCAGTAACTATAATATATAAACCAAATGTACAAAATTTATGCTTTATTTAAACATCGTATAAGAAAACAAATTATATTTATACCTTGTGCAAATGCTAAAGCTGGTATAAATATAAAAACTGGCATCAACAAATATCCCGTAAGTACAAAAGCCAGCGTCAGAATTTGGCGGGTAATTTTATTAAATCTCAACTCCAAGTACTGAAATGATAAAACTATGGATTATTATTTCTAGAATTAGAATACAATTAGCGTCTATATGTATTGAGATGTGGTGTAAATTTGTGGTTTGAAGTGAATAGTTTTAGGTGCACAAAGTCTTCAATTTAAATTATGTGAATGAACGCCTCACGATTTATTGGAATCAAGGGTAAATTCGGCAAAAAAAGCATATGCGTCCATGTCCCCATCAGTGGTACCACTTTACTTCAGTTGAAGTAGATCTACTTCTTTTTTTTCGAAAAAAATTAAAATCTACTTCCTACGTCGCACCATCACCAAAATATGGAAATCTACTTCATTTTAAAAATCTCTGCTTCAACGTACTTCAATTTTCCAAAAAAAGAGCAAACGTACTTCTTTTCTCCGTTCCGCCGCAGCAGATCGCAAGTTCTCTGAAATGAACTTTATCCAATTAATCGAAACCACCAAGAACTCTGCGGAACTGTGGATGTGGAAAGCATTATGCTCTGCAAAGAACACATTAAACAAGAAAATGCTTCAAAAAAAAAACGATATTTGACCCACCGAAAAATGCATTGGCTTTTTTTTCAAAAATATAAGTCTTTAGATGAAAATATAACTAAATGAAAACCTAATGCTAATTTAAAGTTTTTTTTTTGTTTGTGTCTTTTCAAAGACTGAAATATTTTTTATTTATTTTTCTTATTTTTTTTGAAAAATTATACCTAATATTAAAATAATCTAAATGTTCTTTTTTATAAAAAAAAAAGAATAAGATAATTGTAGCTAATAATGGAGCCCGAGAGAATTTTTTGTTCTAAGTTTTTTTTGTCAAATAAAACTAACGATTTTGTTATAAAACCAAGTATACAAAATAAACATCTGAAAATTAAGTTAAAAATAACGTAGGTACCTATACTTTTTCCCTAAATAAATTTAATAAGTGTTATATAAACAACCTCTGTTTATATTATGAAGTCTGAAAGTCAGTTTTTGTTTTTAGTTATTTTTCGTTTAATTAGATTAAATTTATATAAAAAGTTCATTTTGAAATCTACTTCGATTTTTCTCAATCTAATTCACTTTTTTCTTGTAATCTACTTCGACTTTTTTTCCGGAAGTGGTAACGCTGGTCCCCATATAGCTAGCAAGTAGCAAGAGAAGTCATGTTTAGTGCTACAGTCGGAATTCGGAAAGCACATGCTAACGCAAATCGGACATCTCAAATTTAGTTAGTTATTATGATTTATGACAACCATTTTTTGAAATGACCACAAAGAGGCGATCTGGGAGGCGGGAGCGGGTCGTTCAGTGATTTTAAGTACTTAATTAAGGAAAATTTTGGTTCAAGCTGACTTAATACCCCCGATGAGTACTGCTCTCTTCGTACTTCGTACTGTTTTCTTCCTTCATATTATAATTTGTGGGTTGGGCATCCCCAAACATTTTCTATAACATTAAAGTGAGGTGAATATTGTGGCAGTCAATAAGGGACCAGTTATAGCTTTCATTGAAATTCATCATTGAAAATTTTAAATTTTGAGGCACTTAAAAAGTGAAATCAGTGATTAATTAAATGCAAATAAAAAGTTGATAACTCAATTATTTTTTCTAGTCAAAAAAATATTTTATTTTGGGCCAGCCTATCGCAGGAAATGAATTTCTTTATTTCAATGATTGAACTACCTTATCATTGATCATTGAAATCTTAGAAATCGTTTTATGTGAAAGGTAGAGCCAAAATGAAATATTTTTTTGACTAGAAATAATAATCGAGTCATCAGCTTTTTATTGGCATCAAAATAATCACTGATATCGCTTTTTTAGGGCCTCAAAAAGCTATAACTAGCCCCTAATTCCAATTTTTGGCTTGCAGAAAACGATTTTACTGTGCGAGCAGTTTGGATTGGTGCGTTATTTTGTTGGAGAATCTAAGATAAAGGTCCAAATAGTTCGTTTAACTTAGAAAATGCTGATTCCAATATTCCTTTGCAGGTGATTATAGTCATTTATTAGAACTTTGAAAACTTAGCTCAAGTGCTCTATAATAACTGATCGCACCCCATCCTCTCGGCTGTGATGACGCATTATCCGACTCATCCAAATTAAACTTCTTCTCATCCGTATAAAGACAACCATTCGTTATCAATTTAACTCTGTCCCATTTAAATCTATGTTCGTTTTAGCAAATTCTTGTCCACGTCAATAAATGGAGGTTTTTTTTGACCATTTTTAACTGCTTTAGGTACTTAGGACAAAGAATCACATGCCAAAAATTGATTTGCTGGCATTTACTTCGGCCTCGAACTTGACTTTTGCTATCGAATGACTGTAATTCGAAGCACACCGAATGATGATGCGCCTATCAGCTGTTGAAACCACTGACAGATGTTAGTTCAATAAAAGTGTTGCTTTTATTCAAGTGTATATATAGCGGTTTTTTTGTAAGCCCGGGGGAATTGGATGAAAAAAACGATGCTCAACAATTAACATGTTAAAGGCAACAACAACTAATCCCAGAGAATTCTCGGGGCTTAACTTAAGCGCACAGAAAAACTGTGTTACCGGCATGAATTACATACATGTTATCGATAGTTTGTATGAAAACTCCATGTTTTTCACTGTCATGGCGTCGCTAATCCCCATTGTGGTTTTTTTCAACCAATTCCCCCCGGGCTTGCAAAGAAAACACGCCTTATGTTAAGTGGCGCAGCATAGAGGGAACAGAGATGTTCCCCGCGGGTTCTACTTGGAGAAGAAAAGAAATAACATGAGAAGCACGTGAACGAGGAAATAGAGGTACTCGTAGCAGGAATGAAGACCGATCAAGTGAATATCCATGAATCGCACTCGATCTGAAAATATGAAAAAATAATTTCTGCAAACAATATCATCCCTCTTAATAAATTCAATTAATCACGAATTATCTTAATAACAATAAAATTATCAATAAAACAAAATTGAAATTAATTCATGTTAATTCACTCAAAGGTGCATTAACGAGAAATCAAGTTTAAAATAGCCAACGACTAGAGGGATAGATAAGCTTAAATGGGAAACTATCTTTATCTACACTTTGGCGATAGAAGAGTTCTTAACCTGAATTAGCAGTTAATTGTTTATTAATAAGATATTTTAATTCATGAATTAGTTTGTGATCAACATTGTAGTTGGTTTGTGAATTAGAAGATAATTATGTATATTTATTAATAGGGTATATGTGTGTGCTTAAATGCGATGAATACCGTTGTCAAGAAGATTGTACCGTTTAACCTATAAGTCGTGACCTAGACCAGAAATTCCGTCCACCCGATCTCAACGATGTAAAAATGTCTCAATAGTTACAAAAGTACAATAAAGCTGCTAGAGCTTACGACCTTGTTGTATGCAACCGCTCATCGGCAAATATTATCGGTAGAAAGCTTACCTATATATGAAGCCAATATATGGTACAATGGCCATTAACATTATGCCATACGAGTTTTATTTCATTTAAAAGGTGTTTAGCTAAACAAAAACACACCATTCATTACATGATGTATGAACCTATACCAACAACTATTAATCAACATTTTTGTCTCTTTTAATATAAAGCGATAATGTTTGTAGGTAATTTGAACTTACCTCATAACAATTTGAAATGTTATTATTATAAAACACCGGAATTATAATATAGATCAAAATAGGAAGCGCCCCAAACATTGCAGTCATTGTGCAAGCAAATGTTATACCAAAACTATACATTTCCGCTGGTATTGTCACAATTGATATAGCTGATAATTGACTGTTGAAGTTGAAAAAATAAAAAAATAAAAAAAATCAATAAAAGCGGTACATTTGAAAACACCAATTATGTATGCAACGTTTTTACCTTGAAACTAAAGAAATAGCAACTGGCCATGCTTGTAAATTTCTACCACCAAGTAAATATTCATCTGCAGTATCATTTTTACCAGAAAAAAATCCAAAATACACTCCAATTCCAGCCGATACAACCAACATCGACACAAAAACAGAATAATCAACGAAACCGAATGTAAACACTTTTGTGAAGGTTTCCAACGTTTCAGTTACATTAGCTGACATTTTGAATTATATATGAAATATTATATTGTCAAATTTTATTCGATTCTTCAAGACATGTAGATACAATGCATATTATTCGCGAAAGCAGACTTGTTTAGACCAAGAAAAAAACTAAACTAACTGAAGCACTTAATATCACAAAAATATAGTTAACTATTATAATATTTCCACAAATCAATGATAAAAATTGACTGGTCACTTATCAATGATCTATTCATAAAATCAGTAGAAAAAATTTGTATACGCGATTATAGTTCGTTCATAGGCGTTTGCAAGGGCAAATAGAGGCCCTTGTTTCCATTTTATATAAAGGGCGTTTCCCACATAAATGTCATAACTTTGGCAAATGATTCTTGGATATAAGGTAGATATATTATGAAAAAAAAATGTTAGCGATCTCTTTGGCCAGGCACAGTAAAAAAAAATGACAAAATGGAAAAAATATTGAAAGTCACAAATATGGTAAACGTTGTTATGTTACTCTATTTCAAACATTTTCGGCTGATGTAAGTTCGCCGTTGTCCAGGATTTTTCCCAAAGAAGCAACAAAATTTGGGCTTGGAGTTTTATGTCTGTTCATTAATTTGCATTTATTTAATTTAATTTAACTGTTCGAATTTCTATAACAGTATTTCCTATAATTGTGGTTCATAATATGTTTCCTCTTAAGATTAATAACTTGGTATTTCATATAATACAATATTTTTATTTTTAAAATAATAAGAACAGTATTTCGAATAATACAATGTTCAGCGGCTTAATAAACTAACACGGTAACAAAACGGCCAAACATTTTTGGAGGAGAACCTTGTCCAGCCAGATCCTTGAAAAGGAACACGAAGGAATGGAACCAATCGGTCGAAATTCCTTATCGGAAACGCTTTATAAACGAAAACAAGGATGGTAAACAATCTAACCAAAGAAAGTTGTTTAAATAGCTCCAAACGATAATAGGCGTGTTTTTTTCCAAGCCCGAAGGAAATTGGATGAAAAAAACGACGTCGGTGCTAAACAATTAACATGTTAAATGCAACAACAACTAATCCCGGAGAATTCTCGGGGCTTAACTTAAGCGCACCAATTCCCCCCGGGCTTGCAAAAAAACACGCCTAATGTGTGAAGGAGCATATGAAATCGTTTCCTGACTGTAGGCGTGTTTTTTTGCAAGCCCGGGGGGAATTGGTTGAAAAAAACGACAGCGGGGACTAGCGACGCCATGACAGTAAAAAACATGGAGTTTTCATACAAACTATCGATAACACGTATGCAATTCATGCCGGTAACACAGTTTATCTGTGCGCTTAAGTTAAACCCCGAGAATTCTCTAGGATTAGTTGTTGTTGAATTTAACATGTTAATTGTCCATCCAATTCCCCCCGGGCTTGCAAAGAAACACGGCTTGTAAAAGGGACACATTAAAAAGGAAATATCAGCTATAATTATTACTTGGAAGAAATTGAAAAAAAAAGAAGCTCATTAAATACTTAAAATTGGTTCATATTAATTTTCCTTCCTATCTTTGACGTCAAGTCGGGTTCCTATAGGTCACGAAGCTAATATTTTGCATATGATCAGGTCTCAGAGGTACTAAAAAAAGGAGGGGTATGCGTTAAAAAAAAAATTATATAAGGGGCACCCTATTACATATATACATTATTCGAAGTCAATTGAGCTATAATTAAACCAATTAGGTATATGTCGTAACATACATATTTTGATTACCTTCTCTTTTGATTATTATGCGAATGATTACCTTAATTAAGTTATTCTATAATTATTAAATAAGGAATTTGGAAACACACTTATAATTTCAGTAAATCGAAAATATTTGATAAGATAAAGTTATATGTATAGAATAATGAAAGAAGATAAGATGATCAACAGCTATTGTTGCTCTTATAAATTAACAAAGCCGTCTGGTGAAATAAAGATTATTTGTAGGGAATCACGTCAGTTTTCTGACCTTTATGTTACCAAACAACAATTTACCTCATTTTTTAGGTCCATCGAGTATGCTTGTCAGGAGTGGACTCCCTACTACATTCGCCATAAATTATAAGAATTGAACGATTTCAAAAAAGATTCTTGAATTTTGCTCTCAGCTAAGTTTAGGCTGACAGAACCCATTATATCTTCCATCATATAATAGCCCGCTCAATCTTATATGTGTTTTGTTTTTATTGTTAAACTTATTGACGGTTATATTGATGCTTTGAACCTTTTATCTCGCGTTAACTTTAATGTTCCAAAACGTAATTTAAGAGGTCTTCGTTATACCTTATTGATATGACGCACTATCTTATCAACTACGAACGGAATTCTCCTTTAAATAATATGTTGAAAATGTGTAACGTAAATCATAATTTATTAATTCATTTTTATAAAGTATCAAACACTGACTTTAATAGAAAATTTTATAATTTTTTGTTTTAAAAAAAATATATTGTACGCTAGTTAATTAATACTTGATTCCAATAAATAAATAAATTCAAGATTACAACTTCTTCAGATTAAATTCAGCTTCTATAAACTAAAGTGAGCTTATCATTTTCAATACGGAAATAAATTATTGAATCTTAATGACTTATGTAGGTATATAAACTTTTTATTATCTTTTAGATATTATCTACATATACATAATATGTAGGTAATTTAAGTCTGCAAAAGGTTTGAAAACCATTTCAGTCCTTTGAAATTGCTCAGTGATGTCACCGAACAGAATCTCTTCGGTTTAGTTTCATTTTTAAGAACAATCTTCATACTCTATAGCTTTCTATAAAATTGTACATATAAACACAAATTCAAAAGCAACAGAAATGACTTTAAATAATATAACAAATGCAACAGCTAGTTTAGCAAATAGCTTGACTTTTGGAGCAGTAGATTATACTGTCTTTACATTGTTGTTAATTGTTTCCGCTGGCATTGGTGTGTATTTTGGATTCTTTTCGGCTAGTGATGATACCACAGATGAATATTTGCTTGGTGGCAAACGCATGAAACCATGGCCAATTGCAATTTCTCTGGTTTCAAGGTGAGGAAATTGTGATTTTTTTCTTAAAAAAAAAAAAAAAAAAAATAGAAAATGTTTGATGGAATTAAATTGCCAAATTGCATTAACTTTTTACAGCCAGTTATCGGCAGCATCAGTTGTGACAATACCAGCAGAAATATATTCCTACGGAATAACATTTGCGTTTGCGATGTCTGCAGTAGTTTTCGTTTTACCTTTTCTGAGCTATGTTATTATACCTGTGTTTTATAACAACAATCTGTCAAATTGCTATGAGGTGAGTTTGGACTGACATTTTACTGTATAAATATTAAAGTAATACAAAATACGTGTGCATATTTCATACATAAATATTAAGTTTGTCGGTGGCAGATCCTGAAAATGGCCGAAAAAAGAAAATGACCAAAATACGGTGTGGAATTTTACAAAAGAAAGCAGAATTTTGGAGTTTGGTAATTTATTTTTTTACGTCATTCTTTCGTATACGTACCCTCAAATACCATTTGTTAAAATTATTTTATTTTTTATTCCATCCATTTAACGGGATGAGTTTGATTTGATTTGACAGAACGTCGATTTTTTATGCTTAAAAAACCCAGCTACATGACGTATCGATAAAAATTTTAACTCACCACATAAATGGCAGTTGTAAGGTGGGTTATCGGGTTGTTTTGGAAAAATAAGAATTTTATAAAACAAACTGTCAATTATTACTTTTATTGCATAATGTATATATTATTTCCTTATATCTATCTTCGATATAAATAAAAACGTAATTGTTCGTTTGTTCCTAATCTCAAATCTTTAAAAGTTCTTCAACGATCAACGATGTTCTTGAAATTTTGAAATTACATTTCATTCAAATACGCGCGTGTTTTTTATAAAATTTTTTTTCCAAAAAAAAAAAAAATAGTTCTATCTATTGCGCATGAAAGCAACTCCCGCTATATTGAGAATTGAGATCTCGGCAATCTCAGTTACATAAATAGGATTCCTTAGAAAAATTTCTTAGTTTTGATGTCAAAACTCAAAATTCTTAAAACAAATTTCGAATTATCTTGCTCATATTTTCTTTTATAAATTTCTTACGATACTTGGATTTATCAACCCGTGCGAAGCCGGGGCGGGCCAGCTAGTAGATATATATAAAATCTAAAGCGGCATCTAGAGGAATAAGAGGATACAATCGTGCGTCGTTTAGATATTGTAACAATCGTACAACTGTTGGATGGTGTATATGCGAGCTTGTTATGATTGTGGGGAGGGGGGACTGAGGGGTTTGTTAGTCGGCAGCAAATTGTCAGTGAATTGTATAGTAGGCATGTTCAGGAAAATGAAATTTCGGAGATCTCAGCAATCTCAGTTACCTGAACAGGATTCCTCAGCAAAATTTCTCAGCTTTGCTGTTAAAACTCTGAGGAAAAAAAATCTTGGATTCGCTTGCTCACTTTTTGAGTGAGAAAATTCTCTGAGATCTCATTTTTCTGAACACACCAAGTGTGTAGCTTAAGCTAAGTGCAGACGGTTGTCAGATCTTACAATATTGTCAGAACTGTCAATGGTCTGACAATAGCTAACAATTAGCTGACAATTGACATATTTCTTACAATGATAAATTGTCCGTGCACACGGTTGGTAGATTTCCTCCCAATTTGATTGTCAGCTATTTTTTTATCTCTCTTTAACCAACTCATTGACATTTCGAACAATGAAGAAATTGTCAGCAATTGTAAGATGTTTTCAATTAAAACATCTGACAATGTCCAATGAGTCTGACAATGTCCTAATCGACTGACAATGATAAAAATTGTGTGTTCAGACGATTGTAAGACATTTGGAACAGTTTTCTCATTGGTAGATCTGACAATACTGTAAGATCTGACAATCGTCTGTACTTAACTTTACATACATCGGTTGCCCTGATATCAGCTCAATTACAGTTGTACGACCGATTGTTTCGCCTAGAGGCCGTTTGATATAGTCAAGTATGACAGTGTGACTTAAACCGATTAAAGATATGCTAAGCAACAATTTTTTTTATTTCACAGTACTTACAACTAAGATTCAACAAACAAACCCGTCAACTTGTTACGTTTACATTTGTGTTCTCGGTCTTTCTCTTATTGCCAGTTTTCACATTTATTCCAGCTTTGACATTTTCACAAGGTAATTTAAAATAAATCCGATTTAATAGCTGTGTTTTATTTTCCCCCACATCCGAACCAGACTAGATTTGCTTACGAAAATACATGTATTACAAAATGTATTACAAAAACAACACAAGATTGGATTCTCAAATCCATTTTGAAATTGTAAATGTCGTCAGTAGTGTAAAGAAAAAAGACAACGGGTGTAATAAACAATAAAAAAAAAAAAACAAAAGGAAAAAAGAGTTGGGTATATAACAAGTCGTCACTTATATCCTGGGTTCTTTTATTTTTATGATCTGATCTGGATTGAATCTGGGGGAAAATAAAACACAGCTAATATTTACAAAATTTAGTTTAAAATTTTTTTTTTTTGTTATTTTAGTAACGGGCTTCAATACACATCTGATTAATGCAACAGTATGCTCTATTTGCATTTTCTACACAATGTTCGTAAGTATACGTAATGATACAGGGGCTCGAGTAAGGTTTTATATATAAGTTTACAGTTCGTGGACGAAAAAAACTGAAATCTTTTATAAAAAAAAAAATATTACTCAATTGTAGGGTGAAATACATTAAAAAACTAGAAGAAATAATTTGTTCTATCAAAAAATTGTGTTATCAAAAAATTTGAGTTTCTGTTTGTTTTTACTCCATTTCGAGTAATTTGTTTCCAAATTAGTTTTATTTGAAGTAAAAACTGGAAATAAGAAAAACTTGCCATACTGAACAATTAAATAACGCTTAAATTTTCGTGACAAAAAAGCACGACCGTGCCACTTCGGCAACGCTGCTAGGTATATCGTTGAATGGGTAATTAATCCCCTGAAATCCACCGGTGTGGCGGGCGGTGCAGTGGCGTGAAAATCCAACGCAGTAGCCATTTGAAATCGAATCGTTCGTTCAGACCACACATCATAGAGTACCTATATTATCTAGAGAACCGACTCGTACCCCCCTTGCCATTGCCTAAAACACCCGCAAATTTTATTTGAGCACAGTAAGAGAAAACTCTCTTAACTTCTCTGTACGTATGTTTACGTGCGAATTGTTGATACAATTACAAATTGGCGCCAGAATAGCTCAAAAAGGTGACAAATTGAAAAACACCCAATTTGCGTTCTTTTAAATGCTTACCTATATCTTTAGATTCAATGTTCGCTTTTTCAAAATTCAAATTAAAGCCAGAATGACAGGATTGTACCAGCTACAAAAACATTTTCAAAACCTTTCAAAATTTAATAAAACACAAAATCCATAACAGTGTTATTGTGTTGGTGCGGTTCCATTTAATGCATTGGGCAACTAACACATGCTCACCCTTGTGGAGGAAATCTCTCAGTGCAGCTTGTAGGGTGAAATAGTAAAAGCCCTGAAGTCGATTCTCTAGATAATTATTGGTCCGTTTGGTAACGTGAAATTTCTTGCGAATTTGCACAAAATTTCGAAATCTGCTATCAAAACCCATAGAAAAAAACTCAGCTGTTTGGGAAATTTGTTGAAAAAAAAGTTACCAAACAGGCATAATATATTTACTCTATGCCACACAAAAACTATATTTTGTTTGAGATTTTAAACAAATTTCAGTGTTGATAGAAACTAAAAAAAAAATTCCCAAAACAAGTACACACATTTCCTTTTTTTTCTCTCGCTTTCTGTTAAAAAAATGCGCAAAACGCAGTGAAATCCAACTATCTCAGTACAATATACACTTAATAAATGTTATAAAAGGTGTGTTTTATTCATTGCTGCATAGCCAGCGCAGCAAAATTTCCCTTGGCAAACAAAAACAATTTGATTGCTGGCGAAAAAGAAGTCAGTAAAAATAAAGATGGCTGTGCTGGCGATAGAGCTTTCAATTATTGAAATGAACGTATAGAGTTTACTTCACATTCATACCGTTCCAAGAAGATTTTGAGGAGATTTCGCTAGATTACGAAATCTGAAAATGTATGTGAAATCTTGTTGATTTACATGAGATTTGTGCTTTTTGCTAGAAATCACCATTAATGGTCTGGCTGGTGGGAAAGTTTCGTTTTTCTGTCCTTTTGAACGGTAAAAAATAAAAAAAAAAAAAATCGTTTCAACTGTTTCAACAGTCTTGGCTTCTTTTTCATTTTGTTCTATAAACTATCTGCAATAAGAATATACATATCTGGCAGGTGTCAGACGTTGCAAAATACGTCTGGAAAGGGATTTTTTAATAAAGAAAAAAACAAAATCGAAAATTAGGATTTTTATTCGGAAAAAAATGAAAACAACGGTAACACTTACAATATAGTACTACAGCTTTTTGAAAAATTAATAATATACCTATTCTTTTATTTCACATTTAAATTAATATTTTCTAATGCATAGTTTTTTAAATAAGTCATTTTAACAGTCTTATTTTTTGTCTCATTGAGTTTTACAATCATCCTTCAATATTTATTTACACGTCTGGCAGGTATTTGACGTTGAAAAAACCGTGCCAGATACAATTTTGTAACTTGAAGAAAAACAAAATATTATTATGGTGTGGTTCAACTATTAAAGGATATACAGTATGCTTTGCATAAGATACGACAAAAGACAAGGGCGTGAAGGTTTGGTCAGGAGAAGAAACAAATATGATAGGGGGGGTTTATTACAACCTTTTCAGGCGGGAGAGGAAATTTTATGAAAAATCGACTTGAAATAGAAAAAAAAAATCATTAAAAATCAACGGTAACACTTAAAGCATCATTTATATCCTTTTTAAAAGCCGGAAATTATTGTTTAAGCGAATATTTCTGGGAAAATTAATTTTCAAACTCAAAATTTTGAAAAAAAAATTACAAACATTTTGTTAAAACAAATTTTTTTTCAACATTTTACGTTATTAAGTGATATTTACGTTTTTATTATTCAATGCCCCTATCAATTTTACGTCAAAAACTGGAAACTAAACGGTTAAATATCTTTTAGATTTTGAGAAAATCGAAAATACTTATTATTATTATTATTATTTTTATTATTATTTTCGATTTTTTCAAAATCTTGGAGATTGATTATTATTATTTGGCACGTTCAGAAAAACAAGTTCTTAGAGATTTTTCTCACTCAAAAAGTGAACAGGCAATTCCAATATTTTTTTCCTCAGAGTTTTGACAGCAAAACTGAGAAATTTTGTTGAGAAATCCTGTTCATGTATGTATGTAGTTGAGATTGCTGAGATCTCTGAGATCTAATTTTCGTGAACAAATTAAATTAATTTTAATTTTTTTTTAATATTTCATATCCTCATTATTTTTCTTTATATTCAAGGGCGGTATCAAAGCTGTGGTTTGGACGGATGTTGTACAAGCTTCTGTTATGATCTTCTCCGTTGTTGTGGTTACAATAATGGGAGTCGTAAAAGTTGGTGGAATGAATAAAGTTTTTGAAAGAGCAATAGATGGCGGTCGACTTGATGTCAAGTACTTAAATTATATCAGCAATAATGGAAAAAATCAATATTGTTAAAATTAATTAATTTTATAGCTGGTCTTTGGACCCCAGGGCTCGAGTTTCGTTTTTAAGTTGCTTAATCGGAGGATTCTGCTATTGGACTAAGAATATTGGACTCAATCAAACCTGTGTACAGAGAATTTCTGCGTTGCCATCCTTAAGCAAAGCTAGAAAGTAAGGCAAATATTGTAGATAATTAATTATTTTGTATTGATTTTTCTTACTATGAACATTCATAGATCATTAATTATTTTTACGTGTGTATTATTTTGTGTGTGCTCTTTAAACATTTTTACTGGAATTGTTATGTTTTCCAAATATTATGATTGCGATCCAGTAACTATTGGGGTAAGACTAAATTTTTAATTGAAACACAAAAAATAAATTATCACAATACAATTTTGTATTTTAGGTTGTAGGAAAGCTTGACAAAATGATGCCATTCTACGTACAGGACACTGTTGGACATTGGAAAGGAATGTCTGGTGTTTTTATTTCATGCGTATTCAGTGCAGCTTTAGGGTAGGAGTTTTTGTTGTTTTTATGAAAAAAATAACAACGATTAGTTTTTAAGACATTATTTTCTTTTTTTGGTTTAATCACAGCTCAATGTCCGGAATGCTGAATGCCGTATCAGGAGTCTGCTACTTTGACTATATTAAACCATTTATAAAACACACTGAACGCAAAGCAAATATGATAATGAAAATATTTGTTTTATTTACTGGAGTTTATTGTGTGTTTGCTGGTTTTGTTGCAGAAAAGTCAACTTCAATTATTCAAACTATTATGACTATATCTGGAATTACATATGGGGGCACGTTAGGAGTTTTTTTCTTGGGATTATTAGTTCCAAAAGCTCACGGCAAGGTTCGCAACTTTGTTTTTCAGTAAGTTAATAGAATATTTAAATTTTTTTTTCTTCTATTACAGGCAGCTTTGATCGGTTTTACTTCGAGCATAATTTTAATGGTTGGTCTTATAACTGGCGCCCAACGTAGAATGCAAAATGGCGACCTTGTATACAAATCTTTACCAACTAGAATTGATGGATGTGATCGCTTCAATTTTACTTTACATAGTTCAATGTAAGATTTAAATCATTGATGATTTCAGTGAAAACAATTCTCAATAATCTCAATTTGAATTACATGTTATAATCTTTAGATTTACCGATCCAACGAAGGCAGTCTTAGAGTCAGTCCCAGAGTTGAATGATGTATTTTCAATATTTGATATTTCTTTTAACTGGTATAAGTTTGTTGGTGCATCTTTGGTCTGGGTTATTGCAATACCATTGAGTTATATCATTCCAAATAACAAGAAAATTGATCGAAAGTTAATATCGCCAATAATATTACCATTTATGAAATATGATTCTGTTAAGACTGATGATTGTGTTTTAAATGAAAAAGAAATGCAATCAATGATAAAATGAAAAACTGGAATTTCATAATAATTGATTTAATTCAAAATTGTTTTATATAAATAAATTAAATATATAAACCTATTTTTGTAGTTTTTTTTTTATCTTTTCAACATTTTAAGAAAAGTTAACCATGCATCACATTTGTCTAGTGTGGTGTGTTATAAGGTGGTGAATTTTACTGGAATCTATCATATAATCATCTTCCGGTTGTGACATACCATACGGATACATATTTTTCTGTAATAAAAATCTAGATTTCGAGCAAAAAGCACAGAATCTCATCAAAATCAACAAGATTTCCCATACATTTTTCAGATTTCGTAATCTAGTGGATTACTGCGAAATCTCCTCAAAATCTTCTTGTAGTAGTATGAATGTGAAACAAACAAACTTAATTACTCAATTTTCTCTTCAGTATAATAGTTCAGTCATAAAAAAAGAGATGATTAAAAGAAAGTTTATTATATTTATTGAGTGTAGTGTACGAAGATAGTTGGATTTCATTTAGTTTTGCGCATTTTTTCAACAGAAAACGAGATAAAAAAAGGAATTTTTTTTTAGTTTCTACCAACACTGAAATTTGTTTGAAATTTAAAACAAAATCCAGGTTATGTGTGGTGTGAACGATTCAACAAGATTTGGAAATCTTGTTGTGGAAATCCGAGATTTTGGTTCGGTGTTAAAACCGTATAAGAAAGAAAAGAAAAGTGAGTGTTCTGGATCAATCCACACCGCTATATTGATTTGCAAAATAAAAGAAATTGTTCAAGCAATTAAATTGTTAAGATACAATGCATTGCAGATTTGCTCACCAAACCTTTGACCATCACAAAAAAACATAATATCTGCAAATCAGTTGATTTAACTCTCGTATTAGATTACATGAAAAAGAATTAACAAATTGGAATTACAATATAAAATAAACAAATGAAAACCTAGGTAGAAGGTTGAAAATGATTTTAAAGCAAAGTAATTAACATTTTATATAGGTATAAGTATAAACAAATTATCAAATAAATATTATGAAATTAATATTATGATAAAGTTATCAAGTTATCAAAAAGAAGACTGTTTAGTCTTGAACAGTGAGTAAAGAGTTTGAACTCATCTTTTTGCATATGACCCATTGTTTCTATAAAAAAAATCTGCCATGTAACCTGTTTATAACTCCAGGTTGAGTTTGGGTACTTTTTATACTCATTCCTAGCCCTTTAATTGGGAATACGTTTTTCATGTTCTATTTCATTATTAAATTTGGTTTTAAACCAGCCAATCTATAACTCCAGGTTGAAATTGGGTACATTTTTAACTCATTCCCAGGTCTTTAATTGGGAATACTTTTTGTATGTTTAATTAATTATTAATTAATTAATTCACAGGTGACGTCGAACAAATATGGGCTTTCGTTAACATATTAATTATTAAAATCTCAGATAAAAAGGTAAGACTTTAAAGCCACAATTTGATTATACGACTGATAAACCCATCAGTCGTATACTATATTTTTTGTAAAGATTTTTGATTAACTATATTAAAGATTAAAACTTCTTCAGATTAAATACATTTTCTAAAACTTTAAATTAGCTTATCGTTTTCAATTCGTAAATCAGTTATTGGATCTTAAATGATTTTGGATATTGTATGGGTAACTTTAGTCGTCTGCAGAATGTTTAGAAAAATATTTCAGTCCTTAGATAAAAATTGCTCAGTGGTGGCACTGTATCTAATCTCTTCGGTTTAGTTTTATTTTTGAAGAAGAACTTACATACTCTATCGTTTTCAATTGTACATATAAGCAAATTCAAAAGCAACCGAAATGACTTTAAATAATATAACAAGTGCAGCAGTTAGTTTAGCAAACAGCTTTACTTGTGGAACAGTAGATTATACTGTATTTACATTAGGCGTTGTTTTTTGCAAGCCCGGGGGGAATTGGATGAAAAAAACGACATCGGTGCTAAGAAATGTACATGTAAAATGCAACAACAACTAGTCCCCTGCTGGCTTAGCTAGTCCCAGACAATTCTCGAGGCTTAACTTAAGCGTACAGAAAAACTGTGCAACCGGCATGAATTACATACATGTCATGGCTACAATGTGCACATGTTTGTTTGATATACCGTAAGATGTCAGAAGATATAAGCTTTCTTCCAGATTAAGCAGCGTATAAATTGGAAAATTTTATGCGTCCACTAAAAACAATGGTAAAAAAATCCTACCAAAATTCTATAGCAAATTAATAAAAAATATCCACCCTCCACAAATGAAAACAAAAATTAAATAAATAAAGAAATGAAATAGAAGCATTTCAAAGTTATTAAACGACTTATTTATTTTTATGACTTAGTGCAAAAGAACCAGATAACTTTTGTGTATGAAAGATAAATATTTCCATAAAAATTTCCAGTGTTTTAGAAGAAGAGGCCCTCAAGTTAAAGCGGAAATTAACGATATAAACAAAAACAAATATTGCGCTTGAAGATGCAGTTGCACAACTGAATGAAAATTGTAGAATTGTCATCCAACATCAAGCAACTGCGATAAAAAAGAAGTTGTAAACACACAAGGAATTTCAATCTTCTTTTCAAAAAAAAAAACTCAAGAGGAGTTAGAACAACTGGAAGTGAATGCTGGAGATGAACATAGAACATTGGTCGTGTTTTTTTGGGAAAACTATTCACAGTAGGGGATAGAGTGATCAGTGAGTACAGTGGGTCGGTTGTAACAGTCAATTTTTACAAAAAAAATAGATCTGTATATGCTTTCATTTTTAAATGTAATATTCTTAGCATTTAGTTTCGGAATGCATCTACAAAAATCCAAATGTCAGTAGGTAGGTATAGCCGAATGTGCCAAGAAATTTTAAGAAAAGTATAGAAAAGTAATTTTTTTGCGATGAGTTTTTTCAGTGTATTTTTTGAATAAATAATTAATTCGTTTATTCGATGTGGGGCCTATTTCACCAAACACTTTTCACTTTTCACTTTGCAACTTTGCAAAAAAAAATTTCCTGCAAAGTAAAAGTGCAATGTGTTTCAGAAAATTTGCAAAGTGCAAAGCCTTTGCAAAGAGGAAAACTTTTCAATTCAATAATTTCCTCTATGCAAATTTGCGTTTGGTGGAACAAAATTTGCAAAGTAAAAGTGCAAAGTTGCAAAGTGAAAAGTGAAAAGTGTTTGGTGAAATAGGCCCGTGATCTCCTCATACTCCATTTTGTCTTGAATCGAATGGAGTAAACCTTTTTTTCGACCGGCATTCTTGCTTCATTTAAATATGATTTTTTATATACAAAAATGTGTGGAGTGGACGGTTGTAACATTTTACAAGCGAAAAGTCACTTATATAATTATTTGTGTTACAACCGTAACATTTTTTTCAATGATGTATTTTAATAGAAAATATTAGATTTATTATTGGAAAAATAATGAACGGACATGCCACGGTTGGAAAATGCCAAAAAACGAGATTCTTATATATACCTATATTATTTGCAACTATTTTTTGTATTACCATTTTCTTGACGTCCAAATTTATTGGTGTATAATAAATGTATAAAATATACACATACAATCCAGATCTTTGTTTATCACAAGTTATCAGGTAAAACATAAAATTCAATATAAAATATGTTCTTTTGCTTGCAGTATAACGTATGTAGGTTCTGTATGACAAGTAATACATTTGTAAAAAAATCGTACTTCAAATAATGTATAGGGTCTACATCTATCTTTTAATTCGGCTACAAACTTGGCATCTAGCCTTTTTTGGATCTCCCAGAGGAAGTTTAATTTTTGTTAAGGAAAAGCTTATTTTTCGAATAGACCTATTAAGTCAGTTCAAATTCTAAATATCTTAGAGACCTCTGCGTTCTTTTAGAGTTTTCATTTGGTAAAAAAATTGTTTTTGTTTAAATCAAGATCTGTCAAAAACCCATTTTGCGTTACTTTGGACAAAATAACTTTTTTTTTAGTATAAAAAAAACCATTTTTCAAAACTTGATTTTTCGGTTCTTATAGGTCTAATTAGGTACTACTCCCACACTATACCTATACAACACTAATTTTTCGTTTTCAATTATCCACAGACACGAGTATACATCAATACAATTAAACAAAAATAATCCAGAAATTGTAATCCATTTGCCGCGAAAAAATATCAGATTTCAGCTTTTTTTGTTGTTGTAATCCATTGTTTAAAAAAAACAGCTGATGTAACAACAACCTAAAGCAGATTCCGAACAGAAAATTACAACACCCATCATCAAAAATCCACATTACTTATGCTCATTTCCTTTATAATTAATATTGCCGCTTTGGCAATGACAATGACAATATTGCTCGGCAATTATTGATTTCTATCGCTGAGGCAATAATTTTAGGTAGGTATAGATGGCGGTCACGAGCAACCTAGCTCGTTGACCCAATTAGCGCTAGAGTGCGCCGTTTTGTTATACCATAACTCGTTGGACCTGTGGATGAAAATGGTTTGGAATGTCCAAGAATGGCTCAGAGACGTAAGAGGTTTGACCCCTTAGTATGAGTGTCAAGGAAAGCTGTACAGTAGCTACTGAGCTAAATCCTAGACCCAGTGCGTTTCGTTGAGGAAAGAGATCAAATCTTTGATCTTCATCTCAGAAAGTTCGTTTAGGTCACTGAAAAAAGCTCTACCAAGTGATTGAGCGCTTATTCTGGCCAAAGCGGGACATTTACAGAGGAAATGAACGACTGTTTCCATTTCCTGCTCCGCAACAATAAATTTAGACGTTTCACCTTTTTCAAAATGGTTTCTCTGCAATTTTAAATGACTTTTGGTTCGTTTTGAAATTAAAGGTTCCCCCAATAGAACAACAATAATAACAACGTGTTGTTTTCATTGACAACCATGTGTTGTTATTGTTGTTTTCGTCGTCGCCACCAAAAATTCGCGTTGGGATGGGGAACCTTAAATTTGAAAATATGAGAATTTAATACGCCCACCACATAGTGGTAATGAACAATAGCCGCGTTTTATTACCGCCAATAACTCATATGGTTCACCCCTTAAAAATAAAACGATACGGATTCTAATGGAAAGAGTGTTGCATGACCCTGTTTAGATTGGGAAGATTGAGTCCGGACTCGTGAGTGCCATCGTGTTTACATTTGAAACTTTCAGCGCCTCAAAATACATTGAAACAACAACAATTTCAACATTCCACACATTGAAGCAACAACAAAGTAGACTCATGAGTACGGTTTTTATGTTTTCTTCGTGCCTCACGAAAATCCTCACCCCACCCTTCTCTTGCCAACGATCTGCCGTGATACCGGCTACAATCTTCCCAATCTAAACAGCGTCTATGGACATCTCTTTTTTCTTTAGGTTTGTTTGTTTTTCATTTAGGTACGGTCTTTTTTCTTCACACTACTGCAGTTTGCGCTACCTTCCCATTTGCGAAACTAAAAAGCCATCTACCTGTCAGAGTAAAAACTAATTTCTGGATATATAAATGAAACCACGATGGGAACCTAGGTAGATTCAATGTTGTTTTTGTATTGCGTGTTAAATGATAACCCCGACACAGACCCGTAGATAATAAAACGCGTCTATAATTCTTCCCATAAAACCGTTTTTTTTCATCATCGACTTTACCTCATTAAAATTTTAATTGTTTATACACAAGCTTCTTAACAGTTCAACATTGCATACCACAATTTACAGAAATCAATAATTTAGATTTTAAAAAAATTGTAAATTTGTATGCTCAAAAACGATTTTCTTGAAATTTATTTTCTTAACTGCATATTAACCCTCTGCTTCTTAGTGGTTACGCAGTGAAATCATCACACTAAGTATTTTGTCTCTATATTCCTAGTGGTTGCATGGTGAAACCAGATGGATTTCTATAATGAACTGTAACTAATTTATAACGGTAAAAAAAAGTTTTGGGTTGTTTTGAGTGCCTGGTAAGTGATAATTTTATTCTTTTAATCAAATATTTCAAAAACTAACTTTAATTTAAACTTTAAATGAATGGGTATAGATTCAGATTTTTAAAAACAGTGTGATCGTATACACAAGATCGAGTATGTGCGATTCAGTCGTACACTTTATTGATTAAACTTATTAAAGATTACAATTCCTTCAGATTATCGTTTTTAGTGCTTAAAATAAAATAGTTATTATATTTTAATGACTTTGATAACCTTTTCATTACCTTTTGGATATCGTATAGGTAATTTAAGTCTGCAAATGGTTTGAAAAATATTTTAGTCTTAAATAAAGTATTACTCAGTCATGCTACAGAGTTGAATCTCTTCAGTTTAGTTTCCTTTTTTAGAATACCTACATATGTATATAATAAGTAAATTCAAAAACCGACAGAAATGCCTTTAAATAATATAACGAATGCAACAGCTAGTTTAGCAAATAACTTTACTTTTGGAGCAGTAGACTATGCTGTCTTTACATTGTTGTTAATTGTTTCCGCTGGTATTGGTGTGTATTTTGGATTCTTTTCCGGTAATAATGATACCGCAGATGAATATTTACTTGGTGGCAAACGAATGAAACCATGGCCAATTGCAATTTCTCTGGTTTCGAGGTGAGGAAATAGCGTATATTTCTACAAAAAATAATATTTGATAAAATCCTTTAATTTATACAGCCAGCTATCGGCAGGATCAGTTGTGACGATACCAGCAGAAATATATTCCTATGGAATATCATTTGCGTTTACGATGTTTGCAGTTATTTTCGTTTTACCTATTTTGTGCTATGTCATTATACCTGTGTTTTATAACAATAATATTACAAATTGCTATGAGGTGAGTTTGGCCTGAAACTTTACTTACTATAGGTGTGTTTTATTCATTGCTGCATAGCCAGCTCAGCACAAGTCTATATAAAACGATCACTCACTCTATACGTTCATTTCAATAATTGAAAGTTCTATCGCCAGCACAGCCATCTTTTTTTTTACTGACTTCTTTTTCACCAGCAATCAAATTGTTTTTGTTTTCCAAGGGAAATTTTGCTGCGCTGGCTATGCAGCAATGAATAAAACACACCTTATATTATAAGATAAATATAAATTTCCTTTTTACATTTGAGATTATTAAATGAAATTCCCTAGAGGGGAAATTGAGTTTTTGTTAAGCTCCAAAGTATAACATTACCAATTTAATAAACCATTAAGAAAGAGCATATTTATCTCAACAATGACTCTAACGCCCATGTTCTGCATTTCGAATTTGAAAGCGATTTTCAATTTCACTTGAGATGAAATTTTATGTTCTACAATTCATGCGTTTTCAAAAATTTCGCAATCACTTCCAACTGTATAAATTGAAAGTGCATCCATTGTTTTGAAAAGTGAAATTGCACTGTGGATGAAATTGGATCCAGAATTATTGGCATTTTTAAGGGAAAAAAGGAAAATTTGACAAAAAAATTAATTGAACAATATTGAAAGAAAAATATTATAATTTCCTGATAAAGCGTGAGTAATTTGTTATGAATTGTTAATTCTTATAATCGTATATTCTTATGTTATTATTTTTGAAGAAAACATATAATCTTCTAAAATAATAATACAAAATTACCAAAAAAAAAAGCAAAAGTATAAGGTTTGCAATATTTTGCAGAAAGAAATACAAAACTAACCTCAACTGCACAAATTTTACAAAGAAAATGAAATGAAACGAAATGCAGAACATTAATTTTCATTTTTGAAACTAAAATTCACAATAATTATTATAAGAATTTCTGAGGAACTGTAATTATTGTAATTATAATTGTAACTGATCTCTATAATATATAGATATCAGTGAGAACACACGAATGCATTTTCGTCATGTGCATTCACAATAAGTGGAATGCAGAATATGGGCGATTGTCATAAAATTTTAAACCAAAAAAAAAAAACAAATACAAAAATAATTTTTTTTGGATAATTGAACATTTTTGTTTTAAATAAACCCTTTCTAAAGTATGTCTAACTTTGGACAGCTGTCCAGTTCAAAAACCTTATTTATAAACATGTTCCATCAAGTGTCTAACTTAAACACTGCAATTTGTTGTCCTAACCTATTCTAAAGTGGGTATGTTCAATGAACAAATAATTGGGAATTAGATGAAAAGTTTATTGCACAAATCCAAATGTTCACGAAATTGACAGATCACAGAGACGTCAGTGAGTGTATGAGAATAGATTTAGACAACTGTTGGAATGCGTTTATAAATAAGGAGATGTCCAACTATGTAGACAGTGCCTAGATGGACAACTGTTCAAGAGTGTTCTAAGAAAATCTAATAAATACGATTCAGTCCACTGTGTCAACAAAAATTCTTCCTATTCTTCTATTCCTTCTAACTATAGTGCTGTGCAATTCAGGTTACAATTAAAAGACTTACGCCCATATTATTCACTCGATACATCCAGATTAAAATTTAAATCCAGATGTAAAGTATACAAATTCAATGTAAATACATCCGGATTTAAGTTTCAATCTGGATGTATCGAGTGAATAATATGGGTGTTAAGGTCTTACTGCATATACATACACAGTTAAAATTATTATTATTAGGTGAGTTTGTTATCTTTTTTAAGAAAAAGGTGTTAAACCTGTCAGACTTTGAAAGACAGAGAAAATACTCTCAGAGAGGAGAAAACTTGTCAAGTAGTTAACAAACGCACTGAACCACTTTTTGTATATCATGTCACTTTACATGTACAATACGTCAAACGGTGTAAAATAATTTGGAATCTTTTAATTTTTAATTTTTTTTGTATACTGAAAAATACAGGACAAAAATGTAGCACTAGTTTTTATCGACTTATTTGAATCTTCATCATGTCTGCAATCTACAATAATCTCCGTCCAGATAAGCGCTTCTGGTGACGAAAATACTTAGAGGTGATTTTGTGTTTGCCGGCCATGAGTCACTACCGATTGCAACACGTCGAGTTCGGCCGTAAGTGATTTTCAATTAAAATAGTAAATACCGAAATGAATATTTTGTAAATTACTGGAGATGTCAAGTGACAGACACTGGCAACTGTGTATTTGACAGTTTTTACACTCCTTGCACACAGAAATTTGTGTAGCATAAATTTGCAAGTTATCTCGTTGCAACTTTTTTGAGTTAACAAGCAGGAATTTTAGACAATTTGTAAAAAATTGTGAAAATTTGTGCAATTTTTCAAAAAAATTCACGTTACCAAACAGAGCTATTATCACTCTGATCCCAACGATATAACTCGGTTTTCTTGACGTTCATTCGTCGTTCAATGTAAGGTCCCTTAGTAAATATATTAATATCTAGTAGCTCGGGACGTATTTTGTTTAAGTCTTGGGTTCGATTCCCAGCCTATGCCACCTAAAAATAAAAACAGAAATGTTTATTCACGGGTTATTGCTTCTTACGAGAAATTGAAGAAGAATTGAAGGTTCCCCCATTCCTGTTAAACATGCACACAGGAATGGTTGAGAGTTTTAATTCACTATATTTTTAATTTGACATACTTCTATATGCATTGTACACATACCTCCCATAATTAGGCCATCCCATAGTTATCAAAATATTAAAATTAAATTTTTGTAAATTTCTGTTGGTATATAGGTATATATGTATATTTATTTAAATTTACATAAATCAACGATATTTTTTCGCACAGTACTTACAACTAAGATTCAACAAACAAACCCGTCAACTTGTAACGTTTTCATTTGTTTTCACGACCTTACTCTTGTTGCCAATTTTCGTATTCATCCCAGCTTTGTCATTTTCACAAGGTAATTTAAAATAAATAATCTATATTAATAATTTAATTTTACATATAGTTATAAAAATATTTCTTTTTTAGTAACTGGCTTTAATATACATCTAATAAATGCAACAGTATCTTCTATTTGTATTTTTTACACAATGTTCGTAAGTATTATACGGAGTCGAGCAAATTTTTACATATTTACAATAGCCGTTTTTTATTGGCAATTCTATAGGAAGCGCAGTAAACAACAACAAAGGAATAGTGTCGATAACTTAGTCAGTAAAAATAGTGAATATAATATAATAGTTTAGACAATTTTTTGGATTGTCTGGAATAGTTTGACAATCAATGGGATTTTAGAAAAATATTTTGTATTGAAGGTTGGCATTAAAGCTCTTCCACACTATCCCACAGAGTATTAAACTATGTCAAAAAAAGTGGGAAGCAAATCATGTATAATAGTGTGGAAACAAAATATGACAACCTATCTTACTTTTGCATTACGGTGACAACTAATTTTGACACGCATACCAACTTTGCGAGGATTTAAAATTGGATATAATAGGTGTGTTTATTCCAATCCCGGGGGGAACTATCGATACCCCAAGTATGTAAATGCCGCCGGTAATATAGTTTTTCTCCGCGCTTAGGTTAAGCCCCGAGGCCCGAAAATTATCTGGTTTTAGCTAAGCCCATTGGGTATTAGTTGTTGTTGCATATAACATGTAAATTGTTTAGCCCCGAATCGTTTTTTTTCATCCAATTTCCTTCGGGCCTGGAGAAAAACACGCCTAATAGTGATTATAACGTTTGATTGCTGTGCTAGCTAAAGGTTGCCATTAAAAAACGCCATATATAATGGTATTCAATATTCATGCAACGTCAGAAACTTTCCAACGTCGTAAAATCGTAAAGTTTCCTATAAATGGAAAATTGTGATAAACCAATAAGATGATTCAGCCATAATAGGTGTGTTTTTTTTCCAATTCCGGAGGCAAGTGGTTGAAAAAAACGATATCGGGGATTAGCGACGCCATTCTAAAAAAAAATGGAGTTTCCATACAAACTATCGATAACTAGTATATAATTCCCGCCGGTCATACAGTTTTTCTCCGTGCTAAAGTTAAGCCCCGAAAATTGTCTGGGTTTAGCTAAACCCATTAGGGGTTAGTTGTTGTTGCATTTAACATGTAAATTATTTAGCCCCGAATCGTTTTTTTCATCCAATTTTCTTCGGGCTTGGAAAAAAACACGCCTTGTGTTTGTGTAACTCACATTAAGGGTATTTATCAACGTCGAAAAAGCATCGTAAACCAGGTTAACGTCTTAAATTTTACGACGCACAATGGGGCAAGATACCCCGAAAACTGGAATTAATTCATTTGTTGGATTGTGAGAGCTGAATTATTTTTTTTTATTTAAGAACCGATTACGAATACTGGAAGAAACATATTTCCACTTCTATATTTATCATTATATTTATTTAATCACGATTATGTCTATTTTTTTTTTTAATCTCGACGAAATTGTTAAATGTAAATTTTGCCCAAACCTCGTATTTAGTATAACACATGTTTTTTTTGTTATGTGTAAGGTGCATCAGTTTGAGTATATAAAATGATTTTCGGGGTTGTACCCCACCCCATTTGGCGGGTTGGTGGAGTAAAAGGGTATTCGCGATATCTAGAGATCCATAAGTCTTACAAATAAGATTTTACCTTGGTTTTGCAGAAAATTAAATTCTCTACAAATTTGGTATCCATATTTTTACCGAGAAATCGCAAATAGAAAAGATATAGGTAACTTAAAATAGACTATCGTTTTAAAAAAAATATCATTTAACTTTTTTGATTGATTAAATGACGAAACGTTTGCATATTTTTAACTATAACTTTTTTATTTTCGATTTCTCGGTAAAAGTTTGTATACTTAAATTGTAGAAAATTTAATTTTCTTCAAAACCAACGTAAAATTTTGTTCGTGGGACTTATGGTTCTCTAGATATAGCGAATACTTTTTTACACTTTTTGCACAAACCACATAAGTCATAACAAAGAAAAAAAACTTTTAAACATTTTAGTGGACTGTAAGGTGGTAGTAAAAAAAAAATAATAATAAAAAATAGAGCACATATGAGCACCTGTTCTTTTAGGAACAACGTAGATAATATGTCAAATTACATAAAAATACCAAAATCTGGATGTGGAAGTTAACTTTAAGCTTAAGATTTTAAAAAAGAACTTAATTAGGACTTACATATTTTACACACCCGACTTTTAATACAAAACTGAACAAAATACTTCCACGATTTTTAATTCCTTATTAAAATATTAAATAACACACCTGACGCTATCGATTCCATGTTCCAACTTAATTTTACCTTTATTTTTAAGAAAGTTACAGCTATTTTAACCAACAATTTTTGTCAATCTTGCAAATCATAATTGGAAGAGAACTAAAGTGGTTACTTCAAGTGTACGCTTTGGAGTGGGAAATCACGTATCAGTATAAAATTAGTTCGGTTTAGATGCATTGCAATATTTTATAACGGAATAGCAACAGATAAAACTCATGTGCTTTGTTTCATTTTTTGAATTAATTCCGACTCTGCCATTAGGTCGCCCCACTGTGCGACGTCGTAAACGACCTGTCAAAATTTGTATGGGACATCTTTTCAAACAAATCTTAAACTTAAAGACGATGTTAAACGAAGATGTTAAACAGCGTAAACATGGTAATTTCTTGTAACCTTAGAAGAATAAATAGAGGAACGGGCATATTTAAATAGTGTGAGTGTGAGTTACACAAACACAAAGGCATTCACACATGCATGTGTTGATCACAACAATAAACATACTTACCATCATTTTCGCCAAATAACTCAAGAATTAATAGATCATTGAAAGAAATTTGTTCATACAATTGTATAAATTTACTTTTTTAGCTTATTTTGGTCGTTTTTAAATTGCGGATAACAAATTTTACGAATGTTAAAATTAAATTAAATGTTTTAAGCGGATCGACGTTTAACTAACAGCTGATTTGTTTACCATATCGTTTACCACATTTAGGGGCCAGTTATAGCTTTCATTGAAACTCTTCATTGAAAATTTAAATTTTAAGTTTTGATGCAGTTAAAAAGCAAAATTAGTGATTATTTTCATGCTAATATAAAGCTATTGACTTAATTATTAATTTTTGTCGAACAAATTTTTCATTTTGGCCCAAGTTAACACTTGAAATGAATAACTTTATTTCAATGATTGAACTACCTTACCATTGATCATTGAAATCTTAGAACTCATTTTATGTGAAAGTTTGGGCCAAAATGAAATATTTTTTTTTACTAGAATTAATAATTGAGTCATCAGCTTTTTTTTGGCATTTAAAGTGTCTAAAAATAAGAAATTACATTTTTCAATGATGGGTTTCAATGAAAGCTTTCATTGAAATTCATCATTGAAAATTTTAATTTTCAGTTTTGAGGCCCTAAAACAGCGATATCAGTGATTATTTTGGTGCCAATAAAAATCTGATGACTCGATTATTACTTCTAGTCAAAAAAATATTTAATTTTGGCCCTACTTTTCACATAAAACGATTTCTAATATTTCAATGATCAATGATGAGGTAGTAAACTCATTGAAACAAATAATTTAATTTCCTGCGATAGGCTGGGTCAAAATGAAATATATTTTTGACTAGAAATAATAATTGAGTTATCAGCTTTTTATTTGCATTAAAATAATCACTGATTTCACTTTTTAAGTACCTCAAAATTAACAATTAAAATGTTCAATGATCGTTTTCAATGAAAGCTATAACTGGCACCTTACGCAAAATGTTTTTTGGTGCATACATGAAACGTGTCGGTAACTTTACGATTTTTCGACAACGTAAAGTTTCCGACGCGACGTTGCATGAATACCCCTAATATTAAAATTTGCTTTATTCGCTCAATCTAAGGGCGGTGTCAAAGCTGTTGTTTGGACGGATGTTGTACAATCCATTTTCGTAGTCGTCTCCATTGCTGTGATTTTAACTATGGGAATCATAAAAGTTGGAGGCGTAGATAAAGTTATTGAAAGAGCTATTGATGGCGGTCGATTTGATGTCAAGTACTTAAATAATTTCAACAAAAGTCGATATTTTTAAAATTTCTTAATTTTATAGCTGGACTTTAGACCTAAGGGCTCGTACATCATTTTTAGGTTGCTTCATTGGAGGAATCTGCTTGTGGACTAAAAATATAGGACTCAATCAAACTTGTGTACAGAGAATTTCTTCGTTGCCTTCTTTAAAGGTTGCTAGAAAGTAAGACAAATATTCCGGAGAATTTATGAGTTTTTATATAGATTTTTCTATTTATATTAATAGATCATTAACTATTTTTATCTGTGCATTCGTTTTTGTGTCGTTCTTTAATTGCATTACTGGAATTATTATGTTTTCGAATTATTATGATTGCGATCCAATAGCTGCTGGGGTAAGATTAAGCGATTAAATGAAACACAAATAATAATTTATAATAATTTATTTTATTTTAGGTTGTAGGAAAGCTTGATGCAATGGTGCCATTCTATGTACAGGATATTGTTGGACACTGGAAAGGAATGCCTGGTGTTTTTATTTCATGCGTTTTCAGTGCAGCTTTGGGGTACGAACCTTTGTCATTGTTTTTAATTTTTTAATCCAACATCTTTTTACTCACAGTTTAATGTCTGCAATTATGAATACCCTGTCTGGAATCTGTTACTTTGACTATATTAAACCATTCATAAATCACACTGAACGCAAAGCAAATATTATAATGAAAATAATTGTGTTGTTAACTGGAGTTTATTGTGTAATTGCTGGTTTAGTTGTAGAAAAATCAACTTCAATTCTGCAAGCTGTTCTTACTATATCTGGAATCACATATGGAGGATTATTAGGAGTTTTTTCGTTGGGATTATTAGTGCCAAAAGCTCACGGCAAGGTTTGTAATTCTGTTTTTGAGTTAGTTAATAGGCATTTGAAATATTTTCTTCTTTAATAGGCAGCATTGATTGGTTTTACTTCGAGCATAATTTTAATGGTTGGTCTTATAATTGGCACTCAACGTAGAATGCGAACTGGCGATCTCGTATACAAATCCTTACCAACTAGAGTGGACGGATGTGATCGATTTAATTTTACTTCACATATTTCAATGTAAGAAGATTTAAATTATTGCTTATTTCATTGAAAACAATTCTCAGATTGAATTTTAATTTTCAGATTTACCGAACCTACAAATGCAGTCTTAGATGCCTCAGAGTTCAATGACGAATTTTCAATATTTGATATTTCTTTTGTCTGGTATAAGATTATTGGTGCATCTTTGGTTTGGGTCATTGCAATACCATTGAGTTATATCATTCCAAATAACAAGAAACTTGATAGAAATTTATTATCGCCAGTAATATTACCATTTGTGAAATATGATTCTGTCAAGACTGAAGATTTTGTTTTAAATGAAAAAGAAATGCAATCGATGATGAAATAAAAAAATTGGATTTTTGTGGGGTTTAATAGAGTTAAGGTTAATGAATAAAATATGTCTTCGTCTCAGTTTTTAAATAATATTTTTTTTTTCTTAAAGACATGTTTGTCAGCTTCCCTATTTGAACTAACGCTACGCTATAAGAAATCGCAAAATGTATCATATAGTACCTACCAGAGCTGTAAAAGACTGCAGTACTTTGTTAATGCAGTCAGTAAAGTAGCAGTTGCATTCAATTTAATTCACATTTTGTAATATTTTTAGTACAATTTTGAAGAATTTTATTCAAAAAACTACAAATAATTTAAAAGACTTACACTTAATTTACTGCAGTTAAAAGACTTAAACAAAAATCAGGCCAGTACTGAAGATTTTCAACTAACTAACTAAGATTAAAAAAAGATTAATGAGTGATGAATTAATGAATTAACTGCTTTTGTTAGCTGCACAGTGCAGTCAGAATATTAGTGGTACTGACATGCGACTGCCTGTATTACATATAAAGTCTTAGTTAGGTCCCAGTTATAGCTTTCATTGAAACTCATCATTGAAAATTTTAATTTCTTATTTTGAGACACTTAAAAAGCAAAATCAGTAATTATTTTGATGCCAATAATAAGCTCTTGACTCAATTATTATTTCCAGTCAAAAAAATATTTCATTTTGGCCCAATCTTTCACATAAAACTATTTATAAGATTTCAATGATCAATGATAAGGTAGTTCAATCATTGAAATAAAGAAATTCATTTGATTTGTAAGGTTTGGCCAAAATGGAAATTTTTTTTGATTAAAATTAATAATTGAGTCATCACCTTTTTATTGGCATCAAAATATTCTCTGATTTTGCTTTCAAAGTGTCTCAAAATAGGAAATTAAATTTTTCAATGATGAGTTTCAATGAAAGCTATAACTGGCCCCTTAAGAGACTAAAGGACATTTAGACTGCAGTACCGACTCTTTTACAACTCTGGTACCTACCTTATTCGTTTACAACTTATGACTTTGTCCAAAAACTTTTAAAAATAACGGTATTCAGTATTTATTAAAAATTAATGATTAACTAGATCGATCATAGATTATAATTATAGTTATTTGTATACAAAACGTTGCATTTTTTCGTTATATTTAATGGTTATGTTGTTTAAATCTTGTAGTTTAACCTTTCAATCAATAAATGCTACATATATGCACATATATTGTTGGTATGGCAAGCATCTATTTACTTACAGAGATGTGAAATGGACTTGTTCGTTATTAACTCAGCATTTCACCAAATTTTGGTAATTGTTTCTTCGCGTACAAAATGATATTTGGAGCCAGAGTCTTCCTTCGATAGCTTTAATAAATAAAATGGAAAAACTTATGAGAAGCTCTTGTGTAAAAAAATTCATTGAAATCTGTTCAACAAATATGAGATAGTCAAAAACCAAACAAATGTTTCTATTTAAGATACCGTTATAATAATCGGTAAATAACATTTTTTTCCAATAACAATATTTTAATCAAAATCGTAGGGTTCGTTTTTGGGAAAAATGAGATTTCCCTTACTGGTATTTAAAAACTGTATTTAAAATCTGCTAGATAATGTTAAAAAACTCCTAGGTGTCAGGTTTAATAAAAATTGACCAAGTCGTTTTCGAATTATTAAATTCTGAAAAATTTGATATGAGGCAATTATAGGAGATGATGTGAGGGATTGGGCTTTAGTAAAGGAAATCATTGGAATATAGATGCAGGGTTGTGACCAAGTCGGTTCTATAAGTACGGTTTGGCGGATTCGAAGGGAGGGCGGAGATTGAAGCTTAATAAAAATAAAGACGCATCAAGAAATAAACAGAAATTGGGTTGGAAAAATGATGAAAAATGGTATGAAATGGAAGGAAAAGAATGTCGGTTGCGAGAGACAATGACATGCTCGCACGGCTCAGTTTAATTCGTCATTATGGGGGGGATCATGCTAACTCCACCACTTCTTCCACACTTCGAGTTACTGCAGGAGTTGTTGCAATGTGGGTATCGTTGTTTTTGGTCTCAAACGTACCATGAAAAACTTTCAACCATGTTTGTGTGCGTGTTGTTAACTTGCTGTAATGGATGCACAATTTTCTGGCAAATTTAAACGGTTAGGTTAGGTTTATTTGTCAAAATAAAATTTGCTTCGAAAGAGGCCTAGAAGGCAATGGAATTGACGTTCGCTCCCATGATAGGCAACGAATTAATCATTATGCCAAGACATATCTACATTTATTTTTAAATGATCAGATATCAATTACCTAATTTAAACATTTTTGAATTGATTAAAACCTCGAATTATTGCACAAAACCTATGCCTTTACTTTATCGGCAGATGGTAAAAATTTGTCACAACTACCTAATCTGCAGGCGGCATATAAAAATGCAATATAAATGGAAATGTTCTTTTTAGATTAGAATCTGCTGTATCCATTGTTATAGGTTATTATATTGAAGGCGTTGTTAAATTATATAATTTTAAATGATATTATATTACCCTGTTATTGTATATTTTAAGTCTGCAAAATTTTCGCAAAATGTTTTTGTCCTAATTTTACCTTTGTTCAGAGATGGCAAGAAGCCGAATCTCTTCGGTTTAGTTTACTTTATAAGAATACCTTTAACCTATTTCTTTTTAAATAAAAAAAAAAAACAACAATGACTTTAAATAATATAACGAATGCAACAGTTAGTTTAGCAAATAGCTTTACTTTTGGAGCAGTAGATTATGCTGTCTTTACATTGTTGTTAATTGTTTCCGCTGGTATTGGTGTTTATTTTGGATTTTTTTCGGCTAATAATGATACCACAGATGAATATTTACTTGGTGGTAAACGAATGAAACCATGGCCAATAGGAGTTTCTCTGGTTTTAAGGTGAGGAATTGCGGTTTTGTTAACTAGAAAATTATTATTATATTTTATTAATTTGAAATAATTTGATTTACAGTCAACTATCGGCAGCATCAGTTATAACAATACCAGCAGAAATATATACATATGGAATATCATTTGTATTTTTGCCAGCTTCAATAGTATTTGTTTTACCATTTCTATCTTATGTTGTTATACCTGTGTTTTATAATAACAATATTTCGAATTGTTATGAGGTGAGTAGCTACACATATATTCTATAAATAACTTCTAAAGGGTGTTTTTGTAAGAGGCTGATAACTAACGAAATTTTTGATAAGTTATTTTATCAAGTATAGTTGTAAGATGAAAAAAAAAATTTCCACAACCAACGAAAATCGGCACTTTTTTCATTCTTTTGTCTATAACTTCTTTCTGGTGTACCTATATTTTCTCGCAAAAAAAATGTTATTTCGAAATATGTAGAAAATAAAATTTCATGCAAAAATATGATCCTCACTTCATTCTTGTGCACCCAATACGCAACGACGCTATGTAGCTCCCAAAAAATACTGATCAAATCAAGGCTGAAACTGGAGTTAAAGCCAGTAGAGCCATTATGGAACCTGGTACAGAAATCCCACCATATTCAAGACAAAAACATGAAGATGAAGCCATCACTTGACAAGAGCCGCGGGAGTGATATTAGGCGTGTTTTTACTTGCGATATATACATACGTATGTACTATATGGCAAATTATGGATTGGTAAAAAAAATAGAATTCGGGATTTTGATCAAATTTGACATTACGATGATAGCGAAGTCGAAAAAAGTGGGTCTCGCAATTCTGTCCGTCTTTCTGTCTGTCCTTTTGGCTGCAGCCTAAACGGGTTGGTCGATTTTCTTCAAAGTTGCCACCTAGCGTTTTTTGGGCATTCCCCCACACGTTTTTTTCGTTTTTTTAACGGTACATGCCGTACAAATTTTTTTATCAAAAAATGAAAATCTTATTTTTCTCAAAAACGTGTCCACAACTTAAAAAAAAAAATTCTGTTATTTTTTTACAAAAAGGCAACCATTTTATAAAAAAAAATTCCGAAAAATGGTTAAAAATGGTACCTCCCATAGAATTATTTTTTTGATTTTCGATTTTCTCATAAACAGTTCAACTGATATTGATCAATTTTTATATGGAGAATGTTTGAAAAAGTTTCGTATACCAAAATTTCGAATTTTTTTTTTTTGGATTATTAAAAAAAACTTTCAAAATTTTTGTTTGAGAACTTAATAATTCGAAAACGACTTAATCAATTTTTATTAAACTTGGCACCCAGCACTTTTTTAACAAAATCTAGCAGATTTTAAATGAAAATTATTCTTATAACCAAAAATAACGGTACCTCCCAAACAAATGTTTAAAAACCGGTATTGAAAATCTCATTTTTCTCAAAAACGGCTCCTACGATTTTGATTAAAATTTTTATGGGAACTAATATCTGTACGATCTACCATATTATTGGAGAACAAAATTTTCTATCGTTTAAAAATGGTATCTCTCACAGAACCTTAATTTCACTTCGTTCGTGGGATTTGGAGCCATTTTATTATTTTCACAAAGGTCGCATGTTTATTGTTTATGCGCCGATAAATCGGAAGCAATTGAGCACTTGCGAAATCCAACATTTGACGAGCAATTCCTAAAATACAGCATGATTTACTTCAATGAGTGTATGAAAATTGGAAATCAAACATTAATGCCATACAATTATCTGTCAAATAAAAACCAATTTCAATTTGATATGAAAAACATTTGTCTGTATTTTATTTCAATTAAAAGTTCTACGCCTTGAAAAAAAAACACTTGTTATTACTTCATTATTTGCACTTTTACTTGTTAGTTAATAGGTGTGTTCCTTTACTTTGAAACTCTATGCATTTGTGTGAATTGCCACATCAAAGTCTGTCAAAGTTCATATAAAAAAAAATTGAAATGTGTAGAAATTCACAAAAATGCACGCATAGAGTTTCGAAGTAAACATCGGAACAACTCTCTGACCAGCTCTCTGACCACAGAGTAGAAGTATAGTTGACTGCAGCCAGAAGTATGTACTTGGCAGTAGATGCTGCAGCCCAAAGAAAAATACTTTTTTATTTATAATTCTATTCAACATTTTGGTTGAACTTAATTTGACATTTCTATTTCACAGTACTTGCAATTAAGATTCAACAAACAAACCAGTCAACTTATTACTTTTTTATTTGTATTCACGACCTTTTTCTTGTTGCCCATTTACACATTCATCCCAGCTTTGGCATTTTCACAAGGTAATTTTAAATAAATTTGATATATAAACGATTAGTTATAGATATAATATAACAATTTTAAAAATAATTTTTTTTTAGTAACTGGCTTCAATATACATCTGATCAACGCAACAGTATGCTCTATTTGCATTTTCTACACAATGTTCGTAAGTAAAAACAAACCTTAAACAGAATTGAAAACAATACAGTTACTATAGGACTTTAATATCTGAGCTTATAGTGTAAAATCAGTTTTCCAATTGGGCGTGCACAGCGGTGGAGAGTCCCTTACCCTGTAGATTACAAGGGCACATTTAAAGTTTTTAGATCAAAATTGTACACAGACAAAAGTTACAATTTTAGGTACCGGTTATAGCTTTCATTGAAAACCATCTTTGGAAATGTTAATTTTAAGTTTTGAGGCACATAAAAAGCGAAATTAGTGATTATTTTGGTGCCAATATAAAGCTACTGACTAAATTAATATTTCTAGTCAAAAAAATATTTCATTTTGGTCAAATCTTTCACATAAAACTATTTCTAAGATTTTAATGATCAATGATAAGGTAGTTCAATCATTGAAATAAAGAAATTCATTTCATGTGAAAGGCTGGCCCAAAATGAAATATTTTTTTGACTATAAATAATAATTGAGTCATCAGCTTTTTACTGGCATCAAAATAATTACTGATTTCGCTTTTTAAGTGCCTCAAAATTAACAATTAATATTTTCAATGATCGTTCTCAATGAAAGCTATAACTGGCGCATTAGTAAATAACACTTCTAAGCCTTTACAAAAATATTAGCTCTTGCCGAAATTTTATAATTTAACTGAGTGTTAAACTGATGATTAAAAAATTAACCAATTCAATTGTCATTCACCCTTCTTATGAAAGTCGTTTTATATAGTAAAGCACCACCTGCTGTCCTTTGTCGATCTCATAGTTTTCTTAAAAATGGTACATCATTTTTGTTGATGATAAGTTTTTAAGAATAATACCTAACAATAATAATAGCATTAAATCTACAATTTTGATTGTCGATCTCAAAATTGCTTAATTTTCTTATATTTTCGAAATATTCGAATCTGAAAAGCGGCCAAAATCGTTAGAATCCTGGGAACCCGTGAAATTGGCTAAGTTAGTATACTGCTGTCCAAGAAAACAAACTGTTGACAAAAGTTCGGAATGAATTGTGGAAACAAAACATTTCAGACATTTACTATAATATTGCTGAGAATTTTTTTAACCGGCATTCTGGAATTTCCACATTTCGAAGCTTTATTGAAACATAATTTTCTGATTGCTTATCTCGTAACTGTTGATTGCATAATAAAGGTGCTGATTTTAATGCAAATTCAAAATCATTTTCTTTTATGTATGTATAATTTCTAAATTAAATTTGAATTAATTACAGAGACTATTTATTGCAGCTTTCTGTGATTTTTTGGGTTTAAGAATTTTTTAATTATGGTGAAACTCTCCACGGATATTTTGTTGATTGTGTTTTCGCAAGCTTTTTGCTGTATTGTTCGGAGAACACATACAAATTTCGATTTGTACAGCAGCGTACTGAAATTTAATACAGTTAAGTTTAGTACAAAAAAGACACAAGTGAACTATACTCTGTTCAATTTGAATATGCAGTACAGGAAAGATAGCATAGTTGCCTTTCACCCATACAATTATGGATTTCAATAAGCTATCTCCATTTCAAAGCTCTCACAGGGTTGCCGTAGTGATCATTATACATCGGCATAATTCTCTCATAAATGTCGGCAGGCTTACCAACTGTTTATTCAGATTTTATGAACAGAAACATGTAGATCGTAAGCTAAACTTTAAAAAATAGCCAAGTATTATTATCCATATATACATCCAGGTAACTTTTCAGAAACTGAAAGCAAATTGTGAAAATTTGTGCAAATTCGCAATAAATTTCAAGTTACCAAACAGACCAATTGTATATAGCTGCATTTTAACTGTTTTTTCAAAAAAAATAATAATTTAAGCAGAAAAACACGCAGCGACAACACCTTTTTCCTTAAACTTCAAATATATGCTCCCAAAAACTATAAGAAAGCTTCAATTCTGAAAGCTCCATAGCAAAAACCAAAGAAAAGGTATTATAACTTCCATGAACTAATGAATATGGTAACTCTGAATAATAGTGTTTTAAAATTGACGATCAGTCTCCTCGGTCCTCACAGAAGGAGAACAAAAATGGTCGTGGTGGGATGTATGTGGGTTTATGGAATATTACAAAAACAATTTCAATATAATTCAGGGGCTCGTTTTTTATTTCAGTGGCAATTTCTTAAGTTGAGTGCCACATCAGCAGGTACCAGTGTATTTGAAAAAGCTCTGCCATAAGGCCTGTACTGCATATTCAAATTGAACAGAGTATAGGAGATTTTTGTTTAACAATAAACTTGAGGCAAACTCTCAAGTTGGCCAACTTAAGCGCCAGTTTCACAGTGCACATTTAACAAAGTATGGCACTTAATTCTCCCATTTTCGCGCTTTAGATGCAGTTTTACTGTCTGAGTAAGTGGATTGTGGAACTTAAGTGGCCAACATGGGAGACTTAAGTGTCACTTATTCCGATAAGTTTACACTGTGAAATTGTGCATTAGATTTCTATATTTGGCACTTAAGTGACACTTAATCGAGTGTGAAACTGGGCCTAAGAGTTTACTTCAATTCGATGAGTTGAAACGCAAGTTGGAATTTCTTTTTATTCACCAATTATTTTCTCAACTTTCTAATTGAAGATCTAAAGTTGGCCAACTTCTGGTTTGAAAAATGTCCCTGGGATAAAAATCTGTAATTTATAAATCTAAATTTGAATCTGTAAATCATATCGATATCATATTTTAGAATTTTTTACTTGTATTAGATTATGTTTTTTTGTGTTAAATTGTGAAAAAATAATTGAAAAATAAAAAATAATGGCTGACAAAAAAAAAAAAATAACTTTCACTGCTCGAAGAAGTTGACGATCTAAAAATAATTACTTTTTATATCTTTTTTTGCGCTTTTGAAACAGACAAAAAAGAAGAAAAAAAAAAAACTTTTGTACGTATAAAATCTCAAGTTTGCTCAGCCATACCTACTTCTACTTTTGCCAGAAGTTGAGAAATCTAAAGTTCATCAACTCTAGAGTTGAAAAGTAAACTTTGAGTGAATAATAAGAAATTGACAATATGAACATAAAAATCCTCAAGTTCATTTTCAATTTTGAGTCAATAAAATCTGCTTTTTTTTTTAATATTTCATCCTTATAAAGGGAGGTATTAAAGCTGTAGTATGGACGGATGTTATACAAGCTACAGTTATGATCTTCTCGGTTTTTGTAGTTTCAACAATGGGAATCATTCAAGTGGGAGGCTTACAAACGGTTATTAAGAGAGCTATGGATGGTGGTCGACTTGATGTCAGGTATACTTAAATAATCTCAGTCAAAATAAAATAAATAATAAAATAATTTTTATTAATATTATTTGTAGCTGGTCTTTGGACCCCAGAGTTCGTGCCTCTTTTATAGGTTGCTTCGTGGGAGGACTCTGCTTGTGGACTAAAAATATTGGACTCAATCAAACTTGTGTACAGAGAATTTCTGCGTTGCCATCTTTAAAGGATGCTAGAAAGTAAGAAAAATATTCTAAATTATTTTTTTTTATAGTTTTTATTAATTTTTCAATTTACATTATGTTCGTAGATCATTAGTAATTTTTACTTGTGTTTTTGTTTTTGTAACGTCCATCAATTCTTTTACTGGAATTATTATGTTTTCGAAATATTATGATTGTGATCCAGTAACTATTGGGGTAGGTATATAAATATTATTTAACTTAAAAAACAAATAATAATAAATTAAAAATCCAAATTTCTGTTTAAGATTGTAGAAAAAACTGACAAAATGGTGCCTTTTTATGTACAGGACATTGTTGGACACTGGAAAGGAATGCCTGGTGTTTTTATTTCTTGCGTTTTCAGTGCAGCTTTAGGGTAGGAGCTTCAGAAGTTTATTTATAGTGAAGAGAAAAATTAATTACGACATTAAACTTTTTTTTTTTTTTACTTGTATAGTTCAATGTCTGCAACGTTGAATACCCTGGCAGGAGTCTGTTACTTTGACTATATTAAACCATTCATAAATCACACTGAACACAAAGCGAATATGATAATGAAAATATTTGTGTTTTTAACTGGAGTTTATTGTGTGATTGGTGGTTTTGTTGTAGAAAAGTCAACTTCAATTCTTCAAACTATATTAACAGTAACTGGAATTTCATATGGAGGAGCGTTAGGGGTTTTTTTGTTGGGATTATTAGTGCCAAAGGCTCACGGGAAGGTAATTTTCAACTATTTAATAAAATATGTATAGAAAATATGTTATATTTTTTACATATTTTTCTATTTTACAGGCAGCATTGATTGGTCTTACTTTAACAATGATTTTAATGCTTGGTCTTATAACTGGCGCCCAACGTAGAATGCAAACTGGTGATCTCGTATACAAATCTTTACCAACAAGAGTGGATGGATGTGATCGCTTCAATTCTACTTTACATAGTTCAATGTAAGTTTTAAAAAATTGATTTCAGTGAAAATAATTGTCAATTTGAATTATTATTTATAGATTTACTCAACCCACTAAGGCAGGCTCTGAGCCAGAGTTAAATGAAAATTTTTCAATATTTGATATTTCTTTTAATTGGTATAAGTTTGTTGGTGCAGTTTTGGTCTGGATCATTGCAATACCATTGAGTTATATCATTCCAAATGACAAGAAACTTGATCCTAAGTTATTATCACCAATAATATCACCATTTGTGAAATATGATTCTGTGAATACTAATGACTGTGTTTTAAATGAAAAAGAAATGCAATCAATGATAAGATAAAAAATTAGAATTTAGTGATATAATTCAAAAGTGTTATAGATTTAAGGTTAGTAAATACTATATATTTTTTGTTATATCTTCCTATTTTTTAGTATTGTAGCCAATTGTATAAAGTATTTTTTTTTTGAAAACTATATTTTTCGAAGGTTTAAGAAGTTCTGAATTCGTCTTTAGCAATGATATTCGACCCTTAACAATAGTTATGTGTACTTGAACCAGCGGTGGATCCAGGATCAAACAACAAAAAAAAATTTTAAAGCACAAGTTGACCACAATAAAGAAAAACTTTTATTTTGAAAATCGAAAATGATTGTGCTAATTTCTCGCTAAGTTCCTTCGCATCATTTGCATTCGGTAGTAAAAGTTGCAAATATGTGATTTATAATGAGTACAAAACAGCACAACTTTAAGATTTAAGTAAAACTTAATTTTGGAAAAAATTTCATACTCAAAACTTACAAATTTGGGAAATTTTCAAAAATATTAGCGGCACAAGTTGAGCACAATTTTTTTTTCAAAATTGAAAATGTCGGTGCTAACTTCTTTTTGCCCTCATAATATTGAATAGTATTTTAATATGTTGCTTTGGAGACGTATGATAAATTGCCTAAAGCTAAGTACAGACGATTGTCAGATCTTATAATATTGTCAGAACTGTCAATGGTTTGACAATAGCTAACAATTAGCTGACAATTGACATATTTCTTACAATGCAAAATTGTCCGTTCACACGGTTGGTAGATTTCTTCCCAAAGTCTGACAATTTGATTGTCAGCTCTTTTTTATCTTTCTTTTACCAACCCATTGACATTTCAGACAAAGAAGAAATTGTCAGCAATTGTAAGTTATTTTCAATGAAAACATCTGACAATGACCAATGAGTCCTAATCGATTCACAATAATACAAATTGTGTGTTCAGAAGATTGTATTCCTAACAATTTTTTGTCAGATTGTCGTCTGACAACGACGTTTCTGACAATATTGTCGAACAAAATTGTGTGTTCAGACGATTGTAAGACATTTGTAATTGTTTTTTCACTGACAGATCTGACAATATTGTAAGATCTGACAATCGTATAAACTTAGCTTAAGTCTTCAAATTTTAACAAAGGTATGTATGAAAGTATTAAAAGAAAATTAAAAATAAATAAATAGGGATTAAACAATTAAGGTTCCCCCACATCAAAGCAAATCTTTCGTGGCGACGCACGACGAAAACAATAATAACAACACGTTGTTGTCAATGAAAACAACACATTGTTAACACATTGAAAGATTCGCGTTGGTGTGGGGGAACCTTTAAAGGAATACTCAACAAAAATAAAAGAAGTGGTATGTGCATAAGAGAGATCCAAACTCTATGGCGATTATTAAAATTGGTTTCCGCTTCTGGTTATGGGAGACTTATTAGTTATTACTATGAATTTAAAGGTTAGCCCAAACCAACGCGAAACTTTTGCCAGTAAAAATATCAGCCCTATTCTCCTAAACGTTACTTTTGCGTGAATTTTCGTATTCTGCAATCTGTTGAAGGGAAACGAATGTTCCAAAAAGCACATAAATTCCGATCAAAATTAAATTTTAACAATTATGTTCTCTGAAGAACTTCAAAAACAATTATTGTTACATTTCCAAACTCGAAAGATTGAAGAGTTTTGAAGAATATTTTGTGACAAATTAAGGGAACAACTCACGTGACTAAGCGAATCGTATGTAAAATTTATTGACAGCCGAAAGTTACGTCGTCGTTTCGAATGTTTTGCGTTGGTTGTATTTCCTAAAAATGCCCCTGAAAAGACAAAATATAGGAAGAAATACACGCAAAAAAAAAAAAAATTTAATAATGAAAATAAAGAACTATACGAACAACCCATTGAATCAATGCGCGTAAGAAATTCACATTCACGTTCAAATGAAACAAACGAACAAACTGAATTAAGAATTGAAAATGACCGTAGAAAAAGAAGACGAGCAAGAGAAAGTTTAAATTAAAGCATAATTTTTATAATGCAAGGGGTTGCAGGCTGTGGGGTTCAGAGAAGCGTTTTGATAACAGTTATACATAATATACAAAACTTTCGACTTTATAGTTATAGCAATCTTCCCTTGCGTTTAAGAATATATTTTATAGGTCATTCCACTATCCCAAATTTTTCACATAGCTCGAGTTGTTGTACATAAATAACATATTAATATTTTATTTTCCTAATTTATTACGAAATCAAGATTAATCAACCCGTGCGAAGCCGGGGCGGGTTAGCTAGTATATTTAATAAATAAATAAATTAATTAATATACAAATATTTGGTATCAATGCTCATGAGGGCGGAGATCCGCCACTGAATCATACTAAGATTGGGGGTCTTGTCTAACGTCCTTTGACTTCTCGGCGATGTAAATTGTAAAGTTGTGATGCAACAACAAGCTTCAAAAATGATCGGGGCTGTGAATTCGTCTTTAGGGCTAGAGGCAGCCTATGGCAAGTAGTTTCAAATATGTCAATAAAGGTCTCGCACAATGCCGGATATGTTCTTATGCCCTCACTGAGTAGTAAGATAATGGAATTTTTAAGGGCCTTTCTGATAGGAGCTACAGCTACTTATAACATTTTTCTATAGGTTTTATACTATTTAGAGTTCAAACGCCGAAAAGTATGCTTAAATTCGCTTTTGTCTTATAACTGCCTAACGGTTGCTAATGTGAAGAAAACAACGTAAAAAGCATAATTTTCGGCGCATTAACTCTGAAAGTATAAATCATATTATAAAAATATTATATGTAAAAAGGTAGGTATAGTATATTGGTTAAGTTAAGACGCTTTTTTCAGAATGGCAGCCATACACTTTTTACATACAAAAACTTTTAAAAATTATGGGATAAAATCAAGTTTTCGGTTTGTTTTTTTTTTTTTGAAGAATTCATGTAAGACTTAGTCCGCTGTGATTCCATTCTCCTGATAAATCACCAGAACAGCCAAACCATAAAACGGTGCTAAATAACAATAAAACAATACAAACTTGAGTTTTATATTCTGCACTGAATTTCAGATCAAAAGGGAACAAACCCACTTATTATGTCACGTTCTTTTGAATCCGTTTTATACTAAAAACATTCGTTTTGGAAGTGTGGTAAAGATGCTTACCATCATATTAATGTTTGTGAAATTTTCTACTTTTAACTTCAGGAATCAAAAAATTCTTCTGTCTATTCTTTTCTATTCTTTTGTGTTCTAAAGTTAAAACTTTCAGACATTTTTTGAAGCTTCATAAATTCCAGAAAACGCATCTTCTTTTGCTCGAATCCTTTTATCGCATTAATCTTTTTAAATTTGAAATTCGCGACGCAAGCAAAGAAAGTTGGCTAGTAGAATTGATAAACTGTAAAGTGTTAACTTTACAGATTATTCGATAGTTTTTTCCAAAATAACGCAGAAAATCCAATTTCGATCACATATTCGTGAATCAGTCCTTTTCTGATTAGGTAACTTATGGTTAAGTTTTGAAGACTCACGGAGAGGGGGGGTGTAAAGAGGAATATCAAAAAAATCTCCTCAAATGGTTGACCGGGGATATTTAATTTTCCCCCTTTATTCCGTGCCCTTCTCACCTAAAAACTGAAAGTTGCTAAAAAGTTTCAAAATGGATGTGTTTGTTGATTGGAGTTAACAATTGATTTATACTGAAATTGAAGTGTATTTTAAAGTATTTTTTTTAAGTTAAGAGGCATATTGAATTATTGAATCCAGTCAAAAAACCAGGCGGCTGGATTTGTTTCCAGCTAACGGCGGCTGCGATGTGTCCACTTAAATCTGACTGGAAAGTGAAAATATCCAATTTCTGATGAAAGAAATATTATTATGTCTAGATTTTGATCACTAAAACTAAAGCTATAAAAAAAAGAATGCCGTTTTTAAAATTTTAATTCCAAACAACACCAACCTTTATTTCTAAACTTTTTATTTATACAGTTGATATTAATAAAGTTATTATATCTACCATATGTATGCATATCTATATGCCCTTATGAATAATTTCGTTAAAATTTAAATTAAACTGAATTTAACTTAACTAAAATTCCTTCAACTTTCCATCCACATGCCTTATTCCCTTAATTCGTGATCATCCGTCTTCCTTGATTTGCGTTGCACGAGATTTTTTATAAAAGGTGACAATAAATTGAGATTTAATTTTTTGTTCTCGGGCATCAACAAACTTAAAGGAATAGCAATGATCCATACTAATATCGCCCCACTAAACTTGTACCAATGAAATGAAATGTCAAAAATGGAAAAGTCAATATCCTTTTGAAGTCGCACTTCTTTAAAGTTGTCTCTTAATCTGTAAAATTTAACTAGAATTAATTCCATTTACAAATTTGTGTTTGTTTAAAAAAAAACTTACATTGAATTATTGGAAGAATAGGTATAATTAAAATGACTACAGTCATCAACTCTTGTTGCCAAGGGAGTATAAGATAGTTCTCCCGTTTTAATTCGGTTTTGAGCTCCTACAATAACACTTAGCACCACTATCATGCTTGTTATAAGTCCTGTCAATGCCGCCTTGGTATATACAAAATATATTTCTTCAGACATACTTAAATAATATAAAAAATGTTTGTTTCGGATTTTCATTTACTTTCCCATGAACTTTTGGTACCAATAATCCTAAGAAAAACACTCCAACTATACTTCCTTGTGTCATACCTCCAATTGTCAAAACTGTTTGAAGAATAGATTTCGATTGTTCCACAATAAATCCTCCAGAAATGCAATAGAATCCACAAAAGAATACAAATGCCTTCATTATAAAATTAGCTTTCTTTTCAGTATGGTTTATGAATGGTTTAACACAATCGAAATAGAAGACTCCAGAAAGAGAATTTAAATTAGCTGAAATTGTACTACACAGTGAGATTAAAATTAGATACAAGGTATATTCTTGTATAATTTTATTAAATTACCATACCTTAAAGCAGCACCAAAAACGCATGAAATAAAAATGCCAGGCATTCCTTTTAAATGCCCAGCAACATCTTGCACGAAAAATGGCATCATTTTGTCAGGTTTATCAACAATCTTTCAAAATAAAATTAATTTTTAACAAGAAATTAAGAGATTTTTAACAAGAGATTCAAATTCAAAAATTAACCAACAATAACTAAAGTTTTCTGCAAAGTATAGAAAGATCAGACGTTTGACCTTTCGGTCTCCATACATGGTGCTTACTGCTTATGATACGCTAAGTTCCAATAACTTTGCAGGAATATTGTCCTACCTTAAGTTGAAGTGGATCACAATTGTGATACAACGAGTACATTATAATACCAGTGAGGCAGTTAAATAACATTATAAAGAAAAAACCAATCCCTGAAATAACTAACGATCTAAAAATACAAAAAAAAAAACAATCTTTTAATAACAATTTAATTTCGCTACACTACCACCTGGAAAGCAAACCTTCTAGCTAAGACAACCGATGGCAAGGCAACAATCCTCTGCACACAAGTTTGATTAAGTCCTATATTTCTAATCCACAGGCATAATCCTCCAAAAAAGCAATTCCAAACTGTAGCTCGAATTCGAGGATCAAGTTCTAAGCTGTAAAATTTAGATTTGTATTTAATTCTTATAAAAAAAAACACTGTCCAAAATATTTATAGTTAACGTACTTAACATGGAGACGACCACCATCTGTTGCATTGTCAATTACTTTTCCGATTCCTCCTACTTTGAATATTCCTAGCACACCGATAATAATAATTGAACAAAGCATTATAACACCCTGTATAACATCCGTCCAAACGACTGCTTTGATTCCACCCTGTAAAGATAAATTTATTGAAATTGGTTGCCGGAATGATGAACATTCATAAACTCATAAAACCAGCATCACTTTTTGTGTCACTATTGCAAACTTGCAACAAATGATGCGTAAACTTCAAGCTAACTGCGTTGCTGCTAATCATTGCATCAGCATTACAACCAGCGTAACCGCCCAACAAAAAATTCCGTAAACAATTTACTCTCCAAAGCAAATTTCCGAAATTTGCAAAAGAACTTCCAGAAGACTCATGCAGATTCCATTGCTAGACTTAAGAATTAAAAGCGTTATTAATCATTCCTTTAGACTTTAAATTTCTGTGATTTTATGTGCATTTGTATGAATTTTAAGCTCGGTTCACAATGCGGCATGAAAACGAGAAGTTGGCGAGGTCTCTCCAAAGTTGTTCTCTCCAAAAAACAAATTTTAAACAGTGAAATAATAATTAAAGCATTTTTCGTCATCACGTGCGTCGGTCGCGTTATAAGAAGACGTGAAGTGATGACGATGAGAAGACGTGACGTGATGACGATAAATGCTCTATTGTAATATGTATTATTTCACAGTTTAAAATTTGTACGGGTGGTTTAGGTTTTTTTTCAGAATTAACTTTGAAAAACTTGAGAATCTTATGATGGACAGATTCAGCACAGAACAAAGAACAAAAATTGTTCAATTTTATTTTGAAAGTCAACATTCAATATTCAGATACAAAGATGATATCGAAATTTCTATTATGTTTGAAATGCACCCAGTGTTCCAACAAGGGGCTGTCTGTGATCTTCCGATAGCTTGAAGACCTCTAGCAGTTCGAAATGATGTGAAAATTGCTGGGGTGCAAGAAAGTATTGAGGAACACCCGAAAACTTCAACCAGGCGCTCGCGACGCAACGTTCTCAGCAGTTGGTCATGTCTAGGCGGTATTTGCAAGAATTTTACGGCAGTGACACTTTTTTCCATATAGAGTCAATTGGTTTCACAGTCACAGCTCACACAGATCTTCCAACTATGGCTCTCCTGATGGAAATTTTTAGTTATCGGATAATATAACGTTTTTTCGGATTTAATTGGCCACCGAGTTCGCCTGATTTAACGACTTAAGTTTTTTTTTCTTTGGACTTCCTAAGCCAATAATCCAAGAACCATAGAACAGTGTAGTGCAAAATGCTCTGGAAAGAGCACATCAGGTCGTAGAATACAATGGCCATCATTTGAGAGATTTTGATCTCGCCGCGCCGAGATAAGAGCTAAGTCTTTCTATGGGTTAAGCTAAGTCCTCTGGATATAAGTTGTTGTTACTGTGACCAAAACTTGAAACTCAAAGTAAAATGTCTGTGCCATCATTTCTGTGAGAGCACTTACTGACTAAAGGCCCAACTATAATAGGCATGAGCTAGCTTATGCACGCTTAAGCCAACGAGCGAATATATGAAATTCCTATATTGAGTAGCCATAATGGAGTCCAGCTACGTTTCGTCCAATTTTTCTAAGTTTCGTTCAATTAACCAAACATAAGCAAGAGCGGTCCGGTTCGCTCAGCGCATAAGTGAATTTGACAGATACGGTTCAACACATACAAAATACACATCAAACCCATCGTCTGTGTAAATGATTCGAGATTAATGAAAGTGTATGTGTGATATCTTTGCTATCTCGTTGTCCTTGATTCAATTTTCACACTCAACATAATTAAACAGCTGTGAATTTGATTTTGACAGCTGCTTTTGCGCGCGTAATTTATTATGGCTATGCTTGCGACTCTTTGAAACTTAAGCAAACTTTTCGATAGGTTCTGACATTAGTTTATGTTTGCTTAAGCCTATTATAGTTGGGCCTTAATGGATACATAAATTATGAAACTCTTAAGAATAGGCGGTAGCTGTCGGAAGCTAGTGTCAAAACCGAACGAAAAGTTGATTCCCAAAACGTCAAATTCATACGTCACCCATAATGCACTTGAATGGTTGGAAGTGATTTTTTTTGATTTTTGAAACTAGCTGTCAGGTCAGTCCACAGACGAAAGAGCGATCGGTGAGCGCTCTCACGTCCGACGGCAAAAGTTAACGAAAACTAATAGAAAAGTTCCACTGCCCAATTATGTGCGCGTCATATGAATTTCTTGTTTTCACTCGTCTTCGTACGACCAACAACCTATTCTAGTTCTACCTTTATTTATAAACCCAAAATCCAAAGTACGTTTAACTTAAGTGCCTGTTTACATAGGCATTTTACTGAATGGCGCATCCAGTAGATTTTATGTGCGTAAAAGCGAGAAGGGTAGGTTCCACCCAAAATTCACCGATGCGCCAGATTCAAGTACCTAATATTCTCGGGTGTAACATAAAAAACTTTTTTTTGTGTGAATGAGATATTCATGAATGTTAAGGTTGTGGGATAGGAAAATGTAGATTGAACTGAAAGGATTTTTCTTTATGTGTAGACATATGTTTTCAGTAATGGCACTAAGACAGCATCCTTACTCCAAAACCTTATTTATAAAAAAAAAATTCGTCGATTGTCACTTAGACGCTGCAATTGGTTGTTCAAACATGTTCTTAAGTGGGTATTTTCAAAGAAAAATGTAAGGCTAGTTTCTATAAGCTACGAATATAACATGTTATCTTGAAATAAATTGTATGTTTTTTTGAACGTATGCAAAAGTTCAGTCAAATTTATTAATTCATTCGCAATGAACAGATTACAGGTATTGCAATGAATATTTATGAGGACATATTTAAGGAGGTGCAGTGCAATAACACCGGCGGAAATAAATCCCGTGGATCTTATTTCCCAAAATAAAGGGAAATAACACCCGTGGGCTTTTTTTCCTTTTAGAAATGGAAACAAAAGCTGTGGGTTTAAATTCCTTTTTCTTATGGGTTTCAATTCAAAGAATAAAAAGGACAAGTTGCTGTTGCGTAAGACAACTGTTTACATAGGCGCCTGCCTGACGACTGAACCTAACCTAAGCGGAGTAACGGAGTTGCTTGAGCGAGCCTGGAACCCAAAAAAGGAGTTATAACTTAAAATCCTTGGAACCCGCGGAGCGGCCCACCCTATAGGTATTGCTATCTATGAAAACTCCAAAATTCCTTCGTTTTAAAATCATTAATTAAAAAATATTTTAAAGCAAAGAATGAATACTTTAAGTGTGGGTCTTAATGCCAATTCAGAAAGGCAAAGATTACCGAGGGTCTTAATTATTTTTTGTGGTGGGTCCTATTGCCACTCTAAAAGGGAAAAAAGCCCGCGGGTGCTATTTCCTTTTTTTTTGGGAAATATTACCCACGGGCTTTATTTCCGGGGTCTTATTGGACTGCACCATTTAAACAACTGTTGGAATGCATTTATAAATATGAACTCGATGCTAATTTATAACAGGTTTTGCTTAGTAATGTTCGTAGGGCCGCTCTAAATGATTTTTAATACTTAATATTATAATTAAAAAATTTTTTCTTAAATTAAATTTAGATTTTAAACTTACCAACATGGTGTAGAATACGCAAATGAAACACACTATTCCATTAACAATATGAACATTGTTGCCGGTTACTAAAATTTAAAAATTTAGACTTTTCTTTAATTGATTTATAGTAATATATTTATAACTTTTAGTTTAACTTATATATTTACCTTGTGAGAAGGCTAGAGATGGTATAAAAATATACACTGGTAAATATAGAAAAACTGTCAGCAAATACGCAAAAGTGACAATTTGTCGTGTTTTCTTGTTAAACCTCAGCTGTAAGTACTGTTAAGAAGAAAAGTGTATTTTGAATTCATGTATCAACTATGTATTAAAAATTTTAATCATCAAAACATTCTGATATATTGAAAGATTCACATTTTGAAAAATAGCAAAAACGATTGAGAGCGATTGGTACAAAATTTTAGTCAAAAATTATCTACATGTGTATCGTCAGCTCTCGAACGACATACTTCACCATCATGTTTCGAACGTTTTCTTAATTTTCGTAATTTTCTTCATCTTTTTTATTGTTGTCGTTTTACGTATAATAGGGACGTATAATCTTAACTAGAATAGCCCTCGTTAAGGTATGAAAAAATCAGCCTCCCTATATTTCGTTCCACAAAAAAGGTCGTTTTTGGACTAACATTTCTGTACTATAAATTGAAGGACATTTATCTTCCAACTCACCTCATAACAATTTGAAATATTGTTACTAAAGAAAACTGGAACCACAAAATAGCATAATATAGGTATCACAAAAATCATAGAAGAAATAATAAATACATATGTAAAACCAAAACTATACATTTCTGCTGGTATTGCTATGACTGATATTCCAGATAGTTGACTATAAAAAAAAAATAATAAAATATTTTAGTAAATTCATTATTTTACCGTTAGATCATTCAGATAATAAATTATTCTTACCTTGCAACCAATGATATAGCTATTGGCCATGTTGTCATTCGTTTTCCACCCAGTAGATATTCATCAACGGTATTATTTTTTACAGAAAAAAATCCAAAATATATGCCAATGCCGGTCGATAAAGCCAACATCAATCCTAAAATCGTATAATCTTCGATTCCGAATGTGAATGTATTTGGTGTATTAAATGACATTTTAAAAAGCACTTTAATATTATGATATTCTTCAGGTTATGGATTTCAAAATCAAAACAAAATAAAACTGTACATTATTGTATGGTTGAGAACATGACAATGATATTGATTGTGAATATTGTGATTGAAACTCACTTAAACTCATTCAGAGACAAAACACTGTTGATAAAATTTTGTTTGATGTCAAAGGTTAGAACAAGGCAGATAACTTAAATGAATCGTGGAGATCAGTGCCTTCTTCATAAATGCGAATTAAAATTACATGCTAGGGCGCCACAGTGGCCCGTTTATGCAAAAGTATTGGTTGGGTCTATAATACAAGACTCTTAGGGTTATTGAATTAACAAATGTCTAGACTATTAGAAATCAAAAATAAAATTTCGTTTGAATGAATATTTGTGCTTGTAAAACCAGTCAAAGTGAAAGAAAAAAAAACTGAGGGTAGTGCGTGAAAAAACTTGCGTTTTTTTTTATTTTGCTTGATATTATTTGTTTATTGGATATTAAAATAAAAAATTATTTTTTCGTTTTTTTTTTTTTTAAATTTTAAAGCTTTTAAACTCAACGTTTTTTGAAATACCACACACTTTTTTAACTTTAAATTGACTTTTAATTGACAACAAAAAAGAAAAAAAAACTACACAAATTCCCATCTAAAACTTAAAGAAAAATTCAGCTGCATAAAGTTGCACACATCTGTTGTAGATGATGAGATTTGATTTGAAGAAGTCAGTTTTGCAAAATTTTTAGTTTGAAAATTAATTTTTCCAAAATTATTCACTAAAACCATCAATTTTAAAACGGGTTTAATAGATTGGTGTCTGGATTTTAAAAAAGGTATAACATGACATTGTAAGTGTTGCCGTTACGTTACGTTGTATGAAAAAAAACTAAATGTTTGTATGGAAACTACCCGTTTAAGATGAGCTAAATCAAAATATATTAGAGTTTTCATTCTAGAGAATCACATAAAAATGCTTTGTACCAAGACGTGTGAAGCAAATTGGTTTAAGAATATATTGTCTGAACACAATGGAAACGGAGCTGCAACTGGAATTGTAATTAAATTAGCTGTCAAAACATTGAATATACACAAATTCATTGTTACGAACATAACGCAACTGCGCTGGAAGAGTTCACTATTAACTTTTAACGTATCATACACTTTTGAAGTTTCAATTTATATGAAAGAAAAAGGAGCAGGAAAAAAATATTGAAGCTTTAAGTGCTTATTTGCTTATTTGTTCTGTATGAACACAATTCTGTATGCCATTATTCTGTAAATCTATTATTCTGCATTCCAAAATTCTGTAAATCCAGAATTATGAAGTATCTAAAAATTCGGTATATTCAAAATTCTGGGAAAATGTTAAGAACTGTTAAGTAAATAATGTTTGTCTTTCAATAAATCATACATTTTAAAATATAAAAATGCTGATAAGGAACTTTTCTTCTCGTTGTTTTGATATCAACAAATATTAGGAGTGTTTTATTGGAAAAGCTATCCGTTTTATGTTAAGATTTTACATGCATTACAAATACAACATCGCCAGTAGTATTACGATTGATAAAAAGCTAAAGTAGAATCCTACTGTGGATAGCTTGACGTTTATTCGAGTTTCGAACTGGATTTTGTTAGATTTGTTCTTAGATGTTTGTACGATTTATTATATATTGTATCTGTCTAATAGGCAAGCATGCAACAAGGCTTGGTGTATTTTCTAACGACTTCTGCAGGAGTTGTATGAACGAAGAAGAGGAAGAATCGATTCCTCACCTTCTCCGTACATGCCCTGCTCTATCTCAACGACGTAGGCTCCACTTTTTTTACTACAATGATCCTAGTGATGTGGCAAGTCATGACATTAATAGTCTCGCTCGCTTCGTAAGAAGCTCTAAATGGTTCAACGAGTAGGAAGAAAGTTTCCTAGATTCCTGTGGTATCACAATGGGCCAACCAATGGTCTAAGTGTGTCCAGCGTTCTGCTGACAACCACATAAACCTAACCTAACCTATCTCGATAGATGCGTTCATGGAGAAGTTATAATTGTTTAATAGAACTAAATGTGAATATAAAAATCAGACTACTGCCGATTTGTTTTTTTTAGAAATTTTTTTACTGTATTATGTATAGATTCCCAAAAAAGCACGCCTATTGTCATACATTATATTAAGTAATAGGATACCTTCAAAACATATTTTATGAACCACATCCACATAAATAACTTCAATAAATCAATTGTTTTCACGTCGAACTAAAAAATTACCAATAAACGTTCCCACGTGGTAAGTGTAAACTGTGTTGTAATTTTAATGTAAATCCAGAAGATAAATAAGGGGAAATACAGGCGAAATCAACTTAAAAATTATAAAAAATAAAAGAACTACCACGTTTGTTGATATAATTTTGTTTATAAAAACTCAAAATGCGACTCTTAAGTATTTAATTTACAAAACCTACATTTTCAAAAAATTAGGTTAGAAATTATGTTAAAAAATTTCTAACCTTATTACGGCAATAGAGAAAACAACAAATCCGTATGCATATATGCAATCAATATCAAAGTGAATTCTGAAATTTTATTGAAAAAGAATTATAAAATTTAGATGAACATGCTTTCTATGAAAATGGTGAAATAAATTAATTTGGACTCTAATGAAAGCTTAGTAATTATAATTATAAACAATTTTTTGTATTCTGAACTCAAAAATGCTGAATTTCAAAATTTTGTAAATTATATAAAAGAAAAATTGTTTTGATAATGAAAAAAAGTTGCCCATTTTTTTCAATATCAAAACAATTTTTCTTTAATAATTTACAGAATTTTGAAGTATAGAATTTTGGAATACAGAATTTTGAAAAATAGAATTATGGTTTTATAGAATTTTGGAATATAGAATTTTGAAATACAGAATATTGAAATTTAGAATTTTGAAAACCGAATTTTGGCACTTTTCAAAAATATTTCTTGAGTGAATACGGAGCTAACAAATTTGTATCTCGATTGATCTAGCAATAAAAAACTATAGGCTTAAGAAAAAATGATTTTTACTTTCTATTTTGTTGATATTTCAAGCCAAATAGTTATGTTATTAAAAATTGAACATTTCTTAATATAACAATGACAACCACAAAAGTTAAGGCTGTAGTTAAATTAGCTATTTCAAGATTGGCACCTCGATCATCAGATCAGATTCCTTTAAGTAGAATCATTTTTAATTGAAAAAATCTGTTGTGCCTCTTAGAGGTTCGAACAATGTACCAAGTTCTTTAGAGGCCGATGTCCTACACATTGTGTTACCGAAGTCACGTGATAAGATATTTTTCATTGCGGGCTTATCAATCTCACTGAGCTGACTAATATTTTTACTATAGCAAAACAGATTTTATTTATTTGGTGAAAAGCAAAGAAAACTCGAATTAATTTCTGTGTAATAATCTTTTTTCAAATCAAAGATTATACAAAATATACTGCAATACATATCTAATCTACCTCTACGTAAAACTATTTTATAATATGCAAATTATATTTGCCACTGTTATGCCTTCAGCTTTAATACGGATGTACATAATGCTGTCATAGTGATTTAACAACTAAACAGTGTGACAAATTGAAATGCATTTATCTTATCAAGATGTAATATATCTACCCGAACAAAAAATTCAAGAACTGCTATTATTTGTTCACTGTACTTTATCTGAATGTCTTAACTTAAATGTAATAGTTTGCAATGTAAATATGTTTTTTGCATCAGAAGCCATAATTTTGGGAGTAGCTACTGGGTAAGGTATTATACAAATTGCGAAATTTAATTTATTTGAATAACTATACTCTTTCTTATCTTTTTATATTGACATTGGATTTCCAAAGTTGTGTGATAGCGTTACAGCTTACACTTGTATCGTTTGGTATAGTAAATTTAGTTGAACTTGAAAATGGTTGAGTAATAAATTTGCGATGGTACTTCATTTTCCACAACCTGGTGTCTAGTGATAGGGTTCTATTAATGTTACAATATTTTCTTTTAATCAAATCGTTGTAAAATCCATTAATTTTCATCACCATGGCCGATAATTCGACGATGGGGAGAACTGCGGTCAATATATTTACATTTGGTATTGTTGATTATGCTGTTTTTATTGGACTGTTAGGAGTATCAGCTTCGATTGGATTATATTTCGGATTTTTTTCTAAAGCTAGTAAAACAACAGATGAATATCTTCATGGAGGAAAACAAATGAAAACATTACCAATTGCTATTTCATTAGTGGCAAGGTCAAAATAAATTTTTAAAAATAATTACAAAAAATAAAATAATTATTTTACAGTCAACTATCTGGAATTTCGATTATGGCAATACCAGCAGAGGTTTATGGTTATGGAATAAATTTTATATTTACCATCTTTTCAATATTCTTTGTTGTTCCTCTGTTATGTTGGATGGCAATTCCAGTATTCTATGAGAATAATATTTCAAATTGTTACGAAGTGAGTTTTTATAAACTTGGAATTAATATAGAAAATATTTTTTTCAGTATAAACACAATAATTTCCTGCAGGAAATTTAATGATTTAAAAATTCATTGATATTTCTTAAAATTCACCGAAATCTTGTGTGACAGGAATCGGTTATTGTCAATTCAGTTTCAATCATTTGTTAGTCAACTATAGTAAACATTTTGCTTGTTTCGAAATCGGAATTGGATATAATTACACTATAAAAAAAAACTTCCATATGTTTATACATGCTAAAGTGATCCACTTTCGTCCAATATGAACCTGTGGCTCAGCCAGCAATCTTCTCCATCCAGTACGGTATCTTACTTGCTGTCTCCATGAGTCACGGTGTCTTCCGCAATTACTCCGTCCTTCGGGGGGGAGAGAGGGTGTGGACACAAAGACTTTCGCCGTTGGAGCGTTGGTGTTTATTTGATCCTCATGACGCAGTCATGGCTTTTACTGAAATTGGTTAGATCAAAACAGCTTTACAGCCTCTAAATCACAGTACACAAATCTAAGGTAATACATTGCGCAGGTTGACAAAGCTGAAAATGTCAAAAAATTAAAAATGGCTGTTGAGTGCCCACAGGAACTCAACGCGCATCATTAGAAACAACAACACCATTTTACCACCATAATACCTCGATTTGGACAAATGGGCAGAACTGAACAAAAATGAAGACGCTAATGATAGGTGTGGTTTATTCATTGCTGCATAGCCAGCGCAGCACAAGTCTGAATAAAACGATCTATAGCCAGCACAGCCATCTTTTCTTTTACTGACTTCTTTTTCGCCAGCAATCAAATTGTTTTTGTTTGCCAAGGGAAATTTTGCTGCGCTGGCTATGCAGCAATGAATAAAATACACCTGATATTACCTCTAATATATGTGTACTGTGCCTCTAAATATTTTATCTTCTCCTCCTTACTTACCTTTTTCCGTTTATGTGACCGAGACGGACATGCTTTACTCCGGTCATATTTTGCAGCTGAGTTGGTGCAGATATTCTAAACAAGTCATCTCCTGACGCTTCGAACATTAAACAGCAGCGCAGTTCTAGCAAATTTATTGGAATTAGGTTTATAATGATACATAAGGCTTGTTTTTTTGTCCGAATAAGATTGTGCAAAAAAACGACATCGGAGCTAAGTGACTTACATGAAAATATAACAATAACTTAAGTCCATATTATTCTCTTAGCTAAGTCCAGATTATCTTCGAGACTTAACTGTATGTGTCGATAAAAACTGTATTACCGGCACGAATTATCAAAACCTCTGTTCATTTACTTCCCAAAACAGCCAATTTCTACGAATTTTAGTCCAAATTTCTGTCAAATTTTATATGAAAAAAAAAATAAAAAATTTATAGAAATTGTCAGTTTTGGGAAGTAAAAGAACAGACCTATTATTGATAATTTGTATTATCGGAGCCACCGAATGAAACAATTGTTTTATGAAAATAAAATGGGGGATCAGTGTCTTGAATGAAATTTAGTTTGACGGCTTTTCAGTAACTTGAAATTAGTTTCTATGCTTTAACTTAATTTTATTTAATTAAAAGCTGAAATGAAACTAAAATATATAAGTTCCACATTATGTGAGCATTATGTGACAGTTTACGCTGAGGAAAAAGTAGAACATAACCGTTAAAGTTTGTTCTTTAAATTGGCAACACTGTTTCTTGTGACAATTCATTTTTCAGCTGATAGATGATTTCGCGTGAATGCCATCGCTGCCCGATAAATCGCTGTTGCAAATTGGATTTACAGATTGCCTAAAATTATTTTTAAAAGAAAACCATTGCCATACCATTGAAAACTATTGCTATATGGCCATTAACATCATTTGTAAATTTCCAGTAATTTATTTCACTACAGTTTAAATATTTTGTTTTATAATTGAAGGCATTTTCCTCATTTTATCGTTTATTAATCTTTTACACAAATTTAAAATTATTAAATTGAACCATTTTATTTTAACAGATAAATACTTTAAACTTAACGATTAACTAAATAAATCTTTATATTTTTTGTCAGTATTTACAAAGGAGATTTAACAAAACAACACGCCAAATTGTAACTATTTTGTTTATTTTGACGACAGTTCTAAACTTACCAGTTTATATATTTATTCCATCTTTAGCATTTTCACAAGGTTAAACTTTTGTCTATATACGCAATATTTTATTTTGTACTTTAAAAATATTTTTTGAACAGTAACTGGCAATAATATCCACTTGATTAATGCAGTAGTTTGCTCGATATGTGTGTTCTATACCATGTTTGTAAGTATTGGCATGATCATGATAACTGAAAAAAATCGTCAGACTTAAAATAATTTTTTTTAAAGGGTGGTATTAAAGCTGTTGTGTGGACTGATGTTGTTCAGGCTATTGTTATGATTGGATCTGTACTACTTATTGCTGTAAATGGAGTCATTGGAGCTGGTGGAATAAGTAAAGTTTTTGAAAACTCAATTGCTGGTGGTCGTTTGCACTTAAAGTAAGTTTAAAAAGGGTTAATTTGTAGGCTGACCAGACGTCCTCTTTTAAGAGGACAAGTTCTCTTTTCACCTAATAAACTTTTGTCCAGTATCTTTTTGAAAAAATAAGCGATTTGTCAGCTTTTTTAGGTTTTTCCATTTTAAATTTTTTTCGTGACACAAAATAACGATACAAAATTTATTTTGGTGTAAACGTACGGTCCTTAAGTATTTTCAAAACAAAACTTGAACTTTGAAATTTGAATTCACTCATTTCTAAATCACAATAAAAATATGTTTTTTTTACAACTATGTATATTTTAAAAACTCCGATATTTTAATTAAAATAAGGTCCAATGTCCAATGACAAGTAAAGAGTGTCCCAAAAATTCACGCAAGAAGCAATTTTGATAAAAAAAATATTTTTTTATTGATTCATAAAATATGCAATATAGGGTTATGTATGGAATATAATACTGGAATATAATGCTGGTACATGTACTCTTTTTCCAAAATCCGCACCAAACAGTGAAACGTTGTGGATGCATTTGTTTCTCTACAATCACCTATGTATTTTATAAACGTTAAATGCGACAACTTTGAAAGTTAACGAAGCCATCGAGTCGAAAATGAGCTTCATCGCTGAAAATGATTTTGTTTAAAAAATCACCGGCAAACACTAATTACCTAATGCAAACGCGCTGTTCTTTCGTTTATCACTCCATTTTAAAAAAACCATCAACTGTCAAGCTCTTTTTTTGATTGGCAACACCTTGCGTGAATTTTGGGACACCCTTTACAATCAAATTTTATTTTTATTTTATCTTAACAATAAAAGTTAATTTTGTTAGGCAGTTCTTCAAAAAACAAATTTTTGTGATATTAAAAAATTTTATTACTTAAAGTTATTTTCATGTTAAATAATTAAAAATTTTATGAATTTTTTTGTACTTTTTTTTGTTTATTGCAGCTATTGTTTTTTTAACTTTTCTTATATATAAATCACTACACTCTATGACTTTTTTAATCCTCAAAAAAATATTTTTTTTTATTTTCGTTTGGAATTTTTTCGGATGTCCTCTTTTAATTGAAGATAGATCTGGTCACCCTATTCATATGTTATAAGGTTTTTGACATATTATGTAGATCAAAGAAATATTTAATGGAATATTAAATTTAAGTTATAGTTAATGAGTACAGTACATACACCGAAATTTAAATGTGACACGATTGGAAGATCTTTTTCTAAAATTGCCCCTAGCTCCTAGACGGGGAGAGATAGACCCCCTCCCAAAATACAAAATTCTTGTTTTTGACCCCTCTACAAAAAACTGTTAACAATTCTTAGCGCCATGTTATCGTACTCGTGCCCTTTTTCGTTGTTTTAAAAAACACTTTTTTCAATTTTTTTTCTTCAAAAGCGAATAAATGAATTAATTAATTAAAAATTGGATGATGTTTTTGGCAAGCACATCATCCAATATCCAATTAGCCGATAATCGTCCAATTATCTGAAAATAAGAAAAATTGTGTGTTTAGACGAGTTCATACGATTGCAAGAAGTCGGCCAATTTTTTGATAGAAAATTGGCCGACGATTGGCTGTTAATTTTTTTCTGCCAATTTTGACAGGTAAAATTGGATGTTTACATGGTTGATAGAAAATTGGTGAACATTTTTTGCGAAAAGTTGGCCAATATTGGATGATCTTCCAATCGTGTATACTTAGCTTTAGCATTTACTTTTTTTTTTTTAAATTGCAGTAGATTTGTTAAATATCAATTTAAAATATTTATCAACTAGCTATCAATTGATAAATTTACAAACGTAATAGAGTTGATTATTTCTATTTGGTAAGGCGTTATTTTGTGTTGAAGTTATAGACTCGAAATACAACTCGATCGATTGAGCTCAAATTAATGGGTTTTGAATTATGATGCTCCACATAATATTATGTTGAAAAATAAAAAAAAAAAACAGCAGGATTTAGCTGGTTATTTTGTATTTCGATATTTAGCATTTCATAGCTATTTGTTCGATACTGCAGGAAATTCCAATGCTATATATTTTCAACAAAGTGTCCTCTCAAGTGAACAACTGTTTGATGTGTTAAACGGGTCCGTGGGTTGGACAAATCTCTTTATGTTTTTTGACAATGCCTTTAATTAATTATCGGAAAAGTTTTCAACCTTTTAATTTTTTTTTGTTATTGCTTATAAATAGTATCTATTTGAATATTCTTATATTTTATAATTTCAGTTCAAAAATGTAAACAAAAATTTATAAATACTCTTTAAAGACGAACGATTTTTATTCTAAAATCAAATAATAACCAATTTTAATTTTTTTTCATAAGAAATGTAAATCAATTATTTATTTTGTTATTTTGTAAAAATTGTGTTTTTTTTTCTGGCAGACAGCAATTTCGCCATGTCCATAGATTATATATTAATCTCAAAATTCTAATATTGTTATTGAAATAAAGAAATAATAATAATACATATAGACTTAAATTTTTAATATTTCATTGCAGCTTTGAACTTGACTTGGAAACACGCGCAACAGTTTGGAATTCTCTTGCTGGATCAATTTGCATTTGGGGTAGTTACGTGGGTTTCAATCAAAGCTGCGTTCAGAGAATTGTAGCATTGCCATCATTGTCTCATGCAAAAAAGTATGTTTTTTTTTTTTTTTTTTATTGAATCGGTAATTAATGGAAGAACAATACAGGTACCAAATTATATTTAAAAAAAAGGAGATCTTCATATTTTACAGAAAAATCATTTGTGATATTTTATAACGAATTGCTCATGACAAAAAAATTGTTTCTGCAATAGTGCCTGTAATGTTCTTTAACAAATTAATTATTTATTATTTCTATTAATTAAATTTATTTTTCGTTGTTTTATTTAAGTCTTTGAACAATTTAAAGATCTCTTTACATGTTTGGAGCTGGTTTTTTAATTATCATGCTGTTAAATGTATTCACTGGAATAATCATGTATGCCAAGTATTATGATTGTGATCCTATCGCTATGAAGGTATTTCTGAATAAAACACTAAGACTAGTAATATATTATAATAACTAACCTACGTACATAACTTCATATAAATGTTAATGATTTTGTGGCCATATTATATGCCTATGGGTTGTCTTCAAAAATACATGGTAATCAACTGTTTTATGTGTACATGCATTGTTTTTGTTGCTTTATGAAACCATTTAACTATATTTCTATACCTAAGAACTTTAATTGACTACCAATATTAAATAAAAAATAAAATTATCTTAACAAAAATAAATTTTATTCAAGTTCAATAATCCAAATCCATTTTCAACAATTATATTAATTTGTAGTATTTTTGATTAAGACTCATGATTAAGCTGGACCATGTAGTCTCTTGCTCGCAAGTGCAAGTATTGGTTTCGTGATTAATTGTCTTAAATGTCAATATCGTCACAAGCAATACTTCTTTTTTAAGGCATGTACCTATTTCGTTTTTGTTTTGTTTTTTTTTTTTTTTTTTTATTTTTATATGTGAAATCAACTTGTTTTTTATCAAAATAAATATCATCCTTTATTATTTAAAAAATAGGAGCAAAATAATCTCAAGCGAGATTTACTTTTTATAAGACAAATATTCTAAACAGAATGTATTGTTGCATTATTTTCGAAAGCAGCTCATATAGAATAAACTTAAACCAGAAATGATTAGCCATAATCATTATAAGAACTTTCAATCATATAATTATAATTTTTATTATTTTGTTTGAAGACAAACGAAGAAGTTTACTCATCTCACGAACTGACGCAGTTATTTTTTTTTACATTTTACTGAAAAGTCGTAACTTTTCTTTTTGTTATTTTGTAAATTAAATGGTTTATTTTTTGAAATAAATCATCCATTGAATGAAATATAATGTGTGTTCCTTTACTTTAAAACTCTGTGCCTTTACTTTAAAACTCTGTGCCTTTACTTTAAAACTCTGTGCCTTTACTTTAAAACTCTGTGCATTTGTGTGAATTTCTACGTCATTTTACTTTTTTTATATGAACTTTGACAGACTTTGGTGTAGAAATTCACAGAAATGCACAGAGTTTTAAAGTAAAGAAACTAGGCTAAAGTTAATATATGCGTTTCTCTTAAATTTGAAAAAAAAGCAGTTGCATCAGTTCCTGAGATGAAAAAATTTAATATAATAAAAGATTTAATAAAAACAGGTCGTAGACAAAGCTGACAAAATGGTACCATATTTTGTTGAAGATGTCGTTGGGCATTTATACGGTATTCCTGGAGTTTTTATTTCCTGTGTTTTTAGTGCTTCCTTAAGGTAAACTCTTTAACAGTGTTTTCAATAACTTTTATTTTCATAACCAAAATGTTATTATATTTAGTACGATTTCAGCAAATTTAAATTCGCTCTCAGGAATCATCTACTTCGATTGTATTAAATCATATATTAATCACTCAGAATGGAAAGCTAATATTTTTATGAAAGCAACTGTTATAATAATTGGAGCATATTGTGTGATAGGTGGGCTTGTTGTTGAGCAATTTAAATCAATATTACAAGTTGTCAACACAATCGGTGGAGTTTCACATGGAGCTGTTTTTGGTGTATTTACTGTTGGATTATTAGTACCAAGAGTTCACGGGAAGGTATTAACAAAAATTATATAAATAAATAAATTTTATGGTATATCTTAAAACTTTGTCTAAACTTTTTCTACATACATATCTATAGGCGGCTTTGATAGGTTTAATTTCCAGCCTAATTGCAATGTTAGTAATTTGTTATGGAACTCAAAAAGAAATGAATGCAGGAAATCTATCCTATGATCCTTTACCAGGACGTACCGATGGCTGTGAGGAATTTAACATAACTTCGTCAATTGCATCGTATGATCTCTAAACTATTAACAACATTATACAAAAATATTTAAAAAAAAAATGTGTCTTTGCAGAAAACTTATAACAATGGAAAGAACCGTGGAGAGCAGTTTTTCAATTTTTAGAATTTCCTTCTATTGGTATGCGGTTGTGGGAACTTTTTTTATTTGGTTTACGTCTATATTGTTAAGTTTTATTATGACGTCAGATCAAAAACAAGATTCAAAACTATTTTCACCAATAGTTAGAAATTTTGTTACTAATATTAATGCCGAACTGGAGGAAATTCCACTTAAATCTTAGTTGTAAGTGCAAATGTAATAAAATTTAATGTTAAGATTATTGTAATTTTTTCTATTCATTAGTAACTTTGGATGAATAATGTACATAAATATAGAACTTTATTTTATCACTTCTAGTGCCTTAAGCTATTCTATTTTTACTGGTAAGTTTTAAGTAAAAAAAATCGAACTCCATACTTTGATCACACTTGACATTACGATCTCGCATTTCTGTCCATCTGTCTGTCCGTTCAGCTCTGTCAATGTTCTTGAAACTTGGTACGTTTCGTAGCGTATTTTGCGCCGCATTCCCCCGACACGTGACCGTATTATTATTTGAAATTTTATATTTATGAAGAATAATTAATCAAATTCAAAATTTATGTAAGCAGCAGTAGTAGTTTTATTTTATCTAAAAAACAAAACAGTTGAACACTGGGGCGTATACGCACTTTTCTTATTTTATTGAATTTTTAAATGCTGTTCGTTAATAAACCATAACTTGAGAACGGCTGGACCCATTAGAGATACAACCCCATTACGGTTGTCAATTATCAATTGATAGTTGATAAATTTTGAAAATTGATAATAAAAACCCAATTGATACAGCTTTTGATCATTGGGAATGGTACAGAACGCTGTAAATTACAAGAAAATTGATAATTATCACGGAATAGTTGATCATATTTTTAATAAATTGAGTTTTAATGTACTAAATTTCAATATTAATCAACTTTCAATTGATAATTGATAACCGTAATAGGGGTGATAGTTTAAGTAAGGTTTTACGAAAAGAAAAATTGAAAACTTTGCCAGGAAGCTGAAAATTTCAGGAAAACTGAAAGTGTTTTTCTTTATAGAATTTTTGTTGGAACTCGAGGCCATAAAACTCAGGATATGTACCTATAACTAATTTAAATCAATATTTTTATCTCCTGAGGACTTAGGACCATGTGGCAATATTTATGTGTTGGATAACTATTCACAGCCCTATTAATAATCACCAAATAGACATGAAACAACACTAACACAATATGTTTTAACTCATAATTCTTAATAATAAACGTGTATTAGCCTTAAATGACATTTGACAATGAGCGGATAACTTATCTCTTAACTTTTTACTTTAACTTTACCGTTCACAATTCAATTCAAAGCTGACTGATATGACAGTTAGCTTTCAAAAATGAAAGAACTACTTGAATATGTAGTACAATTGAGGGAAGTGCTGCCTGCTTTTCGGTGCTATTCAGTGAACCGATATAATGAAGACAGAATAAGTTTATTAATATTTTATTTTATCAAACGGATAAGTCCACTATCCATGTGTTAGGTAAAACGTGTATTTACGAGCGGATGGTGTATTTTTATTAATAGGGCTGTCAGAACTTTACTTAAGATATTGTGAAACAGGCCCTTAATATCCCAGGGCCAGAAATCTGATCTTTTTAATAGTTTTCTTTAACCTAAAGCAACATATTATGTTACAATTGTTTTAGAAATAAGCAATCTACCAATGGTTGAAGTTATCCATAGTCACCGACTCTAGAAAGCTGAAATTTTAAAACAAAAGTTATCTTAAGCATAAAGGCTTTCCCAAATCAACGCCAAACATTCGGAACGACGCGATGCGACGCGAAAAAGAAACTTTCGGCTGTCAAATTATATTTACAGGGCGATAAACATGACAATGCGATTAATCGAATCTTATGTAGAATATATTGACAGCTGAACGTTTTGTCGTCGTTCCGAATGGTTCGCATTGGTTTGGGAGAGCTTAAAGCATTTTTTTAAATTTGTCATGTCCAGTTTTCTCATATCGACGGCTGATTTGCAGAACCTCGTAAGACGTTTTAGCATTTTTTTCAGTTATAAAAAATCTGTCAAATTTTGTATGTCAATTTGATGAACAAAGGTTGTAAAGAAGATTTTTGTTAAGATGTGGTACTAAACGTGAATAAGCTATCGCATGCTGTTTTTTTTTTTTTTTTTAATGAAAAACTTTAATAGCTGTCGACCGTTTTGGAAATTATGTAGGCTTTCAAATATTAAATTAGAAACACCTCCGAGTTTCGACTATTGTGTGTCCCTCAGCATATTCGAAAACTATAAGAGAGACTTTGATTTAAACGAACAAAATTCTTACCAAATTGGCAACACTTTTCTTTCAATACCCAATATAGCTTAACGCCGCTGATTTGAATTCATTGTAATTGGTATATATGTATTTCGATTGACTATGAATGCTCATTGGATACGCAGTAAATAAATATTATCACTTTGCTTTTTTCAAGCAAAATCCATGTAATGAAGTAATGACAAATTAATAATTTACATTTCAACTGCTATTCAAATGTGATGCACTTTCTGACAAATGGAATTTCCGTCGTTGAAATCAAAAGAAAAGCTCAACTGTATGCGGCATGTAGCGCCTATTAACTGTTAAAAAAAAATTCAAATTTAATGACAGCAATTCAAAACATCCATTATTTACCATTGCATTTTTTGCTAGATAAAAATCAAATTTAATGATGGATTTCATAAGAATACCATTATACCACATGTTATTACAATTAAGTATTCAAATATGTTGCACTATCACAAAAATAAACGTACACCGCCATGCCATCTCCATCGCTATACTTGTGATTTCTGCCAAACTGTGAAGTAAGCCATACTTTCAGTGTTAAATGTGTCGCATGATAGACCTGAGACCTGCAAGTATAGATAAATGTTACAAGCGTTATTTGTGGAGCATAACAATTAAGCAAGAAGGTAGATGCCAAAATCAGATAAAATTCCACACATCAATGCAAGGAAGCATAACATGAAAAAAAAACTATTTGAGTAAAGGCGATGATTAGAGAATCAAACTTAATTTTTCTTCTCCATCAACATTCAGGCCCGTCGACAAAAAAAAAAAAGAAAAATATAATGGGCCTTACCAATGACCAAATTTGAAGACTACTTAAATATATTCAAATAAAATGAAGCATCATGGTATGGACTATAAATAATTAACCATACATCACATGTTTCATATTTAGAAGTCTGTACCATGTAGTATTCAAGAATAAAGGTTTTATTTTAACAAACGATCCAACAATATTTCATTGAATTTTTGTTTAAAATTTATTATTTTTGGATTGGAAAATTATTGAAAATATTGAATTTGTGTACAACTTTTTTAGTTGCTATAAGTCAGTTCAGTATGTGCAAAAAAAACTTGAACTCATTTTTTAAATAATGGAAGAATTTTCTGAAAGTTAGAACTCATCGTTCTTTTAAAAATCTAAATTCAATGCGAAGACGACTTTTTATTGACTTATTAAAAATTCAAATATGTGCATAATTATAATTATATCAAAGTCTATTGGTTTGGCACTATGCCGTCTACCAGATTGACGTTTATTTTTTTTTACAATGTTTGAATACTGAATAGATAACTTTAGTTTTAATATAAAAATATAGTTCGATTTTCAAAAGTCTCCTTCAATAATTCGTTTTCTGTATCGCAGCGCATTTACAGTATATTTGTATAGCAGGTCCCATCCTCGGTCTCCATTCAAAATGCACAACACGTCCTCCATCTGCAGTAGATTGGTTCCAAAATAAATCCTTCGCAGTAGGATTCGCAGCAGGAAGATCAGGTCGATGTGGTATGAAATTTAAGCTTATTAGTTCACCTCTTATTTTGAATATTGTGTTAATTTTTTGAAGAATATGTTTTTTCTTGTAAGTTGTAGTTGAGTTTACTGAAATATATTCGATATTGCGAGGACTGAGCTTCATTCAAATATGATTCATATATACGAATTTAAGAAAATTTACTTTAAAAAAAAGGCACATTTTCCACGTTTTCAAAATTCATGTTAAAACCACGGATGGTAAGTTTGCCCATTCTTGAATACAATTACTTTTTGTCGACAGGTAATAGAGTATAATTTTTGGCTTTCTTCCCTCCTCCATCACCATGACTTTGTTAACATAATCGAAGTGTAGTTTGAGCGTATCCAAAAAGAGTGGTGGCATCCCTGTCTCTAGATGGATCATGTAGTTAGGTGTGTTACTTGGCAGTTTTAATACTCTTTTGACGCAGTAACGCTGGAAAACTTCCACAGTAGTAAACGAACGGTATCCCCATGCTTGAGCTCCGTATAACATAATGGATGTTGCAGCTGCACGTATAATTTTTTGTTTTGCGCAGTGGCTTAAATATTTGTTTCCAATACACCTTCCCCAAACCGAGCCGATCGCACGTTTAGCCTCTGCTAATTTTGCTTCAAAATGTTTTTTCATATTAAGGTTGGCTGTGATAAGAACTCCCAAATATTTATACTCTTTTATAATGTCAATTCTCTCTCCATCGAGATTCCACTGCTCATTTCTTGAGTATCTTCCAACGCCGTTTCTAAAAATCATAATTTTTGTCTTCGACAAATTTACAGACAAGTTCCATTTTTTACAATAATTTGGACAGTCTATTTATCATTAGTTCCAATGATAGAAATATCATCAGCGATTATGAATATTATGAATATGAATATGAATATGAATATCATTCGAATTCAATATGATTTAAAAAAATATCTTGCAACCAAAAATATAGTGGCGTCTACAAAACTCTATTTCTACCCTTTTTAAATATCCACTTTACTTGACATAAACTTATATTACTGTTATGAATTGGCATTACTCTAGTTTTGTGTAATATTTTAACTCTCAATTATTTTTATTTCTGAAAACAAAAAAAAAAAACACTACAAGATGCAAACTAAATTAAATGCACGACTGGGTCGTATGAAATTGCTTTATGCGCGATCATACTGTGATTTTAAAGTATGAATAATTTATGTGATTTAAAGAGAAATAAATTTGGTATAGGAGCCTATATTTTGTACCAACTGATAAAAACGTAGTTTACATAGTTAAAGGTACTATTTATGTGAGTCCAGCGATGCCAGATGACATTTAAAAAATCCCACCGGATTCGAAAAAAAATCCCACCATTTTTGTACTGGATGGAAAAAAACCCACCATAATGACTGCTTATGATACCAAAATATCATGTCGCTTAAATAACTGAAATTTGTTTATCAGATATAATACATACATGAGACTAAAATCGCAGATGAAACAGCAATTTTTGGTTGCAAAATTAAATATATAGATCAAATGAAAGCAAATGAGGCTATACACACTTGCGTTTTAAATAAAAGTCCGGTTACATTATCTTCTATTTTAGCGACTAAATAACTGGCGAGGTTTAAATCACAAGTATTTTTAAGCCTTATAATACGACAGACAAATCATTAACAATAATTTTTTTAAATGTTGCTATTTTATTTGTATAGCACGACTCAAAACCACAAGATGCGTTCATAACAAAAATAATTGTTGGGATCGATACTTTTTAATCGCAACGAATGAAAATCCCAAGTGTTTTTCTTGCCTTACTTCTACTCTCTCTGCTTGTTTGACAGGTTTTTTGGGTAATTGATGGTCAGGTCAAATATTTTTTTTTATAGTTATAAATGGAAGGTAAGAAAACAAAATTGGACAAAATAGGTAGGTATATGTAGGTATACTAAGTTGGGTATATTATGTCATGGTAAAAATATTATTACCACCTCATAACAAAAAGCGTTTGGAATATTTTCCCACCATAAATCCAACCATGCATTTTTTTCCCGCCATAATTTCCACCAAACTGATTTTTTCCCACTATTTTGATTGGAAAAACCACCAGTCTGGGAACACTGGTTAGTGCCTACACAAAAATAAATAATGTAGCATAAATATTAAATGGAAATGGAACTTACAGTTTAAAAGGTTTAAATGGAAAAAAAATTCAAAGTACACAATTAGGAATAAATTGATTAAAAATCTTCTGAAATTGTTTTGAAACCAACGTGATACATAACATCTGATTTGCTTAATAAATCTTTATTTATGAGAAAAAAATTATAAAAATCATTGGAGGGTTTTTTTTAAATATTATTACAATTATTAAAATTATATTACAATTTTGAAATTTGTTTAGCATTTATTAATGCGAAATTAAAATTTTATTTACAAAAATATTACCGACCCAATTTCAAAATAACGAATTTTCCAAAAAAATAATTTTGAATGTTTTTTAGAAAACCAAATTTTTTGAAAATTTCTATATGGAATATTGTTCAAATTTATTAGAAGCTTTTGTGTAAAAAACCAAAAAAATGTTTCTATTACAAATACCATTAATAAAATTTGATAAATAATATGGTACATAGATCGTCCTGATATTAGCAGTGTTTTATTCATTGCTGCATAGCCAGCGCAGCACAAGTCTGAATAAATCTATTACTCACTCAATGCGTTCATTTCAATAACTCAAAGTTCTATCGCTAGCACAGGCAGCTTTTTTTTACTGACTTATTTTTCGCCATATTATTATTATTTTGCCGCGCTGGCTATGCAGCAATGAATAAAACACAGCTAATATCAGGACGATCTATGTACCATATTATTTATTGGCTTACATAAACATTTTAATCAAAATCGTAAGAGTAGTTTTTGAGAGAAATGATATTTGTCTTATCGGTTTTAAAACACTTGTATGGGATGGTACCTTTATTTGTGGTTATAATAAAAATTTATATTCAAAAATTTGCTAGATAATTGTTAAAAACTGTAGAGTGCAATCCACCAAGTCATTTTCGAAAAATTTTATCATCAAAATCAGTTGAATCGTTTTTGAGAAAATCGAAAATCAAAAAATCTACTACTAAAAAGGTACAATTTATAACCATTTTTTTTTTACAAAATAGTAGCACTTTTGTGGAAAAAAAAAATACTGATTACTGACAAACCAACAGCAATAATTATCAAAAGAACACATCACAAAGAACGAAGACATCTCCAAATAATCTACTACAATTATAAATTTCGTTCGTACAATTAATAAAAAAAAAGTAGAATTAAATTTTCAGTTTATGATTTCGTTGTGTCATTTTGTATTGGTTTTCTTTTATTTCGCATCAACAGCGTCATCAACATAATCAGGTCCTGTAACCCCGCTCGGGGCATAGGGCGTCAACAAAACGTCTCCATCCTTCTCAATCTGCAGCTAAATACCTTAACTGTGGCCACGTCTTTCTCTGGGAATTAGCTTCTGATGTCACTGTAGATTTCCATGTTGTTCTTGGCCTTCCAACCCGCCGTGACCCCTGAGGATTCCATTCAAAGGACTGCTTCGCAATATTATCATTTGGTTTCCTCAGTGTGTGACCAATCCATTGCCATTTGCGCTTTCTGATGTCGATGTCCAAGCGCCTCTGACCTGTCCTACGCCACAATTCCTGGTTAGATATTGTTTGTGGCCAGCGAATCTTCATGATGTGACGCAGACAGCGGTTCACAAAAGCCTGCGATTTTCTCGAGATGGTGGCGGAGACTTTCCATGTTTCACAAGCATATAATAGCACGGACTTCACATTGGATTCGAAGAATCTCAGTTTAGTGCGTAAGGAGACTTGACTGGATTTCCAAATTTGGGACAGAGCATCAAAGGCAACGCGAGCTTTATTTATTCTGCTTTTTACGTCCAGATCCGTACCACCGTTTGCTGATACAATACTTCCGAGGTAATTAAATTGTTCGACCTCTTCAACAGCCGTGTCATGCAGAATAATACGATGTTGTGTTGGGGGGCCTGTTAGCATTATTTTTGTCTTTTTGCTATTTATTTTAAGACCGCACGATTCTCCTTTCACCCGTAAAGTTTGACACATCTCGTTCAGCCCACTGATGTTATTTGCTATGAGACATATATCGTTGGCATAGTCTAAATGGCTAAGCCTTTCAAACGTTCTCCATTGAATACCCTGCCTCTCAGTTGTACCGACGCTGGCCGTCAAAACATCATCTATCACCAGCAGAAAAACAATTGGCGATAAAACATCCCCTTGTCTCACACCCTGACGCACTTCGAAAGAGTGGGATAGCTGCCCATTATGCAACACGAAACACCTTGCATTGTTGTAGGACTCCTTTATAATGGCAACAATTTTTGGCGGAATTCCTCTACCAAGAAGTGATCTCCATATACATTCTCGGTTAACTCGGTCAAAGGCCTTCTCAAAATCTACAAACATGAGGTTTATCGGTGTTTGAAATTCTGCAGACTGCTCAAGAACAATGCGTAATGTGTTGATATGATGGTCAACGCACGACCGACCGCTGCGGAAGCCAGCCTGATGCCTCTTGAGTGTAGTCTCAATTCTGGCCCTTATCCGTTCGAGGATTAAAGTTGCCATTAGCTTTAGAAAAACGGACAAAACGGTTATACCACGCCATTTGTTGCAGTTCTTGAGATCACCTTTTTTTGGCAACTTAACAATCACTCCATCCTTCCCTGGGATAGGTTTCGTTTTCCCAAACAGTTTGTATAAGCGGATGCAAGATACTAGCTGCTGTGGTGGGATCAGCTTTCAGGAATTCCACTGGTACTCCGTCAAGCCCGGCTGCTTTGTGGTTCGATGTCAATACCCCTGCAGGATCTGCGCATCACGTTAAGTTGGGGCACTTCAGCCCTCTGTTCAACGGGATCTTCATTTAACAGGGCATAAAAGTGATCCTTCCACCTGCGAAGCTGATCTTCAATTGATACCAATAATATCCCATCCACATCCATTACAGGATAATTGTTGTTGCTTTTTTTTCCGACAACTTCTTTGGCTATTTGGTACAATTCTCGGATATCTCCTCTTCTTGCAGCGTTTTCAGCATTTTCAGCGAGTCCATCTATCCTCACCCTCATGTCACGTCTCACACAACGATAGACCATCTTGTGTGCAATCCGATATTCGCTACGCAATTCAGCCTTTCGTTGAGTGCCTGTCTCGGCGTTTATTTGCAGCTTCAACGATTTACGAAGCTCGATTTTTTTCCACGTGTCTTGGGATATCCAAAAGTCACTAACTCTCGTACGCCTAGGTACAGTCTCGGATCCAGCTTCCATAAAAACACTTTTTATTTCACCCCACAACTCGTCAACATCTGAGTCAACACTCACATTTAATGACGAAGCTCTGTAGTTAAGGGTGTTGATATAGCTACGAGTTATGTTGGGATCGCTTAAAGCATTCGTATTGAATTTTGGATTTCTTGCTGCATTCTGCTATTGTCTTAATACAGCTGCGGTTCTTAGTTTGAGACTCATGACAACCAAATGGTGGTCGCTTCCCACATCGGCATTTCTTATATTTCGGACATCCCGCATAGACTTCCTCCATCGCTGCTGAATCATGATGTGATCAATTTGATTTTCGGTTTGACCATCTGGGTGCACCCAGGTGATTTTGTTGCACGTCTTATGTTTAAATACAGTCCCACCAATTACAAGACGATTTGCGTTACAAAAGTCGACAAGCATGTCACCATTTTCATTTCGTGACCCCAAGCCATTTTTTCCCATAACTCGTTCCAGACCGTAATTGTCTGCACCGACTTGAGCGTTGAGGTCTCCCATGACGATTATGATGTCGGCTCTCGGAACACTGCTGTAAACCGAGTTAAGATGAGTGTAGAACGCGGTTTTGTCTTCTTCGGTCGCTTCATTTGTGGGGGCGTAACACTGAACGATTGTGATGTTGCGAATTTTTGAGCGGAACCTTGCAGTCCTTATTCTTTCAGATATTGGCACCCAGGAAATAAGACTGCACCTAGCTACTTCGTTCAACATAATTCCAACACCATGCAGCCTTTGGCCACCCTCTCTTTCATCCACTCCGGAATACAGCATTCTCGTTTGTCCAGTGTCAGATCTGTATTCAGCTCTTCCTCTCCACTTTGTTTCACTTATGCCCAGGATACTGATCTTAAGACGAAGCATTTCGCGCTCTAGCTGTTCGTATCTTCCTTCGCCATACAAGGATCGAACGTTCCATGCTCCGATTTTTGTACGTATATCATAGCCAAAAGTATCCATTGCATTTCTTGAAAGACTTCTACTATTTGTTGACGATTCATTTATTATTATGGCATCTTGATTGAAGCTGTTGCATGAAAGATGCCGCACCCCCAAATCCGATGTGCGGTTTACTGCAGCCGAAGCTGTAGAAGGATTCTCCATAAAATGGTTATCTCTTGGGGACTCGTTACCAGTTGTTGTCATATTTCATGTAATAGCATATACCCTTCCACCATGGTGTTTTCCGAGATAAGATTAATAACATACATAAGCTCAGATTCGACTGGCACACCCACCCTTTGTATGGTCGAACACATAACCGATTGAGGCCGCCCACTATGGGAAAACAGACGCATTTTGTAGCCGCCCACTCTGGAATACAGACGCTACTTGTTGCTACCGTTGGCCTTAAAAAGCTCATCCGCCACCAGACTTCCATGCCGTTGACCGCAAACTGCAGTTCCTCCGCCTTTAGGGAGATTTTGTTCAACCCAGGGACAAGTCAGTGCCCCGTCCAGCGAAGCTGGGTTGGCTGCTTATTCCGGCAGCTGTTCGGTCCCCTTGTGCGTTAGCGTTACCCACTCTCTACCGCGAGGAGGTGCACATAGGGATTTTCCTTTCATTGAGCCTAGGGCCACCAAAGTAGCGTTACCTAGAGCTCTCCAGTACTTTAGAGAGCTACAGCGTACTAGGCTTTTATAATGTTAAAATTTCTATGAGAAAAACGTTAGTACACCAACTAAATTTGAGGGGAGATAAAACCCCTGTAATCTTGATGATGACGACGGCCATGTTCACAATAAAAAACTATACATCATTGTGATGCAATGTAAGAAAGTCCGCAACACTTTTTGCCATAAATAATCTTATTAACATTCAATTACAAATGAAATACATATACCCACAATAACGTGTTGATCACGCTTTGAGCTCATCGTCATATTTTAATTATTTGCTTTATACATCATCGACACGCCAACGCATTTTCCCATGGTATACCTACCTACTCGGTTCTCCATAATCATGGTACATGGATGGCGCTAACAAGCAAGGTGTATAGGCATATAATACTTATATATGGAGCAGTATATACGACAAAAAATGTTGCTAAAAGAAATATGGCCAATAAGACGTCGTCGCTATTGTGTAAGGTCCTCAAAGTCAAGTAAACCGGGAAATGACAATTTACTAACGAACATCGATTTTGATAAATGTTCAAACCAAATATGTATGTTATAGGTATGTATTTTCACTTTTACATAGTTTACCCTGAATGTAATCCTATGTGAACTTGAATCGTGACTCTGATACCAACTTACTTTTTTGACATTTCAATGTCCAATTACTTTTGCCTGATGCAATTGCAATCTAATTTATTCATCGATATACAATTTTTTGATGAGCAACGAAATAAAATTGCACATATGTGTATCTATTCTCTTTTACAAGTACCTAAACGAAGCGAAATCTAAAATCAATTGCAACTACATATAGGTACTTTTCAAAAGTTGCATTTCAATGACCAAATAAAAACACAAAAATACAAACATCGCAAACTATAAAGATATACACTCATGGGATCGTAAAAGATTAAAAATAAGTTCAATGATTGAAACAACCGTCGAATCGTGGGTATATTATATCTTCGATTTAAGAAGATGCCATAAAGTAAAGAAAAGAGTGTTGGCAAAACCAACCGGATGGTTACATGCTATATTTTACTTGCAATATAAGGCAAGTTTTGGATTCGTAAAAAGATTGAGGGAACACAACAAAGTGGCTCGCGAAATTTCAATAATTTCATTGGGCGGGTGCAACGTATTTCGTCAGATTTTTTAATTTATATCGTGTGAAAATCTGAAATTTCAGTCGAAATTCATTGTGTCAAATTCTTGCATTTACCTACAAGATTTGTATTAAAGCGAAACTTTAATTTATTCTTTCATTAAACATTGAGCGTGAGTAGTTATTTTCGCCGCATTTTCATAAAAATTACGGCAATCGCTTCGTCTCGGCAAAATCTAGTGCCGATATTTTTTAGTTTTTTTTATTTGCCTTGTAAAAAAACTTATGACCAAAAGATCAAAAACAAAAATAAAATAAATAAAAAAACTTTGCCCTTCAGCCACCACTGTAATTTTCGCCGCATTTTATACACAGTGGTGACAGAAGGCCAAAGTTTTTTTTAGTTAATTTTTTGGTGGTTTTTGAATCTTTTCGCCATAACTTTTTTTTTAAGGCAAATAAAAAAAAAAAACAAAAAAACTAGGCACTAGATTTTGCCGAAACGAAGCGATTGCCTTTTAGTTTTTTAAAATCGAACTTGTATTACGACTTTGGTGGTTGTTCAAGCTTCTGCAAAGTTCAGGATCATTTATTTTGGTAATAAATTTGCACGATTTACAAACGTTCAGGAGTAAGTCTATTCATTATGAAATGGCAAACCAAACTGAGCATAAATCAAGTGACAGCTGTCAAAAAAACCAACTGCGAAAAAAGTATTGCCAGATTGAAAACCACACGTCTAAAATAAACACCCTTTAGTACCTACTTCAGCTGTACAAACAAGTCACTAAAAGTTTTTAACTTATTATTAGCTCCAAAAATTCAGAATTCTGAATATTCAGATTAAAACGTAATATAAAAAATGTCGGATTTACTTTGACAATTATACCTTTCAAAATGCAAATAGGGTTTCTTATTTCCTTATAATATAGTTTCGTTCGTTGAACTTCACACAGGGTTGACCACTTTTCTTTACAATCCCAAGAATTGCTAAAAAAAAAACAAGAATTGTCAAAAAACCTGAATTTTTATGTTTTCAAGAAACACTCGACGGCTGAAAATTTTGCTGTTGACATTCAAAGCAAGAAACAAGGTTATGTGCTTACTTATTAAAACATAAAGCTTCAAGGGTTTCCCTCTTCTTATTCTATTTATTATCTTTTAATTTTTCTTTTAATTTCTGTTTAAATAATAAGCAATTATCTGCAACAAGCGAATCGACAGCAAAATAATTGCTTCACAACTCATGTCACTTTGGCAGATAATTCGCTACCTCAATCCGCCACCGCAAAAACCTAGATCTACTTCAGGGCGACCCTTGGTCTCAAAAAACACAGTATTTATTTATTTATTTATTTTTCTCTATGAAGATTTCCACTAGAGGAAATAAAAAGGAAAATCTTTGAGATCTGAAGAAGATCTGTGTTAAATCTACTTAAATCTCGGTTAAGTGGTCAGTGGAAATGTTGTAACAGTTTATAGCATGGAGCAAACCTTACGATTACCATATATTTTGTTTCAAATGTCTTAAAAAGAGAATATTTCCGGAGCAATTACTGAAGCTTCAAAAAACAGTTAATTAAGGACGAAACATTTAAAGAATAAATAGAAAATATTATTGTATGTTTCCGGTTTCAAATTCCAACCGTAAATCCCATTGAAATTATTAAAATCACAATTTTTTCGAATATTTCTGAAGTTTTTTTTTAAATCATCGACATCGTAGCCATCCCATCTCCATGTATTTTTACAGTGTATGACTTGAAATATAGACTACATATGACTATATTTTGAAGTTTATAGAATAAATGTTCCAAATGTCGTCGCATGGCATTCATATTTCTTTTTTTCCGAGGCGAAAAATAAAATTGTATTTTTAATTTTTTAATCCATTCATATATTAGCCATCTTTCCTTGATACATATGTATATACTTTTTTACTTGATAAATTTTTTCGGGATTACATATCGAAAACGCGATCAAATTGATGAAGTCGATTTACATTGACCATTTTCAGAAAAATGAGATTTCTGCAATCTCAAATACATGAACAAGATTCCCTAGAAAAATTTCTCAGATTTGCTGTCTAAATTCTGAGAAAAAAAAAATCTTTTAGCCAGTTCACGTTTCTGAGATCTTACTGAGCAAACGTCTGTCAGCTCCACTGAGAGAAGGAGGAACCTGAACAAAATTTCTCCTTTAGAAGTCAAAAGCACTCTCCATCTCGTTTTTGTAAATTGATCAACAGCGACAAAAAATAATTGAGCAAACAAATACAAAAAATTTCAGTCTCAGCTTTTTGACAGCAAAAGTGAGTAATCTCACTGAGGAATTACGTCAGATTTCTGAGATCTCAGACGCAAGGATCGTCAAAGCGAAACATTTAGCCAGTTCAGGTTTCTTGAGATATCTGAGATCTCAGAGATCTCAGCAATCTCAGAAATCTGAAAGTAATTCCTCAGTGAGATTCCTCACTTTTGCTGTCAAAAAGCTGAGACTGAAATTTTTTGGATTCGTTTGCTCAATTATTTTTTGTCGCAGTTGATCAATTTATAAAAACGAGATGGAGAGTGCTTTTGACTTCTAAAGGAGACATTTTGTTCAGGTTTCTCCTTCTCCTCAGTGGAGCTGACAGATGTTTGCTCAGTGAGATCTCAGAAACGTGAACTGGCTAATTATGAATAGTTATTCTTGTCAAAACAGCGAACAACAGTTTAACGTGTTTGGATATTATAATATGATCGTCAACGGCTTACCTTTCAACTATCGATCGATATAATTGACAATCACAGTGTAATATTGCGGTGTAAATTTCATATTTGATTTTAATTTATCAGTTGGTTTAAAATAGGATTTTGCATTGTTAATAACGAGTTAACAACGTATATTATCTTTCTTATTTAATTGAAATTTATAAATAATAAAAAGCGTAAGTGCGTAGTAACAATGTTTAAGACATGTTCAGCTGGTGCAGTTTATTAAGATTTAAAAAAAATAGTTTAATTATGATTTTATTTAAAATGTGTTTAAATTAAACAAAAAAAAAAAAATAGTAAAGTGTTATGTAGGTATAGTTTAAAGCTCATATCATAATATTAATCTTTTTAAAGTTTTGAGCCATTACTTTTTAAATTAAAATATAAATATTATTGAACAGCACTGTAATTTCAAACGAAGTTCATTTAAATCACAGAAGCTTCTTTTTTCTCGAATCCGTATCTGTGCATACAGCCTCGACTTCGATTGCCATCTTCAGCTTTCATGAAGAAGTATTTGTGTGCATGAATATAGGAATAAAGTCGTGTACGCACTTCGTAAAGATAGACGATGGGATCTGCAAAAGTGAAAGGAATTTCTCATGGTTTATTATTGGTAGTTAACTTCTTTACTATAAAGTATGAGAAGATATCTGAGGCCGGCTCGATGCGGCGCGCGGTGGGAGGGTACCAAGGGACGACAAAAATACGACGACGTCGTCGTCTACTTCATCGTCGATCGGTCGTGTCATCGTATAAGTGGAAGTGACTTATACTAAGAAAGTGGGAACGCATTTTCTTAGAGAGTTAACCATAATCGACTGAATGGGAATTGGAACTTACGTAAGATTATATTTTTATGCACATCCCGCAGATACTTTATTTGGCCAATTTGAATGATTTAATGTTATTGTGAAGTTAATTAATTTGATGGGTTTATAGGTACTTGGTGGCAATGGATATAAAATGTTGTATATTTATATGTACATACATAATATATAAGATGATAGGAAGTGTTTTCTCAGACTTATTGTTTAGTCATTGTTTATGAAGAAAGATAAAAACATTTGGACACTTGTATATACAACTTTTACTCTGATAATTTTAGAGAATTAACAGATAACAGAATATAGGTAATCACAATTAACTTTATTGTAAGTTATTAAAGACTTTTGAATAAAAATTTCTTAAACAAAACTTTTGCGAATTAAATGAAAATAAATGGGTGTATCTTTGTATATCCGGGTATTTCCCCAGTTTTTTTTTCCGTAAAGGATTATGTAGTAATTAGCATTTATTGCCCATAATGAAGTAGAAAAAGCAGTTTATGTTTTTAGGGAAAAAGGAAAGAGACTATAAGGGCCAGTTGTACAAATACTTAAACCGTGGTACAGCAATTTTTATCCACCGATTCCGGCGGATTAATTCAGTTTCAACAGTGGTTTACTGTTCAAGTGTGTGATAATATAGTGTGTGATAATTACATACTTGAACCAGCGTTGAACCTTAGTTAATCCACCGAAATCGGTGAGTTAAAATCTTGAACCGAGGCTGAGCCACTATTGTACAACTGGCCCTAAGAAACACAGAAGAACATTGGATCTATCCATTATTAAACTGTTTAACTTAAATATGGGAGAATTATTATTTTTAATAAGAAAAGAGACGGACCACGCATTAACCAATTAAGTAACTTTTATTTATTTCCTTTTTTTAAATTGTTATTACGTTTAATTTTTATTTTACTCCGCACACTTTACACTCCACTTATTACATTCCACACTTCGCGGTTTTCACGCCATTTCGTACTCCTTACTTTGAACTTCACACTTAACACTTCGCAGTCCGCGTACCATACTTCGCACTACCTATACTCCACTTCACTTCCACAATTCGCAATTTTCACTATACTTCGCACTACCCACTCTGAACTTTGAACCTCCGCACTTCGCATTAGTTGGAGGGCACAGTTGGGGGCCTCTTGTGATGTCTTTGAGGCTAAAAAACATCTGTTTATAGTGTGGGCCATTCGGAACTCGGATGTCCTATTTCTGGAGAAAGTTTTCCTCTAGATGAAGTGAAACTAATGGAGCTCAATATTTCAAAAACCAATGAAATATTTAGAGCATATAGAGTTTAGCGACGATTTCCTTTTAAATTATCTAACAGTAGTAATGGGGGCCTCCCATCTCGTGTGGACCCCAGAACCTTATACATATACTCATTGTGGAGTTGTGTGGGCCACCCAAAAGCTCTATATTTACCTTAAGGTCTCTTACCGCCATATTATTCACTCGATATACATCCAGATTAAAACTGAGATCCGGATCTATTTACATTGAATTTTTATAATTTACATCCAGATATAAGTTTTAATATGGATGTATCAAGTGAATAATATGGCGGTTAAAGTTCCCATTTTATGATAAAATTTTTCTTTAAATGAACAGAAAGTACTTTGTTTACTTTTTGCTTACCCAGGGGGCGGGCCCCTCATATAACAAGAGTAACCTATATAGAAAGCTTCCTTTTATACACCAGATTATTGAAAGACCTTTAATAAGACTGAACAGTGCAGTCTACAACAAGAAAAAAATCTTTATTTCTTTTCCTCTTTGATTGAATAGAAAATAGACGGTACCTATCTAAATTTTAAAGTTATAAATAAAATTATCCAAACCAACAATTATCTTCAAACTAAAAAAAAAAATAGAAGAACAATCTTTTAATTTGTTTTCATTTCACTTTTGTTTTACAGTTCAAAGCTGCTTATTAACTTTTATTGATTCTTGTTTTTTTTTTTTTTGATCATAAATCAGTTAAATTAGCATTATTACAACCATCATATATTTATCTAATCTATTGTAAGGAAGATTTTTTGTGATGAACTGGTTTCCAATAAGTTTTACATTTATTTTAAACAAAATCATTTCTCACTTATTCAATATAATATACTCGTAAGCATCTACTTTATAAAACTACAATTAACTATATGGAAACTTAAATGACTCCATCCATCATCTATATTTTCACACATATCTGACTTAATCCCCTTTTAAATTATATACCCACTAAATAATACCATATCACGAACATCATTTTTGTTCGCCAAGAAATAATCCCAATTATAAGATACAATGAAAACCAAGCATTTCATAACTATATACCAGTGGTGGTAACAGGCAGGCATATATACTATTAAGTAAAAGAAGCTGATTTAATACAAATCTAATACAAAAATCCCAAACACATCAGTTTGGATCCATAACTATGGGCAGCATAGCAGAGTTTTCTATTGTTATTAAGTTCAACAAAAGCATCCATTGATTATATAATCCGCCATCGCTACACCATTAAGTCATATGCATTATAGTGGTGCAAAATCACTTAAAAGATGGAAACAAATTAATTCATTAAAATTTTAGAAAATAGTTTCATAAGAAGGTTTTTTTTTACAATTATAGAAATTCTGTTACTAATTGGGCCAAGGCTAATTTGTTCACAGCTAATCATCTTATTATTTATTATACAACTAGGGGAAAGTCAAAAATGTCACCCACTTTTTGCAAGCATTTGTGGCTGTATGTCCTCAATACAACAATTAATGAAAGAAAATAATCAAGAGATGTCAAATCATGAGATCTTAGACTATAGAGGCCATTACGCAAAATTATGAGTTCATCGAATGTGGTTCCGTCAGTAATTTGATTTCTTCGTTTACCAGATCGTCATTCTGTTGGAAGCACATCTATTTCACATTTATGTCATTCAATCTAAAATGTCATTAATCATGAGTCATGTCACTATAGCGAATACCGTTGACCGTAAAACGCTGATTAACCACGTTTTTGAACAAAAATATGGTCTGAAGACTCCACCATTCGCCAATCAAAATGCACCGAACTATATTTTTTCACCGAAATTTCTATGCAAATCTAATGGTCATTCAACTTGAATTCTTGCACAACCTGGATCTTGTAATCCTTCAAATCAAAATCTTTGGGTCAAAATCTTCATGTACCAAGATGTAGTGTCGTATCGATAAATTTGGATCTTCTTCAACATTCTCCTGAACAGATTAAATATTCTCTTCAGTAGGTGCACAATCTTAAGCAGCTCGTTGCCATTTGCAATAAAAATGTTGCGCGAAAACAGTCAACAAAATTTCTAAAATTATGTAACGTTGTTGAAGCGTGGCTGTGTCATCATGATAAATTCTAAAGACTACAATAAATAAAAATGATACTGACAGACGACAGTTTGCAATCACAGATATAACTGTTAGAAATTAGTACTGGTTTCAAAACTGATATATCAATAACCAATTGTGAACTTTAAGTTCACCTTGATTCTGGTGGATTATAATTCCCTAACGTAAGTGCTTGTTCAAAATCAAAAGTGATAGATTACATGTCAAATAGCGGACAAAAATTAAACAAACCAAAAATATACAGGGTGTTTTGGATAAGATGCAAAAAATGGCTAGACCGTTTATGTCGGTACAAGAACAAAAATCGTATGGGAGGGGTCTATTTCCCCCCGTTAAGGTGGGTGAGGCAATTTTATAAAAATTTGACTTGAATTAGAAAACAAAAAATATTAAAAATCAACGGCAACACTTATAATGTCATGTTATACCATTTTTTAAACCCAGAAATCCATCCATTAATTCTGTTTGCAAATTAATTTTGTTTTGTGAATAATTTTGGAAAAATAAATTCTCAGACTCAAAATTTTGAAGAAAATGGACTGACTTCTTCAAATCAAATCTCTCTAGCACATCTCTATGCTACTTTATGTAGCTGAATTTTTGGGATTATATGAAAAAATATATAAGAATTTTTTTCCCGTTAATTTTTTTGTAACTCAATTTAAAATTGAAAAATTGTGCCCAAAGTGGTGTTTCAAAAAACATTGAATTCAAAAGTTTTTAAATAAAAAAAAATATTTTTTATTTTAATAATAAGCAAACATGTAAATGTTTTTTCACGCACTCCCCTTTTTTTCACGCACTCCCCTCAGTTTTTACACTCAAAACTACAAACAAAAAAACAAAAAAAATATTTTTTTGCCACCATAAAAATTGTCCCCTTTGACTGGCTCTACAAGCCAAACTATTTATGCAAACAAAATTTGTTTTTGGATTTCTAGTGGTGCAAACATTTGTTAATTCAATAAACTTAAGAGTTTTGCATTATAGACTCATCCGAAAAATGATTATTGCCACTAGATTTGCATAAACGCCACTGTGCGACGGTTTTGATGTGTAAACATCTATACTGGTGGTAGGGTGAAAAAAAAACGTAACGTATCTTGTGATCGTGATTGTGATTGTGATTCACGTTACGTTACGTATGTTTGCACATCTTAACTGTGAGTCCCGGCAATCACACTTTTTTTTAGTTTTCAAACGGTTTTTAAATTACTTTAAAAATGTCACTTTTGAGATATTCAAGTTCCAGTTTCAAATAGCCCAGTTCCTCTATTTTGAAACACTGTGCTTTTGTGTGAATTACTACACAAAAGTTTGTAAAGGTTCATATAAAAAAAAATAAAATGTCTAGAAATTCATAGAAAGGCACAGAGTTTCAAAGTAAAGGAACATAAATAATATTTTATAAAGTATCGATAATTTCTTCAATTTTTCAAATTTTATAAAAACAATTTTAAAATTTTTCACTTTTTACAAAAAATATGACAACAGCACTTTGTCATTGACAAATTCAAAACTCAAATTTAACGGGACAGGCCAGAAATCCTATCAAACTATCCAAAAAGGCCAAAATCCAATATTGGCATGTGGACTTACTGTCCGATGATTTCGTAGGTAGAAAATTAAAATACCAAATACCATATTTTAATCACCCCTATTACGATTGTTGATTAATTATCAATTCATAGTTGACAATTTATTGAAAATTGATGAAAATTATGATCACTGAGGTTGGTGAATTACAAGAAAATTGATAGTTATTACTGAATAGTTGATCAGTTTTTTTTTTATAAATTTACTTTTAATGTACCAAAATTTTAATATTTACCAACTATCAATTGATAATACAATGTTTACTCTGAGCTGTTCATGAGATTCATAATTTTGAAAATACAGCGCTCAAAATTCATATTTATAACATAATATGTAGATACAAATAATACAAAAATATTTTCAAAAATCTTTCATATCGTTGTCCTTGAAACGGAAAATTCTTACCATTTTATAATAAGTTTGCTCGATTACTTCTCAAAATTGTCAATTTCTGACAAAATTTCAGTCCAATTTTATTTTCTTTAAATGTACCATGACAGTACTTTTGACTAAAATTGGTAGAAATTGGCTGTTTTTTTAAGTTAACGAACAGATGTAATTTAAGTAGGTACCTACGATTCCCAAACCACTTGGATTTTTTTGACCATTTATTCAAAATTATGCTGAAAATATTTTCCAAATCCCACTGTGCTTGTTCTACCATAGCATATGCGGATATCCATTGTGAATAAACTTGTAAAACACTACTAGCAATGCTGACCTAATTTCTTTCAACAAAGGAAGTAAAAGTTGTGTATTCATCTCTCTTGCTTTTCAAGACAGTAGTCACGAACGATATTAAATTAAAGCAATGATTATAGCTTAGTAAGAAAAAAATTAAAAGCCCAGATAATTACGGTGACAAAATTTGCGATTTTTTTTATTATTTTGTTGTTTTTTTTTTGTTGTTTGTTTGTTGTTGTTTTGTTTCTTTGTTTGTTCATGTACATAAAAATCACTTAAAATTATAAAGAAATAAAATTAAAATAAAAGAAATATTTACAAAATCAGAGACCATACATCATCATATAAAAAAAATTAAGGCAGATTATAGTCTGGGAAAAGAGAGTTATGAAAAAAGATCGAATAATGCGATTTATAATAGAAAATCGCTGAAAATAAACAAATAATAATGGAAAAAGGTACCAGTGACACATATCTTACAATAAAAATTATGAGAACTTAGCATCGTTAATAATAATTAAAAAATAAAATATATAATATAACAATAAAATATTTTATAAAATAAACAACTAGAGGGAATAAAATCGTTACTTGGCATCAGACGCGTGTATCCGTGTGTATTATCTTAGCGTGAGTTCTTCATTCGGTAATCCAACAATATTATATTTTATAGAGAAGCGTTTTTTTTTTTGTTTGTTCGTATGCGTTGTTGTTCTTAAGTTCTGGTAATGTTGTCTCTTTGCAACATTATAAGAGTTACATATATAGCCAGAATTCACCAGTGCCCGTTTGAGTTGGTGAATATTGGTGAATTTCGAGTTTTTGGCAGCATTCAAGAGATTTAAAAATGGTGGACTAAAGTTAACTGTGCATCCTTTTAGAAGGGAGCACCGTAACTTCCACTGGGTCTTGATGGAGCACCATATGATCCAGATGGTCCGCTTGGATATCCACCACTGCTTCCAGCTTGTGAGCTGGTCTGAGCGAATTGTGCTACTTGAATAGCTTGTCGCACACCTTCTAAATCGATTCCAACAACACGACCACCTCCACCACCTGGAGCACCATATTGCGATGATGGTGGACCGTATGATCCTGATGGTGGGCCATAAGATCCAGATGGAGCGCCACCAGTAAAACTGCCACCGCCACCTCCTCCACCTCCGCCAGATTTGCTTTCTTCGTTCAAAAGGATCTGTCGCACTTGTTCGAGGAGCTGAGGATCAACATTTTGTCCTTCGGACGTTTGGAATCCTCCACTGACGGCTTGGTACCCACCACCTCCACTGCTAAATATACCACCACCTCCACTGCCAAAATTACCGCCACCACCACCACCACCACCACCACGCGGGTAATTGTATCCAGACGGTGGTTCTGCAGCTGCCAGCACTGCCAGGGCAGATGCCAAGAACTGCAATAAAAAATTAACCGTTATTAAACCTGTGGTGAACTTTTCAAAACAAAAAAAAACAAACTTACTATAGAAAAGGAGTTCATTATTTGTGTTGGGGAAAAAGAAAAAAAATAATTTAAAATTTGGTTGCTATCGGATAGGGAGCCAACGATTGAATGCATTTCAAAAAGCCCGGCTATGGCCTCTTTATAGTCCGCTTTACCCCATTCCTTCAAGTCAAAAGATATTAACAAATTCGAGAGGCGCACCAACAAAACATAACAACAACAAAAAAAGAAGAAGCACAAATAAAAAAAAAAAACATGTGAGATGCCCACCACAAACAACCATCATCATCAGCAAAAAGCAACAGGAACAACCATCGAAGAAGAAGAAGAAACCTAGAAGTGGCAAGAGAAGGTGGCTTGCAGCAGTGCCAGTGCCAGTGTAGCATCATCTTCCTCTTTGAAAACGGCCAAGAGAAGGAGGGAAAAAACAACCACTCTATAAGTCGTTCACTATGCATAGAGCAACGTTGTAGTGTCTTCTATTGGAATTAAGCTGCAAAAATTCACATGAACAAACAATTGCAACGTTGGCGTCGCCGCGTCGTCGGTCGCGTCGTCGTCGTTAGTAGCGTCCGCGAAACTCTTCATCATCATCACATACCTTCGTCATAGTCCATGGAGGCCCGTTTCTAAGTCCGTACTTAATCTCTGTGATTTTTGTCATTTTTTTTTTGCGTGAGCTCAGGTTTATTTTTTTGTTGAATGTGAGTTAAAGTTGTATGCAAACTTTCGTCTTCTTTCCTTAGGCATAATTTTTAAGCCATACTGTTGGTATATCAACTGGAAGAAGATGATGATTATATGGTGACGGTGGTTACATCAAACTCGTTTGGCAATTACATTCAATGAAGAAGAAGAGAAGACAATCTAAATGACATCTGTCGCTATGGTGCAAAAAATCCCACACACTCAGTTTGAGAAGGCAAGTCGGGTCAGTAAATTTAACCAACAAAAGTTCCACAAGAAGCCCCAGATGCTATATTTTTTTTATTTTTTATTAATGTGAGCTAAACTAGGAGACTGCGCGATGAGTTTAAATATGCGTCATCATATCTCTTGACTGCAAATGGGACCTTATATCTGTCCATACAAGCATTAATCTTTCAAAAATTAACAATTATTTTGAATTTGAATAGACGTCATAATAATTTAAAACATCATTACCAGTCATTGTCAGCAATAACAAATAATAGATAACTCTGTGGATGTACAAACCTTACCGTTTGTTTACCTTACATTCTTAGCTTCACAAATATTTGTACTTTGGGACAATACTTGAGGCCATACGGAAGTTGTTGTTTTGATTTTCAACAATGTACCTAAATACTTTTCGCATTTTCCTCATTATGTCAATTCACCTACCTATGTATTCGATGAACTGTCAAAACTTAACTGTTGTTTAATGCACATATTTTGAGTTTGCACTTGAATCATATAAGGTATATCTGAATTTTTGACAGTTATTGTCTCAATTAGACTCCATCCACTATCATCATCATCATCAACAAACAACATCATAAGTATTTTTCTCCACTTTTAAAAATTAAATTAGGCGCAACGGTGACGCAGCGGCGGGAGTTGTATTCGTTGTCCACGTTCGTTTCATAACCGTCATTGAGATTATTTTTGTGTTTTTTTTTTTGTTTTTTTTTGTTTGGTAATACAAGACCGCACAATAATGTTGTTACATATGAAGGTACCTGTGTCTCTACTTGAAGTGCATATAAATTGTTTTAACATATGTAGTAAAGTGTAGCAAAAGTGTTATAAGAGATTTTAGTTTGAGATTTTGCATATTATGGATTGCGAGAAGCTAGCAATTTATTTTTTGTAAAAAAAAGAAGCAGGTAGGTTAGTATTGACCAAATGAATACATTATGATATTTATGGGCGGTAATAGATATTCATCATTTGTACTTTAAAACAGAAGCAATTGACATTGTAAATGTGTACTGAAATGGTACACTTTGAAATAAAGTGAAGGTTGTGGAGAAAAATAAAGACTTGTCATTCATATAATGTGTCAAACTTATAAGTTTTAGTAAGTTAATACTTTGTTTAGTTCAAAGTTGTGCGAAAATAAAACATTAAATGCATTCGGAATGATAAAATTGAACGAACCTGAATGACCTTAGGAATTATGAAACCTAAGACATAAAAAAGACTTTCATTGGGTAGACTTGTCAGCATAGCTTCCGAAATGCATTTAAGTAAATAAATAAATAAAATAAGTGTTTTTAAGTTATTTAAAATAATATCTTTTATTTATTTCATGAAAAAACACGTTAAAAATCTCCAATATCAAATCAAGCAAAGGTTTATATATAAATACGGGTACAAATTAGCTGGGACCACAACCAAGGTACGGTGGATATCCCGATATCTCAAAGTCAAAGACATGTGAGGAAATTCGTAATAGGATGGCTACAATCGCAAGATATCAGCAGGTCCTTTTCCAATCGAGTCGCTAATATCTTCTTGAGAAGCCCTATACCAACAGCATCAAATATTTAAACATTACAGATGCCGCTTTTGACGTGCTGGGTTTTAGATTACCACCATAAAGAAACCCCGGTTTGAAGAAAAGTTCTTACAAGCACATGAAGCTAAACTAAGAAGCATTTAAAGCAACGCTGCATAGAAGGGCCCGAACTTTTCACGAACTTTTTGAGCAGAAGAATAGAAGAAAAAAGGAGCGCACGATCGCTGAAGAAAAGGGATTGAGGTTTAAAAATTTAACGAAAAGGTAAAAATAGTCTCTCAAGACGATAGATCATCGTACACCTACTGGCGTAAACAGCGTAAACGAATTGAATCCTGCTATAGGCCCTCTCCACTCCTACAAACTACAGGGTGGCGCACGAATCGTTCTACAAAAATAAAACGTAATAACTTTTTTTCTGTGTGAGTAATCGGCTTATTTTTTTTTTATTTTGTAGGTTACTATTTAGATTTATAAAAATGGATGCTTGGGATACGGAGAAAAGAATTTGGATAGTGCAACGGTACCATGCTTTGCAGTCCGTCATTTCCGTCCAAAGGGAATTTAGGCGGGAGTTTGGCGGTAATCCCCCGAGTAGATGGACCATTATGAGGTTTGTAAACATGTTTGCCGAATCTGGAAGCATCGCACGAAGGCCGTACCATCGAGATGCCAATGTTCGGGTTCAGGATACAATCGCAGCAGTAGCATCTGCAATACAGGCCAATCCGAACGTTTCGACCCGAAACTTATCGGGGCAAATTGGAATTAGTAGACGGTCATTACAACGGATACTTCATGACGATTTAAACTTGTTTCCGTACAAAGTCCAAATTACTAGCAAGTTAAACCCTCAGGATTTGCCTGTTCGCCTGGAATTTTGCCAAAAAATGATATCAATGGCCGAAGAAGACAACACATTGATCAATTGTTTGTTCATGTCTGATGAGGCCCATTTTGATCTTAACGGCAATGTAAACAAGCAAAATTGCCGTATATGGAATGAGTCTAATCCAGAAATGCTCCATGAGACGGAACTGCACCCAGAACGAGTCACTGTGTGGTGCGCAGTTTCATCAAGGTGTATTGTCGGGCCGTACTTCTTTGAAGAAAACGGTGTAACCGTTACTGTCAATGGGGACCGTTATTTAAAGATGTTGAAGGAGTTTTTTTACCCAGAACTGCGCCGAAGACGTATACCATTCAACAGCGTTTGGTTTCAGCAAGATGGAGCAACTGCACATATAGCCAGACCAGTTATGGCGGAGCTAAACAAAAAATTCGCAAACAAATTAATTTCTAGGAACTCCACTCTTCGCTGGCCCCCAAGGCCACCTGACCTGACTGCACCAGACTTCTTTTTATGGGGTTATGTCAAGCAAGAGGTGTATAAAACGAAGCCCAGGAATTTAACTGAATTAAAGCAGTCCATAACGACAATAATTGAGGCGATCCCAACTTCAACACTTCAGGCCGCAATGAATAATTTTTTGACCAGGTGCCGCATATGCGTGGGACAGCGTGGAGGTCATTTGCGGTCTATAATCTTTAAAAACAACTAACTATTTAAAATAAAATTTAATTTTCTAACCAATTAAAAAAAAATAAATGAAATACATCGATTAAAAAAAAAGTTATTTGAATTTCTTATTGTAGCACAATTGGTGCGCCACCCTGTATAATAAACAAAACTCACAGCGGTATTGTTGAGAGTTGTATGTCCCGAATATAAGTCTGCACGATAGATCATGGTACACCCACAGGTGTAGACAGCGTTAACGAATTGAATCCTGCTGCCAGACAGATTGTATCATAAAACTGTGCTGACGTCGACCCGGTCGGTTTCAGCAGAAAATTTTAGGTCCTCTCCACTTCTATAAACTAACAATACTCACAGCGAATATTGTTGAGAGTTGTAAGTCACTATATGACCCTGGTTCTCCATGAACTGTGGCGCCACAAAATGTATTTTATTTATAAGTTCAATAAAGCAGCTGGAGCTGACGGCTTTGCTCCTGAGCTATTCATAGCGGCAGGTTTGATTTGGAATTTGAATGAAGTTATCAGCAAAATATCGTCGTAAAAAAAGAGTGTGCGTACTTATGTACACGTGCTAGAAATAAAACTTCTTTCACGACAACAGGGCAAGTATTTTTCAAGTCCTATCACTCAGAGCACCCGATTTGAAACTCAGAACCGTTGCAAAATCGTGACGCTGAATTTTGTAATTCGTGACGGGAATTTGTATGTCGGTTTGACATGTCACTGACAGCTCCATAGAAAAATTTTTTACCCCCATGCCGCAAAAGAAGTTTTACTTCAACAACACCCAATGAGCGAGAGACACAATAGATTGCAGAATATTTCCATGCAAAACCAATAAACCTACAACTATACATAATTTATGCTTCCTCGCATTAAATCGACCAATGGCCGAAAATCCAACACAACAGAAAAAAATCCTCAGAAATAAAATTCTTCCCACAAAAAACCCTTACTCGAATTCACTAACCATCTTAACGAATATATTAAATGCACGAACCATTGCATTTAACGAAAATATAATATCGTGACGCTGAATTTTGTAATTCGTGACGGGAATTTGTGTGTCGGTTTGACATGTCACTGACAGCTCCATAGAAAAATTTTGTACCCCCATGCCGCAAAAGAAGTTTTACTTCAAAAGTATGACCATTAATGAATGGAACCACAGCATTGATTGGCCGATCCTCAGGAAAGGATACCTTGTGAATGGTGCTAATGGCAGAAGTAACAGTCTCCTTAATATAGACTACAAGATTTGTCTTATTGTTTTTTTTTTGTTGAACGCCTGAAACGATTTGTCAACAACATAATAGCTTCATATCAGTGTGATTTTATGCAAGGAAATTCTATTCGATCGACCAAGTATTCGGGTTATGGTAGATCTCAGAAAAAACCAAGAACTTCAAACTGACAACCACCAAGGTTATCTATAGAGACAACAATGTCTAGTTATTTTGCTTATGGAGGATGGCACACTGCTTCGTCAAGATTCGCAAAAGAGTAAAAGTCCAATGACAAAGATTGCTAGATGCTGCGTTATGCGTTATGTATATAGATGGAATCTCTGGGTCGTATTTATAAACGTTGTCTAATTTTGGACAGCCGTCCATGTTATGGATAATAATTTTATGTTAATGTTTAAGAGATATCTTGCTAAGTTAATGAACTCGGTTGTCTAAACCTTGGCAAATACAACATTTTATTTAATAAAATATTGCCAACTATTTCGGACTATCAAGACACTGTCTAACTATAAAACAAAAATTCTAATGAATACGCCTGTTTGTGTTCACCTAATTTATCAATACAGGAAGACCGGGAATTAAGTGGCACATAAAAGTGGAAGAAGACATCGGTCAACTTGGCGTACGAAACTGGAGACAGCAATGTACATAGCAGGGGATAAAGCTGGATATAGCTTTTCATATACATATTTACATATTTAAAAAAAAAAAAATAAAAAAAATTGCAATTATATTAAAATAATGTATTGATTGCATTAATTCAAGGAAAACTAAAATTCAATTTTTAAACTTTTTATTATGGGATTGATAGTTTTTTTTTAGTCAATTTTAAGTTTTTTCAAATTTTTGTTTTTGTAAAAAGTTTTAATTCATTCCATGATTCTCCTCACGATACACCATATGAATCAGGTTTAATGCTTCCAGCTGCGTAATTTACTTCATGACCATGGAAATGCTGTGCAGAATAAATTAATATGAATTTAGAGTGTACACATTAATTTAAAAGATGTAGCTTGGTTGAGTGTATTATTCTGTCAATTAAAATCACAAGTTATAAAATGTATATATGTAAGTTCAAAGTGTAAATTAGAATGTTTCTTCAATGAATTTATTTAAAGTTCTATAGTCTAATCATAATTAAAATTGCAAATCTTTTAACTATAAGTATTATATGTGTCAAGTAAAACAAGAATTAATTTATGAAAAAACTATGTTATATTATGTAATTCATGCATATGAAGATCAGTATAAGGACCATTTAAAAGAACGATGAGACGTGCAATCAATTTTGATTTAATTCTAGAGCAAGTGCGTGCAATTATTTAACTGTATAATCAGATGTTTATTAATTTTCAAATTAATATAAGAATAGAAATTTATATGAAATTTAATAAAATTCTTGTAAGCTGAATACTTATGTATGTATGTACCTATAAAGAAATAAATATAAATAATATAATTTACACCCAAGTGTTATTGTTTTATTCAAACCTTCGACATATCAACGTAAGGGTCATCTGGCAGATTTCCTTAATTTTTTTTTAAATAATTTTAACAACATGCCTGAAAAACCTCAGGTCTTTTTAAATGCAACCTGAATTGCATGGCACTAGTAACAAGGAATATAAAGATATGAAAGAGACAACGTGGACTGATTAATAAGGTGTTTAATATCTCATGAAAATCCAACGAGTGGCTCCCAGTTGAAACTGGAAGAATACGGAAAAGATTAAAAAATACTGCCTAGAGTGGGGCTCAAACCCATACCTCTAAGTTAGCAGTCAAGAACTACATCCACTGCGTCATTGCCAGTCACAAAGATAATTTTCGCAATTTCTTGTTTTGCAATTTAGTCATTTCGCATATGATTGCTTGAAAAGTTATTGTTTCGCAAAATGATCAATATCTTCAATCGCAAATATCAAAACTCACATGCTTTCCGATATTATTAGATATTTTAAAATTATTATTATATACATATTTTTAATTGTGTAGCGTTTTGATTTTGTAGGTAAATATTTAAGAATTTCGTGCGAAAGCTAATTGAAACATTCATACCTACATACATAAGCAAAATAATAAATTGCAAATTTTATAATATTATTCGGCACAAAAGTCCCTACTTGCTGTCAGTTAAATTAAATGAAAAAACAAGACCTATATTTTCTTTGCTTTGCATTTATGTATGAATGATGTATTGAACATTTCTTCGGAGCTTACAGCATCAAGCGAAGTTTTTTCTTTTTTTAAACACACATAATTGTATAAATACCGTTAACATTAAGTTTATCTTTATTTCTCATTAATTTAAAAGCTAGATAACAAAATGGCCGGATAACGAATGGACAGATAACAAAACGGTCAGATAACAAAACGGAAATTATAACAGTAAGCGAAATCAAATTTTTCAAAAGAACAATATAATATTGCTACTTAATAAAATATTCAAAACAAAAAAAACCGCGAGAGACCTTTTGCGAAATGACTGTTTTGCGAAACAAATGTTGCGAATTTGATTAATATTTTTGTTTATATATAGATTGCGAATAGCTAGCACCCATTTCATTTTCAATTTAAATGTACGAAACTTACACAAATGAGAAAATAAAAACTGCACACGTCTATACTTCTCAACACAAAACTCCGCAGTACAAAACTTTAAACAACCAAAACAACTGCTCGCCCTGTATATGTATGTAGGCTTATAAAAGATTGCATTCTTTTGTGAATGTAGTCTTTAAAAATAATTTATTGGATTCAACTAAAAGATTGCATTCATTGACTTCACTTTGAGACGACATATTATACAATCACCATTCACTTTAATCAAAAAGATTGCAATCATTTCTATTCCCATTCATTTTACTGCAATCAATTGAATGCAATCTTTTGAGAATTCATGCATTCTTTGTATTCTTGCAATCTGTTGCATTTTTTGCATTAATTTGCATTCTTTGCCTTCTTTTTCATTTTTTGCATTCATTTGCATTCTTTTGCATTGTTTGCATTCTTTTGCATTCGTTCGCATTCTTTTGCATTCTTTTCATTCTTTCATAAACCCTACGTGCTCTGGCCCCATTAAATTTTTCTCCAGTTTCCACAGGGAAATGGCAATGCAAAGAATTAAAAGAATGCAAAAGAATACAAAGAATGCAAGCGAATTCAAAGAATTCAAAAGAATGTAAAAGAATGTATAAATTCCCAAAAGATTGCATGAATTCAATTGATTGCAGTAAAATGAATGGGAATAAAAGTGATTGCAATGTTTTTGATTCAAGTGAATATGGTGATTGCATAATTTGAAGTCTGAAGAGTCAAAGTGAAATTATTTAATGCATTCATATTAGTGAAGTCATTAACTACTGCATTCATAAAAGGTTGTATTCGTTTACAAGTCTATGTATGTATATTAAGGTATCCGTTACTACCCAAACTAATTTTTTTGATCAGACACTCCCTTCATTAAAAACTCAAATTTATACCCAAATCGACGGTTCAAGTGCATGAAGCTCTTATGTCGCATTTGCATATTTTGAGAAACCAAAAATCTGCCAAATTTTGTATGCGATATATAGTACGAGGTTTTGAATTCTGTATTTTTCTGTAAAATTTTCAGAACAACATTTTTACGCTGATGGTGCCAAAATGTGCCTCTGTTATTTCTGATTTTATTTTTGTTAATAATATTTTTGTTGAATTCTACGACTAATGAGGCACTTTAACCGTCGATATGTACTTACACATTTTTAAGGAGTTTTGAAAAATTGCAATTTTTTTCAAAAACCTATGAAATTAATTTTTTGTTTTATATTGTCCCTTAGATCACTTGAAAATATGTCACAAGAAGTCTTTTATGAAATTATAAATTTAAAACATAAAAATAATAAAATATAATGGACCTAACACAACATTAGTGATGAATTCCTAAAATCCAGGTCGATTTTCTTATGGGACACTCTGGCGTATGTGGAATATTTTTCATATTGTAATACGATACGATAACCATTTAGCTTATAGTGCTCCTATATTTTTCGACTAAAACTACTGCTAAGTGGGTTCATGACAAAATCACCATAACCATAGCTTTGAAAGACAAATTCTTGAAACCGAAAATTGGATTAACAAAAATCGCGAAAGCCTATTTCTTAAATCTTTTGTAAATAACGGATGTTTTTAAAAGAGGTGGAGAACTTAAAATTGAAATAAAACACAGGATATATATTTTTAATATCCATGAAAATAGCTTTTTCGAAAGATAATTTTGTAACATTATTAAAACATTATTATTATTGTACATTTAAAAACGGTTTCGGGTAGGTACATACATGTGACCGATGTGGCTGGCGCTTACATGGCGTAATCTGGGCATATAGTGTATCATAAAATTCACGTCATGCCCGCTGACTTTTTCGAATTGAACAATGTTTTTTTTTCGAAAGAAATTTGAACAATTTGCGAACCTCTATTCATGAAAAATTCCCAAATCAAACTAACCTCAAAACAAATGAGACCTATGCGTGCAAGAGTATTTAAAAAAAAATTCCCTAAAATTTTTTCAATGGTGAAACTAAATAAATTTAATGGGCTTGATTTAGAAGGACTTTGTATATATGTGTAATTGGCCATAGAACTATATTTTCTCAAATATTTATCAAAATCTCAATGCCACATTTGTCGTTGCTGTGAAGATCTTCACGCGATTAATAAAGACAAATCTGATCTGAAGTTTGCCCTTGAACCCGACGAAGCTGCATTCACCAGTAATTTTACCAATGATGATTTTGCTTTTGTAAAATATATTTTTTTTTATTTGTATAGGTCGTTACTATCTATGCTCCTATAACCCTACCCAGAAATTATAAAAATGAAAACTAAATGTTTTCGAGATTATCAGCTCTATTCTGCTATCCGATCCGATCGAATTTTACGATTCACATGAATTCTTTACTTAATTTGTCACAAATTATTCTTTAAACCCTTCAATCTTTCGACTTCAAAGCTCTATTATTTTTGAAGTTGTTTATAAAGAATTTTTTTCTTAAAATTTTTTTTATCGCAATTGATATGCTTTTTGGAACATTCGTTTTCCTCAGATGTGACGGATAGCAAAATACGAAAATTCACGGGAACGTTTAGCAGAATAGAACCTAATATATATCTTTTCAACATTGTTATACGATTCGAAGTTTTTTTGCCATTTTAACTCTATGAAATATTATGATCCCCAGCTAAGTAACTGCAGTCAATCTTATATTATTCTTCTGGCATTAAGTCGAACACTTGTTTTAAAACCAAATATAGAATGCATGTAGATGGACATTATATGAGGTTCTTTAAAAAGATCGTCATTGATCTTGTCATTAAATATTCATCAGTTACTAGTTATGCTTGACCCACGAGAGATATAATATTTAGTATCATCATTTGCAATTCTAAATGCCTATGATGAGATAAGAACTATTAAATTCAGTGAATAGACGACGCAACGCACTCTGAAAACAATTTTAAAGTATAAAATAAATTATGCCTGGGGCACTTACTTCAGTTAAATGCTGTCCAATTGCATACATTCACGTTCCTTAAAAATTATAGCCAATTTATTAAACACGCACAATATTTAGTATACCATCATCATGGCCGTGGACTCAACTGGAAGCGTACAAATTTTGAAGTATAACCTACAAGAAACACGAACAGAAGGAAAAGAAGATAACCTAAAATATGAAGTGTTAACATTGATTAACACCTTTAAAAAAAAAAAAAAAACAAAACAAATACAATCGATTTTGACACGCAAATAAAAAGCAATTATCATAAATTTATCTAAAATTCAATGATGCAGTATCATATGAATATTTCATCTCTTTCTCATCGGAATCTGTTTGTTGTAGGAGGAAGCCAAAAAACAACACGAAAAAGTGGTGAGGGGCCACGTTCCACGTAACAACAGTGGTGCTTCCTCTTCAAGGTATTTTCCCAAAAATTTCATTGCACAAATAGATACTTTTGTATACATATATACAATTTGATGCCTTTGTCGTGTGCACTTATCTTTTCTTGCATTGCATTGCAGTGACCATCTCACGAAGTGGTTTACTGGTTATAAGTTGTTCCTGCAGCTTAGGTACCTATGTATATGTATTTATATTGGAGGTTGTTGTGGTTGTTGCTATATAGCTTATACTCATACTGTTCCTGCTCTGTTGGATGACTTTTACTTTCCCCAATCGTCATTCCATTCACGATGCGCGGTGTCATCTTGAGGCACAACTAAATTAACAAAAAAAAAATGAAAACTATAAAAGCATCAAAGAAGATTAACAAATAAAAAGAAGACAACGCGTTCTTCTTCGATTTGCGCCAATACATCTGCCTTTGGCAATTTGTATCTTTTGCCACATGTAGAAATGCACTCAGAGAAAAAAAAAAACACCTGTTGATAATAATACACGGTAAAATAAAACGATAGAAATAAACAATAAATTTGAACATACTCGCGGGGTTTCGTACCAACTTCGACCTTTGGTAATTGTAGACGAAAGAGGGGCTATAGAAACATCTTTAGACAAATTGTGCTGAATGTAAATTTGAAACTACTACATGACAATTAGTGGTGTTGATTGCAGAAAAATTGTACAGGAACAGGACAGATGTAAATATTTGTTCGACGTTTCGGAGTGTTGTCAATCGATTTTGTGTTGTTTTTTGGATGTGTGGGAATTTAGTAAAAAAAACAATAGGAAAGACGCGGTTTTCCCAAAATGTACCTTTTCTTCTTCAAATTTTTAAATTCCAATATTTTTTTGTATAATTAATTTACTTTTGGTCTATGACTTTTTAATGATTGTTTGCTGAAATTTTTAATTTTTATTTAAATATTCAATATTTCACCAGTGATGCCAGATTTTGGATGCAGGTTTTTCCACAATGATACCCAAAAATTCCGTTTTTTCCCACGCCTTTGTTATAAATATCCTACAATTCTCCCACAAAAAAAAACGTACTTCATTCTAATTCAGTTTTCCTAAAAAAAAAAAATTAATATTTATACTTTGGTCATTGAGTGCATGAGTTTAACCACTTACACAGAAAAAAAATTAAAGCAAGGAAATAAATAGGAACAACAAAAAATAAACCCAATAAAACTTAAATTTTATTTTTTCGCACACATTTAATGGTGTGAGAAACAAATTACAATGGAAAAAAAGAGTTCTTCAAATATTTTTCTACAATAATTATCTATTTCGATTATCGAATAGCATAGTATACTGCAGAACAAAAACCACAATATCAGTCTTCGTTTATGATTTATGTCATTTTTGTATGGATTTTTTTCATTTGGCAGCGTACTAGACTAAAGTAGGCAAATGGAAAAATGAACGCATCCAGATATTTAGAATGAGTTCTTTCTGTTTTATTAGACCATAGTTGAAAAATTGATAATAACGTAAGATTCTTTTTTTTGTACTAAGAAGCTCGAAAAATTCATTTTTCCCTTTTGGCTTATTTCAGCCGTATTTGATTTGATCAGAGGTACCTATGTATTTTTACATGACATCTATCTCCTTCCTATAAATACTGTATGAAATCAAATTACTTACATTTTTGTTTATTAATCAGACACTGGGAAAATGAAACCTTGAAAAAAATGTTCATACAAAATAATGTAGACAACGTTATCGTCTGAAAATTTGTGTGATAGATATTATTGCTTTTTAATAGTTTATTATCGTTAAGTTAATCGTTATTGATTGATTTCTATTAAGACCCACTTGCATGAAAAATTAGCAGTTATAATTGTTTTATAAATTTGTTTCTTTTTAAAATCAATAAAATATACGCTGCAAACATAAAAACATCGTCGCGAGTGTGTTTAAAAGTTCCTCCAAACCAACGCCAAACATTCGGAACGACGACGAAACTTTCGGCTGTCAATATATTTTACATGAGATTCGGTCATGTTTTGCGTTGATTTGGGGGAGACTTAAGGCTGAAAATACAGCGAATCATTTTGTTTCAGTAAAGTCGGACCCACATTTGTCTGGTGTGGTGTGTTGTGGATTGGAGTGGTGTATTGTTTTGCCGACTGTACACTTATCAGAGTGTTATGTTGCAAACTGTTCGATTTATTATGCCTGTTTGGTATCTTTTTTTCAACAAATTTCCCAAAAACTTATTTTTTTTCTATGGGTTTTGACAGCAAATTGTGAAATTTTGTGAAAATTTGTAAAAATTCGCAAGAAATTTCACGTTACCAAACAGACTAATTTATTTCGCTATTTTCTTATTCTCTTTCCCCTAACACTGTCTTCTCTTTCCCACTTATAGAAAAATGTGTCTACAACACAACACACGGGATAAGTGTGATTCCGGCTTAAGCCTAGTACTCAGTTCTAGTGAAAATGAAATTTTCATACAAAAGTTTGAAATTCACACCAAGAAGTGAGTATTCAATTTATTACAGTGGAATATTTAGCGGTTCTTCAATCAATTTCACGAAAAATTTCCATTTTTCAACGTACGATCACTATGAAAACATTTAAAGTGTTGTGGAAAATTGTGACATTTATCAATCAATAAATTCTGAATTAAAAAAAAAAAATGTTTCGTTTTTTACGAACCTTTTCAAGATTCTGATGACAGCGATTCATATTGATTTCATTCAAAGTGAGTATTCGAAGTTCCAAACTGAGTATCAAAAATTCATGCGAAGAATTTATTATGGATTCATATTAAATGTCCACGCGTATTTTGTAAGGTTTTTATTTTTTATTTCACGGGAGGTGAGTAAAAAACAAAATCGTTTTGCTTTTCTGTTTTTTGAGACATGGCAACTTTCTATTAACTGATTCCAGTCATCCAGCTCAATGGCATCAGTCCAGCGATTGCAGGTACATAAATCTAAGCCAATATATTGTGCAGGTTGTCAAAGCTGAATGTGTCAAAAAATTCAAAATGGCTGTTCGAGTGTCCACAGGAACTTATAAAGGTTCCCTGACACCAACGCGAATTTTCGGTGGCGACGACGAAAACAACAATAACAACACGTGGTTGTCAATGAAAACAACTCGTTGTTATTATTGTTTTCGTCGTCGCCACCGAAAATTATGCGGGGGATCCTTAATACACATCATTAAAAACAACGACAAAATATTGAAATTAGACAAGTAAAGGGGCACTGGATCCAACATATTCCCACCATTATACTTTGATTTTTACAGATGCGCAGAACTGAACAAAAATGAAAACGCTAATAACATAATTTTTAATATGGGTATTGTGTACTGTGATCAGCGATGTCTTGGTTCTTAAACCGCAGGTTTGGTCTTCCTTGTCATCTCTGGCTGGGATTCGAAGATTCTCTTGACTGGAGGATTAAATTATTTCCATTGCTCAATTTGTGGCTGAGCTTATGTAGTTGAGGCGTGTTTTGACTTATATTATACAACTCGCATAGATTTCGCGGTTGTCAAGACGAAATAACCCATGAATCAGCTTTCCCTTTCAGCTTATTGTCTTACATTCGGTAAGTCAGTTACGTCAAGCACGACAGGAAGTATAATTGTTTTGTAGAACGTGGACCTCGTATAAAGCGTAAGGAGAGTATCGATCTCTACTAAGTTTTTTTTTTAATCATACGATTATAAGCCAATTGGCTTCTATTACTCCGGTTAAACGGCTTTTTATAGTTGCTGCTATCAATCTTCACCTATGTCCTAGACATTTGGACAGATGCTTGCTTGTTTGTTGATAGCAAATACTTGGTTTTGATGTATTCATTTCATTTCCAAAAAGTTTTGGCTTTTCTTATCGACGCGAAGAACTTTAAAACGGTAAGTTGGCTGTATCAGATTTAACGGATCTATTAAAGATTAATTCCTTCCATGCTAATGCTTGCCTTTTGAACTATCTATTGGCGAAGTCAAATGATATTACATCTCCATACCGAAATCCCGTGCTTATTTGGAATAGTTTAAAAGAGCTATTTCTAACTTCTACATTAAACCGCTGTGTTTTTAATAAAAGCAACACAACTGGATCAGTTATTCCGGGATTTCGAGTTTGACCAACACCATATAATATAGCTCTTGATGATGAGCTGCGACTTTGGAGTCAATGAAAAGGTGGTTAGTCTCGGCCTGAAATTCGTTAGTCTTTAATAGAAGTACTTGCTTCAGTGTGAAGATGTGATCTATGGTCTAGGTCAGACCAAACGCCATACTGGTTTTTGCCAATTAAATTGTTGCAGAAGGACTTAAAACTCTCATTTACTCTACTTTGGAGAGAATCTTATATACAACTTTTAGCTATTGTTCTGGCAGGAAATATGTTGATGCCATGATCAGAGACTTCTTGCTTCATACTAACCACAAGCACTGATTTTTTTCTCTCAGTGTATGTATTTATTTATATGTATTTTAAGGAGACCCACATAGTTTACAATAATCTGCAAATTATAAAACGAACTGGTAAAGCAGGAGGACCCACTATTACTTCGAAGCGATGCCGACGGGAAGGGAGTTTATTTCTTTTGCACCGTACTAGCTGTCCGTTTTTTTTTTTCTCTTGATTTTCGAGTGCGCGAGCGCGCAGTGTATTTTTGCCCATGGGCAATATGATATTGTACCATGATGAGCTGTTGCAGGAGGCTTCTTGTATTTGTCTTCATCATTATATTGTTGGTAATGTGTATAATGTGTAATGCGGAAAATGTTTATAATCTATCTTGTTGTTTTTTCTTGCATTATCATTATATCATTAAAGATTAATGCAATCAAATGTGAGAAGGGTTCCTCCCCGATTGCTCTGCGTTCTGTTCATTATAACATGTCATTCAGACGGAGGATCAGTTTTTTGTTTTGTTTTTTAACTTCTCACTATTTCTTCGACTTAATATATTACTATGAGGAGTTGACAATGCAGATTTGTCTTTCTTTTCTTTTTTGCACAACACAATGAGCTAGTATTTTAATTATATCCATCAGCACTTGTATTGGGTTAGATAAGTTTTTCTCATAATTAAGGGATTGTATGTATGTTAATTATGCGTCTGGTTAACCAAAATAAAGTTTTAAATGTGCAGCAACTGGGATTTGACTACATAAGTAGTGTGCATACAATATACATATATATATATTTTTTTATTTGTAGAAAAATGAGTTTCCTAGTAACCATATTAAAATAAACTTTAAGTTGGTATAATATAAAACGTACAATGGCGTTGGAGCATTTTCCTTTGTAATATGAATGATCTTGAGTCTCATTACGTAAAATGAAAACGATTAAACGATACTTAGAGGATATAATATTACATATATGGAGTGCTTGTTTTTATTCCAAATTGAAACTTTCAAAGGGGGCGCTCAACACACTTTCAGTGAATACTTACAAGTTTTTTGCCAGCCGGCATAATTACGCTCTAAGAAAGATAGTTATCTTTATTTTCCCCTACAGATATGATAGAGATAGCTATGGTGGAAAAGACATCTTCCAATCGTTTTCGATAACGGGCAGCCACGGTACTGAGCTGTCCTTGGGGCAGCGTATAGAAGACGATGTTCTCTTCGTCATTGATTTCTATTAGATCCTCATCTATTAGTCCCATTGCTCGGCCTATCTGAGGATTTGGGTGTTTAAAAAGATTCTCCAGTTCTGTTAGATTGGATGATGTATCTTTCGAGTGCAAATACAAATGGGCATGATCTTCCTCTCGAAGATTGTCAGTTTCTTTATGTGTGGTATTGTCGTTGTGTACCAGTTGGGAAAGCAGTAGGTGATAAACGGCCTGATGAGCTGCTTTGTTTGCTGGCTGAGACCTTTCTGTTTTCGCATTAGCGTATATAGATAGCCGTAGAAAGCGAAATTGCTCTTTCTGAATATACAACTGCAATGTGGAAATTGAACCGGTATAACTTATTGGGCCTTACTAATAACCAAATTTAGTAAATAGTTAAACGAAAATCTCCAGATTACAGAACATTCGCATACTAATAACGAATTTAGTCTCCAGGTTATTCAATATTCACTAGCAAGACGTTAAAATTTAACACATGGAAATCCATCTTTATAAGCTGTACACTAAACTCATGAGTTCAAGGAATTCCTAAATGCATCCCGTAGATCGGATACGCGTGTTGTGAAAAGAAGAACCCATCGAACACCAAGTTCAAGATTCTCTGTTTTTAGTTTTATGTTTTTTTTTTCTTACTTTTTTTTGGAAGTTATAACTTTAAAATGAAATGTCTGATTATTTTAAGTAGAGTTTTTTTTAGCATATTATCCTCTGTTGTTACTTAATACAAATTTATGACATACAAATAAATGAAAAATATATAATTTATGAGAAGTGCTTTCCTATAAATTGCGTTCTATATACCCAGTCCCGCGTGCATTTGTTGATGGAATCGCTTCTTAATTTTGCGAGTTTCCTTGAATAAATTTATATCTTTCGTTACTTGAACTCATTTTTGTAAATATTTGTTTTTGTTGACGCGAAATTAATGAAATTGAAAATCCAAGAAAGTTTGACATTTATTTGACAACATCTTGATGGAAATTGTAGTAGATTCAAGGAAAGTGTGAGGATTTATTAACGAGAAGGTTAAATATGTTATTAGTAGGATTCCGTTTAAGCTCCGCACTTTATTTTAACCTTGCACTTTACTAATAGTCGACATTAGTGTTTGGTTATTAGTAAGGCCCATTGAATTGACAGTTGAGTTTCATATGTGATAGGATGATCTGGGTGTGTTTCAGTAGGTTGGTCTGAAACAAATCAGTTCGGATTTGGCCGAGATGATTATGAAAAGCTGCTGGTAGGACTCATAGTATAGTACGATGTGGGTTTCAACTCTTCTAATAACAAATATCGGACTTGCCGTACGTGAGAGAGTTATTGGCAAATAAGAGAGTTTCTTCGTATTCTTTATGTGATTGGTCTGAAGTGTATATAATGTTGAAGAGAAATGGTCCCAGTTTAGATCCTTGTGCAATGTGCAACTCTGGCTCATGGTTGTCCTTATTGTTGATTGGCTTCTTATTTGAACGCTAAAAGATCTAAAATTTATAACAATTCGTTTTAATTAGTGAATGTGAAAATTTGATTTATGAACAATTTAAGGGAGATGGTGACATTGTGCTGCAAATGAATTTCTCGAAACTCTTTCGGCATATATCTGGGACCATATCCGGTTGCCGTAGCAGAATTATTTCAGTCGTCTGATTATTAGCTTCTCGAGTATCTTGGTCGTGTTTCACAGAAGGTTGTAGTTCATTTTTGGTATTGGGTATCTAGTTGTTGTATATTGCCTTCATTCATAGCATTGGCCAGAAAATACAACATACTAATCATTCAGTCGAACTCGGAATGTACAAACAATTGCTGAAATGGAAAAAAATATTAGATATGTTTTTTTTTTTAATTCAACTCACTCACTCATATTTAACTTTTGATAAAAAATGATCGTCACAAAAATTGTTTTTTCTCTGCGATTGATATAATGTCGACTTAATCCGGAAAATAAGAAAACTTATTATTAGAAAAAATAAATAAATACAAATAAAAGATTTTGATTTTTTTTTTTTAATTTTGTTGTTTATTCATAAATAAAACTTTGTTTTTATTAATCACAACTAATTTTATTAATTTTTCCCTACGCGTTTCGGAATTATTATTTCATCATCGGGCCGTTGGCAACTTTATTTAAATTTCTTTTCTTCTTTTTAAAAAGTTGCCAACAGCCCGATGATGGAATAATAATTACGAAACGCGTAGGGAAAAATTAACAAAGTTTTATTTGTGAATAAAACAAAATTAAAAAAAAAAAAATTTTAATCTTTTATTTGTATTTATTTATTTTTTCATATACCCACACAACTGGAGACGAAAACACCATAATGAACTTATTATTAGGTATACGTTTTTAAGTTAAACCATGATGTGAAGTCTCTCAAAACACTACGTTTGAAGTGATTCCCGAAATTCCTGTTAAAAATCATTTAAAAATCAAATACAAATACAACACTCCGATTTGGTCGATTAGGTACTTGTTTTTTTTTTTTTTTTGTAAATTTTTAATTTATAAAATTGATTACAATTGTGAAAAAGCGAGTAGATGCCGCGATCTCTTAATGGAAAATTTCAATTTTTTAGTTGCTCCTCTTAGGTAATGTTCGATCGCCAGGCAATGGCTAGGTTCTTTTATGTTTTAGACATAAACACATTGCACAAACGCAGTCTATCGAGCTTTCAGCCAGCAGTACATATACCTATACATAAATCTTGAAGAAATGAGCGAATTCTGCAAAAAAGGGTAATTTTTGTTTTTTACTAGATGCAATATATTATGTCTAATAAAATATACCAATAGCTATATCAAATGTCCGGCAGTGCCCAGCCAAGTTTTGGTACTACACCCTTTTTACAGGAAAAAACAGGCGATTTTGGACCCCCTCTAACTTCAGTACCAATCAGCTGGTTCAAAATGTAGCGTCGGAGATTTAAAATGTAGAACAATGTCGATTACTTAAAAATGACTCGTAATTTGTTTAACAAAAAAAAAACACATGTTTTATGGAACGATAATTTAAACTTTTCAAGAGTTTCAACAACAAAAATAAATAATTTAAAAAATAGTAAAGATAAAAAAGATAACATAAAACAATTATTAAACAGAAAACTATCAGCCGCGAGTCAAAAAATTGTAGGTAGGCACTTAAAGTTTTCTGAGCCAATTAAAATTGTTAAAGTTTTTCCAAAATCTTTTGCAAGATTCCAAATTATCATTTTTTTTTTTTGATTTTGGTGCTTTTACACAAAACGTTATAGTGGTGAATTGAAGGGCCAAACACAATATGCGATATGATTTTAAAGATTTTTAATTTCCGAAATTTGAATTTGTAGTGTTTTTCGAATATTTCACGATTGTACGTAGTGAATTTTTTTGGAAAAAAATTTAGGAAAAACGCTACAATTCTTGTGTAGGGGCAACACTTGGCACCAATGAAGTCAGGAAGTTTGGAATGTTTGGTAGGTAGGTAGCCAGGCACCTCACCAATTAATTTCAATTCCTTAACGTTATAGTGGTTTCCGAGATATAGGACTTCAAAAATCGCGAAAACCGTAACAGACTGACTGACTCACTGATAGTTCATCAAAATTATGGAGCACTTCCCGACACCGAAGAATCTTGTTATTTCGCACAGTGGTAGCTCTTGTGGTGCATATAGAAAGGAAAAAATGGAATATTAGAAGTTTACCATATAGGGGGCGTGGTATCCACCTACTTTCTCAGAATTGCGATTAATTAAATGGAGCACTTCAAATTGCTGTAGAATGATGAAATTTGGTAGAGCGGTTGGGCTTGAAGTGCATACCAAGGAAAACATTTAAGGTTTTTAATGTAGGGGCGTGGTATCCGCCCACTCTCAAAGTTTAATAAAAATAAAAATCTTTGCAAAAAGGAATGAAGATCATTCATAGAGTTAGAACTTGTCATACTTTTAGATCTCAGCACTTATCACGGCTGACTTGTTCGTGCAGTTTTTCTCGGGGATAAGCGCACAGAAAAACTGTGTAACCGGCATGAATTACATACATGCTATCGATAGTTTGTATGGAAACTCCATGTTTATTTCTGTGATGGCGTCGCTAATCCTCGTTGTCGATTTTTCAACCAATTGCTCACGAGATTGCAAAAAAAACACACCTTTTATTATCTGTATGGTTATAGAAGTCTTGTTCGCACCAATCGACCTTCAGTACCTACGCATCGCAGGTATATGAATAAATGTTCATATTCAATTGATCGGCGTTGTATGGTGTTTATATAGCAGCATACCACAATATTTTATTAACATGTTTTATCGTTTCCTCTCGCAATCGATACAATATATATTTTTTTTCTGTTCTTTACAGTTTACAAAAAATCAACAAATAAAGCGTGAAAGCAAAAGTACTTCCGAATCTATAGAAACAAACGCGTATTATATTGGAGAAGATGTATTGCCTGTGGCCCATTATCGTAGCTAGTCGTCGAGGGCAAGCGACGTTTTATTTTCACTTGAGTACCTATACGACTATATACAAGAGCGTTTGTTGCTTTGAGGCTTTACATGACTTCAACATTTTTACCGAGTTCAAAAGGTGTAGGTCTCCGGAATAAAAAAAAAATCAATACCCTACCTCTGGGCGATGATCGTTAGCTATGGGACTTATACGAACAACGAAAACCAACAACAGCAAAATAATCTCTTCGTCTTCACATCAGAGATTGGGAATGAGGATGCGGCAAAATGTTGCCGATGGGAGATTATTTAGTGCGGGAGGCTTGGAAAACGAATAACGACGACTTTCATCGTGCGCAGCGAGATGTAACAAGATAGTTAGTGAATATTTTGTTTTATTGTGTAGCTTATGCAATTTCAAGTTTAATTAGGTGTCGGTAACTTTCATTTTAGTACCACTATATTGTGTGGTCATTGTCGCTGCTATATAACTTTGTAGTTATAGTAGTGCTTTAATAGCATTACTTAGTAACATTTATAACAATTGATTTTATTAAAATTATTTTAAATGGGAATGCAAATTACGTTATTTATTAAAAATTCTTCAGCAGATTGTGAATGAGTAATGACTGAAAGTTTTCTATTTACAGTGAAAGCTCTTCAATTGCAGACAGCTCCAATAAGCGGAAAATTCACTTAAACGGACAGATTTTCGGGAACAAACTACTTTTTCGAATTTCTTATACAAATTACTTTTCTTGCTCATTTTAGGTAGAAAACCTCCCATACGCGGACACGTAATTATATTTAGGGATTTATTTTATCAACAAATGAAACAGCGAAAATACACACTCCATATAAAAAATTCCAATCAAGAAAATTTACATGATATTTTTAACACATTGCATATTTTTAGATTAACACTGTCTAGTTTTTTTTAAAAGAATGTTGATTTGAAAAAAGATCATGTTTTATTAGCAAGAGCATAGTGTTACTTAAACACTTACGCCCATATTATTCACTCGATACATCCAGATTAAAACTTTAATCCAGATGTAAAGTTGTATACAAATTCAATGTAAATACATCCGGATTTAAGTTTCAATCTGGATGTATCGAGTGAATAATATATGGGCAGCTTACAGTCTTATTTATAAACCCATTCCAAAGTATGTTCATTCCAAAGTATGTCTAACTTTGGACAGCAGTCCAACTCCAAAACCTTATTTATAATCATGTTCCATCGAGTGTCTAACTTAGACACTGCAATTGGTTATCCAAACCTATTCTAAAGTGGGTATGTTCAATGAACAAAAAATTGAAAATTAGATGAAAAGTTCATTGAACGAAGCCAAATGTTCACGAAATTGACAGATTCCAGAGATGTTGGTGAGTGTTTGAGAACATATTAAGACAGCTCTTGGAATGCGTTTATAAATAAGGAGATGTCAAAATATTTAGACAGTGGCTAGTTGGACAACTGTCCAAGACTGTTCTAAGGAAATCTAATAAATACGACTAAATACGAAGGTTTTAAAAAATGTTATCGTATAGCTATCACTACGATTGAAAGTTATACATACTTCATTTCCACCTAGTCCTAACACTATAAATTATGGCGGATTAAATTTATCTTCATGTGAATTCTGCAAAAAGTAGGGGATGTAAAATATAAAATTAAGATTTGTTAAATAGAGAGATCCAAATATATGCAGATTTGAGTCCCCTATTGCACGTGTACACGTAAACCCGTGTTATACGTCTAATTAAATTATTCGTGTATGTACACGTGTATTTATATTGGGTGCGTTCAATCGATTACGTTTTACATCTGAATTTTCAGATTTCTGAATTTTTGGAGCTTCTGATTGGCCAGTTGTCATAAAAAGTTAGATGACTTTTAGTGACTTTTAGTTACGTTTAGTTACGATTCATCTGAATTTTCAGACAAGAAATTCTCATCTGAAAATTCAGATGGAAGTTGTTTGTGGTGAGGGAAGTGCCAAAAGCACACATAAAAGCTGAACTTTATAATTTTCTTCTTGTTGGTGGTTGATTTCTTTAGTTTTCGTCCTGAAAATTCAATACTTATTTAAAAGAACGAACTTTTTGTTTATTGTTTAGTGAATTTTTAAATCAACAATATTTTATATTGATGTTTGGAAAGTTTTTCTATAATTTTTTAGGCCATACATATCAATAAAAAGTCTTTTAATGAAAATAATAATACCTGTTGCTGATTTAGTTACATATAATTTCATCCTCACAACTATTCACGCTCAATGTTTTATATACGAATGTAATTAAAGTTCTGTTTTATTTCGCTTAAATGTAAATCCTACAGGTAAATGCAGGAATTTGACACAATGACTTTTGGCTGAAATTTCAGATTTTTTTTGCGTTCAACGACATAAATTCAGAAATCTGAAAATTCAGATGTTAAGCGATTTTTATTGAACCCGCCCATTTACATGCCTGTATTTATTGTTACACATATATTTAGCAGATACTATGTGTAATTACTTCAAAATCGTACTTATGATGTTTTGTTGTCCAAAAGACGTTGAAAAATAGATAAAACGCCGTAACTAGTTTTTTGGGAAATATTGTTTTCTTGGTTTAACAAAATAGCTGCATTTTACTATATACATGATTTCATCTGGATCACTGTGACAGATAGTGGCTTTTTAAATATTATGTTTGTATATTTTTCATGTGTTTGTTGGCCTTTTTTTCTTTGCACTACAGTTTACACTAACTAACCATTATGATAACCAAAAAGTACTGGTTTTTGGATAATGAAATAGATTCAAATTAAAAATTTAGATTAGATGATGTCCTTGTATTTTCGTTTTGAAATTTGATACTGATCAGACCATGTGGATAATAAAATGCATAAAAAAAGCGGCGTTTTTATAATTACATGTTTATTTTTATTTACACGTGTATTAAGAATCTACACGTGTAGAGTGTACACATGTTTAATTTTTTGTTTGCTACACGTGGAGATACACGTGACAAGAATACACGTATAATTTAATAAACGCTTAAAATCGAGAGCTCGAATACATATGAAGACGAATATGTATGTACATCATCTACCAATTTGTTTTTTTGGTGTGAATATTCTGTCCCAAATCTCCTTTGTCGATGTTTGCAAATGAAGATACAATGTAAATCCATTAATAGATTTAACCTTTAATCTTCTTCAAATAGGTATCAAAGATTTACCAAACAATTTTATTTCGGTAATCTAGTAGATTTGAAATAAATAGGTTAAATAACCTTTGTAAGACATAAGCCGTGTTCTTTTGCAAGCCGGGGGGAATTGGATGAAAAAAACGACGTTGGTGCTAAACAATTAACATGTTAAATGCAACAACAACTAATCCCAGGTATGAAGTTAGCCGCGCTCAGCTTTGTGCTCGGTGTGCTCGGTCATTTTTTTCCGAGCTCATCGAGCGAGCCCCGGTCGAGCTCTGAGCTAAAAAAGAAATGCAAGTTGAGAGCTCGGAGCGCTCCGAGTTAAAAAGTAACAAAGTTTTCTTTTTGACAGCTCAGTGCCACGCTCGGGGCTAAAAAAGAAAAATGCCAATAATATCATTAAAAAAGGTTGTCTACATTTGCTATATTCATTAGGCGTGTTTCTTTTCTCTAATCTATATAGTATTACAAAAAAGTTCAATATTATTAAAAACGAAAAACAATGAGCTTGAATATAGAATGTATTTTCTATTGAATTTGAAACAAAATAAATAATAACGTCATAGCAACTCAACTATATAGTCTATCGTTAGCCTGGAATTCTATCGGGACTATTTTCATAAGCTGTATACTATGCATTCAATATTGATGAATACAATTATGCTGATAGAAAGGTAATCTGAGAAAAAGCTACAATACTTACATTCCTACTTATAAAGGATTTTAACAAAATACAAGCTAATAAAACACTAAACTAAATCACGAAATGATTTCATAAGGAATATATTTTATGAATTTGTTGAATATCATAAGTGATGATCTGATAGAAAGGACAAAATTCATATCAACAATAGGTGTGTTTTTTTTTTGCAATCCCGTGGGCAATAGGTTGGAAAAGAAACGACGAGGATTGGCGGCACCATCACAGAAAAAAAACAGAGTTTTCATACAAACTATCGATAACAAGTATGTAATTCATGCCCGTAACACAGTTTTTCTGCGCGCTTAAGTTTAGCCCCAAAAATTATGTGGATTTAGCTAATGGGCCAGTTATAGCTTTCATTGAAACTCATCATTGAAAATTTTAATTGTTAATTTTGAGGCATTTAAAAAGTGAAATCAGTGATTATTTTAATGCAAATAAAAAGCTGATAACTCAATTATTATTTTTAGTCAAAAATATATTTCGTTTTGGCCCAAGCAGGAAATGAATTTCTTTATTTCAATGATTGAACTACCTTATAATTAATCATTGAAATCTTAGAAATCGTTTTATGTGAAAGGTAGGGCCAAAATGCCTCTACCCGAGCGTCGAACTTGTCGAGTTGTAGAGGCTGAGTAGGGTCAGTGATTCTCGAGAATTTATCTCCAGATGAGTCCTGAAACCAAAGGTCGCTCACATATCCTTACCCCTCCCTCGATCACTTCCTCTCCCACATAGGAAGCGAAATAGCCGACTATTGTTACCTTCTCATCTCCTACCCACCCCAGGTTGCTGGTGAAAAAACCATCCAACGAACCCCCCCTTCGATTCCTTTCTTAACCATCCTTATAATCAGTCCTTCCATCAGTGCTAAACTGCCTGACTCCCTAACCTTTCTCTCCTTCCCTCAATCTACCTCCCAATTGGGCTGGATCTAAGGTGTTACACGACCCGTGCCGATGATCAGCCTGGCTGAGGGCCCAATTAAAAAACTAGCTCAGTCGCTAACGGAGTATCCGGATACCTGGCGACCTCCGGATTAACCAGCCTTATCTGTATACACGGATCTCTGTACAGATGGACCACCCCTTATCCGCTACTCGTGGGATTCAAATGAACAATTTTAAAACAAAACAAACAAAACAAACAAAACAAAATTTAAAGACCGTACCGGCCAGCAGTACGACGGCAAAGTTGTCTGCTGCTCATCCCTATTCCACTGGTGCTGACAAGGCTGTGGACACTCACAGCCCTGTTGTCGCCAGTGGAATAGCGGATAATGTGGTAGAATTACCTCCTTCCTGTAGTGAGGCAGTTGTGAAGAACGGCTCCTCTACTACCACAGAGAGTAAACCTCTCAACTCTTCAACACCGCGAGTCGGTGGTAGTAGGGCTGCGGTGCCAGGTCCTTCTACCACCAAAGCCAAGAATCCTAAGGAAGGTCCTGGGGGAGATGGGCGAAAGCTCAGACCCTCCAGGGCCTACCACAGGGACATGCGTAATGCTAAGAGGATTCTCCAGACGTTTGGTGAACAACTAGGCGCTGGAGGAAACTCTCAGCACGACGCCAAAATAGAATGGGCCAAGAGCTTCTTGGCTAGACAAGACAAGACCAGACAAGACTCAACGTCGAAGCGACAAAGGTCTATGGAGGGTAGTGTTTCACTACCCAAACGCCCCAAAGTGCTAAACACCAGCACTTCTCTTGACCCTCGTAAGGCAAAAATGTCCTTCAGTGACGTTCTGAAGGACAAAATGGTAGTCGCGATTATCGACAGAAGCGACGTAGATGGCACGATCTCTGCCGAGAACTGGATATTGGTCAAAGGACAGCTGGCCTTCAGTTTTCTAGAGATCATGTCTGACAATCCGGGACCACCGCCCATCACAAAAGATGGCGGTTGGCATCAGGGACACATCAAGCTGATGGTCTGTGATGATCGGAGGTCGTGCGATCTACTGACGCTGGCGGTTAGCCGACTTGGGGAGGTCTGGCCTGGTGCTAAGCTGGAGGTTGTCGCAAAGGAAGACATTCCTTGCAGACCAAGAGCTCGCATCACGGTTCCGGCCATATTCAAGGAAGCTGACCACGTCCTCAAAATAATCAGGCTCTCCAATCCAACCCTTCCTACTCACAACTGGAAGGTTGCGAAACTAGAGGAGCCAAAGGGACCCTACAAGGGTGCAATTGTTATCATCAATGCAGAGTCCCTTTCTCCTCTGGCGCAATCGAAAGGTGTGATTAGGTTCGGGTTTGATGAAATACCGCTGAGGGTCTACAAAAAAGATGGGGCCGAGGCACAAACCCTTCCCCCTTCCCCACCCATACAAGCGGAAACGGTTGCTGGGGAGCCTGGTGCATCTGTCACATTTCCTTCATTGGAAGACGATGCATCCCAGGCATCCCCTGTAGCAGTGGAAGCTCCTATCGACCAAGGTTTTTCCGCAATGGAGGCCGAGGTCTACGACAGCGGAGATGAGGACATTCTTTTAGAATCGTCCTCTGATATAGATGACTCCGACATCACTGTGTTGGAGGCTGATCGGGAGTACGGTAGCGAAAATGCTGCGGTTACTCCAGATTAACCTCCAACACTCCATAAAGGCTTCGGCCTCCCTTCTTCTTCGCCTATCCAGCAGCGATGAAGATATTGTCCTGATTCAAGAACCCTGGATTGTTAAATCCATTGTTCGAGGAATCAGGACTCCTAAATACTACGTGCTTTATGCATCAGGTGAGGTTGGACCCAGATCTTGCATATTAGTAAAACGTAGCCTAAATGTATACTTACTCCCTAATTTCAGCGATCGAGATATCACCGCCGCAAGTCTGGAAACAGCCAGAGGAACATTCTGGCTGGCGTCGGCGTATCTCGGCCACGACCACCTTGGCCCTCTCCCGGGTGACACCCTGGAGAGATTAATAGCTGAAGCGCAAAGGCTCAACATTGGCCTCATCATCGGAAGTGATGCTAACGCCCACCATACAGTGTGGGGTAGCACGGATATAAACGACAGGGGTGAGTCTCTTTTCGACTATATTCTAAACACTAACCTACTCATAAGTAACGTTGGTAAAGAGCCAACCTTTATTACTAAAAATCGACAGGAAGTTTTAGATATAACTCTTGTCTCCGACTTCATTAATAATAATATTTTGAACTGGAAGGTATCTAAAGATCACTCCTTTTCTGATCATAGATACATCCAATTTAACTTTATAAATGAACCACCTTGCCAACCGATCTTTCGAAATCTAAAAAGAACAAATTGGCCAAAATACAAGAGAACGTTAAATAGTTTAGTAAAACCTGAACTCTTTAATACCCCCTCCAACACTGAAGATCTTGACGACAAAGTCAATAATCTAACAGTAGCCCTAAACAAAGCTCTAGATACTGCATGTCCTCTTATACAAGTAAGAGGTAAAAAGAAACCACACTGGTGGAACTCAGGGCTAGATCCACTTCGAAAAGAATGCAGAAAACTCTTTAACAGAGCGAAAGCTTCTAGAGACATGTCTGACTGGGATTCATATAAAGAATCACTGAAGATATATAAAAAAGAACTGAGGAAAACCAAACGATCGTCCTGGAGAAACTTCTGTAGCAACGTGGAAGATGGCTCTGAAGCATCCAGGTTGCGCAAAATCCTCTCCAAAAATCCAATCATGCCTAGCTGCTTGAAAAACGCCTCTGGCCTCTGGACCAATTCAAGCGAAGAATCGCTCAACTTGCTACTAGACGTTCACTTTCCTGGTAGCTCTAATATTATTAATAACATTGTACCAAATAGTTGTGACAATACATTATATCCCCCTCAAGGTCTAGTCACTAGGGAAAAACTCAAATGGGCTATTAACAGCTTTAAGCCATATAAATCTGCAGGTCCGGATGGTATAATTCCAGCTGAACTGCAAGAAAATGCAAGTTTTCTAATACCCATCCTAGAAAACATCTTCAAGGGATGCCTTAAATTGGCATACATCCCGATGTCTTGGAGGCAAGTTAAAGTAGTTTTTATTCCAAAAGCTGGAAAATCCAGCCACGTTAACCCTAAAGACCTAAGACCTATCAGCTTATCATCATTCCTTCTCAAAACTTTTGAACGTTTGATCGATATTCACTTAAGGGCAAGTATTGACAAGTCCCTCCTTTCAAAAGCTCAACACGCCTACAACAAAGGGAAATCAGTTGAAACGGCTCTACATAGTATAGTACGTACAATCGAATATTCCCTCCATCATAAAGAGTACACCTTAGTTGCCTTCTTAGATATAGAAGGTGCATTTAACAATGTCGACACATCTGCAATTGCACGTGTATTGACATCCCTGAAGGTAGATAAGTCGATCAGCGAATTGATTAATCAAATGCTGATAAGCAGGATTATCAATTCAAAACTGGGCGATTTTACTGCACAAAGGGGTGTCAGCAGAGGTACGCCACAAGGTGGTGTCCTATCCCCTCTCCTCTGGAACTTAGTAATAAATGATTTACTAATTACTCTAGAAAGAGAAGGATACAAAGTGTTTGCTTATGCGGACGATGTTGCTATTGCGGTAACTGGTAAACATCCCAATATACTAAAAGAACTCTTACAAAACGCCTTAAATAAGCTCACCAGATGGGCAAATCGGTGTGGTCTAGGCGTTAACCCACAAAAAACCGACCTTGTCCTCTTCACAAGGAAATACAAAATCCCAATCATTGACCCTCCCCTCATAAACGGTGTACCACTTAAATTCTCTGATCAAGCAAAATACTTGGGTCTCATTTTGGATAAGAAATTAAGTTGGAAACCTAATATTCAAGAGAGAATAAACAAGGCCACAGTAGCCCTGTTCTCCTGTAAAAAGGCCATTGGTAATAAATGGGGCCTACAACCCCGCATTACACACTGGCTATATATCTCGGTCATAAGGCCGATCCTTACTTATGGAGTAGCGGTATGGTGGACGGCGCTAGATACAGCGACAAATCGCGATAAACTCAGCAAAGTCCAACGAACAGCCTGCCTGTGTATGGGAGGAGCACTTCGCTCTACCCCCTCCGCCTCACTTGATGTTCTGTTCCATCTAATACCGCTGGACATTTTCAGCAAGCAAACGGCCGCTAATACAGCCATACGGCTTCAAGCCTCCTCTCTGTGGATCAATAATGGAATTGGCCACACCACTATTTTGAACTCGTTCAGAACTATAAACAGTAATATTGACTACACCATACCCCATCCTCAGTTTAATAACTATAGCTTCAAAGTGACTATACCTCCCAGGTCTTCTTGGGAGAATACATCATTTTTGACCGATGATCCTATAAACTTTTATACAGACGGATCAAAAACGGAGGATGGGGTTGGTGGAGGCGTATACTCAGATAGACTAAACTTAAGTCTCTCCTTTCGTCTACCAGATCATTGTAGCGTGTTCCAAGCTGAAATCCTGGCTATAAAAGAAGTCCTTTCCTGGCTTAGAGAAAACGTTATATCAACTAATGATATACGCATCTTCTCGGATAGCCAAGCTGCGTTAAAGTCCCTAGACTCTGTCTCTACTAACTCACTAACAGCCCTAAATTGTCGATTATCTCTTACGGAGATGGCTACACAGTTCAACATTCACCTTTTTTGGGTGCCGGGCCATAGAGACATTCCAGGAAATTGCAAAGCTGACGAACTTGCAAAAAGCGGAACAACTTTACCTCTGCTGGCTCACAATGCTAGCATAGGTATCCCCTTAGCTACATGTAAACTCATGCTAAAGCAAGATACCATAGAGAAAACAAACTTCAGGTGGAATAACACCACCACCTGTTTAGCGACAAAACTAATTTGGCCTAATCTTAGCGCCAGGCGCTCAAAACAATTAATCTCTCTGAGTAGATTGCACATTAGCTACGTTATAGGTGTCCTGACTGGGCACTGCTTAATAGGAAGGCATGCTACTCGACTCGGAGCCCCTGCAAATGATTTTTGTAGGAGTTGCATGGACGAAGAGGAAGAAGAGACAATCTCTCATCTTCTATGCACATGCCCTGCCTTATCACAAAGACGTAGAATCCACCTTGGAGACTACTACTTCAACGATACCAGCGATCTAAAAAACTCTGACATTATTTGTCTCCTACGCTTCATTCGAAGCTCCAATTGGTTCAACGAGTTAAGCTGATCAACTGATCCATGTGGTATCACAACGGACCATATTTTGGTCTAAGTGTGTTGGATTTCCCAACCAACAGCCACTTTAACCTAACCTAACCTAGGGCCAAAATGAAATATTTTTTTGACTAGAAATAATAATCAAGTCATCAGCTTTTTATTGGCATCAAAATTATCACTGATATCGCTTTTTTAGGCCCTCAAAACTGAAAAATAAAGTTTTCAATGATGAGTTTCAATGAAAGCTATAACTGGCCCCTAAGGCCGTTGAGAATAAGTTGTTATTGCAATTAACATACAAATCAAAAGTTTTGTTTTCCACTTTACAATCAACGTGTAAATCCAACAGTAAACAATTCAATTCAACATAAACCTTCGTAACATCCCTGTTTAAAGAGGCACATTTAATTTTTCTCTCTACCAGCAACTAGCGCCACCACAATAATCTGTGTTCATTGTGCTAACTATAAATATGAATGGCGTGTGTTGTGTACAAGAACTACTTAAAAGTGAATATCAAACATTATTGACTAAATTATTCATTAAATAATTGCCAATTTACCTCAAATCTCAACTTAAATCCCCAACCATAAAAATAACTTAATTCCTATTCGTCTACCACCTCGTAAATGCCCTTAAAATCAATTGAAAAATCCAAGTGTTTTTATTACAAGCAGTGTGACAATTAAATCGCGACGACTACGAGGAGGACGACAACGGCAACGAAACAGATATATTTCTTTTGACAAATGGTCAATAAAAATACACATGAAAAGAAGTAAAAAGAAAAGGAAAGAACATCTCAAACGAAAAAAAAATAAAATATAAAGTGAAGAGAATTTCCCCCCAACAAAAGCAAAACTAATCAACGAAAAAATGCACGCAATCTTTTGTGCAATTGTTTGTCCCTAAAAAACGGATATTTCCGAGTTTGAGTTTTAAGTAGCGAGTTGGAAAAAAACACCCCCTCCGCCTCCTTCGCACCGTCTTCACCACCAATAATGTTAAGGTAAAGTGATAAAAAAAAATTGGAATTCCCTGCTGCTTGATTCCTTTTTTTGTTTTTTTTTTTTGTTTTATTGCGTGCATCCTACTCTGACAGCCGCGTGCGATGTTGCGCCATCTCGCGTCCTTCTGTGGTTTGTGATATTTGTGAATTCCTTTTTCTTTCGAATTTAATTTTTTTCGTTGTTTTTTTTTAATTTTATTTCCACTTAGAGGAATATTCAATGGAATGGTAATGTGCCCCTAAAATATTAGGTACCAGGCGGAAAGTTGAAAAATTGTAAGTTGTAAGTAGTGACCATTTCTGGAATTCAAAATGTGATCCCCAAAAAACCAAAAGAAATTGCAGGCAGGTAGATTGTTAAGCAAAGCTGTGCTGCCTGACCGGCAAGGAACCATCTACTTAGTCAGAGACAAATTTGTGTTGGGGAGAGCAGGTAGAATCGGTCGAAAGTTGACACATTGTTGTACCCGATTGAGTTTTTTATGGTTAGGGAAGGCGTGTGCTCCCTCCCGGGTAGGGTTTTTTCTGTTTCCATATGATACTGCGGATTTTTCTTTTTCTTCTGGCGGACAATGCTGATGGTCGCAATATTGTGTATTGACATTTTAAATTGTTCTTCCAATAGTCCCAGACCAGGAACTACTTTATTGACTTAGCTTTGAAAGATATTGACACGCCGGAGTTCCGCACATTTGGTCAGTTTTTGTTATTAGTAAACTTACAGATATACCTAAACGTAATTCCTCTACAAAATTTTTCAGTTACGTTGTCAAATACTGAGAGAACAAACTGAGTTTAATCCTAGATAGCTGGGCAAATTGAATGGCTATTACAGAATATGTTCTTACATCGACCTTAAAATTGAATAAGAAAATTGCGTGCATCGATTTCGTTTTGATAATAAAAACGCAGACTTTAAGGGAATACTTTAGTAGTAAAATACATAGTGCAATATTTTGCTAAGCGTCTTTTTGGTTTTTCTTGTTATGAATTAAATGGGACGATTAAGTATTTGTAAAAAAAAATCGGGAACTATTTTATGTTTGCTATCACTCCTGTGGGTGGTTTTTTGACGAGTTTACAGTATAGTTTAAACCCTTCGAAGTTATATTTCCTTTTTATTACAACATATGTAACACCATTCAGGAAACGATTTTCCCTTAAAACAAATAATTAAATATACGTAAGACTTTAATATCAACTTAAATAAATATAAATAGGTGTCTCTTAACTATCAAAATGAAAGGGGAATTCGTTTTAAATCCGCAAAAACTTCCTTTTGATGTTTTCCTCTAACTGAAATAGTTAATAGTAACTAAATAGTTATACTTAAACTTTAATTATAATATTTCTATTTTTATAATCTAAATACGAAAATATCGATTTGATCTGTCAAATCTTTTTTTGCGTAGGACGCCGAATGTGTGCGGATCGAATTTCAACCTCTGACACCTAAAAGCAATTATTATTTTGTTCAAGGGGGCTGCCTCTATTTCCATAAAAAAAGCCGTTAAGAGTTATAAGATACTAAAGTGTTGCTCCATTTTTTTTTAAATTTTTATTGGTGATCGGTGATTGTTATTTTGTTGCTAGTATCGCAAATCAATCAAAAGAAAATTTTATTTACAGACGATTTATCTCACACTAGACCCGATCACTGATATGTGATATTAAAAAAAACTTGAGTAGGTACACATTTTTTCTCTAATGATGCTAGTAACTGTATCATTGAGGAGAGTAGTTAACTCTTTACACTTTACAGCCTGAGAAACACGTTTTAATTTTCATAAAGCTGTCTTTAAAAAACTAGCTTTTTAGTTCAATAGGTTTTGATTTAATTTTTAATTGTAGTGTAAGTAGTATTGATAGTTCAGTATTAAAATATAAAAAAAAATGTCTAACGCTACTCTTAATAATGCAGATAATTCTTCTTTTGATAACTTGTAATTTATTTGCAATTTATTTTCTTCTTTATCTTTAGGTCCACAGAAATAGCATCCAATTTAGACCAGCCTCTTGGTACTCTATTTCAAAAATCTCTTTCTTTAGCAATTTTTCCATAAATTTCGAAGGATCCTTTCTTCAATTCATTTCATAAAAAGTATTGTAAAGCAGATAATACTAACTCTAGATCAATCCCACAATTATCGTTCATTTCAAAACTATTCGAAAGAATTTTCATCGATCGTTACTTTATACTTTCATTGCACACCATTATTTTCTAAGGAACACGTGCTCCTAAAAAGAACCTAAATCTACAACCATTAATTCATCACGTTGTTTCTTATTCTTTAAATTCAATAAAAAAAAACCAATTTGCTTATCAAAATCGACAAAATCCTACAGAAAACTACTTAATTCAAACTAAAGGCTCTTGGATGGAATTTACCTTTTGTATTTTAAATGTGCGTTTTTAAAATAAGATTCATTAATTGGGAAATTAACAGTCCCAAAGGCAGAGACCGACGTCCCAGAGGCAATGGCACAGTGGTTGAAGTGGCTGACCGTTTAAAAGAGAGAGTTCAAGCCCCACTCTATGCATTTTATCTTCAAGTTTCAACCCAACGTGACAACAAAAATTATTTTATTTCCTTCTATTTTTTCTAACTAGTGGCGTGCAATTCAGGTTTCTTTAGAGCTTGAATCTAACATCTAAAAATTAAAATTAATATTTTTGTATTCTGTCTGGGATTGAGCGCTCGGATCTTATTCGAAAGCGGATGAATTTTTAGATTCCTTACCTCTTCAGAACGTTTGGTAAAGACGGCCTTTTTTAGGAGCAACGATCATTCGGGAATTATGTACATAGGTATTATTCATGATATTGGGCTTAACTTCAGATCCCATTATGAAAACATATTAGTTAGGGCTAACTTTGCTCTTGGTTTGGTCAAGCATTTATACAGATTTGGTTTTCCCTTATCACAATGTTCATATGAAATGAATCGATCAATACTTCAAAACAATACTCACAAAACTGATAATGGCATATATGAACCAGAATACAAGGGAAGTTGTGCTTTCAACGAAGACCAAATATTTTTATTAAAAAACTTTTTATTTAGACAGATTAATGTTTTTAAGTTTTAAGTTTCTAGCACGTAAACTTTGATACAATCGAGTTCATTGATACAGTCGAGGATAGACAGTTCATAATTTAACTCGGTCGACTGTTTTCGATTCGATTGAACAAAATTAGGAACAGTCTATGCTCGATTGTATCGACTCAACTCTATTGTATCAAGTTACATGCTAGCACCCCTGATTCTGTATTTGATCAAAATTTAGACCATGGGTTTGTTGTTAGTTTCTTTTAAAAAATACTTATTTGCTTTTCAAACTTGAAATTTTGTTTAAGAAAATACACTATAATATATTCAAATTATTTTGTGAAATAAAACAAACGATTAATTAATTTATTATTTGATATATTTGGCCCATTATAAATCTTTAATAAACTATGTACGTATATATTGATACGGAATGTTTTGCATAATATCCATCAAAATGCTGGATCGAAACAAGAAAAAAATCGTTTGGAAGAAAGTCGTTTATCCCTTCTCCCCGTTTATGCGGGAGGAGTAATTTTCTTTAAAAAATGACAAGATTGAGAAAAAACGAATATTAAAAAAAAAACGGAAATTCCAGTAGGTAATGAATACATTCTTTAATTTGTATTTAAAATCATTTTTAAAATAACTTCGATTAGCTGGAGACTCAGAATTTTAAAAATTATGATGACAAAAATTGGTATAAACCTGAAATTTGTTACATTTTTTTTTGTCATAATCTTATCAAGATCTTTAAAATCCGTTGTTATATTTCAAACTCACCTAAACCGAAAATAAAAATGAGCTATAAAGTACAAAATAATTTAAAACGAAAAAAATGGGGCATATACATACCACTTTCTATACCTACTCGATTATCTATTGAATGTATTCCACGATTTTTGTTTTAATGTAAAGAACTAGAAAAAAACTATTTTAAACTTTGCAGTTTATTTAATTTATTTATTTATCTAAAAACATGTTATCATCTTACTATCTTTTAACATTTTATTAAAGCTTCCAAATGCCTATTTTATGTTTTTAGTACCATTCTAACTCCAAATGTCACTTTGAAAATTATAAATGTGGGAATACCCGCGTTCAGATTTGTAACCAAAGCGATTTAAAAAGCTTTGTGTTGTAATCCCCTGTAAAAACATAGCTGATGTCAAAGCAGCTGTTGCCAAAAATAAATCTCAAGGTATCCTTAAAATTCTGGTATACTCATCTATCCTGTGAAAAATGTCAACAACAGCTGACTTGCATTCAGAAATATACATGGATACTCGATTATATTAAATAGGTTATTCTAGTGCACCAGAATGCGGCCAATGGCTTACTTTTTTCCATGAACTGTCACTGTTTTAGGCGTTTTCAGCTAGAGTGTATCAAGTAAATAGATTTAGTATGTTTTAAAACTAAGAACATTTAAGTTTAATTCTTTAACATCAGACTGTTTAAAAATTTGCGACATTGTTTTTAGTAAAATATTTTATTATTTTTTTTTTTTTATTAATTAAGTTGATTTTATTAATTAAAGTTTCTTTATTTCAGCCTGCAGCTGACAAGGATCTGGTTGTGTGCGGGCCAAATTTCTTTGGCCAGCAAGCCAAATCAGAAGAGATAAACGGAGCTGCATAAAAAGAGAACTGAAAATAGAAGACACGAAAGGAGTTAAAAAAAAAAATAATAACAATCATACAAAATAGTTATAACTGTCTTACTACTTTAGTTTACTTAATTCAACAACAACAAGAAGAAGAACAAAACAAATATAAAACACCTAGCAAAATTTAGATGATATTGGCAAAGCCCACATACAAAAGCAATAAGTGAATTAAAAAAAAAGAAGATAAAAAAAGAGAATTAAGAAAGAAGATCTTTGAAGATTTTCAATTATTAACGCGTGTGACAAACACAAACAGCCATTATAGAAAATAGTATAAAATAAAAGAACTAAGTTTAAAATATAATGACACACAATCTCGGAATGGCTCCATATCGACTGCCGGGGCCAGGTATTTGCCCGCCCGATTTCAAGCCACCGCCACCCACAGAATCGCTGAATATCATATCAGCACCGAGCAATCCCAAGAAACGGCGGAAAACATCGAACGCGAATGCGGCGAACGCAGCCAACGCAATGTTATCACAACCCCCGCCCACACCGCAGGACCTGTTGCCACCACCGCCGATGAGCGGTTTTGGCGACACTATTGTAGCATCGAATCCCTTCGACGACAGCCCGCCCATGAATAGTCCCTCAGCCATGAGCCACATGGCAATGAATCACTTTAATGCAGCAATGAATCCCCACATGCATCCACATCATCCGCATCATCATATGGGCGGGCCGTCGATGCGTGGCATGAGCCCGTTGGGAATGGGGAGTCCAATGGGAGGTCTAATGGGTCCTGGCGGTCCGATGGGTCCTGGAGGTCCAATGGGTCCTGGAGGTCCAATGGGTCCTGGTGGTCCAATGGGACCTGGAGGTCCGATGGGACCTGGCGGTCCCGGAATGCAATGTGGCGGTCCGATGCCACCTCATATGGGGAACCGTGGGGGAGGTATGGGCAGCCCCATGGGAATGCGGGACGGCGGGGGAATGCCACCCGGAGCATCCATGGGTGGAATGAGTCCGATGAGCAGCATGGGCCCGAGCATATCACCGATGGGTCCAATGGGAGGCATGTCGCCGATGGGCGGCCCAAATAATTCTCATATGGGAATGAACTCATCAATGGGCCCAAACGGTCCCCGGTCGATAGGTAGTCCCATGAGCGGTGGTCCTATTGGCAGTCCAATGAATTCGATACCCATGGGATCGCCCATGGGGAGTGCAATGGGCAGTCCTCTTGGAGCTGGCGGCCACAATGGTCCAAATCAACCACCTCACATGAACAACGGTCAAATGGGTCCACCGATGCACAGTCCTCTGGGGAATGGTCCAGCGAATCACAGTCATATGCAAGGAATGAATAGCGGTGGAGGAGGTGGTGGTGGAGGGGGAGGTCCACCGCCAAATCACCCAGCATCACGAATGAACGTCCACAATGGTGCAATGCCCACATCCTCGGCCAGCGGACCGATGCCACCGCATCAAATGAATCAAATGTCAGCGGCGGGATGTCCCACGAGCTTGGGGATGCAACAGTCGGCACCCCTGATGACTCAGGCGAACAGTATGAATGCAGGTGGCCCTGGTAGTGGTGGCGGTGTGGTCAACGTCGGTGGAATGGGCAGTCATGTGCATCGAGCTAGTCCTTTAGGCGGAGGCGGTGGAATGAATCCAATGAATCACCCAAATGTTCCTATGCACCAGTCGGGGGGAATGAGTAGTGGTCCACCGGGCGGGGGTGGTGGGCCACCAGGGCCGCCGCCCGGAATGATGAACCCAAATATGCCGAACATGCCACCTCATATGTCACCGCATATGGGTCCAGGAGGACCTAATCACCATCTAATGCATATGGGCCATATGGGAGGACCAGGAGGTCATCCTGGTAGTCCAGTGAATGGTCCACCACCGAATGCAATGGTTCCGAATTCGATGTTCGGACCAAAACCGATGCCAGTGAGTGCGGGAAAAATGTATCCGCCTGGAACGTCAATGGTCTTCAATCCACAAAATCCGACCGCTCCACCTATTTACCCATGTGGCGTGTGTCACAAGGAGGTCAACGACAACGATGAAGCTCTATTCTGTGAATCTGGTTGTAATTTCTTCTTTCATAGGTAAGAAATTTTTTTTTATTCATATCACAAAAAAACACTGAAATGTCATATCACATATTAAAAACAAAAGTGGCACTAAACAAAAAACCTAATTTTTGAATATGGCCGATTAACGTTTTCGACTTACTTCAATGGTCAATGGCTTTAAGAAAAAAAGATTAAAAGTTATGTTACTTGGCCAAAATATAGTACCACTATCACTAAGATTACAAAAAGAAATAATGGATTTGAGAAAGAAAGGCACTTAATGAAAAATGTATAGTGCTTAGGCTTAACTCATACTGGAGTTGCGAGCAAAGCGGCGATGCGAGAGGTGAGTAGAGCGTTAAAAACAAACACATGGTTTCTTATGAGATCTGATACCTCGTTGCTAGAGGCCTCAGTATGAGAGCTCTCATAAGAACAGATTTGTTTGTTTTCGTCGCTCTGCTCACTTCTCGCATCTCCGCTCTGCTCGCAGCTCCAGTATGAGTTTAGCCTTATACATTAGTAATAATTCTTAGCAATTTATGAAACTTCAGATAAATGAACAAAAAGTCAAAATTAAGTCAGTCCTGAGTATCTTCGAGAAAATCACAAACATCTGGTCCAACCTTAGTATTTTGAAAAACTTCTGTTTCCATAATTTCCCTATAAAATTTCAAGTCCACGATTTCTCTCAATTTTACCCGACAATGGTGTTTATCAATTGGCGTTTTTCTTTTTTACCTCAGAGCAGATCACCGAGCTGTCAAAAATTAATTCTATGTTTCTTTTTTACCTCAGACAAATCAGAGCACATAAGTCGTGTTTCTTTTTTCCATCTGAGCTAGCTCGGAGCATGATCTGTATGCTCAAAATAAAATGACCGAGCAAATCGAGCAAAACGCTGAGCGAAGCCAACTTCATACAATTTTTATCTAATTTGACAGATTACTATGCATATGACATGTTCAGTGCTCAAGTGCGTTTCATAATTAAATCCTGAGGGATCTGATCATAATCTCCTCAGAGCTTTGCTCTGATCGCTCAACCTCTGCTCAGAGCTTTGCTCAGAGCCAAAAAAGAAAAACGCCAAATATCATTCTTTTAAGGTTCTTAAAGACGAATTCCTGGGGGCAATGATATTGGATCTATCATATAAATTCTTTTAGTCGGGTCCATAATGGATCTTGAACTCCAACTACAGATTTGTAGTTCATCTGGACTCTTGCTTTGATTGTCTTGAACTTAAAATGCCATTAACAGATTGGCTTTGAGTTACCTTGGGCAACCGCTTTCCAGTCCATTACTGGACACACTCCGCCGCGCCGTTAAAGTTTTTTGAAGTTCCATATTCATTGAAAATTTCATGATGCTTTTCAAAGTATGATAACTTCCTCATGTCGCACAATTGAAAGATTATTTAGTTTTTTTGGCTGAAGGATTCTTTTTCAGCCACTTTGAAGCCATGAATATTAAATTTGTATTTTGGGCTGCACATCAGCGCAAAGACCTAGAGCATTTTTACTTAGATGTTGAAACCACAAAGCTTAATATAATGAGCTATATATTTGATTTCATTTAGAGACAAAATAGAGCCGTTTTGAAAATTACTAGCTTTGTATGAAATATAGGCCCTTTTTGATTGTTAACAAAATACTAAATAGCTTCGTTTTGATACCAAACTCATATTAAAAATAGTCATAACTTGTTGATTAACTCGTTTTGAAACAAAAGGTTTCCACTATTAGATACATAGTTCTCTTTGATACGCAAATTTTGGTATATCACACTCCATTTAATGGAACAAGTGAGTTTAGCACCGTTTTGATTGTAAGCGCCACAAATTTTAATTTTTTGAGCTAAAATCAATACGAAATATTTTTTTTCTTTTAGTCGATTTCAGCATCTACTTTTTCGTGCTCTCTATCATCAGGCGTGTTTTGGTGAGAAACTGCAACGCAGTCAGTCAAAATTTAAGAAGAGATACAACAACAAAAATCTACTGGCATTTACATTAACTTTTTTCTCCAGTAAAATCTTACTTGAGAAAACTAGTTTCCCCTACTCAAAATCAGGGGGAACTGTGGGTCGTTTTCTTGATTTTTTTTAACTTTACTGAGCTATATTCTCACCAAAAAACGGCTATCGTAATCTCATGTCTTTTTGCCATCTGGAGTTTAACTTTTTAGTGAATCCATTAATTGCTTTATTTAAGTTTGTTTTATATCGCACACAAAGAACATCAAAAGAACAAAACTCAAGAAATCTCATAAAATAGCCATTTATTTGTAATCAATCGAAAGGATATATTCTGCAATTAGTTGTTGAACACAACTTGGGTCATGCCCACCACGGCCAGATCTGATGAATGTTGTTCTAGAGACTTTTTCAAAGTATTTGTGGCCGTATTTCTCCAATTACAAGAATTGTGTAGACTTTCAATGCGTGGATTTTTGTTGGTTTGCCAGAGTAAACTAGCGACTTTATGATCCACATGAGTTTCTCACCCGAAATTTTGCATTCATCGAATATTTTCTTCAATAAATTTATTGTTTTGTTTGCTCTGGTGATATCCTGTTGGAACCGCATCCTTTCCACATTCAAGTAATTAAATCGGGGAACTACAAAGTCATTAATCGTGGCTCTATAGCAAATACTCTTGACCGTAACACGCTGATCAGCCTCATTTTTATAAAAAAGAAAGCCGGATGACAATATCTTCGTTCCAAAAGCCACAATTTTGTTTGTTGACATACCCATTGAGCCAAAAAGGCTCGCCAAAACCAATACGAAACATTCGGAACGATGAAGAAACTTTCTGCTGTCAAAATTTATTTACAGGGCGATATATGAAAGTACCCACACCAACGCGACGCACGATGCGATCCCGATTGGTAACACAGGCTCTACATATTTTTATTAATTCATTTTGTGCCAGTTATAATAAGCTGTCGTACCGGCAATGTAAAATAAATAAATAAAAAACAGAAACAAGTACAGAAGGCTATAAAGCATAAGATATTATAGATCGGTCGGTCTTTTTTTGTCGAGTTTATAAAAATGGATTTTGTGAGTCCATATTTATAAAATCTACATATCGTACCCTACCCAAAATAATTTTTATTAATTAAACAAAAATTAGAGAAACTTAAGAAATTAATTTTTCTCATGTAAAGACGGAGTAAGAACTCAATCAAGTTCTAATATTGAGCTTCAGATGTAACGACTATACTGCAGAGCGTTGCGTGTTTTACTTAATGTATTCATATTTTCTTGTTATTATTTAATAAGAGAAACATAAGTGGAGAGTTGATAGATTTATAACTCGTTTTTTATTTTTTTATAATTCGTCGCTACAATGCAGAACTAGTCTAAGTCACATTTACAATTTTTCAAGAAGAACCTTATTCCGTAAAAAACTGACTTTCGACATTATGATTATACTTGATTATTGAAATTCTGAAGGACCTACTGCACGTAGGAATATGCGGCATGTGTTGGAAATGCGCGGAACACAAAAAGATTCTTTGTAAGATTCAAAAAAACTCATTTTAAAATTTTGGACTTAGACTAGTTCTGCATTGTAGCGACGAATTGTTATGGTATTTACTTAAAAAAAAAAAGTCAAATACTTTAAATTGTCATATATAATTTTTTTAAATGTTAAAATATTTTTTGTTTACATAAAACTAAATAAATAAACTACAATTAATTAATACAAATAAATGAACTTTGTCATATTTTTAGTTCTTAAAATTTGAGTAATGCCTTTTAAGAATAGAATGCGGAAGGATTCATAAAAATATATTCATAGGTGCTCTCATCTGTAGTTTTTCACTTTTTATGCCGGCTCTCCACTTAACAGTGTGAAATATCTAAAAAAAAAAAAATATTTGATATTAATTGTTTTTATTCATTTCCAATAAGCAATAGATAATATAATTTTATTTTACATTTTTCAGGGCATGCAGTGGCATGACGGAAGCTGCATTCCAATTATTAAGTAAGGAAATCTACGCAGAATGGTGCTGTGACAAATGTCTGTCTTCCAAACCGATCCCAATGGTAAAGTTCAAATGTTGAAATAATATCATAATCAACAAGAAACAAAATTGAAAAGAAAAAACAGAAAACAACAAGAAACCCCAACAACACCACCGTTACCACGATAAAAAATAAAAATACACACTTTTGCATTGTGAGATAATCAGATAGAGCTAAAACTTCAATTATTGGAGTCAAATGGTAAATCGAGTTTTATTCATTTGTTTATACATACAAAAATAAAAAAAAAAATAAAAAACACAAAAAATTACGAATAATTGTAAAAATAATAAATATATAGAAATACATATATTTAGAAGTATGTAAATGGTTCACCCGGTTGAAAGTCTCCAATTACAATATATATATAGGACATTATTATAAAATTTGTGTGTATATACAAACCAATTTATACCCGTGATTAATTTTACTTCATACAAAAGAAAAAAAAAAACAAGCAAAAAAACATTAAATGCTCCCACACCATCACTAAAGTTCCCCCTCTCTAAATATTAAATAGAACTCAAAGATTAATCGTGTACATTTTTTGTGGCAGTTTTGATGTGTGTGTGAACATTGGGCGAGAAATAAAAAAAAATAAAAAGAAAACATGCATATATACAAAAGAAAACTTAGTATAAATAATAAAATACATTTTAATAAAACAAAAACAAAATTAAGAAGTTGTGTGAATCCGAGAATGGGCAAATAATAAAATTAAAAAAAATATAAATCAACCAGGACTCTTTTTAAATGTTAACATAAAAAAAATATTAAAATCAGTATAGATTTTAAATAAGTTATTTATAAATAAAACTAAATACGAAACAAAATATATATATATCCCTGATAATAAAAAGAATTAAAGAATCACACGAAAAAAGAAACAGGAACGATTCGTCTATTTCCTAGTATTAAAAATTTTTTTTTATATTTATATATTTCTTTTTGCAGTCTTTGATCTCACTCTAAACAAATTCATCTAAAAAATACAAGAATTGAGTTTTGTGTGACTGAAAATCAGTAATTCGTTATAACTTATCCAATCACTTTTAATAAGGGCTTAAGCCAACAATTGTATCTTTTTGGGAAATTAATTTAAAGTTTGAGTAATATGTATATGCAAATTAGACTTTTAGCCTACTGACCCGCTTTGTTTTTATGGGAAGCAGTTTTTCTAGATTTTGTCCTTTAACCATAACGTCAAAGATATTAGGTCTGTTTGGTATCTTTTTTAAGAAAAAGGTGTAAAACCAATCAAACTTTGAAAGAAGGAGAAAATACTCTCAGAGAGGGGAAAACTTGTCAAGAAGTTAACAAACGAACTGAAGCACTTTTTGTATAACATGCCATTTTAGTGTACAAGACGTCAAACGGTGACTAATAATTTTGAATCTTTTTAATTTGTTAAATTATTTTTTATACTGAAAAATGCAGAATAAAAATGTAGCACTGGTTTTTATGGACTTCTTTGAACCTTCATCGTCTGAAATCTACGATAATCTCCGTCCGGATAAGCGCAACTAGGGACGAAAACACTTAGCGGTGATTTTGTGGTTTCAATTTCAATTCCATGAGTCACTACCGATTGCAACACATCGAGTTCGGCCGTAGGCGATTTTTAATTAAGATGGTGAATACAATATTTTGTAAATTACTAGTGATGACAAGTGACAGACACTGGCAGTTGTGTATTTGACAGTTTTTACACTCCATGCACGCAGAAATTTGCAAGTTATCCAATGAGTTGCAACTTTTTTGAGTTAACAAACAGGAATTTGAGACAGTTTGTGAAAAATTGTGAAAATTTGTGCAATTTTTTTCAAAAATTTCACGTTACCAAACAGAAGGCGTGTTTTTTTGCAAGCCCGGGGGAATTGGTTGAAAAAAACGACAGCGGGGTAATCGCCATGACAGTAAAAACATGGAGTTTTCATACAAACTATCGATAACATGTATGCAATTCATGCCGGTAACAGTTTTTCGGTACGCTTAAGTTAAGTTAAAAATGGATCACGTGGCTGGGAAGTACTTTTTAATTTCACTAGAAAAGCATTAAAATATCGAAATTGCATTGTAAACGAAAATTTTTGAAACAAGAAAGAGAAATATGTATATCTATGTTAATTAATAATCAAAATTAAAATAAGAATTTAAAGTATGTCAGTCTGGTAGACGGCTTTTATGCCAAACCAATAGACTTTTTGTTAAAATAAGCAAAGAATGTTTGAACTTATTATTATTTTTATAAGTCAATAAAACTAAACTAAACTAAACTAAAAGTTAAACCCCGAGAATTCTCCGGGATTAGTTGTTGTTGCATTTAACATGTTAATTGTTTAGCACCGACGTCGTTTTTTTCATCCAATTCCCCCCGGGCTTGCAAAAAAACACGGCTAGAGTTATTATACATTAGTTCACTTTGAAGACGAAATAATATTTTTATTTGTTTCCGCCATAAAATATTTCAACAAGGCAGCTAAAAATTGCACAAGTGACGTTTTCAAAGCATTACGAATGCATTGCATTAAGTATGCATGCAATTCCTCAAAAAAAAATTTTAAAATAAACTCACTCCTATTAGGAGTGTAACTTATCAATTTGATGATAGTGGAATATTGAAATGTGGTATTTGAAAAATCAATTTATTAAAGAACCGACCAATTCATTGATACTTATCAATTTTCTTGTAATTGACAACGGTTTGGACTTGAGTATGAAAAGGGGTTATTTGTTGTTCTTTTGGAGATATATAAATTCTTTCTCAAATCCCTTTGTAAGTTATCTTGTTTAAAATTAAAGTTATTGATTTACTAATTTGATAGTTCATTTATGTACATATAAATTCCTGGTTATGCAGGACTACAGTGCTCACATTTTTGGCAGCTATTTCTAAATTGTTTCACAAATCCATTATTGCTTGTCTTGTTCCAAATTTTTAAGTTATTGAATTACTGATCAGATAGTTTATTTTGTAACTTCCACATGGGAAAAAAGTATTCATGAAGCTTTCTTGATTTTCATGACAAGGCTTCGTTGTATTAGAATATAACTAATTATGAGTTCAAATATACTTTAAAGAATATAAAATGCCAAAATTCTTTAACTTATTTTTATCTGCAATGTTTAATGGTTTATGTTTTTTTTTCTGATAAACATTTTTGTTTGCATGATATTTTAGATTCGTCCTTCCTGTATTAGCTTTATCTTTATATTTTAAAATATCATAAAAAAAACTGTGTGTGTTTATAGTTCTTTTTTTTTTTTAATTATGTAATCAAATTTTGTTTTTAAAAAGAATAAAAACATAAAATCGAAAGAAAAATTAAATTAAACAAAAATAATAAAATATCTTGTAAAAAAAATTAATAGAAATACCTGAAAAATGAAAATAATGAAAGAAAAAATATTAAATGAATAAAATGCCTTGTTAAAAAAATCAAAAATATATTGTTTGAAATGATTTTTTATGACACTGTCGATGTTGGTGACAAATGTGAAGTTGACATGTGTACATATTTCTAAAAAAAAAAATAATCAAGTTCCTACTCGATTTTCATTTTTGTGTAAAATTACGCCTTTCATTAATACCAAAATCTGATCAGGCTTGTTTGTAAAAGAATGCAATCGATAATGAATTCAATTCTATTAAATTTCAGAAAAAAGAGTGCAATCACAAAACCCATTTTAAGATGAGACAATATTATTATAATTTGTGAAGAATTTTTGAATATTTTTTCAAGAATAATTTGAAAAGAAACAAATTTTGTCTTTTTCTGGAGTTTAGTTATTTTTTATATACCTACATGGCTTTGTATTAATTGCATTCTTTGAATTTATTTTCATTGTTTGTAGTAGTTGGATTTTAACAATTGGTACCGAAAATGTGTTAATTTTATGATTTCTGTTGTCAGTGGCGGCTCCAGGATTTCACTGTGTAATTTTTTTTAATGTTACAAACATACCTACTTATCAATAGTCTCAACCAGCCATTTTGAGTTTTTATTTATTGCCCCAGAAAAGGTTATTTTATTACTTTCGGATGACTTTTGGAATTTAATATATGGGTACCATGGACAAACACAACATTTCTATTAGGGGGCAAACTTAAATTTCATTTTATTTTTTAAACAAAACATCGGACAGTACAAAAATGTTTTGTTTAAAATTTAATCAGAGTTTGCCCATTCTCCATACAAAAATTGACCAAAATCAGCTGAACTGTTTTCGAAAAAAGCTAAAATCAATAAAATTTGATTCTATGATTTTGAAAAGAAAATTTTCCAAATATGCTTAAATTCCATTCCATTGAAAACTTTTAATATTATTTTAATTTTAATTTGATTTTTGAGTTGATTTTTAATTATTTCGAAAACGATTTTTACCAGAGATCGAAAGTAAAACTCAACCTTTTGAAAGGTCTCTTAAATATCTCTCACTTGTTGAGATTTTCAAAAATTATCACTTAATAATCAGTTTACTAAAAATTTTTTTTTTCGGTTTCTCTCGGAGAGAAACTTTTATTTTCATTTTTTTTAGGTTTTGCTGAGAGAAAAAAATAAATCTCATTTGGAGATTTTTATTTTGTATTGTTAGTTAGTTATAAAGGTCAAGAATTTTGAACATAATTGATTAATTAATCATTTTACAACACCATTGTATTCTCTGGAAACGTACTAATTAGGATGCGTGCCAGAATTCGAATAAACATTTGACCGGGAAAAAAATTAGCTGTACAATTTTCTTTCCTATTCGTTAAAGGGCGTTATTAGAAGCATATTTGTAGTTTTTCAGAAAATTCGGGCTGAAGCTTAAGCCGCCGTCTAGAATTTTCTAAGAAATTGACTTCAAATAGAAAAAAAAATGTTTAAAAACAACGGCAACACTTACAATAACATGTTATATCTTCTTTTAAAACCAGAAATCATCCATTTTGTGTGTAAATCAAATCCTTTACGTGAATACTTTTTATAAAATTAATTTCTAAACTCAAAATATTGAAAATAAAAATTAAAGAAAAAATTGAAAGTAATTTTTTTTTTTCAAAATTTTACTTTATTAAATAGTATTTTTGTTTTTAGTACTCAATGGTCTTATCAATTTTAAGTTAATAGCTGAAAACCAGATGCTAAAATGTTTTATAGTTCTTGAGAAATATCAGAAATAAGTTTCAATTAATGGCTTCAATCCTTAGTTTGTTTTAATTGCTTTAAAAATCTTATTTTCACTAAGTAAGTATTAAAGTTTATATTTTGTTATTTTCAATTTTCTCAAAAACTAGTCAATCATCTGGTTTTTAGCGTTTGACTTTAAATTTATAAAAGCATTGAATATTAAAATTAAAAATACTACTTAATAACGTAAAATAAAAAAAAATAGTTTAATTTTTTTTTTAAATTTTGAGTTAGTTTGAAAATTAATTTTTCAAAAACTATTCACTAAAACCATTTTAGTTAAAAACAGAATTTTTAGATGAATTTCTGGCTTGATAAAAAAGTGTAACATAATATTGCAAGTGTTACCGTCAATTTTTAATAATTATTTTTCTAATTGAAGTCGTAAACTGGGGGAAATAGACCCCTCTTCCATAAAATTTTTTTCTTGCCTCTTATCGCATCTTATGCAAAACACTCATATACACAATTATATAATATTTTCACTTTTTTTTTTAACTCAAAGCAAATATCATAATTAATTTACCATTTTTGATTTATTTTCTAGGGAAACTATTTGTGGTTGATCATTTCCATTTATTTTTTATGAAATAAATCAACATGATAAAAGCTATAACTAAAGTTAAATGATAAATCTCATCCAAAGACCTAAACAAATAATTTTTTAAAATAAATCACAGACCAAGACCAAAATGAAATTGGCGAATGAAATATATCTCAGTGAGAAACCGATTGAAAATAAAGGTCAACGGTTATTTTGGATCTCTGATTTACACATTATATAGCAAATTTTAAACAAACAAATATTTATATATCCAAAATTAACGGAACCTTCCATACAATCGTTAAAAAACCGTTAAAGAAAATTTTGTTTTTCTCCAAAACGACTCCTACGATTGTGATTAAAAATTTGTTTATGTGCTTAAATTAGTAGATTGATTTTTGTAAGTCCACATTAATTAATGTTGAAAAAGGCTTACCCATATTTTTTTCTGAAGAATATTTATACAATTTTATATACACATACAAAATTATTTTTTAAGAAACCTCTTCAACGGTTTTTAATTTTTTTATTTTTATTAACATTTAGTAAGAAGAAGTCCTGTCATTGATTTTGATAACATCCTTTGTTCCCCTTACTGCTCGTCTCTAAGCTACACCTAAATTAAAGTATTAACGCTTCTACCAATTTTGTTTTTGATCAACTGACTACAACACATTCTTTTTAAACTATCTTATAGAATTGTGTAAGAAATCTGTCTTTTGTACTTTTATTTCGTTTGTGGGAGATAGACAAGGAATTAAAATCTTACATAGAGTACTGTATGACATTTTAGATTTTAGAATATCAACAGGTAACTAAATAAACTTGGAAGCTTATTGAAGTTGGTCCATCAATTAACGAAAAGTTGGTTAATTGAAAACATTTGGATCGGGAAACGTGATCCTTATAAAGAACTGGATCTCGTGTCTGATAATATGTACATATTAACAATTGGGTATTTATCGTCAATGGGATAGTAATGAATACAAAACTTATCCGGATACTTTGGATTGATACCCGGAGGGGGGCAATAAGAAATATGATTTCAACTCGACGGTCGACATCCTAAAGACAAAATAAGTATATGAACCAAGAGACGCTTTAAGTGGCTAAACCAGTAAAAGGGTTGATAGTTTGCACCACAGGTAAAATCATACTCGATTTGCGGCTGAACTAAGAGCCATATAACTAGCGACGTAAATCTAAGAACTCCCAAGTCCCAACTATCCCATGTATTTATACGATATAAAAAAGGAGCAGAAGTAAATATGGAATTATTTGCGTTTAGGTTGTTATACGACAAGCTTTCTGTAAATCAAGAAAGTTTTCAGATAAATTGAGTGTTTTTTGCTCCAGCGTTCGTCAGCTTTATTTTCATTAGGTATTGCTACAACACAAATCTATCCAGATAGATTTAAATACAAATCTGAAGGCAAATAAAGGGTGTCACACGGAAAGGTGTTCCCAACGAAAAAAATAAAGAGCTGAGAGTTAAGGCTTGGCGGTGATTTTTCGAACATAATCGATGAGGCTCATTTTCATCTTGATGATTTTTTTTTTAGATTAATAATGACTTTATTTAATATAATTTCTTATTGCAATAATGTAACAGGTCGTAGATAAGCATGGCCTACCGCGGTCTGCCAGAGTGACAACTATATGTTTTAATAAGTAAATTAATATAATACATACAAAACAAAATTTAATAAAATATACATACATATTTTCTTTATTGTTATCTTTGTTTATCAGAATAGTTCATCAATAACGTTCATCAATAACATTCTCAATCCCCATTCAACGTATTTAAACAGTTGTTTCCAGTTTAAATCATTTAATGTATTGTTCATCTCACCATTTGTAAGAAAACTTTTACCAAAAATTGCTCTTCGGATTTCCCCTAGAATCTTGATGGCTTCGTTAATTTTAAAATCCTTTAAAATAACCTTAGTTACAAACCTACATTTTTTTCATTAGAAAATGGCACAATTCCTACTTTCAAGGAAAATGCTAAACATTATTCATTAATATCCTTTTTTTTCCAAAGTCTAGAGGAGAACTGGTAAGTAGTAAATCTTTAAGATAACAAAGAAACAAAATTTCGTTATCTTGGTTCAAGATTTGTATGTACTTTATACATTTTCAAGGACTTTCGTTTATTCTCCTTAACTCAAATTATTCCATCTCAACTATTGAGGAACTTTGAGAGATCAAATTTCTTTCTTTTTCTTTTCGTTTTATTTTAATTAAAAAAAAAAACTTTTGTTTGCTACCTCTAAAGGTAAGTAGGCACTACTCGTTCCAGTGGCGGATCCAGGATTTGGTCATGGGGGGTCCAACTACAGATAGAAAACTTAAAGATAATTTGCGTCATGCGTGGGCTTTGTGCTTCATTATTTATGTGCGTGAAGTTAGCACCGCCATTTTCGAAAAAAAAACAAGCACAAATTGAGCATAAAACAGCGTAAGTATAACTTTTTAAAAGATCGTAATTTTGATAAAAAAAATTTGAAAATTTGCTAATTTAAAAAATATTTACGGCACAATGCAACATGTTGAGTACAATACAGTCCAACTTTATTTTTTTTGAAAATCAAAATGGCGCTGCTAACTTAACGCTTCCCAAAAGTCCTTATAAAGGATGTAAATATGCGAATCGTTTTGGAGCAAAATGCACCACAAATTACAATGTTTTTGAAAATCGTAATTTTGCAAAAAAAATTATCCCTAAAATTTCCAAATTTGCAACTTAATAAAGAACATTAACAGCACATGGAGGCACAAGTTGAGCACGACACACCAGAACTTATTTTTTTGAAAATCGAAAATGATGATGCTAATTTCACGTTAAGTTCCTTCGCAACTTTTGCGTTCGGTCCTAAAGTTGCAAATATGTGATTTTTTATATTTCCCGACTGTATCATTTTTTGAGCACAAAACAGCACAATTTTTAATTTTTAGAAAAATTTAATTTTGGAAAAAATTCCATCGAAAATTTGCGAAAAATTGCACAAGTTAAGCACAATATGGTGAATATTTTTTTTAGAGAGATATAATAAATTGACTTAGTCTTTAATTTTTAAAATACCTTAAGCTCTTGAACTAAGTTTCCCTCATAAAACTATTACCATTGAATAATTATGTCCCCAATTATTGGAGCCATCAAAAAGTTCATCCGTTAAAATTAAAGATTCCCCTTAAATGCATTAATTAAGGAAGTTAGTTAGTGTGCAAGAAATAATCCTTAGCACAGTTGTTTTGTATGATATTTTGCGATTATTTGAACAAGTTTTGTGGTTAAAATGCAAATGGCAGTACATATTTGTTTGCACAAGATCAGATTACATTTTCTTGCTCCTGGTAATGCGCCCGCAGAATTTTGCGCCCTGTGCATTTGCACATCTTGCACATATGGTTGGTCCGGCCCTGGGTAGGTATACCTAAACATTATACTTGAAGAAATTTTAAGTCGAAATTTTATAAAAAGATGGGCTTTTTGGAATTAAGTAGGTCAAAGTAGACAAAATTTAGGTCGAAAAGAAATAAATATTTAATATATAAATAAATTAATATACAAATATTTGGTTTAAATGCTCATGGGGGGGTCCGTACCCGAAAACCCCCCCATGGATCCGCTACTGACTCGTTCTATTTTTGTTTATTTTTTTGAGTGAACAAAAGAAAAAAAATATAAAACAAAGGTGAGCTTCTTCAAAGATTTTAATTTAACGTAATGAACAGCTGAAAATAGCCTTTGTCTTTTGAAAAGGATTTACTTTGAATAATTTTTTAGAACATTTTAAAAACAATTATGAATCAATAATTTTTTATATAATATAATATATTAATTTTATAAGTTTAAAAGGATTCAAACGATTTAGTCATTGTGCCACATGGCGACCAAAGAACACCTGTAAGGGTGGGTACATATGTACCTACATATATGTACCTACATATGATATAAGATATAACCGACCCATAGTCGTAATTAAAATAAAATTAAATTGAATAAATTTTCAAATGGTGTACGATTGTTATTTTTGGGTTAAATCTTTTATTTTTTAAATAAGAAAAAGACAAATTAAATCAACCTTAATCACAAAACTAACAGAACTAAGACAGAGCGTCTCTCTCAGTTGGCAACATAAGAGGTAATGTGAATGGCAATATAATTTTGGATGGGCATTTCATTGCTGGGCATTTTATTCAGAACTCATGGAGCGCGCATCGAGCGCTTGAAAAAGGAAACACAAGTACCTACTGTATCTCAGTGTTGCAAAAACTTAACGTCATTTTTAGCTTCATGTCTTATGTCAGTAATGGATTCGTGATTTGAAAAATATTTAATTCACAAGTTCTTTTGACTTAGCGAATTGAAAAAAATATTTTGTTCACTAACTCTGGGATTTGATAATTGAATGTGTTTGTAATCCATAAGCCGTTTTCGGCTAGTGAATAATTGTGAATTGAAAAATACTTCATTGGTGATGATGCAAGTGTGGCTTGTTGAATTTGGCATAGCATTTGTTATCGTAAGGAAAATTGATCGTTCCTAGCTCATTAAATTAAAAAATAAAATATTCGTCTAACACTATAGAAATCTCAGATAGTGAAGTCAATAAAGCAAAAATCGTATTTTGGTATAGCCTCCTATATACCATTCTTAAGAAACTGTCAAAACCGTTAGTGCTTAGTTTTTGAATAAATGATTTTTAAACTCAAATATTTGAAAATAAAATTCGAAAAATAATCGTGATTCGATTAAACTGTACAAATATGAAACTTTTGATGATTTCTCATAAAATTCCTTCGACCTTTTCCACGATGGAACTTGTTTCTCGTTGTTCAACTTTATTTTAGGTCTGTCAACGTCAAAAAAAGTTCAAATAGTAGCCCGGCGGTGTTTCGCTATCCACCTCACTTTCCTACCCTTCTTGTCCACAAGCGAAAAGGTTTCATGCAGAAAGTTCCATCGTAGAAAAGGGAACTTGCTTTCACTTAGGCCTTCTGCACACAAAGTGACATAGTAGACGCGTACTTTTATTATTTGCAGCTTATGTGCAGATTGTGTCTAGCCCACGTGTGACTGCCATATTTGTCGCATTAAACAAGCTTCAAAACGCCGGGCGTACAGCATTGTCAGTCCCCAGGCGTACAGTTTGAAGTATTTACTTAACATTTTGGTGATTTGTCAATGTCAAATGTGAATTCATGCCAAAATTGTGTGAAATTGATTAAAAATGTTCAGTGTTTTATCATTTTCAGTGATTTATCTTTGATGTTAGGCTTCGTGTGCAGATAGGGATGCCAGATTTGTAAAATTTCTTTGCGGGACAAATTTATTTTGAGAACATAACAACCTTTCCGAAAATTTTAAAATTATGATTTATTTGTTATGCGAAAAAAAAGTCTCCAATTTTAAACCAGTTTTTTTATTTAATATTTACAATTTATGAGTGAACATATAACATAACGAAGTAAGGTGTACAAAAATAAATGAAGAATTACCTAAAAACAAAATAAATTGAAAACTATAAAAGTTAACAACATTAAAAGTTAATTAATAATAAAAACAAAATTTTCAGTCTTTTAATAAAAGTAAAATTTCATAAATTTTTTTTTTCTATTGAGATTTTCGAAACAATTTCTTTAAAACCAAAATCAGTTTGATTTCACTACAAGTCATATTAAAATTTTGTTTAATTTTAGCAAAGGAAAAAACAAAACCACATAATTTTTCGATGTTAGGGGCTGAATTCTTTTAAAAAAAGTTTACCCAAATATCGACAGATTTTTCGTTCCTAATATTTCTATGTTCTTTAAATGATAATATTTACATTTTTTAATTTAGAAAGATCAAAAATTTTGAGATATTTCTGAAACTCCGGATTATTTATAAAACTTAAAGCTGATGAGCATTTTTCTAAATAATTACATAATAGCAATTTCATAACGAGTGTGAGAAGTAGATAGAATCATAAAAAAGACATAATAAAGCAATCTTATCAGTCTTCCTAAACATACTTATGCAATCTTATTTATCAGCTGATGATTCACCTGAATATTCAGCTTGCAAGGAAGCGAAATTACAAAAAAGGTTTGATATCCTCATTCGAAGTCTCTTTCCAAAACGTGTTATGATAATGATAAAACAAATTTAATCTTGATAGCATTTTAAATTTTTTGCGGGACCAGCGGGACATTATATCAAATTGCGGGACATAACGGGATATAATTTTCCGACGGGACACTTGCGGGACAAAAGACGTATTGCGGGACTGTCCCGCGCCTGGCGGGACGTCTGGCATCCCTATGCGCAGAATGAATTTCTTACAAAATTATTTTTTATTATCTATTGTTATTCAATGAAGGCACTATATTTAGCTATCCACAGCATTCAAATTTCTTCTAAAATAATTTTTTTGATGTGTAAACATCATATGGTTTCGGTACAAGGAAATGGTAAATGTTTAGGTAAATGTAGCGGAAGTGGACGTAAATAAGGGGAAAATGTACCTGAAGTGGGTAAGAATACTTGGTTATCGAATGCACGAACCGGGTACATTACATCATTCTTTCGAGAGAAATATTTGAAAATATTTCAATTTAAATTTAAATTTTATTTTGTTTGGGCATTTTTGATGTGAGAAATCTTATCGAATCAACAACACGTCAACACAACAACGTCGTTCTGAAAACATTCGATAGCATTAAGTGTCCTTTTTTTCAATCCCGGAGGTAAGTGGTTGAAAAAAACGATATCGGGAATTAGCGACGCCATTACTGAAACAATGGAGTTTCCATACAAACTATCGATAACAAGTATGTAATTCCCGCCTGTAATACAGTTTTTCTCCGTGCTAAAGTTAAGCCCCGTAAATTATCTGGGTTTAGCTAAACCCATTGGGGGTTAGTTGTTGTTGCATTTAACATGTAAATTATTTAGCCCCGAATCGTTTTTTTCATCCAATTTCCTTCGGGTTTGGAAAAAAAAACTCGCCTATTGACTGCTTAAAAACTCGAGCATCATATATAAAAAATAGTTTATAACAGATTGACTTATGACTTCCATAGTATAGGGTGATAGAAAAGGATTTCTCTTAAACATGAAAATAAAGTTTTTGGTAATTTCTTTAAACACTATTGATCATTTAGAATTGAGATTAGAGTTTTGATTTATTATTTAGAATTTGAAAGTGGAATGAAAGGGAAGTACTTGGAATGCAGCATGTGTGTGGATTAGGATGGTGGATAGGGGGGTTATGAATATTGTAATAATAATGAACATAGGTTTAGGAGATAACACCCCAATTTTTTTAACCGTTCCCTGAGAAAAATCGGGTGTTTACACATCTTCACGCCCGATTCCAGGTGCTCAAACACATTTTTTTTATTCAACGAAATCCTATTCGCTTTCGAAATCTACTTTTTCAAAGCAAATCTTTCAAGAAATATTAATCATTATTTAACACAAACAATCCAGAAATATTCCAACCCCTATTGGTAATGTTCCATAGTAAATTATTCTGAACAAGAGAGCTTTTATTTCTTCTCCAATTATCCTGTGTTAATGAATCCCAACAAAATGCAAAACTATTCAACATACCACTGACATTCATTTCTCAACTAAATTCAGTATCGTACTACTACACTATATAGTGTTATATCCACTAATGAACTATTTACTAAGCGCACCAGTGGCGGATCCACGGGGGGGGGGGGGTTTTCGGGTCCGGACCCCTCCCATGAGCATTGAAACCAAACATTTTTGAATTAATTTATTTATTTATTAAAATATTTACTTCTCTTCGACCTAAATTTTGTGTTAATTACAGAAAGCCCATCTTTTTATAAAATTTCGACTTAAAATTTCTTCAAGTGTAATGAATACCTACCTCAAAAACTTCAAATGCATCTTAGTAGAAAAAGGAGTATACCTACTTACATTAGATTGCGTAGCAGTTTTATACGGTTTTCACACCGAACCGAAATCTCGGATTTCGGCACAAGATTCCCAAATCTCGTTGAATCGTTCACACCACACATAATCTAGATTTTGTTTGAAATTTCAATCAAATTTCCGTGTTGATAGAAACTAATTAAAAAAAGAAGATTTCGCAGTAATCTATACTAGATTACGAAATCTGAAAATGTATGGGAAATCTTGTTGATTTTGATGAGATTTGGTGATTTTTGATCGAAATCTCGATTTTGATTCGGTGTGTAAAGGCTATAAAGGCTACATGATGGAAACTTAGTTCAAGGGCTTACGGTATGTTAAATTTAGAAGACTTAGGCAATTTATCATATCTATACTTCTCCAAAGCAACATATTAAAATACTCTTCAATATTATAAGGGCAAAAAGAAGTTAGCACTACCATTTTCGATTTTGCAAAAGAAACTGTGGTGCATTGTGCTCAACTTGTGCTGCGATGTGCCGTAAATATTTTTGAAAATTTTGAGGATGAAATATTTCCAAAATAAAATTTTTCTAAAAACTTAAAGTTGTGCTCAAAAAGTGATATAGCCGAAGAGATACAAAAATCGCATATATCCGACTTTCACGACCGAACGCAAATGATGCGAAGGAACTTAGCGTGAAATTAGCACCGTCATTTTCGATTTTCAAAAAAAAAGTTTTGCTGTATTTTGCTCAATTTGTGCTGCGATGTGCCGTAATGTATTTTTTAAATTAGCAAATTTGCAAATTTTAGGGATAAATTTTAAATTAGCAAATTTGCAATTTTTTTTTCAAAATCACGATTTAAAAAAAAATTATACCTGTGCTGTTTTAAGCTGCTGCTGTTTTTGCTTGTTTGTATTTTTTTTTTGAAAATCGAAAATGGTGGTGCTAACTATCACGCACATAAATAATGTAGCACAAAGCCCACGCAAGTTTTATTTTTCTTTAAGTTTTCTATTTGTAATTGGACCCCCCCCCCATGACGAAATCCTGGATCCGCCACTGAAGCGCACCAACCATTTACATAATATGTTTATACTTATAAGATTGTTTAGTGGTGAAGAATTCACATGTCCGCAATACAAGGCCATGGGTAATGCGTAAAGTTGCTAGATAAATTACGAATGAAATGTATTCACAGTCAAATCCTCTGATCTAAACTAAAACCTAAAATTAAAAATTTTGTATTTGAATTACCAAATTTGTCACGAAGCATTTCTAAATCTCTTGTAAATAGTAATAACGTCGATTAACAAAAACCCGGTTAATTAAAAGTTGCGGCTAAAGCCTAGTTTACAGTAGTTGTCATGCAAAAAAAAAAACTGATGAAATTCAATAACTATAACAAGCAAAAATGTATATAAAAAAAAAACATTGCTTTTCGCACTCCAATATAAACTCTAAACATTACCACTACTAAATTTGTTTGGTAACTTGAAAATTCTTACAAATTTTAACTATTCCTGCCAATAACACGCACATAGGAATGGTTTAGACTTTAGAGCTATAAGTCACTTGGCCTTGTTTCTACTCAAGTTGTTTTTATTTGTTTTTATTTAATATTTATTTATTTATTTTTATAAATTGCCATTTAAGTAACATAAGCGGAGTCGACATTTAAACTGCCCTTTACCATTGCTTATTTTCTATTTAAAGCCTAGTACGCTGCTGATGCTAAATTAAATATTCCATACAAAAATGCACAACGAAATTGTAATCGAAAAATTGTATTCCGCAATGAGCTGTTCGATGATAGTTGTAACTAGTAGCAGATTGTTTGGAGATGTTTTCACTTTATTTTTGCATTAAATTCAGTGGCGGTCAGCGGATCCAGGAATTGGTCATGGGGGGGGGGGGGGGTACAACTATAAATAGAAAACAGATAAATAAAACTTGAGTGGGCTTTGCTCTACATTTTCGATTTTTAAAAACAAAAAAAAACACAAACAAGCACAAACTGAGCTTAAAACAACGGAATTCTACCTATAACATTTTGAAAAATCGCGAATCTAAAACAATATTTACGGCGCGCGTAGTGGCAGCACAAATTGAGCATAATACAGCACAACTTTTTACTTCCGATATATAGGGATTTTGATCAAAGTTGACATTACGATGATAGCGAAGTCGAAAAAAGTGGGTCTCGCAATTCTGTCCCTCTGTCTGTCTGTCCTTTCGGCTGTTGCCTAAACGGGTCAGTCGATTTTCTTCAAAGTTGGTACCTAGCGTTGGTTTTGGGCATTCCCCCTACCCTTTTTTCATTTTTTTTAAGACCAAAAATAATGGTACATGCCGTAAAAATTTTGTTACCGAAAAATGAAAATCTTATTTTTCTCAAAAACGTGCCCACAACTTTAAAAAAAAAATTTAGTAATTTTTTTTACAAAAAGGCAACCATTTTATAAAAAAAAATTTCCGAAAAATGGTACCATTAATAATGGTAGAACCATTTTTTTGATTTTCGATTTTCTCAAAACCAATTCAACTGATATTGAACAATGGAAAAATAAAAGTTTTGTATACAAAAATTTTCCAAACATTTTTTTTTGGATTTTTAAAAAAAGTTTCTAATTTTTTTTTAAGAACTTAATATTTTTGTTAAACTTGGCACCCAGCTGTTTTTAACATTATCTAGCAGATTTTAAATGAAAATTATTCTTTTAATCAAAAATAACGGTACTCACATACAAATGTTTAAAAACCGGAATTGAAAATCTCATTTTTCTCAAAAACGGCTCCTACTCCGTACTCCTATAATACTACCTTAAACTTAACTTCGTTTTAAACAGGCGGTTTACAATATAGGCTCCCATAACTAATTTATTTCTTTTATAAGATATATAAATATAACACTGTGTGATCGCATAAATCGCACATAAGAGCAAGTTCCTGCAACCCAGTCATGTACATATATTTTTTTAAAATCGAAAATGGCGGTGCTAACTTCATGCTTCGCAAAAGTTATTTTTGGCCCTAAAAACTGTAAATATGGGATTTTTTTTTTCGCTTCGGTTGTTAGTATCATTATTGAGCAAAATACAGCACAACTTTGATGGTTTCGAAAATCGTAATAATTCATCCATAAAATTTTCAAATTTGCAAATTTATAAAAATTATTTACGGCACATCGCAGCACAATCGATTTTCTTACGAATATAAAAAGTGTCGGTGGTAAGTTCTTTTTGTCCTTATAATATTGAATAGTATTTTAATATGTTGCTTTGGAGAGGTATGATAAATTGCCTAAGTCTTCAAAATGGGTACCTTAAGCCCAATTGAAATAAATTTCCCTCATAAAACAGTTATTCAATCTAATGTAAGTATGTATACTCCTTTTTCCACCAAGATGCATTTGAAGTTTTGGAGGTATACCTATTCATTAAACTTTAATAAATCTTTAGTCTAAATTTTATAAAAAGATGCGTTTTCTGGAATTAAGTACCTATGTAGGTCAAACGTAGACCAAATGTAGGTCGAAGAGAAATAAATATTGAATAAATAAATAAATTAATATACAAACATTTGGTTTAATTGCTCATGGAGGGGGAGGGGTCCGGAACCCCTCCCCCCCTCGTGGATTCACCACGCAGAGCATTCATTGCGAGAAAATGGCGTTTGAGTTTTATTCCTGTTTATTTTTGATATTTCCTTAATTAAACTATGACTCCAGTGTTTTTTTTACGTTTATTTTTATTTGCAAATTGGGCTTTTATAGAAACAAAAAATTTCGCCTTTTTTCTTTCTGATTTTAACAGTTCGTTAATCAAAAGAAAGAAGAAGACAAATTTATAAATGGGAGAAATGCAATACAAACAAATATAAATATAGGTGCAATAAGAAGCGCTCCTTTCGTATAGGTACAATTAATCCAGATTTTTACTATTGACTGCAGTGTTTTTTGATAAAAAAGAAGTTTTTAATCGTTGATTGATTGTTAAATTAGTATGATAATGTTATGGGAAGACTTTGAAGAGTGGAGATTCTAGAATTCACCAGTAAAATTTATAATTTTTCAGAAATGTTTTGTTTTCATAAATCATTCCGGACTTTAATCATCTTGCAGGGCATCCAAGGTGCTATTGTCCAAGAAAATTATTTACATTTGCGCCTGCCTGCAGCCTGCCAACTGAACATATTCTAAGCGAAGCAATGGAGTTAGGTGAGCGGAACAGAGAACGCATAGACCGATTTCAAATTCTGGGAAACAGCAAAGCGTGTCAACATAGGTAGGAACTGTTATCCAAAAAAAAAACAGATGTCATAAGTCCAGAATGAATTTTTATTCCCTTAAATCCCTGCGTTTCCACATTTCGGAAATTTACAGTAACATAATAGCTTCGTTCGTTGAACTTTACCCAGGGTTGATTGAGGTTTTCTTGACAACACACAGAGTTATAAAAAAACACTTTTTTTCTTTTTATATAATCAATTGATTGAGGATTTATCACTTGGTGGAAATTAACCTTTGACATTTTAAAGATTTAAAGAAAACACTTGTTTTATTTTCCACAAATTTATAAATTTGGAAATGGAAAAAAAAACAAGTGTTTTCTTTAAATCTTTAAAATGTCACTTTTTTTCTGTTCTCAAAGAACAACCAAGGCCTGTCAGTTATTTTATTGACATTTAAGGGATAATTAAAACTTAAAATTTATTTTAAATAATTTATAATGAATAAAAACAACTTCTCTATTGATTTTTATTTTATAAAATTTTGTGAAGCATTTTTTCCCTATATTTCAATTTTTCGTTAATTCAAAACGCCACTGTAAAAAACCTAGATCTACTTACTTTAAGGGCGCGTTTAGGACGGCCCGCTGATCTAAAAAAAAAACTAAAAATTTATTGTCAGGGTGAGTTCATGTTTTTCAAAAACGATTAGGTAGATTTTAGGGTTCAACTAACAAACCTATAATATAATAACACTGTTAGATGTATTCGAAGGGAAGCTGTTAACAAAATGAAAACTACCAACAAATTTATTTCTATTTTGATTTTATAAAAAATGCTGGTAAATATACGATATACAATATTCCTGGAACAAGTTTGAAAGCAGGGCCCGTAACTACCATTGGGGTAACCATCCACCAGGGCTCTTGACATACAAATATATTTCCCTCTTTAGTTGCGTTGCATCGTTCCATACACAGTTAATGCCAAAAAAAAACAGAAATTCAAATGAAATCTTCCAAATTCAAGATTTGTAAATCGCAACCCAGCGCACTATACGAAATTGCTTCAATGAAACCCTGTCAATGGGCCCTGTCCCGGATCAGAAATCAATTGCCACTTCGTTCACACAAACCGCGATTGTGGCGAAGAACTGGAGTCCCTCGAAACATCACATCACCTAAGAACATTGAGTCAGTGAGGGAGTATCTAAAACAAAATTTTATATATTTAGCCTTATTGTGAGTTTCACCCGAACTACATTCCACCCCGAAAATTTGATATTCACTTTTCCCCTATTGTGAGTTTCACCCGAAATTTTGTGTTCAAAAATTCCTCTTATATAGTGAACATTCATTTCGGGCGGAAAGTAATGTTATTGCCAGCCCAAATGTTCACTTATTTTTAGTAGGCGAACGAAATTTCGTTCGGGCGAAACTCACAATAGCTTTTAAAATTCCAGGGGAACACAATTTTGAGGTGAAATATTTTTCGGGTGAAACTCACAATAAGGCTGATTATGTATATAATAAAATTAAAAAATAAATCTGATGGGTTTTTATTGAGTTTTGGAAAAAAGAAGTTAGTTATAGAATCTCAAGTGGAATTAAAAATGTATTAAAACTTATGAAGTCTTGCAACATTTCTTTTTAACAAACTTATCAAAAAATTACTTGGAAAAAAAAGCTTATAAGTTTTGCAAATGACTCTCTATAAGATTGACAAGATATATAGATTTTAATAAAATTGGTAATTGATAAGTTCGCTTCTGTCAAATACAAGAAAAACTGTAGTTTTTAATTATATAAGGGGTTTTTTGTGTGATAACACACTTGCAGTTAGGCTGCCAAGCTTTCGCACCATCATATTAAAATTGAAGGTTTGAATGAACAACAACACTTGAATGAGCTACCACCAAGTTTTTATAGGCTGGAGTTATAGCCATTTCACGACTGCCACGTCGATCATCAGACTCCTTTAAGTGGTGCTTGGTCTTTGTTCAATTTTAATTGAAAAAACTTTCTATGCCCAGGTAGGACTCGAACTCGGACCAAGCTCCCTCCGAGCCATATGCATACGTATTGCGCCAACGAATTCACTTGATCAAGTCGGTCCAATTTTAAGTTTTCTTGTTTTGACAATTGCATTTGAAACCAGCATTTTTAATTGTTTTATAAGTATAAAAAATAATTTTACAGAATTGATAAATATAATTTATGTATAAAGAAATAAGTTTATTGAAATTCACTAAGCCCAAATTTTAGCGACATTAATAGGGCCACATATTTATTTCCACATCAGGGCCCAAACAGTTCAAGCTAAGCCCCTGGCGTATAGTAAAATACTGTTAGATTAGATCATTCAACAATTTACAGTGGCTCTGTCCTAGTGTAGAAAAACTTATCATACATTTATCAATCATTAATCAACTCTACTTCTTCTATATTGGCTTACCTACTAACATAATTATATTTATAGAATAGAACACAATTTTGGGTAGATATGTACATTGTACATACATAGTTCTTGATGAAATGTTTTTACCATGTGCTTGTGTCTGATGCGATGAAAGATTTTCCCCATCATTTGCTTGAGTGAGTTTTCCTTGGTAATAAAGTGGAATTGGGCAAGGATGGGTCATCCAGTTTTCTTCGAATCTTATTTATCGCGTAATCTACTACTGCACGTGCTGGGGTCTCTGAAAAAAAGTTTCGAATTGAAAAATAATTAGATTGTTGTCATTAAATAGCCAGTTATTGTAGACGAGTACTTAGTTGCTGGATTTACACGTTTGACAAAATGTCATCATTTCTGCCATTTGAAAGTATGATGATGAATTGTTAATCCTGATGTAAATCCAATTTATAAAATGCAGGAACTTAGCAAAACAAAGATTTTGCCCAACTTTCTTTCATAAACATATAACTGAAAGAATCAATCCTACATTCCTACTATATATATACATACCTACCAAAGCCAAAAACTGTTGCTGCCACATCGATGTGATCGATTCTTTATAAAAAAAATTAAATTAACCACAAAATAAAAGGTGCATAATAATAACACCACGACTATACCATTAGGTATTGTATATGTATTCAACAAAAACTTGCTGACAAATCAAATAATTCTTTCTTTCAGAAAATATTCAATATTGAAAACTTGAAATACTAAAAGCTATTTATCATTATTTGTGTTTGTATTTTCTTCCCGCACTAACTGGTTCAGTGGTTCAACCCCCCCCCACCATATAACAGCTTGTTCTTCCCTTTCCCTTTTTGAAATCGAAAAGAAGATGACTTTATAAATTATAATCGAAAATCGTATTTTGTAACATCATTCCAATATTGAAATATTCCAAACAAAATGAATAAAAAAAAAAAAACAAACCCAGGTGGATTTTTTACTTTTAGATTTAAATCAAATTTGTCATTTTATGTATTTAGGGAATTTTGCCACGTCTTGTTAACATTGAGTTGGGTAAACAACACACAGCGAAAATTGATTTTCTTTATGTTAACACGCCCGCTTGTTAAAGAAAACCTGTTGCCAGAGATATAAGTTTTTCTTTCGTATCAGAAAAAAAAAATGAAAGTAAATATAAGTAGATATCTTTTTGCATTTTTGTAAAGGTATGTACACATACCTATTCTTTTTTTTTTCTTTTTAGTATTCAGTTAGCATTTTTGTTGATGTCGAAATCACATACCAAAGACATTCAATTTGTATTATAATATTCAAGGAAGAAAATTTAGTTATTTTAATGAGGATTGGTTAGGCTAATTCAAAATTAATTCAAATTTACTTATATAATGGCTGAAAAGGGAGAAGTTTAGGGAATTCAAACTTTTAATCAAACAAGGAAATGATGTGAAAAGTTTTAAATAGTCCCTAATTTGTTCTAAATACCTACATACCTTTAGACACTTCTCAATAGTTGGACATTGTGCTTTATTCAATTTAATAAAATCCCATTTTAATTTTATTCAGAATTAAGATAAGTTAGTGCGATGTCATTTGTCTGCAGTCTTTTAGTTGAAAGCCAATTATTTATTTTTTGATTTATTATATAAATTATAATTTATATACCAACATACAGCTGCTAGCAAAAAAATAGCAGTGTAATTGAAAATATATTTTAAGCCTAAAATATAAAATAAAAACAAGTTTGATCTCAGAAATTATTATAGGCAAAACTTTTTACGTTTTATTGAAATGTTTTTTATATGAATTGAATTGTAATTAATTCATGATGATTCAAGCAATAATACAAAAACAAAACAGATTCGAAAATAATAGCAGTGTTTGTTCATTTGTGTATAGTTTAATTAAAACAACGGTACAAAAAATTCAATTCATTAGCATTTCAATTCAAGAAAGCTTGTAGTTGGTAGCATGACCATTTTTTTTTTTCACAAATTCGTAACAACATTTCATTGAGTCTACAAGACCCTAACATCTTTGGGGTGTTATTGATCCCCACGATTGCTCAACTATACGGTCCATAACTCTATGTTTTTTTTGATTTGCCATTCCAGAGTGCTTTTTTTATATTCGGCCAAAGATTTTTAATAGGATTGAGGGCGGGAGACTTTAGCAGACCACTGCATGACCTCAATCTTGTTGTCCTGAAAACCATGTCCTGCTGGTGTATTTTGGGTCGTTATACTGCTGAAGACACATTTAAGCGGCATTTCGAAGTCGGTGTATGGTATAGCAAGATGTTTTGCCGAGATCCTTTACCACAATAAAGTACAACTTTACTCTCGTCAGTTCAAAGAATATTCTTCCACTTTTCGGAAGCCCATCCCAAATACTCTCGCGCAAACCTCTTTATTTATTGTTATGTTTGTTTTTTTTTCACAAATCGGACTTTTCGTGTACTGCGAGCATTCAAGTTGTGATTCCCCAATTGTCTTCTGACTGTATGAACACCGCATAGTAAATTAAGTTCATCCACAATCTGTGTAGCTCTTGCAATAGTATATGTATTTTTGAAAACAGTACAACACGTGTTATGTAAAATGGCGTTAAAACTTGTTTACGCCCCCGTATTTCTGCTTTTTCTTGAATGTGATAGCGTTTTTTAATATTTGCCCAGAAAACCTAATGAGTTCTTGAACTTCTTTATAAGTTTTGTTGCCTATAATAAGCTTTTTAATAAGTTGGCGTCTTTCTTGAGTGCAGTTTTTACCACCACCCACTTCACAAGAACAAATTCATTGGTTTTAAAACAAATTCGGTGGAAATAGATTAATAGGATAAAATAGAAGAATAGGGCTTACTTTTTATTATATCTAGATAAAAGTTGAAGGAAAAAAACAATTTTTTAATTAGAACCTGAAAATCACTGCATATTATTTTGCTCGCTTAAAATAATCGAAGACGACACAGAAAGGGACATTTAAATAAAGCAGTAAGAATAAACCCTTAAATTATCACTTCAAAAGGTGAACTTAATTGCCATGAATACCACATAACAGTAGAGGTTAAAAAAAAAGTGACTGTATTTGAAGATATTACAAATTATAATTTTTAACAAATTCACTGCTATTATTTTGCTCGCCACGTACATACATACTCAAATTATCAATTTTAAATCAAGATACACGCCAAACAAAACCGTAATTAGAAAAATATTTGTATAATTATTATTACTACAGTAAACCCCACTTAAAATAAACTTAAGTGGATTTTAATAATTCCAAAAATGGTTGTGATATATCAGATGGTCTGTTTGGTAACGTGAAATTTCTTGCGAATTTGTACAAAATTTCACAATTTGTGTCAAAACCCATAGAAAAAAAACTCAGTTTTTGGGAAAATTGTTAAAAAAAAGTTACCAAACAGGCATATAAATTCAAATTTCATTTACGTGGTGAAAATTTGGTGGAGGTGAAAAATAAAAAATAATTGAAAGCGTTCAGCAAATTTTTTGTTCTGTTCGATTCAATTTTTTTTTTCACTTAAGAGATTTTTTTTTCAATGGAAAATATAAAATTTAATTAAAAATATGTTTCAGGTATCCGGATTTTTCACTAAATCCAGTTTTACTTAAGATGAGTGTTTCATAGGTAATTGGTCGCTAAATACTCGGGGATGAAAAAACTGTTTCCGATAAGCGGGTTTTTCTCTTAAGCAAGTTTTACTGCATTAAAAAACTTCGGTCTTTAATCAACTATGGATATTGCCTATTGGCGTGATTAGGGATTTTGTCTAAGGGGGGCAGCCAACCAGTTGATATACCACAACAAGTTTCAAATTTTTAATTATTAAAAGCACTAACAAATATGTACTTAAAATCAATAGGTTTGATATACAAAAGCTCTTGTCAAACGATAAATTTCAGTAATTTTCAAACTAGCTAATTTGACATATGGACTCAGCAAGTTTTCGGTAATATAAATTCTCTAATATAGGTATGTCCCATTTGAATAAAGTTTATATTTTGTGGCTAAATGGATGAAATCGACACTCGACAGCGAAAATTAAAAATTACTTAATTCACTCTCATACGATATGACACCACACTCAACTTTGTTGTAAAGTCAACAAAATGAGGATAGAGCTAAATTAATAAAATGCACAACATGGGTCAATCGAACTTGCTCTTATGTATATGATCACACTGTGGCTTTACTTTTCATTTCCAAATATGAAAGTTTTGCATTCCGTGGGTGGCGGCCTAAGGTCAAACAGAATTCATATTTGTTTGCGGAAAATTGGATTACATTTTTTTGCTCCTGGTTATGCGCCCCCAGAATTTTGCGCCCTGTGCATTTGTACATCTTGCACATATGGTTGGTCCGGCCCTGGATGTCAGTATGAACAAAAATACATGTTTAATACTTTCTATTTTCTAAGGGATAATGAGTATTCCAAGGGGGGCTCTCCCCTAACTATACGAGCATGACTATGGAAATTGACTCGGATTCAAAGTTGAACTAAAATTTTGGACTAATTACGAACGATTTTCTCCTCTCAATAAAATGTTTAAATTATTTAATTTTGTCAACAGTAAATATACTAATTTTTTCAACCAAACTGTTAACACTTCAATTAAATTTAAATTTAAAGCTAAAGCTAAAACTTAAAGTTAAAGATGTTTTCTAGTCATAGCTATTTTAAAATAGCCAACGCTAAATTCATTTACTTTAAGCTTGTTTTCCCAGCCTAAGCTTCAATTTGTGTGAATAAAAATAGCTTCAACTAGAATATTAAAGTTAAAGCTACAAAAATTTCAAGTTTTTTTTTCAGTATTTTCTTTAGTTATAGTGCAAATATCGACGAGTTTATACGCGTAAGAAAACTAAAATTTTATAAGAAACGGTTGAAAGTTAGTGATAAGATTTTCATAGTTTATTTAGATTTTCAGAAAAAAAAAATGTGCAGTGGCTTTTCTTGCACAAGCTATTTAGCGTTATCATTTTTTATTCACATAAAACAAAACTTAAGCTAGAACTGTCTAGCTTTAGCTGCTAGTAAAAGCTAAGGCTAGTTGGCTTTAGCTTCCTTCAAAAAAAGCTTTAACTTTTTTTTTATTCACAAGACCCAACATTAAAATTGACTGCTGATTCCTAGTTTTTATAAGTCAAATTACTTAATCAAAGTTTAAATTATTCAAATGTTTTTGTCAGACTGCGACTTTGCAGAATGCAGTCTTTAACCGATTACAATCTTTACTCGACCACAATGGAATTTTAGTCATTAAATCTGAACAATTTTCGATCTTTGTTTCGGAGAGAAATTACGCACCTCTCTTGCTTCTTTAATTTTGAGGGATGCACTTCTTTAAATTTCTGCTTTAATGGGCGTATAGAACCCCATTGGGTCTTGTTAACAAAAAAAAAAGTTAAAGCTTAAAAAGTCATAGCTTTTACAAGCAGCTAAAGCTAGACAGTTCTAGCTTAAGCTTTGTTTTATGTGAATAAATAAATGATAACGCTAAATAGCTTGTGCTAGAAAATTCTAGTTTAAGCTTCGCAATTTAAGCAGTTTGTTTTTTATTCACATTTTTCGACTAGGTAGCTTTAGCTAGAACTGTTCATATAAAGACCGAAAGGAGGGTTGTTTTAGATTTTGTTTTGCCACTATCTGTTCTATAGGGCGTCTATACGTTCACTGTGGACCAATTGGTTTCAAATTTGAACATAGGTCGGGTAGCTCCAATAAAACAGTGTTGGTATTTTGAAAAGTATAAAGAAAATAACTGTCTTATTTTTGAGTTACTCTCTAACATTAATTTAATTAACAGCTCGCAAAATTTTTAAGTACCTGCTTCATAATTCTAAATTAACTTTGTAATTGTACCTTCTAATGGCTTATATATGTACCTTCTAATGCCTATCTACCTTACAGCAATAGCAAGTTCGTGCGATTGAATCGAACATTTAATTCATGATGCAACTGTCAACGACAACTACGTGCTTAACAGTCTTACATACAGAAAAGCGTTCAACTCCAAGATCTTGTCCTTCACAATAACTGAAATCCAGGTTCACTTAGATATCTTAAAAATATCTGTATTCTCTGCTCAGAGGTCAGTGCACCTCTACGCTCCGTTGAGTCTTCTATAAAGTAATCAGAAAGCCATTGCACATTTCCTTTGAAAATCTAAATAAACTATGAAAATCTCATCACTTACTTCCAACCGTTTCTTCTAAAATTTTATTTTCTTACCATAATCGCACTATAACTAAAGAGAATACTGAAAATAAGAACTAGTCAAAACTTTCTAGACAGGGAGAAAAAATCTTGAAATTTTTGTAGCTTTAACTTTAATATTCTAGTTAAAGCTATTTTTATTCACACAAATTGAAGCTTAGGCTGGGAAAACAAGCTAAAACTAAATGAATTTAGCGTTGGCTATTTTAAAATAGCTATGACTAGAAAACATCTTTAACTAGCTAGCTTAAGCTCATTTTTATTCACCAAAAACCTAGCTTTTACTTAAAATTCTAAGTTTTAGCTTTAGCTTTTTTTTATCCACAAGGCCCATTTATTCCATAGCTAAATCCATATGTCGAGATATGTCCACTTCGATAAAACTAGTAGACAAAAAGTTATAACCCTTTAAGTAGGTAACGATATTATGTTTCTTGGAAATGTTCGAGACCACCCATGAGCCAAATTAGCGCTCATGAAAATTAATTTTTATGATTTCTTTTTAGATTTTATAATTTTTAATTATCGCCTTTATTTTTACTTTGTTTGATTAATTTGGAACAACGAAAATGGAATAATAAATGAAGAAGTATAAAGAACAAATCAACAAACTCCTTGCCTTATTTTCGGATCTGTACAAACATAACTTTAACAATTATGCATATAGATATACATATTATGGCTCAAACAACATAAAATTATAAGTTGAACATACATACATACCTTCTTTATAATTAAAACAAAAATAATTAACTTGCATCTGACATATTGATTTCTTTTAACAGAATCAGAAAATGGTCATCAAAATCAAGATTAGTTTCTGTCCTTCATTTTGTGGTCTTATTATGTTGTAAAGGATGTCTAAAACAAAAAAAAAAAAAACAAAAACAATCAGAGGAAATTTTTATTATAAAGTTTCGAAAAAAAAAATTATGAAATTTTAATATCTAAAGGGTGATCCAACAAAACGGATAGAATTTATATTTGAAAAAGGCTTAAACGTCAAAAAGTTTATTTTTTTTTTATTTTAAGATTTGTGAAGATAATAGATAGGTTTGATAGGATGTCAGCTCTATGGCGTATTTGGTCGCCTGGAACATGTTTTTAGGTGTTTTATGTACCACTTTTTTTGCCCTAGGTTATTTGCACTGTGTTCGATGTGTGTTCGACCCGAACTCTGAACGACTCTCACAAGATCCAGCTTTCAAAATTCAATTCAACTGTAAGCATTCAGGCAGAAACAAATGTTGATGACTAAATTTCTTGGTAAATATGAGATAATTTTGTTGATAATTTTGTTATTTATTTGTTTCATGTAATTATAGATGAAATTCCAAAATATACAATACTTTATGAAAAAGGGAAGTTTATAAAAAAAATTAGATAGTGTAACTTTTTGTACTGAAGCGTTCTATGTAAAATAAAAACCCGAGCAGTACTGATTTTTTTTGACTATTGATTGACATTCCCCAGGTTGCCCTGAGACAGAGAACATCAAATAAACCTTATATGAATGGCATTTTCATTTGGTAATTTGAAAGAAAAATTTTTGATACTCTTGTGAACGGTTCTGATTTCTGTTCGCAAATCAAACTCGCTGCCATTTTCTCTTCTTTTCAGAACAGGAAGTCTTTGGCAATTTAAACTTTGGGAAGATATATTCTATGAAACAATGTGTTCAAATTATTGAAGCCTGTAATGAAAATAGACAATTCAACAAAATGCATTTCGCACCGGTCGCGCTTTTTCAGCCTAATCAATCAAGTAATCATAATAATTGCAAAAGAGTGCAATGGTAACAATAATTTAAAATATTCCAACAAAAGGAGTCGGTGGCAGATGATTGCGTATAATCCTGTACGCAATTGGAGATTGTAGCCTAGAATGACACAATAAATATTAAGTTAATTGCAGCGCATTTAACTTAAGGAAAGAAAGTTTCGGTTTGTGAAAACCCTCTGATGGATGATGA